>JAWNPU010000045.1:0-653504 GCA_035047325.1 Drosophila vallismaia
GATAACTAGACAGTACTCGAAGATACGAATGCGGGAAGGTATAACTCTCACCGATTGGAGGTAAACAAGCAAAGTTATGGCTAATTCGGTAAAATCTATCAAAACGCAAAATCACGTAAAAGCCCGAATGTCCTTTTCTCACCCTTTCGCTTAAGTTTTTAAGGATATTTTTGCCATTTTGTATCCGATTTTGCACCAAGATACCATTTAATAATTGGAACTTCATTTGCTTTTAATCTTTATCAAAGATTTCTTATTAATCGAACTGTAAGCTTTATAACGTCGTTTCAAACATCGCCTATAGGCTATATGGGCCTTTTCTCGCCACCTAACTTAGGTTTTTTAAGGAAAACGGTTGCTGCATATACAATAACTAGACAGTACTCGAAGATACGAATGCGGTAAGGTATAACTCTCGCCGATTGGAGGTAAACAAGCAAAGTTATGGCTAATTCGGTAAAATCTATCAAAACGCAAAATCACGTAAAAGCCCGAATGTCCTTTTCTCACACTTTCGCTTAGGTTTTTAAGGATATTTTTGCCATTTTGTATCCGATTTTGCACCAAGATACCATTCAATAATTGGAACTTCATTTGCTGTTAATCTTTATCTAAGATTTCTTATTAATCGAACTGTAAGCTTTATAACGTCGTTTCAAACATCGCGTATAGGCTATATGGGCCTTTTCTCGCCACCTAATTTAGGTTTTTTAAGGAAAACGGTTGCTGCATATACAATAACTAGACAGTACTCGAAGATACGAATGCGGGAAGGTATAACTCTCGCCGATTGGAGGTAAACAAGCAAAGTTATGGCTAATTCTGTAAAATCTATCAAAACGCAAAATCACGTAAAAGCCCGAATGTCCTTTTCTCACCCTTTCGCTTAAGTTTTTAAGGATATTTTTGCCATTTTGTATCCGATTTTGCACCAAGATACCATTTAATAATTGGAACTTCATTTGCTGTTAATCTTTATCAAAGATTTCTTATTAATCGATCTGTAAGCTTTATAAAGTCGTTTCAAACATCGCCATTAGAATCATATGTCCTTTTCCACCACCTAACTTAGGTTTTTTAAGAAATATGCTTGATACATATACGATAACTAGATAGTACTCAAAGATACGAATGCGGGAAGGTATAACTTTAACCGATTGCTGGTGAACAAACCAATAATGGTCCTATTAATGAATAAATTGAATATATTTTGATTTGTCAAATACGGAATGGTCATTTTAATCAAAAATTTTAATCATTTTAATCAAAAATTGACTTTTTTTACCATTAAATAGCGTATATTTTATTCGATTTCAAACCGATTTGAAAACGAAATACCATTCATGAATCAGGCTTTCAGTCTGCTTCGATCTGCATCAAAGAATCCAAAAAATTAAACAAAAAAAATTTATCCGATTTTTCAAAATTTTGAAAGGGGTACCATCATCATTTTTTTCAAAAATCGACAAAATTTTTTTTGATCGATATTTTATATCTTTAGATGCAGGTAAAGAAAGATTGAAGCTCTGATTCGAAAATGGGCTTTCGTTTCAAAATCGGTTGCGATTTAGTTCAGATATTGCAATAAAACTGTTCCAAAAAGTGGAAATTTTACATTTTCACAGTATAGAAAGTGGACATATGTGAAAACTCATTTTATCATCCTTTTGCTTAAGTTTTTAAGGATTTTTTTTGCCATTTTGTATCCGATTTTGCACCAAGATACCATTTAATAATTGGGACTTCATTTGCTGTTAATCTTCATCAAAGATTTCTTATTAATCGAACTGTAATCTTTATAAAGTTGTTTCAAACATCGCCTATAGGCTATATGGGCCTTTTCTCGCCACCTAACTTAGGTTTTTTAGGGCAAACGGTTGCTGCATGTACGATAACTAAACAGTACTCGAAGATACGAATGCGGGAAGGTATAACTCTCGCCGATTGGAGGTAAACAAGCAAAGTTATGGCTAATTCGGTAAAATCTATCAAAACGCAAAATCACGTAAAAGCCCGAATGTCCTTTTCTCACCCTTTCGCTTAAGTTTTTAAGGATATTTTTGCCATTTTGTATCCGATTTTGCACCAAGATACCATTTAATAATTGGAACTTCATTTGCTTTTAATCTTTATCAAAGATTTCTTATTAATCGAACTGTAAGCTTTATAACGTCGTTTCAAACATCGCCTATAGGCTATATGGGCCTTTTCTCGCCACCTAACTTAGGTTTTTTAAGGAAAACGGTTGCTGCATATACAATAACTAGACAGTACTCGAAGATACGAATGCGGTAAGGTATAACTTTCGCCGATTGGAGGTAAACAAGCAAAGTTATGGCTAATTCGGTAAAATCTATCAAAACGCAAAATCACGTAAAAGCCCGAATGTCCTTTTCTCACCCTTTCGCTTAAGTTTTTAAGGATATTTTTGCCATTTTGTATCCGATTTTGCACCAAGATACCATTTAATAATTGGGACTTCATTTGCTGTTAATCTTCATCAAAGATTTCTTATTAATCGAACTGTAATCTTTATAAAGTTGTTTCAAACATCGCCTATAGGCTATATGGGCCTTTTCTCGCCACCTAACTTAGGTTTTTTAGGGCAAACGGTTGCTGCATGTACGATAACTAGACAGTACTCGAAGATACGAATGCGGTAAGGTATAACTTTCGCCGATTGGAGGTAAACAAGCAAAGTTATGGCTAATTCGGTAAAATCTATCAAAACGCAAAATCACGTAAAAGCCCGAATGTCCTTTTCTCACCCTTTCGCTTAAGTTTTTAAGGATATTTTTGCCATTTTGTATCCGATTTTGCACCAAGATACCATTTAATAATTGGGACTTCATTTGCTGTTAATCTTCATCAAAGATTTCTTATTAATCGAACTGTAATCTTTATAAAGTTGTTTCAAACATCGCCTATAGGCTATATGGGCCTTTTCTCGCCACCTAACTTAGGTTTTTTAGGGCAAACGGTTGCTGCATGTACGATAACTAGACAGTACTCGAAGATACGAATGCGGGAAGGTATAACTCTCGCCGATTGGAGGTAAACAAGCAAAGTTATGGCTAATTCGGTAAAATCTATCAAAACGCAAAATCACGTAAAAGCCCGAATGTCCTTTTCTCAGCCTTTCGCTTAAGTTTTTAAGGATATTTTTGCCATTTTGTATCCGATTTTGCACCAAGACACCATTTAATAATTGGGACTTCATTTGCTGTTAATCTTTATCAAAGATTTCTTATTAATCGAACTGTAAGCTTTATAAAGTCGTTTCAAAAATCGCCTATAGGCTATATGGGCCTTTTCTCGCCACCTAACTTAGGTTTTTTAGGGCAAACGGTTGCTGCATATACGATAACTAGATAGTACTCGAAGATACGAATGCGGGAAGGTATAACTTTCGCCGATTGGAGGTAAACAAGCAAAGTTATGGCTAATTCGGTAAAATCTATCAAAACCAAAATCACGTAAAAGCCCGAATGTCCTTTTCTCACCCTTTCGCTTAAGTTTTTAAGGATATTTTTGCCATTTTGTATCCGATTTTGCACCAAGATACCATTAAATAATTGGAACTTCATTTGCTGTTAATCTTTATCAAAGATTTCTTATTAATCGATCTGTAAGCTTTATAAAGTAGTTTCAAACATCGCCTATAGGCTATATGGGCCTTTTCTCGCCACCTAACTTAGGTTTTTTAGGGCAAACGGTTGTTGCATATACGATAACTAGATAGTACTCGAAGATACGAATGCGGGAAGGTATAACTTTCGCCGATTGGAGGTAAACAAGCAAAGTTATGGCTAATTCGGTAAAATCTATCAAAACGCAAAATCACGTAAAAGCCCGAATGTCCTTTTCTCAGCCTTTCGCTTAAGTTTTTAAGGATATTTTTGCCATTTTGTATCCGATTTTGCACCAAGATACCATTTAATAATTGGAACTTCATTTGCTGTTAATCTTTATCAAAGATTTCTTATTAATCGATCTGTAAGCTTTATAAAGTAGTTTCAAACATCGCCTATAGGCTATATGGGCCTTTTCTCGCCACCTAACTTAGGTTTTTTAGGGCAAACGGTTGCTGCATATACGATAACTAGATAGTACTCGAAGATACGAATGCGGGAAGGTATAACTTTCGCCGATTGGAGGTAAACAAGCAAAGTTATGGCTAATTCGGTAAAATCTATCAAAACGCAAAATCACGTAAAAGCCCGAATGTCCTTTTCTCACCCTTTCGCTTAAGTTTTTAAGGATATTTTTGCCATTTTGTATCCGATTTTGCACCAAGATACCATTTAATAATTGGAACTTCATTTGCTGTTAATCTTTAGGAAAGATTTCTTATTAATCGATCTGTAAGCTTTATAAAGTAGTTTCAAACATCGCCTATAGGCTATATGGGCCTTTTCTCGCCACCTAACTTAGGTTTTTTAGGGCAAACGGTTGCTGCATATACGATAACTAGATAGTCCTCGAAGATACGAATGCGGGAAGATATAACTTTCGCCGATTGGAGGTAAACAAGCAAAGTTATGGCTAAATCGGTAAAATCTATCGCTGACGGTTGCGGCAAACGGTTGCTGCATATACGATAACTAGATAGTACTCGAAGATACGAATGCGGGAAGGTATAACTTTCGCCGATTGGAGGTAAACAAGCAAAGTTATGGCTAATTCGGTAAAATCTATCAAAACGCAAAATCACGTAAAAGCCCGAATGTCTTTTTCTCACCCTTTCGCTTAAGTTTTTAAGGATATTTTTGCCATTTTGTATCCGATTTTGCACCAAGATACCATTTAATAATTGGAACTTAATTTGCTGTTAATCTTTATGAAAGATTTCTTATTAATCGATCTGTAAGCTTTATAAAGTAGTTTCAAACATCGCCTATAGGCTATATGGGCCTTTTCTCGCCACCTAACTTAGGTTTTTTAGGGCAAACGGTTGCTGCATATACGATAACTAGATAGTCCTCGAAGATACGAATGCGGGAAGATATAACTTTCGCCGATTGGAGGTAAACAAGCAAAGTTATGGCTAATTCGGTAAAATCTATCAAAACGCAAAATCACGTAAAAGCCCGAATGTCCTTTTCTCACCCTTTCGCTTAAGTTTTTAAGGATATTTTTGCCATTTTGTATCCGATTTTGCACCAAGATACCATTTAATAATTGGAACTTCATTTGCTGTTAATCTTTATCAAAGATTTCTTATTAATCGATCTGTAAGCTTTATAAAGTAGTTTCAAACATCGCCTATAGGCTATATGGGCCTTTTCTCGCCACCTAACTTAGGTTTTTTAGGGCAAACGGTTGCTGCATATACGATAACTAGATAGTACTCGAAGAGACGAATGCGGGAAGGTATAACTTTCGCCGATTGGAGGTAAACAAGCAAAGTTATGGCTAATTCGGTAAAATCTATCAAAACGCAAAATCACGTAAAAGCCCGAATGTCCTTTTCTCAGCCTTGCGCTTAAGTTTTTAAGGATATTTTTGCCATTTTGTATCCGATTTTGCACCAAGATACCATTTAATAATTGGAACTTCATTTGCTGTTAATCTTTATCAAAGATTTCTTATTAATCGATCTGTAAGCTTTATATTAGTAGTTTCAAACATCGCCTATAGGCTATATGGGCCTTTTCTCGCCACCTAACTTAGATTTTTTAGGGCAAACGGTTGCTGCATATACGATAACTAGATAGTACTCGAAGATACGAATGCGGGAAGGTATAACTTTCGCCGATTGGAGGTAAACAAGCAAAGTTATGGCTAATTCGGTAAAATCTATGAAAACGCAAAATCACGTATAAGCCCGAATGTCTTTTTCTCACCCTTTCGCTTAAGTTTTTAAGGATATTTTTGCCATTTTGTATCCGATTTTGCACCAAGATACCATTTAATAATTGGAACTTAATTTGCTGTTAATCTTTAGGAAAGATTTCTTATTAATCGATCTGTAAGCTTTATAAAGTAGTTTCAAACATCGCCTATAGGCTATATGGGCCTTTTCTCGCCACCTAACTTAGGTTTTTTAGGGCAAACGGTTGCTGCATATACGATAACTAGATAGTCCTCGAAGATACGAATGCGGGAAGATATAACTTTCGCCGATTGGAGGTAAACAAGCAAAGTTATGGCTAATTCGGTAAAATCTATCGCTGACGGTTGCGGCAAACGGTTGCTGCATATACGATAACTAGATAGTACTCGAAGATACGAATGCGGGAAGGTATAACTTTCGCCGATTGGAGGTAAACAAGCAAATTTATGGCTAATTCGGTAAAATCTATCAAAACGCAAAATCACGTAAAAGCCCGAATGTCTTTTTCTCACCCTTTCGCTTAAGTTTTTAAGGATATTTTTGCCATTTTGTATCCGATTTTGCACCAAGATACCATTTAATAATTGGAACTTAATTTGCTGTTAATCTTTATGAAAGATTTCTTATTAATCGATCTGTAAGCTTTATAAAGTAGTTTCAAACATCGCCTATAGGCTATATGGGCCTTTTCTCGCCACCTAACTTAGGTTTTTTAGGGCAAACGGTTGCTGCATATACGATAACTAGATAGTCCTCGAAGATACGAATGCGGGAAGATATAACTTTCGCCGATTGGAGGTAAACAAGCAAAGTTATGGCTAATTCGGTAAAATCTATCAAAACGCAAAATCACGTAAAAGCCCGAATGTCTTTTTCTCACCCTTTCGCTTAAGTTTTTAAGGATATTTTTGCCATTTTGTATCCGATTTTGCACCAAGATACCATTTAATAATTGGAACTTCATTTGCTGTTAATCTTTATCAAAGATTTCTTATTAATCGATCTGTAAGCTTTATAAAGTAGTTTCAAACATCGCCTATAGGCTATATGGGCCTTTTCTCGCCATCTAACTTAGGTTTTTTAGGGCAAACGGTTGCTGCATATACGATAACTAGATAGTACTCGAAGATACGAATGCGGGAAGGTATAACTTTCGCCGATTGGAGGTAAAAAAGCAAAGTTATGGCTAATTCGGTAAAATCTATCAAAACGCAAAATCACGTAAAAGCCCGAATGTCCTTTTCTCACCCTTTCGCTTAAGTTTTTAAGGATATTTTTGCCATTTTGTATCCGATTTTGCACCAAGATACCATTTAATAATTGGAACTTCATTTGCTGTTAATCTTTATCAAAGATTTCTTATTAATCGATCTGTAAGCTTTATAAAGTAGTTTCAAACATCGCCTATAGGCTATATGGGCCTTTTCTCGCCACCTAACTTAGGTTTTTTAGGGCAAACGGTTGCTGCATATACGATAACTAGATAGTACTCGAAGAGACGAATGCGGGAAGGTATAACTTTCGCCGATTGGAGGTAAACAAGCAAAGTTATGGCTAATTCGGTAAAATCTATCAAAACGCAAAATCACGTAAAAGTCCGAATGTCCTTTTCTCAGCCTTGCGCTTAAGTTTTTAAGGATATTTTTGCCATTTTGTATCCGATTTTGCACCAAGATACCATTTAATAATTGGAACTTCATTTGCTGTTAATCTTTATCAAAGATTTCTTATTAATCGATCTGTAAGCTTTATATTAGTAGTTTCAAACATCGCCTATAGGCTATATGGGCCTTTTCTCGCCACCTAACTTAGGTTTTTTAGGGCAAACGGTTGCTGCATATACGATAACTAGATAGTACTCGAAGATACGAATGCGGGAAGGTATAACTTTCGCCGATTGGAGGTAAACAAGCAAAGTTATGGCTAATTCGGTAAAATCTATGAAAACGCAAAATCACGTATAAGCCCGAATGTCCTTTTCTCACCCTTTCGCTTAAGTTTTTAAGGATATTTTTGCCATTTTGTATCCGATTTTGCACCAAGATACCATTTAATAATTGGAACTTCATTTGCTGTTAATCTTTATCAAAGATTTCTTATTAATCGATCTGTAAGCTTTATAAAGTAGTTTCAAACATCGCCTATAGGCTATATGGGCCTTTTCTCGCCACCTAACTTATGTTTTTTAGGGCAAACGGTTGCTGCGTATACGATAACTAGATAGTACTCGAAGATACGAATGCGGGAAGGTATAACTTTCGCCGATTGGAGGTAAACAAGCAAAGTTATGGCTAATTCGGTAAAATCTATCAAAACGCAAAATCACGTAAAAGCCCGAATGTCCTTTTCTCAGCCTTTCGCTTAAGTTTTTAAGGATATTTTTGCCATTTTGTATCCGATTTTGCACCACGATACCATTTAATAATTGGAACTTCATTTGCTGTTAATCTTCATCAAAGATTTCTTATTAATCGAACTGTAAGCTTTATAAAGTCGTTTCAAACATCGCCTATAGGCTATATGGGCCTTTTCTCGCCACCTAACTTAGGTTTTTTAGGGCAAACGGTTGCTGCATATACGATAACTAGATAGTACTCGAAGATACGAATGCGGGAAGATATAACTTTCGCCGATTGGAGGTAAACAAGCAAAGTTATGGCTAATTTGGTAAAATCTATCAAAACGCAAAATCACGTAAAAGCCCGAATGTCCTTTTCTCAGCCTTTCGCTTAAGTTTTTAAGGATATTTTTGCCATTTTGTATCCGATTTTGCACCAAGATACCATTTAATAATTGGAACTTCATTTGCTGTTAATCTTTATCAAAGATTTCTTATTAATCGATCTGTAAGCTTTATAAAGTAGTTTCAAACATCGCCTATAGGCTATATGGGCCTTTTCTCGCCACCTAACTTAGGTTTTTTAGGGCAAACGGTTGTTGCATATACGATAACTAGATAGTACTCGAAGATACGAATGCGGGAAGGTATAACTTTCGCCGATTGGAGGTAAACAAGCAAAGTTATGGCTAATTGGGTAAAATCTATCAAAACGCAAAATCACGTAAAAGCCCGAATGTCCTTTTCTCAGCCTTTCGCTTAAGTTTTTAAGGATATTTTTGCCATTTTGTATCCGATTTTGCACCAAGATACCATTTAATAATTGGAACTTCATTTGCTGTTAATCTTTATCAAAGATTTCTTATTAATCGATCTGTAAGCTTTATAAAGTAGTTTCAAACATCGCCTATAGGCTATATGGGCCTTTTCTCGCGACCTAACTTAGGTTTTTTAGGGCAAACGGTTGCTGCATATACGATAACTAGATAGTACTCGAAGATACGAATGCGGGAAGGTATAACTTTCGCCGATTGGAGGTAAAAAAGCAAAGTTATGGCTAATTCGGTAAAATCTATCAAAACGCAAAATCACGTAAAAGCCCGAATGTCCTTTTCTCACCCTTTTGCTTAAGTTTTTAAGGATATTTTTGCCATTTTGTATCCGATTTTGCACCAAGATACCATTTAATAATTGGAACTTCATTTTCTGTTAATCTTTATCAAAGATTTCTTATTAATCGATCTGTAAGCTTTATAAAGTAGTTTCAAACATCGCCTATAGGCTATATGGGCCTTTTCTCGCCACCTAACTTAGTTTTTTTAGGGCAAACGGTTGCTGCATATACGATAACTAGATAGTACTCGAAGATACGAATGCGGGAAGATATAACTTTCGCCGATTGGAGGTAAACAAGCAAAGTTATGGCTAATTCGGTAAAATCTATCAAAACGCAAAATCACGTAAAAGCCCGAATGTCCTTTTCTCAGCCTTTCGCTTAAGTTTTTAAGGATATTTTTGCCATTTTGTATCCGATTTTGCACCAAGATACCATTTAATAATTGGAACTTCATTTGCTGTTAATCTTTATCAAAGATTTCTTATTAATCGATCTGTAAGCTTTATAAAGTAGTTTCAAACATCGCCTATAGGCTATATGGGCCTTTTCTCGCCACCTAACTTAGGTTTTTTAGGGCAAACGGTTGCTGCATATACGATAACTAGATAGTACTCGAAGATACGAATGCGGGAAGGTATAACTTTCGCCGATTGGAGGTAAACAAGCAAAGTTATGGCTAATTCGGTAAAATCTATCAAAACGCAAAATCACGTAAAAGCCCGAATGTCCTTTTCTCAGCCTTTCGCTTAAGTTTTTAAGGATATTTTTGCCATTTTGTATCCGATTTTGCACCAAGATACCATTTAATAATTGGAACTTCATTTGCTGTTAATCTTTATCAAAGATTTCTTATTAATCGATCTGTAAGCTTTATAAAGTAGTTTCAAACATCGCCTATAGGCTATATGGGCCTTTTCTCGCCACCTAACTTAGGTTTTTTAGGGCAAACGGTTGCTGCATATACGATAACTAGATAGTACTCGAAGATACGAATGCGGGAAGGTATAACTTTCGCCGATTGGAGGTAAACAAGCAAAGTTATGGCTAATTCGGTAAAATCTATCAAAACGCAAAATCACGTAAAAGCCCGAATGTCCTTTTCTCACCCTTTCGCTTAAGTTTTTAAGGATATTTTTGCCATTTTGTATCCGATTTTGCACCAAGATACCATTTAATAATTGGGACTTCATTTGCTGTTAATCTTCATCAAAGATTTCTTATTAATCGAACTGTAATCTTTATAAAGTTGTTTCAAACATCGCCTATAGGCTATATGGGCCTTTTCTCGCCACCTAACTTAGGTTTTTTAGGGCAAACGGTTGCTGCATATACGATAACTAGACAGTACTCGAAGATACGAATGCGGGAAGGTATAACTCTCGCCGATTGGAGGTAAACAAGCAAAGTTATGGCTAATTCGGTAAAATCTATCAAATCGCAAAATCACGCAAAAACCCGAATGTCCTTTTCTCACACTTTCGCTTAGGTTTTTAAGGATATTTTTGCCATTTTGTATCCGATTTTGCACCAAGATACCATTCAATAATTGGAACTTCATTTGCTGTTAATCTTTATCTAAGATTTCTTATTAATCGAACTGTAAGCTTTATAACGTCGTTTCAAACATCGCGTATAGGCTATATGGGCCTTTTCTCGCCACCTAACTTAGGTTTTTTAAGGAAAACGGTTGCTGCATATACAATAACTAGACAGTACTCGAAGATACGAATGCGGGAAGGTATAACTCTCGCCGATTGGAGGTAAACAAGCAAAGTTATGGCTAATTCTGTAAAATCTATCAAAACGCAAAATCACGTAAAAGCCCGAATGTCCTTTTCTCACCCTTTCGCTTAAGTTTTTAAGGATATTTTTGCCATTTTGTATCCGATTTTGCACCAAGATACCATTTAATAATTGGAACTTCATTTGCTGTTAATCTTTATCAAAGATTTCTTATTAATCGATCTGTAAGCTTTATAAAGTCGTTTCAAACATCGCCATTAGAATCATATGTCCTTTTCCACCACCTAACTTAGGTTTTTTAAGAAATATGCTTGATACATATACGATAACTAGATAGTACTCAAAGATACGAATGCGGGAAGGTATAACTTTAACCGATTGCTGGTGAACAAACCAATAATGGTCCTATTAATGAATAAATTGAATATATTTTGATTTGTCAAATACGGAATGGTCATTTTAATCAAAAATTTTAATCATTTTAATCAAAAATTGACTTTTTTTTACCATTAAATAGCGTATATTTTATTCGATTTCAAACCGATTTGAAAACGAAATACCATTCATGAATCAGGCTTTCAGTCTGCTTCGATCTGCATCAAAGAATCCAAAAAATTAAACAAAAAAAATTTATCCGATTTTTCAAAATTTTGAAAGGGGTACCATCATCATTTTTTTCAAAAATCGAAAAAATTTTTTTTGATCGATATTTTATATCTTTAGATGCAGGTAAAGAAAGATTGAAGCTCTGATTCGAAAATGGGCTTTCGTTTCAAAATCGGTTGCGATTTAGTTCAGATATTGCAATAAAACTGTTCCAAAAAGTGGAAATTTTACATTTTCACAGTATAGAAAGTGGACATATGTGAAAACTCATTTTATCATCCTTTTGCTTAAGTTTTTAAGGATTTTTTTGCCATTTTGTATCCGATTTTGCACCAAGATACCATTTAATAATTGGGACTTCATTTGCTGTTAATCTTCATCAAAGATTTCTTATTAATCGAACTGTAATCTTTATAAAGTTGTTTCAAACATCGCCTATAGGCTATATGGGCCTTTTCTCGCCACCTAACTTAGGTTTTTTAGGGCAAACGGTTGCTGCATGTACGATAACTAGACAGTACTCGAAGATACGAATGCGGGAAGGTATAACTCTCACCGATTGGAGGTAAACAAGCAAAGTTATGGCTAATTCGGTAAAATCTATCAAAACGCAAAATCACGTAAAAGCCCGAATGTCCTTTTCTCACCCTTTCGCTTAAGTTTTTAAGGATATTTTTGCCATTTTGTATCCGATTTTGCACCAAGATACCATTTAATAATTGGAACTTCATTTGCTGTTAATCTTTATCAAAGATTTCTTATTAATCGAACTGTAAGCTTTATAACGTCGTTTCAAACATCGCCTATAGGCTATATGGGCCTTTTCTCGCCACCTAACTTAGGTTTTTTAAGGAAAACGGTTGCTGCATATACAATAAATAGACAGTACTCGAAGATACGAATGCGGTAAGGTATAACTTTCGCCGATTGGAGGTAAACAAGCAAAGTTATGGCTAATTCGGTAAAATCTATTAAAACGCAAAATCACGTAAAAGCCCGAATGTCCTTTTCTCACCCTTTCGCTTAAGTTTTTAAGGATATTTTTGCCATTTTGTATCCGATTTTGCACCAAGATACCATTTAATAATTGGGACTTCATTTGCTGTTAATCTTCATCAAAGATTTCTTATTAATCGAACTGTAATCTTTATAAAGTTGTTTCAAACATCGCCTATAGGCTATATGGGCCTTTTCTCGCCACCTAACTTAGGTTTTTTAGGGCAAACGGTTGCTGCATATACGATAACTAGACAGTACTCGAAGATACGAATGCGGGAAGGTATAACTCTCGCCGATTGGAGGTAAACAAGCAAAGTTATGGCTAATTCGGTAAAATCTATCAAAACGCAAAATCACGTAAAAGCCCGAATGTCCTTTTCTCAGCCTTTCGCTTAAGTTTTTAAGGATATTTTTGCCATTTTGTATCCGATTTTGCACCAAGATACCATTTAATAATTGGAACTTCATTTGCTGTTAATCTTTATCAAAGATTTCTTATTAATCGAACTGTAAGCTTTATAAAGTCGTTTCAAACATCGCCTATAGGCTATATGGGCCTTTTCTCGCCACCTAACTTAGGTTTTTTAGGGCAAACGGTTGCTGCATATACGATAACTAGATAGTACTCGAAGATACGAATGCGGGAAGGTATAACTTTCGCCGATTGGAGGTAAACAAGCAAAGTTATGGCTAATTCGGTAAAATCTATCAAAACGCAAAATCACGTAAAAGCCCGAATGTCCTTTTCTCACCCTTTCGCTTAAGTTTTTAAGGATATTTTTGCCATTTTGTATCCGATTTTGCACCAAGATACCATTTAATAATTGGAACTTCATTTGCTGTTAATCTTTATCAAAGATTTCTTATTAATCGATCTGTAAGCTTTATAAAGTAGTTTCAAACATCGCCTATAGGCTATATGGGCCTTTTCTCGCCACCTAACTTAGGTTTTTTAGGGCAAACGGTTGTTGCATATACGATAACTAGATAGTACTCGAAGATACGAATGCGGGAAGGTATAACTTTCGCCGATTGGAGGTAAACAAGCAAAGTTATGGCTAATTCGGTAAAATCTATCAAAACGCAAAATCACGTAAAAGCCCGAATGTCCTTTTCTCAGCCTTTCGCTTAAGTTTTTAAGGATATTTTTGCCATTTTGTATCCGATTTTGCACCAAGATACCATTTAATAATTGGAACTTCATTTGCTGTTAATCTTTATCAAAGATTTCTTATTAATCGATCTGTAAGCTTTATAAAGTAGTTTCAAACATCGCCTATAGGCTATATGGGCCTTTTCTCGCCACCTAACTTAGGTTTTTTAGGGCAAACGGTTGCTGCATATACGATAACTAGATAGTACTCGAAGATACGAATGCGGGAAGGTATAACTTTCGCCGATTGGAGGTAAACAAGCAAAGTTATGGCTAATTCGGTAAAATCTATCAAAACGCAAAATCACGTAAAAGCCCGAATGTCCTTTTCTCACCCTTTCGCTTAAGTTTTTAAGGATATTTTTGCCATTTTGTATCCGATTTTGCACCAAGATACCATTTAATAATTGGAACTTCATTTGCTGTTAATCTTTATCAAAGATTTCTTATTAATCGATCTGTAAGCTTTATAAAGTAGTTTCAAACATCGCCTATAGGCTATATGGGCCTTTTCTCGCCACCTAACTTAGGTTTTTTAGGGCAAACGGTTGCTGCATATACGATAACTAGATAGTCCTCGAAGATACGAATGCGGGAAGATATAACTTTCGCCGATTGGAGGTAAACAAGCAAAGTTATGGCTAATTCGGTAAACGGTTGCTGCATATACGATAACTAGATAGTACTCGAAGATATGAATGCGGGAAGGTATAACTTTCGCCGATTGGAGGTAAACAAGCAAAGTTATGGCTAATTCGGTAAAATCTATCAAAACGCAAAATCACGTAAAAGCCCGAATGTCTTTTTCTCACCCTTTCGCTTAAGTTTTTAAGGATATTTTTGCCATTTTGTATCCGATTTTGCACCAAGATACCATTTAATAATTGGAACTTAATTTGCTGTTAATCTTTATGAAAGATTTCTTATTAATCGATCTGTAAGCTTTATAAAGTAGTTTCAAACATCGCCTATAGGCTATATGGGCCTTTTCTCGCCACCTAACTTAGGTTTTTTAAGGAAAACGGTTGCTGCATATACAATAAATAGACAGTACTCGAAGATACGAATGCGGGAAGGTATAACTTTCGCCGATTGGAGGTAAACAAGCAAAGTTATGGCTAATTCGGTAAAATCTATTAAAACGCAAAATCACGTAAAAGCCCGAATGTCCTTTTCTCACCCTTTCGCTTAAGTTTTTAAGGATATTTTTGCCATTTTGTATCCGATTTTGCACCAAGATACCATTTAATAATTGGGACTTCATTTGCTGTTAATCTTCATCAAAGATTTCTTATTAATCGAACTGTAATCTTTATAAAGTTGTTTCAAACATCGCCTATAGGCTATATGGGCCTTTTCTCGCCACCTAACTTAGGTTTTTTAGGGCAAACGGTTGCTGCATATACGATAACTAGACAGTACTCGAAGATACGAATGCGGGAAGGTATAACTCTCGCCGATTGGAGGTAAACAAGCAAAGTTATGGCTAATTCGGTAAAATCTATCAAAACGCAAAATCACGTAAAAGCCCGAATGTCCTTTTCTCAGCCTTTCGCTTAAGTTTTTAAGGATATTTTTGCCATTTTGTATCCGATTTTGCACCAAGATACCATTTAATAATTGGAACTTCATTTGCTGTTAATCTTTATCAAAGATTTCTTATTAATCGAACTGTAAGCTTTATAAAGTCGTTTCAAACATCGCCTATAGGCTATATGGGCCTTTTCTCGCCACCTAACTTAGGTTTTTTAGGGCAAACGGTTGCTGCATATACGATAACTAGATAGTACTCGAAGATACGAATGCGGGAAGGTATAACTTTCGCCGATTGGAGGTAAACAAGCAAAGTTATGGCTAATTCGGTAAAATCTATCAAAACGCAAAATCACGTAAAAGCCCGAATGTCCTTTTCTCACCCTTTCGCTTAAGTTTTTAAGGATATTTTTGCCATTTTGTATCCGATTTTGCACCAAGATACCATTTAATAATTGGAACTTCATTTGCTGTTAATCTTTATCAAAGATTTCTTATTAATCGATCTGTAAGCTTTATAAAGTAGTTTCAAACATCGCCTATAGGCTATATGGGCCTTTTCTCGCCACCTAACTTAGGTTTTTTAGGGCAAACGGTTGCTGCATATACGATAACTAGATAGTACTCGAAGATACGAATGCGGGAAGGTATAACTTTCGCCGATTGGAGGTAAACAAGCAAAGTTATGGCTAATTCGGTAAAATCTATCAAAACGCAAAATCACGTAAAAGCCCGAATGTCCTTTTCTCAGCCTTTCGCTTAAGTTTTTAAGGATATTTTTGCCATTTTGTATCCGATTTTGCACCAAGATACCATTTAATAATTGGAACTTCATTTGCTGTTAATCTTTATCAAAGATTTCTTATTAATCGATCTGTAAGCTTTATAAAGTAGTTTCAAACATCGCCTATAGGCTATATGGGCCTTTTCTCGCCACCTAACTTAGGTTTTTTAGGGCAAACGGTTGCTGCATATACGATAACTAGATAGTACTCGAAGATACGAATGCGGGAAGGTATAACTTTCGCCGATTGGAGGTAAACAAGCAAAGTTATGGCTAATTCGGTAAAATCTATCAAAACGCAAAATCACGTAAAAGCCCGAATGTCTTTTTCTCACCCTTTCGCTTAAGTTTTTAAGGATATTTTTGCCATTTTGTATCCGATTTTGCACCAAGATACCATTTAATAATTGGAACTTAATTTGCTGTTAATCTTTATCAAAGATTTCTTATTAATCGATCTGTAAGCTTTATAAAGTAGTTTCAAACATCGCCTATAGGCTATATGGGCCTTTTCTCGCCACCTAACTTAGGTTTTTTAGGGCAAACGGTTGCTGCATATACGATAACTAGATAGTCCTCGAAGATACGAATGCGGGAAGATATAACTTTCGCCGATTGGAGGTAAACAAGCAAAGTTATGGCTAATTCGGTAAAATCTATCGCTGACGGTTGCGGCAAACGGTTGCTGCATATACGATAACTAGATAGTACTCGAAGATACGAATGCGGGAAGGTATAACTTTCGCCGATTGGAGGTAAACAAGCAAAGTTATGGCTAATTCGGTAAAATCTATCAAAACGCAAAATCACGTAAAAGCCCGAATGTCTTTTTCTCACCCTTTCGCTTAAGTTTTTAAGGATATTTTTGCCATTTTGTATCCGATTTTGCACCAAGATACCATTTAATAATTGGAACTTCATTTGCTGTTAATCTTTATGAAAGATTTCTTATTAATCGATCTGTAAGCTTTATAAAGTAGTTTCAAACATCGCCTATAGGCTATATGGGCCTTTTCTCGCCACCTAACTTAGGTTTTTTAGGCCAAACGGTTGCTGCATATACGATAACTAGATAGTACTCGAAGATACGAATGCGGGAAGATATAACTTTCGCCGATTGGAGGTAAACAAGCAAAGTTATGGCTAATTCGGTAAAATCTATCAAAACGCAAAATCACGTAAAAGCCCGAATGTCCTTTTCTCACCCTTTCGCTTAAGTTTTTAAGGATATTTTTGCCATTTTGTATCCGATTTTGCACCAAGATACCATTTAATAATTGGAACTTCATTTGCTGTTAATCTTTATCAAAGATTTCTTATTAATCGATCTGTAAGCTTTATAAAGTAGTTTCAAACATCGCCTATAGGCTATATGGGCCTTTTCTCGCCACCTAACTTAGGTTTTTTAGGGCAAACGGTTGCTGCATATACGATAACTAGATAGTACTCGAAGAGACGAATGCGGGAAGGTATAACTTTCGCCGATTGGAGGTAAACAAGCAAAGTTATGGCTAATTCGGTAAAATCTATCAAAACGCAAAATCACGTAAAAGCCCGAATGTCCTTTTCTCAGCCTTTCGCTTAAGTTTTTAAGGATATTTTTGCCATTTTGTATCCGATTTTGCACCAAGATACCATTTAATAATTGGAACTTCATTTGCTGTTAATCTTTATCAAAGATTTCTTATTAATCGATCTGTAAGCTTTATAAAGTAGTTTCAAACATCGCCTATAGGCTATATGGGCCTTTTCTCGCCACCTAACTTAGGTTTTTTAGGGCAAACGGTTGCTGCATATACGATAACTAGACAGTACTCGAAGATACGAATGCGGGAAGGTATAACTCTCGCCGATTGGAGGTAAACAAGCAAAGTTATGGCTAATTCGGTAAAATCTATCAAATCGCAAAATCACGTAAAAGCCCGAATGTCCTTTTCTCACACTTTCGCTTAGGTTTTTAAGGATATTTTTGCCATTTTGTATCCGATTTTGCACCAAGATACCATTCAATAATTGGAACTTCATTTGCTGTTAATCTTTATCTAAGATTTCTTATTAATCGAACTGTAAGCTTTATAACGTCGTTTCAAACATCGCCTATAGGCTATATGGGCCTTTTCTCGCCACCTAACTTAGGTTTTTTAAGAAAAACGGTTGCTGCATATACAATAACTAGACAGTACTCGAAGATACGAATGCGGGAAGGTATAACTTTCGCCGATTGGAGGTAAACAAGCAAAGGTTTGGCTAATTCGGTAAAATCTATCAAAACGCAAAATCACGTAAAAGCCCGAATGTCCTTTTCTCACCCTTTCGCTTAAGTTTTTAAGGATATTTTTGCCATTTTGTATCCGATTTTGCACCAAGATACCATTTAATAATTGGGACTTCATTTGCTGTTAATCTTCATCAAAGATTTCTTATTAATCGAACTGTAAGCTTTATAAAGTTGTTTCAAACATCGCCTATAGGCTATATGGGCCTTTTCTCGCCACCTAACTTAGGTTTTTTAGGGCAAACGGTTGCTGCATATACGATAACTAGATAGTACTCGAAGATACGAATGCGGGAAGGTATAACTTTCGCCGATTGGAGGTAAACAAGCAAAGTTATGGCTAATTCGGTAAAATCTATCAAAACGCAAAATCACGTAAAAGCCCGAATGTCCTTTTCTCACACTTTCGCTTAAGTTTTTAAGGATATTTTTGCCATTTTGTATCCGATTTTGCACCAAGATACCATTTAATAATTGGAACTTCATTTGCTGTTAATCTTTATCAAAGATTTCTTATTAATCGATCTGTAAGCTTTATAAAGTAGTTTCAAACATCGCCTATAGGCTATATGGGCCTTTTCCCGCCACCTAACTTAGGTTTTTTAGGGCAAACGGTTGCTGCATATACGATAACTAGATAGTACTCGAAGATACGAATGCGGGAAGGTATAACTTTCGCCGATTGGAGGTAAACAAGCAAAGTTATGGCTAATTCGGTAAAATCTATCAAAACGCAAAATCACGTAAAAGCCCGAATGTCCTTTTCTCAGCCTTTCGCTTAAGTTTTTAAGGATATTTTTGCCATTTTGTATCCGATTTTGCACCAAGATACCATTTAATAATTGGAACTTCATTTGCTGTTAATCTTTATCAAAGATTTCTTATTAATCGATCTGTAAGCTTTATAAAGTTGTTTCAAACATCGCCTATAGGCTATATGGGCCTTTTCTCGCCACCTAACTTAGGTTTTTTAGGGCAAACGGTTGCTGCATATACGATAACTAGACAGTACTCGAAGATACGAATGCGGGAAGGTATAACTCTCGCCGATTGGAGGTAAACAAGCAAAGTTATGGCTAATTCGGTAAAATCTATCAAATCGCAAAATCACGTAAAAACCCGAATGTCCTTTTCTCACACTTTCGCTTAGGTTTTTAAGGATATTTTTGCCATTTTGTATCCGATTTTGCACCAAGATACCATTTAATAATTGGAACTTCATTTGCTGTTAATCTTTATCAAAGATTTCTTATTAATCGATCTGTAAGCTTTATAAAGTAGTTTCAAACATCGCCTATAGGCTATATGGGCCTTTTCTCGCCACCTAACTTAGGTTTTTTAGGGCAAACGGTTGCTGCATATACGATAACTAGATAGTACTCGAAGATACGAATGCGGGAAGGTATAACTTTCGCCGATTGGAGGTAAACAAGCAAAGTTATGGCTAATTCGGTAAAATCTATCAAAACGCAAAATCACGTAAAAGCCCGAATGTCCTTTTCTCAGCCTTTCGCTTAAGTTTTTAAGGATATTTTTGCCATTTTGTATCCGATTTTGCACCAAGATACCATTTAATAATTGGAACTTCATTTGCTGTTAATCTTTATCAAAGATTTCTTATTAATCGATCTGTAAGCTTTATAAAGTAGTTTCAAACATCGCCTATAGGCTATATGGGCCTTTTCTCGCCACCTAACTTAGGTTTTTTAGGGCAAACGGTTGCTGCATATACGATAACTAGATAGTACTCGAAGATACGAATGCGGGAAGGTATAACTTTCGCCGATTGGAGGTAAACAAGCAAAGTTATGGCTAATTCGGTAAAATCTATCAAAACGCAAAATCACGTAAAAGCCCGAATGTCCTTTTCTCAGCCTTTCGCTTAAGTTTTTAAGGATATTTTTGCCATTTTGTATCCGATTTTGCACCAAGATACCATTTAATAATTGGAACTTCATTTGCTGTTAATCTTTATCAAAGATTTCTTATTAATCGATCTGTAAGCTTTATAAAGTAGTTTCAAACATCGCCTATAGGCTATATGGGCCTTTTCTCGCCACCTAACTTAGGTTTTTTAGGGCAAACGGTTGTTGCATATACGATAACTAGATAGTACTCGAAGATACGAATGCGGGAAGGTATAACTTTCGCCGATTGGAGGTAAACAAGCAAAGTTATGGCTAATTCGGTAAAATCTATCAAAACGCAAAATCACGTAAAAGCCCGAATGTCCTTTTCTCAGCCTTTCGCTTAAGTTTTTAAGGATATTTTTGCCATTTTGTATCCGATTTTGCACCAAGATACCATTTAATAATTGGAACTTCATTTGCTGTTAATCTTTATCAAAGATTTCTTATTAATCGATCTGTAAGCTTTATAAAGTAGTTTCAAACATCGCCTATAGGCTATATGGGCCTTTTCTCGCCACCTAACTTAGGTTTTTTAGGGCAAACGGTTGCTGCATATACGATAACTAGATAGTCCTGGAAGATACGAATGCGGGAAGATATAACTTTCGCCGATTGGAGGTAAACAAGCAAAGTTATGGCTAATTCGGTAAAATCTATCGCTGACGGTTGCGGCAAACGGTTGCTGCATATACGATAACTAGATAGTACTCGAAGATACGAATGCGGAAAGGTATAACTTTCGCCGATTGGAGGTAAACAAGCAAAGTTATGGCTAATTCGGTAAAATCTATCAAAACGCAAAATCACGTAAAAGCCCGAATGTCTTTTTCTCACCCTTTCGCTTAAGTTTTTAAGGATATTTTTGCCATTTTGTATCCGATTTTGCACCAAGATACCATTTAATAATTGGAACTTAATTTGCTGTTAATCTTTATGAAAGATTTCTTATTAATCGATCTGTAAGCTTTATAAAGTAGTTTCAAACATCGCCTATAGGCTATATGGGTCTTTTCTCGCCACCTAACTTAGGTTTTTTAGGGCAAACGGTTGCTGCATATACGATAACTAGATAGTACTCGAAGATACGAATGCGGGAAGATATAACTTTCGCCGATTGGAGGTAAACAAGCAAAGTTATGGCTAATTCGGTAAAATCTATCAAAACGCAAAATCACGTAAAAGCCCGAATGTCCTTTTCTCACCCTTTCGCTTAAGTTTTTAAGGATATTTTTGCCATTTTGTATCCGATTTTGCACCAAGATACCATTTAATAATTGGAACTTCATTTGCTGTTAATCTTTATCAAAGATTTCTTATTAATCGATCTGTAAGCTTTATAAAGTAGTTTCAAACATCGCCTATAGGCTATATGGGCCTTTTCTCGCCATCTAACTTAGGTTTTTTAGGGCAAACGGTTGCTGCATATACGATAACTAGATAGTACTCGAAGATACGAATGCGGGAAGGTATAACTTTCGCCGATTGGAGGTAAAAAAGCAAAGTTATGGCTAATTCGGTAAAATCTATCAAAACGCAAAATCACGTAAAAGCCCGAATGTCCTTTTCTCAGCCTTTCGCTTAAGTTTTTAAGGATATTTTTGCCATTTTGTATCCGATTTTGCACCAAGATACCATTTAATAATTGGAACTTCATTTGCTGTTAATCTTTATCAAAGATTTCTTATTAATCGAACTGTAAGCTTTATAAAGTAGTTTCAAACATCGCCTATAGGCTATATGGGCCTTTTCTCGCCACCTAACTTAGGTTTTTTAGGGCAAACGGTTGCTGCATATACGATAACTAGATAGTACTCGAAGATACGAATGCGGGAAGGTATAACTTTCGCCGATTGGAGGTAAACAAGCAAAGTTATGGCTAATTCGGTAAAATCTATCAAAACGCAAAATCACGTAAAAGCCCGAATGTCCTTTTCTCAGCCTTTCGCTTAAGTTTTTAAGGATATTTTTGCCATTTTGTATCCGATTTTGCACCAAGATACCATTTAATAATTGGAACTTCATTTGCTGTTAATCTTTATCAAAGATTTCTTATTAATCGATCTGTAAGCTTTATAAAGTCGTTTCAAACATCGCCATTAGAATCATATGTCCTTTTCCACCACCTAACTTAGGTTTTTTAAGAAATATGCTTGATACATATACGATAACTAGATAGTACTCAAAGATACGAATGCGGGAAGGTATAACTTTAACCGATTGCTGGTGAACAAACCAATAATGGTCCTATTAATGAATAAATTGAATACATTTTGATTTGTCAAATACGGAATGGTCATTTTAATCAAAAATTTTAATCATTTTAATCAAAAATTGACTTTTTTTACCATTAAATAGCGTATATTTTATTCGATTTCAAACCGATTTGAAAACGAAATACCATTCATGAATCAGGCTTTCAGTCTGCTTCGATCTGCATCAAAGAATCCAAAAAATTAAACAAAAAAAATTTATCCGATTTTTCAAAATTTTGAAAGGGTTACCATCATCATTTTTTTCAAAAATCGACAAAATTTTTTTTGATCGATATTTTATATCTTTGGATGCAGGTAAAGAAAGATTGAAGCTCTGATTCGAAAATGGGCTTTCGTTTCAAAATCGGTTGCGATTTAGTTCAGATATTGCAATAAAACTGTTCCAAAAAGTGGAAATTTTACATTTTCACAGTATAGAAAGTGGACATATGTGAAAACTCATTTTATCATCCTTTTGCTTAAGTTTTTAAGGATTTTTTTTGCCATTTTGTATCCGATTTTGCACCAAGATACCATTTAATAATTGGGACTTCATTTGCTGTTAATCTTCATCAAAGATTTCTTATTAATCGAACTGTAATCTTTATAAAGTTGTTTCAAACATCGCCTATAGGCTATATGGGCCTTTTCTCGCCACCTAACTTAGGTTTTTTAGGGCAAACGGTTGCTGCATATACGATAACTAGACAGTACTCGAAGATACGAATGCGGGAAGGTATAACTCTCGCCGATTGGAGGTAAACAAGCAAAGTTATGGCTAATTCGGTAAAATCTATCAAATCGCAAAATCACGTAAAAGCCCGAATGTCCTTTTCTCACACTTTCGCTTAAGTTTTTAAGGATATTTTTGCCATTTTGTATCCGATTTTGCACCAAGATACCATTCAATAATTGGAACTTCATTTGCTGTTAATCTTTATCTAAGATTTCTTATTAATCGAACTGTAAGCTTTATAACGTCGTTTCAAACATCGCCTATAGGCTATATGGGCCTTTTCTCGCCACCTAACTTAGGTTTTTTAAGGAAAACGGTTGCTGCATATACAATAACTAGACAGTACTCGAAGATACGAATGCGGTAAGGTATAACTTTCGCCGATTGGAGGTAAACAAGCAAAGTTATGGCTAATTCGGTAAAATCTATCAAAACGCAAAATCACGTAAAAGCCCGAATGTCCTTTTCTCACCCTTTCGCTTAAGTTTTTAAGGATATTTTTGCCATTTTGTATCCGATTTTGCACCAAGATACCATTTAATAATTGGAACTTCATTTGCTGTTAATCTTTATCAAAGATTTCTTATTAATCGATCTGTAAGCTTTATAAAGTAGTTTCAAACATCGCCTATAGGCTATATGGGCCTTTTCTCGCCACCTAACTTAGTTTTTTTAGGGCAAACGGTTGCTGCATATACGATAACTAGATAGTACTCGAAGATACGAATGCGGGAAGATATAACTTTCGCCGATTGGAGGTAAACAAGCAAAGTTATGGCTAATTCGGTAAAATCTATCAAAACGCAAAATCACGTAAAAGCCCGAATGTCCTTTTCTCAGCCTTTCGCTTAAGTTTTTAAGGATATTTTTGCCATTTTGTATCCGATTTTGCACCAAGATACCATTTAATAATTGGAACTTCATTTGCTGTTAATCTTCATCAAAGATTTCTTATTAATCGAACTGTAAGCTTTATAAAGTTGTTTCAAACATCGCCTATAGGCTATATGGGCCTTTTCTCGCCACCTAACTTAGGTTTTTTAAGAAATATGCTTGATACATATACGATAACTAGATAGTACTCGAAGATACGAATGCGGGAAGGTATAACTTTCGCCGATTGGAGGTAAAGAAGCAAAGTTATGGCTAATTCGGTAAAATCTATCAAAACGCAAAATCACGTAAAAGCCCGAATGTCCTTTTCTCACCCTTTCGCTTAAGATTTTAAGGCTATTTTTGCCATTTTCTATCCGATTTTGCACCAAGATACCATTTAATAATTGGAACTTCATTTGCTGTTAATCTTCATCAAAGATTTCTTATTAATCGAACTGTAAGCTTTATAAAGTCGTTTCAAACATCGCCTATAGGCTATATGGGCCTTTTCTCGCCACCTAACTTAGGTTTTTTAGGGCAAACGGTTGCTGCATATACGATAACTAGATAGTACTCGAAGATACGAATGCGGGAAGGTATAACTTTCGCCTATTGGAGGTAAACAAGCAAAGTTATGGCTAATTCGGTAAAATCTATCAAAACGCAAAATCACGTAAAAGCCCGAATGTCCTTTTCTCACCCTTTCGCTTAAGTTTTTAAGGATATTTTTGCCATTTTGTATCCGATTTTGCACCAAGATACCATTTAATAATTGGAACTTCATTTGCTGTTAATCTTTATCAAAGATTTCTTATTAATCGATCTGTAAGCTTTATAAAGTAGTTTCAAACATCGCCTATAGGCTATATGGGCCTTTTCTCGCCACCTAACTTAGGTTTTTTAGGGCAAACGGTTGCTGCATATACGATAACTAGATAGTACTCGAAGATACGAATGCGGGAAGGTATAACTTTCGCCGATTGGAGGTAAACAAGCAAAGTTATGGCTAATTCGGTAAAATCTATCAAAACGCAAAATCACGTAAAAGCCCGAATGTCCTTTTCTCACCCTTTCGCTTAAGTTTTTAAGGATATTTTTGCCATTTTGTATCCGATTTTGCACCAAGATACCATTTAATAATTGGGACTTCATTTGCTGTTAATCTTTATCAAAGATTTCTTATTAATCGAACTGTAAGCTTTATAAAGTCGTTTCAAACATCGCCTATAGGCTATATGGGCCTTTTCTCGCCACCTAACTTAGGTTTTTTAGGGCAAACGGTTGCTGCATATACGATAACTAGATAGTACTCGAAGATACGAATGCGGTAAGGTATAACTTTCGCCGATTGGAGGTAAACAAGCAAAGTTATGGCTAATTCGGTAAAATCTATTAAAACGCAAAATCACGTAAAAGCCCGAATGTCCTTTTCTCACCCTTTCGCTTTTTTAGGGCAAACGGTTGCTGCATATACGATAACTAGATAGTCCTCGAAGATACGAATGCGGGAAGATATAACTTTCGCCGATTGGAGGTAAACAAGCAAAGTTATGGCTAATTCGGTAAAATCTATCAAAACGCAAAATCACGTAAAAGCCCGAATGTCCTTTTCTCAGCCTTTCGCTTAAGTTTTTAAGGATATTTTTGCCATTTTGTATCCGATTTTGCACCAAGATACCATTTAATAATTGGAACTTCATTTGCTGTTAATCTTCATCAAAGATTTCTTATTAATCGAACTGTAAGCTTTATAAAGTTGTTTCAAACATCGCCTATAGGCTATATGGGCCTTTTCTCGCCACCTAACTTAGGTTTTTTAAGAAATATGCTTGATACATATACGATAACTAGATAGTACTCGAAGATACGAATGCGGGAAGGTATAACTTTCGCCGATTGGAGGTAAAGAAGCAAAGTTATGGCTAATTCGGTAAAATCTATCAAAACGCAAAATCACGTAAAAGCCCGAATGTCCTTTTCTCACCCTTTCGCTTAAGATTTTAAGGCTATTTTTGCCATTTTCTATCCGATTTTGCACCAAGATACCATTTAATAATTGGGACTTCATTTGCTGTTAATCTTCATCAAAGATTTCTTATTAATCGAACTGTAAGCTTTATAAAGTCGTTTCAAACATCGCCTATAGGCTATATGGGCCTTTTCTCGCCACCTAACTTAGGTTTTTTAGGGCAAACGGTTGCTGCATATACGATAACTAGATAGTACTCGAAGATACGAATGCGGGAAGGTATAACTTTCGCCGATTGGAGGTAAACAAGCAAAGTTATGGCTAATTCGGTAAAATCTATCAAAACGCAAAATCACGTAAAAGCCCGAATGTCCTTTTCTCAGCCTTTCGCTTAAGTTTTTAAGGATATTTTTGCCATTTTGTATCCGATTTTGCACCAAGATACCATTTAATAATTGGGACTTCATTTGCTGTTAATCTTCATCAAAGATTTCTTATTAATCGAACTGTAAGCTTTATAAAGTCGTTTCAAACATCGCCTATAGGCTATATGGGCCTTTTCTCGCCACCTAACTTAGGTTTTTTAAGAAATATGGTTGATACATATACGATAACTAGATAGTACTCGAAGATACGAATGCGGGAAGGTATAACTTTCGCCGATTGGAGGTAAAGAAGCAAAGTTATGGCTAATTCGGTAAAATCTATCAAAACGCAAAATCACGTAAAAGCCCGAATGTCCTTTTCTCACCCTTTCGCTTAAGATTTTAAGGCTATTTTTGCCATTTTCTATCCGATTTTGCACCAAGATACCATTTAATAATTGGGACTTCATTTGCTGTTAATCTTCATCAAAGATTTCTTATTAATCGAACTGTAAGCTTTATAAAGTCGTTTCAAACATCGCCTATAGGCTATATGGGCCTTTTCTCGCCACCTAACTTAGGTTTTTTAGGGCAAACGGTTGCTGCATATACGATAACTAGATAGTACTCGAAGATACGAATGCGGGAAGGTATAACTTTCGCCGATTGGAGGTAAACAAGCAAAGTTATGGCTAATTCGGTAAAATCTATCAAAACGCAAAATCACGTAAAAGCCCGAATGTCCTTTTCTCACCCTTTCGCTTAAGTTTTTAAGGATATTTTTGCCATTTTGTATCCGATTTTGCACCAAGATACCATTTAATAATTGGAACTTCATTTGCTGTTAATCTTTATCAAAGATTTCTTATTAATCGATCTGTAAGCTTTATAAAGTAGTTTCAAACATCGCCTATAGGCTATATGGGCCTTTTCTCGCCACCTAACTTAGGTTTTTTAGGGCAAACGGTTGCTGCATATACGATAACTAGATAGTACTCGAAGATACGAATGCGGGAAGGTATAACTTTCGCCGATTGGAGGTAAACAAGCAAAGTTATGGCTAATTCGGTAAAATCTATCAAAACGCAAAATCACGTAAAAGCCCGAATGTCCTTTTCTCAGCCTTTCGCTTAAGTTTTTAAGGATATTTTTGCCATTTTGTATCCGATTTTGCACCAAGATACCATTTAATAATTGGGACTTCATTTGCTGTTAATCTTTATCAAAGATTTCTTATTAATCGAACTGTAAGCTTTATAAAGTCGTTTCAAACATCGCCTATAGGCTATATGGGCCTTTTCTCGCCACCTAACTTAGGTTTTTTAGGGCAAACGGTTGCTGCATATACGATAACTAGATAGTACTCGAAGATACGAATGCGGGAAGGTATAACTTTCGCCGATTGGAGGTAAACAAGCAAAGTTATGGCTAATTCGGTAAAATCTATCAAATCGCAAAATCACGTAAAAGCCCGAATGTCCATTTCTCACCCTTTCGCTTAAGTTTTTAAGGATATTTTTGCCATTTTGTATCCGATTTTGCACCAAGATACCATTTAATAATTGGAACTTCATTTGCTGTTAATCTTTATCTAAGATTTCTTATTAATCGAACTGTAAGCTTTATAACGTCGTTTCAAACATCGCCTATAGGCTATATGGGCCTTTTCTCGCCACCTAACTTAGGTTTTTTAAGGAAAACGGTTGCTGCATATACAATAACTAGACAGTACTCGAAGATACGAATGCGGGAAGGTATAACTTTCGCCGATTGGAGGTAAACAAGCAAAGTTATGGCTAATTCGGTAAAATCTATCAAAACGCAAAATCACGTAAAAGCCCGAATGTCCTTTTCTCAGCCTTTCGCTTAAGTTTTTAAGGATATTTTTGCCATTTTGTATCCGATTTTGCACCAAGATACCATTTAATAATTGGAACTTCATTTGCTGTTAATCTTTATCAAAGATTTCTTATTAATCGAACTGTAAGCTTTATAAAGTCGTTTCAAACATCGCCTATAGGCTATATGGGCTTTTTCTCGCCACCTAACTTAGGTTTTTTAAGGAAAACGGTTGCTGCATATACAATAACTAGATAGTACTCGAAGATACGAATGCGGTAAGGTATAACTTTCGCCGATTGGAGGTAAACAAGCAAAGTTATGGCTAATTCGGTAAAATCTATTAAAACGCAAAATCACGTAAAAGCCCGAATGTCCTTTTCTCACCCTTTCGCTTAAGTTTTTAAGGATATTTTTGCCATTTTGTATCCGATTTTGCACCAAGATACCATTTAATAATTGGAACTTCATTTGCTGTTAATCTTTATCTAAGATTTCTTATTAATCGAACTGTAAGCTTTATAACGTCGTTTCAAACATCGCCTATAGGCTATATGGGCCTTTTCTCGCCACCTAACTTAGGTTTTTTAAGGAAAACGGTTGCTGCATATACAATAACTAGACAGTACTCGAAGATACGAATGCGGTAAGGTATAACTTTCGCCGATTGGAGGTAAACAAGCAAAGTTATGGCTAATTCGGTAAAATCTATCAAAACGCAAAATCACGTAAAAGCCCGAATGTCCTTTTCTCACCGTTTCGCTTAAGTTTTTAAGGATATTTTTGCCATTTTGTATCCGATTTTGCACCAAGATACCATTTAATAATTGGAACTTCATTTGCTGTTAATCTTTATCAAAGATTTCTTATTAATCGAACTGTAAGCTTTATAAAGTCGTTTTAAACATCGCCATTAGAATCATATGTCCTTTTCCACCACCTAACTTAGGTTTTTTAAGAAATATGCTTGATACATATACGATAACTAGATAGTACTCGAAGATACGAATGCGGGAAGGTATAACTTTCGCCGATTGGAGGTAAAGAAGCAAAGTTATGGCTAATTCGGTAAAATCTATCAAAACGCAAAATCACGTAAAAGCCCGAATGTCCTTTTCTCACCCTTTCGCTTAAGATTTTAAGGCTATTTTTGCCATTTTCTATCCGATTTTGCACCAAGATACCATTTAATAATTGGGACTTCATTTGCTGTTAATCTTCATCAAAGATTTCTTATTAATCGAACTGTAAGCTTTATAAAGTCGTTTCAAACATCGCCTATAGGCTATATGGGCCTTTTCTCGCCACCTAACTTAGGTTTTTTAGGGCAAACGGTTGCTGCATATACGATAACTAGATAGTACTCGAAGATACGAATGCGGGAAGGTATAACTTTCGCCGATTGGAGGTAAACAAGCAAAGTTATGGCTAATTCGGTAAAATCTATCAAAACGCAAAATCACGTAAAAGCCCGAATGTCCTTTTCTCACCCTTTCGCTTAAGATTTTAAGGATATTTTTGCCATTTTGTATCCGATTTTGCACCAAGATACCATTTAATAATTGGAACTTCATTTGCTGTTAATCTTTATCAAAGATTTCTTATTAATCAATCTGTAAGCTTTATAAAGTAGTTTCAAACATCGCCTATAGGCTATATGGGCCTTTTCTCGCCACCTAACTTAGGTTTTTTAGGGCAAACGGTTGCTGCATATACGATAACTAGATAGTACTCGAAGATACGAATGCGGGAAGGTATAACTTTCGCCGATTGGAGGTAAACAAGCAAAGTTATGGCTAATTCGGTAAAATCTATCAAAACGCAAAATCACGTAAAAGCCCGAATGTCCTTTTCTCAGCCTTTCGCTTAAGTTTTTAAGGATATTTTTGCCATTTTGTATCCGATTTTGCACCAAGATACCATTTAATAATTGGAACTTCATTTGCTGTTAATCTTCATCAAAGATTTCTTATTAATCGAACTGTAATCTTTATAAAGTTGTTTCAAACATCGCCTATAGGCTATATGGGCCTTTTCTCGCCACCTAACTTAGGTTTTTTAAGGAAAACGGTTGCTGCATATACAATAACTAGATAGTACTCGAAGATACGAATGCGGTAAGGTATAACTTTCGCCGATTGGAGGTAAACAAGCAAAGTTATGGCTAATTCGGTAAAATCTATCAAAACGCAAAATCACGTAAAAGCCCGAATGTCCTTTTCTCACCCTTTCGCTTAAGTTTTTAAGGATATTTTTGCCATTTTGTATCCGATTTTGCACCAAGATACCATTTAATAATTGGAACTTCATTTGCTGTTAATCTTTATCAAAGATTTCTTATTAATCGAACTGTAAGCTTTATAAAGTAGTTTCAAACATCGCCTATAGGCTATATGGGCCTTTTCTCGCCACCTAACTTAGGTTTTTTAGGGCAAACGGTTGCTGCATATACGATAACTAGATAGTACTCGAAGATACGAATGCGGGAAGGTATAACTTTCGCCGATTGGAGGTAAACAAGCAAAGTTATGGCTAATTCGGTAAAATCTATTAAAACGCAAAATCACGTAAAAGCCCGAATGTCCTTTTCTCACCCTTTCGCTTAAGTTTTTAAGGATATTTTTGCCATTTTGTATCCGATTTTGCACCAAGATACCATTTAATAATTGGAACTTCATTTGCTGTTAATCTTTATCTAAGATTTCTTATTAATCGAACTGTAAGCTTTATAACGTCGTTTCAAACATCGCCTATAGGCTATATGGGCCTTTTCTCGCCACCTAACTTAGGTTTTTTAAGGAAAACGGTTGCTGCATATACAATAACTAGACAGTACTCGAAGATACGAATGCGGTAAGGTATAACTTTCGCCGATTGGAGGTAAACAAGCAAAGTTATGGCTAATTCGGTAAAATCTATCAAAACGCAAAATCACGTAAAAGCCCGAATGTCCTTTTCTCACCCTTTCGCTTAAGTTTTTAAGGATATTTTTGCCATTTTGTATCCGATTTTGCACCAAGATACCATTTAATAATTGGAACTTCATTTGCTGTTAATCTTTATCAAAGATTTCTTATTAATCGAACTGTAAGCTTTATAAAGTAGTTTCAAACATCGCCTATAGGCTATATGGGCCTTTTCTCGCCATCTAACTTAGGTTTTTTAGGGCAAACGGTTGCTGCATATACGATAACTAGATAGTACTCGAAGATACGAATGCGGTAAGGTATAACTTTCGCCGATTGGAGGTAAACAAGCAAAGTTATGGCTAATTCGGTAAAATCTATTAAAACGCAAAATCACGTAAAAGCCCGAATGTCCTTTTCTCACCCTTTCGCTTAAGTTTTTAAGGATATTTTTGCCATTTTGTATCCGATTTTGCACCAAGATACCATTTAATAATTGGAACTTCATTTGCTGTTAATCTTTATCAAAGATTTCTTATTAATCGAACTGTAAGCTTTATAAAGTCGTTTCAAACATCGCCTATAGGCTATATGGGCCTTTTCTCGCCACCTAACTTAGGTTTTTTAAGGAAAACGGTTGCTGCATATACAATAACTAGATAGTACTCGAAGATACGAATGCGGTAAGGTATAACTTTCGCCGATTGGAGGTAAACAAGCAAAGTTATGGCTAATTCGGTAAAATCTATCAAAACGCAAAATCACGTAAAAGCCCGAATGTCCTTTTCTCACCCTTTCGCTTAAGTTTTTAAGGATATTTTTGCCATTTTGTATCCGATTTTGCACCAAGATACCATTTAATAATTGGAACTTCATTTGCTGTCTATCATAATTAAAGATTTCTTATTAATCGAACTGTAAGCATCTTAAAAATAGTTTCAAACATCGCCTATAGGCTATATGGGACTTTTCTCGCCACCTAACTTAGGTTTTTTTAGGGCAAACGGTTGCTACATATACGATAACTAGATAGTACTCGAAGATACGAATGCGGTAAGGTATAACTTTCGCCGATTGGAGGTAAACAAGCAAAGTTATGGCTAATTCGGTAAAATCTATTAAAACGCAAAATCACGTAAAAGCCCGAATGTCCTTTTCTCACCCTTTCGCTTAAGTTTTTAAGGATATTTTTGCCATTTTGTATCCGATTTTGCACCAAGATACCATTTAATAATTGGAACTTCATTTGCTGTTAATCTTTATCAAAGATTTCTTATTAATCGAACTGTAAGCTTTATAAAGTAGTTTCAAACATCGCCTATAGGCTATATGGGCCTTTTCTCGCCATCTAACTTAGGTTTTTTAGGGCAAACGGTTGCTGCATATACGATAACTAGATAGTACTCGAAGATACGAATGCGGTAAGGTATAACTTTCGCCGATTGGAGGTAAACAAGCAAAGTTATGGCTAATTCGGTAAAATCTATTAAAACGCAAAATCACGTAAAAGCCCGAATGTCCTTTTCTCACCCTTTCGCTTAAGTTTTTAAGGATATTTTTGCCATTTTGTATCCGATTTTGCACCAAGATACCATTTAATAATTGGAACTTCATTTGCTGTTAATCTTTATCAAAAATTTCTTATTAATCGAACTGTAAGCTTTATAAAGTCGTTTCAAACATCGCCATTAGAATCATATGTCCTTTTCCACCACCTAACTTAGGTTTTTTAAGAAATATGCTTGATACATATACGATAACTAGATAGTACTCGAAGATACGAATGCGGGAAGGTATAACTTTCGCCGATTGGAGGTAAAGAAGCAAAGTTATGGCTAATTCGGTAAAATCTATCAAAACGTAAAATCACGTAAAAGCCCGAATGTCCTTTTCTCACCCTTTCGCTTAAGATTTTAAGGCTATTTTTGCCATTTTCTATCCGATTTTGCACCAAGATACCATTTAATAATTGGGACTTCATTTGCTGTTAATCTTTATCAAAGATTTCTTATTAATCGAACTGTAAGCTTTATAAAGTCGTTTCAAACATCGCCTATAGGCTATATGGGCCTTTTCTCGCCATCTAACTTAGGTTTTTTAGGGCAAACGGTTGCTGCATATACGATAACTAGATAGTACTCGAAGATACGAATGCGGTAAGGTATAACTTTCGCCGATTGGAGGTAAACAAGCAAAGTTATGGCTAATTCGGTAAAATCTATTAAAACGCAAAATCACGTAAAAGCCCGAATGTCCTTTTCTCACCCTTTCGCTTAAGTTTTTAAGGATATTTTTGCCATTTTGTATCCGATTTTGCACCAAGATACCATTTAATAATTGGAACTTTATTTGCTGTTAATCTTTATCAAAGATTTCTTATTAATCGAACTGTAAGCTTTATAAAGTAGTTTCAAACATCGCCTATAGGCTATATGGGCCTTTTCTCGCCATCTAACTTAGGTTTTTTAGGGCAAACGGTTGCTGCATATACGATAACTAGATAGTACTCGAAGATACGAATGCGGTAAGGTATAACTTTCGCCGATTGGAGGTAAACAAGCAAAGTTATGGCTAATTCGGTAAAATCTATTAAAACGCAAAATCACGTAAAAGCCCGAATGTCCTTTTCTCACCCTTTCGCTTAAGTTTTTAAGGATATTTTTGCCATTTTGTATCCGATTTTGCACCAAGATACCATTTAATAATTGGAACTTCATTTGCTGTTAATCTTTATCAAAAATTTCTTATTAATGGAACTGTAAGCTTTATAAAGTCGTTTTAAACATCGCCATTAGAATCATATGTCCTTTTCCACCACCTAACTTAGGTTTTTTAAGAAATATGCTTGATACATATACGATAACTAGATAGTACTCGAAGATACGAATGCGGGAAGGTATAACTTTCGCCGATTGGAGGTAAAGAAGCAAAGTTATGGCTAATTCGGTAAAATCTATCAAAACGTAAAATCACGTAAAAGCCCGAATGTCCTTTTCTCACCCTTTCGCTTAAGATTTTAAGGCTATTTTTGCCATTTTCTATCCGATTTTGCACCAAGATACCATTTAATAATTGGGACTTCATTTGCTGTTAATCTTTATCAAAGATTTCTTATTAATCGAACTGTAAGCTTTATAAAGTCGTTTCAAACATCGCCTATAGGCTATATGGGCCTTTTCTCGCCATCTAACTTAGGTTTTTTAGGGCAAACGGTTGCTGCATATACGATAACTAGATAGAACTCGAAGATACGAATGCGGGAAGGTATAACTTTCGCCGATTGGAGGTAAACAAGCAAAGTTATGGCTAATTCGGTAAAATCTATCAAAACGCAAAATCACGTATAAGCCCGAATGTCCTTTTCTCACCCTTTCGCTTAAGTTTTTAAGGATATTTTTGCCATTTTGTATCCGATTTTGCACCAAGATACCATTTAATAATTGGGACTTCATTTGCTGTCTATCATAATTAAAGATATGTTATTAATCGAACTGTAAACATCTTAAAAATGTTTCAAACATCGCCTATAGGCTATATGGAACTTTTCTCGCCACCTAACTTAGGTTTTTTTAGGGCAAACGGTTGCTACATATACGATAACTAGATAGTACTCAAAGATACGAATGCGGTAAGGTATAACTTTCGCCGATTGGAGGTAAACAAGCAAAGTTATGGCTAATTCGGTAAAATCTATTAAAACGCAAAATCACGTAAAAGCCCGAATGTCCTTTTCTCACCCTTTCGCTTAAGTTTTTAAGGATATTTTTGCCATTTTGTATCCGATTTTGCACCAAGATACCATTTAATAATTGGAACTTCATTTGCTGTTAATCTTTATCAAAGATTTCTTATTAATGAAACTGTAAGCTTTAAAAAATCATTTCAAACTTCGCCATTAGAATCATATGTCCTTTTCCGCCACCTAAGTTAGGTTCTTTAAGAAATATGCTTGATACATATACGATAACTAAATAGTTGTCGAAGATACAAATTCGTGAAGGTATTATTTTAGCCGATTGGAAGTTTACAAGCCAAGTTAAGGCTAATTCGGTAAAATCTATCAAAACGCAAAATCACGTATAAACCCGAATGTCCTTTTCTCACCCTTTCGTTTAAGTTTTTAAAGATATTTTTGCCATTTCAAATCCGATTTTGCACCAAGATACCATTTAGGAATCCGACTTTACCCAAAGAATTGCTTTGGTCATACTGGAGTTAAAGGTCGGAATACGGGGATTGGTGCATCCCCTGAAATTGGTCTAGTCACAGTTAAAATAATGGTCGTCATGCGAAATGTGAATTGAGGTAACCAAAAGTTAATCGATTACTGTCAGATTTTGTAAGAAAACATCGATTACGATCATTATGTGGACCAGCAAGTGAGCACTTTTTTAAAATTTTTAAATATTCGTTAATAAAATTTGAATATGTTGTTTTGATTTTATATTAATATCTTTCTCATACCATCTTGGCTAGAGGTTATTATGGGACACTAAAGAATAATCATAAATATATAAATAAATAATAAAAACTTGAGTAATGTCAAAAAAATCATTAATTTTACTGCATTAAGTGACTTATATTAGTAAATTTATTAAATTTTAAATATTAGTGTGAGAAAACATACGAGTTTTTCATGCTTAGCGGCATGTCTACCACTAAAAGTCGGATTCTAAGATTATCAATATCGTTTTGATTGTAGGTGTCAGCTTATAAATCTAGTTTTTTTAAAATTACGATATGTTTGTTTGGTTGTTTTCAAAATTATCTTATATATACAATAAAGTGAGAAAAATACATACATTTTTATATATTGATCAATTTGCTTGTTAAAGCACTTATTTTAAGATACGCGTTAACTAGGTGATACTCATTTTATCTGGCATGCGATTTTATTTTAGCTGACTAAATATTTCCTGGCTTCGATGAATACATTAAATTTATTTAACTTCAAACTACATATATCGTCTGGGGGGTGCTGTATTGGGTCATCTTGGCCTAGCAGTTGATATAATTTGGCGCAACCCCTGCCTTACTTTCTGGTAAAGAACTGGGTGTTTCTGTTCTTTTGTCCTTGTCCGGCCCATTTTCGCATACGTTTTGGTATACCTCCGCTTTGACTTCGATGTTTTCAGCCCTCGGACACGATGCCGCGACTAGTTTGGGCTTAAAGGAGCTGCATCCATGGGCGGACTGGCTCTTGGTCAACTTCCCGTATATAATATTCGGCCTTTCATTCAGTTTTATGGGTTGCAGGGTTACGCCATTTTGATTCTGATAGTGCTGTGTTTCCGCCTGCTCCTTGGTCTCCACGATAGTGTTCAGGTAGTTGTTGCTTTGAGAATTGCTAAGTGATGGACTGCCATATACAGGAATATTCGAGGGAAACATTTGATAGTGCTCGGATCCTATCGGGCTGGTGGGAGTGTTTAATCTTTGACAACTGGACATGGGTGAAGGGAATACAATATGGTGGCGCTCATCACCGGGCGTTGAGCTGGGTGTTAGTACTGGCCTTGGAGGCGGCGGCACTAGATAGTTATCCATCATACGACAGTGCGGCAATCGACGTTCTTCGTGGTCGGAGTGGGTTCCCGAATCTCCAAGCGAGGCGCCACTGCAATTGCTGCCGGTGCTTAGTCTACCCGATGAGGAACTTGAGCTAGACAAGCTCTGCAGGCTTAGCGTACTAATAGGACGGCCCGTTGCTCCCATTACTGATCCAACTGCTCCACCCGATTTAAAGCTGCAGCTTGTAGCGATCGAGGATTTGGTCTCGTCTAAAAGGCTATCATTTCCTTCGGGTGTCTGCTGGGGCTTCGTCCGCGAAAAGAACTTTTTAAACCGCTCAAAAGGAGTCTCTCGTTTTAGTTGGGACTTAACCTGCTCCTGGATGCGCTCGTACTCCAACCGCAGCTGGTCGATCTGGTCCTGCTTCTCCCGGAAGCTCTGCTGGACATCGTTGCGGTGTTTCCACCGCTCAACTAGCAGCTCTACGTCGCGAATGGATAGTACGTTATTTTTAAAGTCGTGCATGATCTCCGCTAGCTCGTCGTCGGCATTGGATCGGGAAGTACTGGCATCACTCGCACTTCGCTTCAGCGTGCCATAGCCAGGTTGCCGGTTCGAGCAACGGACCACTCTGAAGTGATCCTCAACGGGACGGTTTGAGGGCTGAAACAAATAGTTTCCATCGTCCGGTATTACTGAGGCGGACACAGTTACGGGTATTGGTAGTGCAGCAGAGGTCTCCGATACGGATGCGGGAACTGGTACATTGGAAGGTTGCAGCACGTAGTCGTTGCCAAGTTGGTTTTCCAGAAGAAGAGAACACTCCTGGCTAAATTTATCAGTTTGGTAATGAGGTGCTGCATCGACTTCATCCTTCGATTTTTCCAGCACACTGTGCTCCTTAGACTGAAAGTAAGGGGGTTCGTTGATTCTTAGTTCGTTAGTGGTTTGCTCTGGGCCAGGTAGCTTTTTATCGGAGTCTCCTATCTTCTCGACAACGGATACTTGTAGGTTATCGTCCTCCGTTTCCACGCTTATGTAATTTAGATTTGAAATGGCCATTGTCTCAATTTTAGGCCTGACCTCTGGCGTATTCTCCCGTTCAGATCCACTTGACATTTCCATATACTCAGCTGGGGGCAGCTGCTTGAGTGGCTTGTTTGATTTTCCAGGTTTGCCGGCATGGGACTCGATCACTACGTTAGCATTTGTTATGGGGCAGCTTTCGCCACTAGGCGTTACACCCATGAAGTAATGGTACATAGTGGTTAGTTCGTGGAACTCCGAGAAACTGACTATATTCTGAGCCAGCTTTTGGTGACCTTCTTGCTCGGCCAACTCGGCGGGAGTGCGACCGGCGCAGTTTCGCACGCCGCAGGCAGTGTCGCCACCGGGGCACTCCATCAACTGGATGCAGAGTCTGTTAAGACCCCACCTAGCGGCAAAGTGCAAAAGAGTGGGATACTCCTCCGGACTTGATTCGAGACGGGTAAAAAAATGCGGCTTCCGCTCACAGGGGCCGCTCAGCAGATGAAAGTTCGGCGGCATGTTGCGTTGAAAGCAATGCAAGAGGTGCTGGTCCAGGGCATCCCGCTCGACAGGCCCAATACCCAGCGCGTGACACATGAACTCGATGGGCGAATCCTCAATGCGTAGTAACTGCTCAAGTTCCCGCAGACGACTCTCGCATTTAATGGGCCGGGCGCCTAGGCTCTTATTGTTCTTTTCTATGCGAATCTCGATCATTGTGGATATTTCCATGCAAGCCTCCGGAATGGAAAACTGTAGCGTATAAGGATTGCGACATTTAAAATTACGCAGCTCAATCAGCTCGCCGGACTTCTCCACAAGCAGTTTTAAGGTATCATTCTTCTCCAGGGGTTCTGCCAAAAGGGCGACCACTTTGTTTTGCCCCAGTTTCACCTTCTTGGGAAGCACTGTAAAGCCCTCCGAGCAAGCAGAGAAGCTGCGCGAAAGACCACTACCGCCGCCCGAACCGAAATGATCGTGGCAGGGTGGACGCTGGCACAAGGCTCGTCCCAGAATATCCGTCGCAATTCCCAGGATGTTGCTTATCTGCACCTGGTCGTTGTCACGCACGACGCACCGACGCCACTTGTAGTAGCTGGGCAGCGCACCCTTGTGCATCTCTTTCAATTTGTCCTCACCCACATCCAGAAGGATGGCCAGCACCTTCTCCACTCGGATGATTGCTGACAGCTGGGTCATCAGGAAGCTGTGCGGTAAAGCCAGAAATGCAGGGCACAAAATCACAATCTGAAGCGCAGCGTTTTGGTATTTTTGAGCGATCTCTTCGCCGAAGGGACCATCGTCAATTTTGATGTGTAGAAAACTGGGAAAACAATATAATTTTTTTTTTTATTTATGTCTAATCTTGCCATATGGCGCAAAGGAGTAACTCACTTGAATGGCTTTCGTCCACGTTGCTTAGTAATCTTGTCAAAATGGTTCTTCAGGAAAGTGGCCCGTAGATAGGCGCGCTCGCTGTGCTTGGCTGTGATGATTACGATGTCGTCCATGTTGTAGCCGGAAGCACCAAAGCAGTTCGATGTATTCGCTCCACTCGTATTGTTGACGCTGCCGCAGTTGTCTGCAAAATGAAACCGGAACGGTCAGAAAAAATGTTTGGACTTCGCGTTCCACTTCCCTGGTGTGGAATCGCTGATAAGCCACCAATGGCCCAGGGCGACCCCTCGATCAATCAACACTCACTATATATACAGAGCGCCCCTGATAAATATTTTCTTTACTTAGGATTTGACCTGTGTGATTTAAGACCTATTCAAATAGTCCGCGATTTCTCGAGGAACTTGACTGTTTGACATTAAAAAGCAGTGAAATTATGGACATCGGTACTTAAATTCATCATATATTTGGTATCCTTCTCTATTATTGTTATTCTGGACTTGTTACACAATTTTATTATTTATTTTACTTGCATGAATGTATGAATATCCAAATCACCTTTTCCGTTCACATCTCATCAAGACGGAGGGCCTAAGTGCTAAGATTTTATTGGAACAAAAACAAAAAATTATAGGAGGGCTGGTTCCAGTAATCTTGTTTTAACCAAATATATTACAACGGACTAATCATGGCTGTTTTCCCCAACATTTCTGTCAGCTTGACGCTGTCCCATAAATTCAGTCACGTTCGGTGCATTTAAATAAATCTCCTAGGAGTCCAACACAGAAGTGTACACACGTATACGACACCGGCTGAGGAGCTGGATACGATGTTGGCCCCTGGCCGAACAGAAATCCACTGTTGCATTTTACAGAATGAGAATTTCACGGCCCCCACAAATGGCGTCCGCAGAAGAATCTCTCATCAGAAGTAAAGTTTATCTACATCTGTTCTGTGTCTCTTCTTCCTGCAGCCTTTCGTCTGTCGCCTGTGGCCTTTCGCCTTCTATGATATTCTTGCTCGTTTCCGATCTTTGCTGTAGATGCTGTTCATCTTAAGGAGCACAAGATAGACAAAAGTAATGGAATGGAAGCAGTGAATATGTTAAATTTTGAGTATATTTTTTTTTTTTTTTGGGGGGGGGGGGATAAAAAGAAGGAAGCCTGGAAACATTAGGTTGAACCTTAACGATTATCTAAGGAAGAGTCGGATTAGGTACGAGAGCTTAAGTTAACCCCAATGACAACTTCTCAAGGCTTTTGTTTTAGTTCGGTGCCATCTTTAATTATGTGACGGTGACTGCATTGAAATTTATTTCTCAATTACTTGCCAGACGACAGTTTTGCATCAGCGACGCGGCTGTTGAAATTCGCAAACAGAAAAGCATGAATCGCATTTCTGGGATAAGAAAAAAGCGCAGTCTGACGTTCCGTTTCTGAAATGCTCCCTAACTGATGTGACCGCCTGGAACAGTGGTGGAACATCTGGTAATTGTTAATTCATTCCTCCACTGAGCCGAACACAAAATGCCTCTCTTTGTTCATTATCTGTGAGGCTGCCTTCGACATTTTGCTTTGCAGCTTGAAATTTCTTTTTTCGGCTGTGATCGATCACAATTTAATGGACATGCTTTTCGCAGCTGGATCCCCGAATTGAAAACTCACTTATCTCCATGTCCACGTACTCGTGGTGATCCTGCTCGCTCTCCACCATGGACGCGGAGACGCAGCTAAAGATCAGACACCTGCCTTTTGCTGTCATTTCCACCTTGTCCGCAATTTCGATTAGTTTGTAAATCACAATTCAAGTTTGTCACAAAGTTGTAACTTTTGTGAGCCGAGAGAAACTAATTGTCGTCACGGCATCCACATTTCGAATATAACTGCTGGCCGAGATTCATGGGACATGAGGATCCATCGCAATCTGCGGCTGCTACGATTGCGATAACGCTTAATTAATTGATTAAAACTAACGCTCTCTGGCAGTCTTTGAGTGTGGGCAGCGGTGGAATGTCGATAGAGTTCGTTCATAAACCAGACCGCCAGATTTGCAGATTAAATTAACTAACATATTTGGGGTAGAGTAAGTTTTCACAAATCCAGATTCTGGAATGGAGAGTTTGTATTCTAAATTGAAACTAGACATCAATTGGCAATATTCAGATGTGCTTCACTAAAATGCGAAGTAACTTTGAATATTTCTTTTCGGCATTCCGAATTGTGTCCCCTATATTCATATTTCCAAATAAGTCATAAAACATAATTTATTTTAGTAACTTCTGGGCGGCTATGCTCGCCTGTTTTCAATGCTGATGAGTAAAAAAATGCTCAAATCCGCTGTGGTGACATTTTTAGTTTTCATTTTTTTTGGCAAAAGACATAAATCAACGAAGGGCGAACAATAAATACATTTTTCGGATTAAATGGGCTGCGGAACGTTGCGAGTTAAAGGGGCCGAAGTGGCCGGACGAACCCCAAATTAACCCTCCGACTTTCGAGTGGAACAAACAACAAATCCCAAAAAAATACATACATTTTTATGGAATATGTTCACACACAAGGCATAAGCTGAATACTCGTAAGCATGCGCGTTGTGCACAACAATTATAATTTAATTATGTCAACTGTAACTTAATTATGCGTGTATGTATATGAATTTAAGTACAGCTTTGCGCTCTGGATTTGGTTAATTGTGGACTTCCTTGAGAGATTGCAGCATCAGTCCTCCAATTATTATACCATTCATTCTTTATGAACAGTTTTACCATAATTGAAGCAAGTCGAGATAAATCCTTTTTTTTGAAAGCTCTTTCGTGAGAGAAAGCTGACAGCAAATTGGGTTTGTTTCCATTTAGTTTGCACTGAACATAAATCATAAATAATTTAAATTGTTTTAGTTTCCGTTTCAGTACTTTTCCAGCCCCGTACCCAACCCACTGACCATTTCGAGAGATGAACATTTAACGAGCTGTTCCCATTTAAACTCGCATGCCAGCAATGTGTAAGAATGTCTGACAACTGGACACGGGGGAAGAGAAAAGTCAACCACAACGATTATATATGACATTGCATTTGATTTGGTGGCTCTTCGACTTTGAATGAGCCTGCATTTGTTGAACATGCTGGGGCAATGGGAACTGAAACTGGAACAGTTTATTTTGCGTTCGGGAGTGGTCAGAGCCCCGGATTTTAGGGTGAACGTTTCTATCTTCGTACAGCATTACTCCTGATTGGGTCAAATCAAATTATACAGTGACAATAGACATCAAAACTCTTCACTTGGTTGCGGCAACGGAAACTTTTATCCGCAGGGCCCAAAGTGGGCAGTTCTCCATGGCACAGTCACTGAAGAATATTATTTTCTCATTGAATTTTCTATTAATATAAACATTTAAAAACACATCATAAAATAGTGCATCACATAGCGCGGTTCTCTAGTTCCCTTGTCCAATTTCCCACTAAAAGCAAACATAAACAACATTTCAAAATTTCTTTCAGACCTAAAGAGAAGAAACTGCATAAAAACTGAAGTCTGAGGAAAAGAAAAGAAAAATGAGGCATCGAAGCGTTTTTCAAGCCATAAACATAAGAAAAACAAATATTAAGGAGGCCGGATTGGAGCACGGGAATTTCAAAGCATTTATAATGCTGCGTGCCGCATCATGGAAAACGAAGCAAAGTCAGCACAGGAATCTTTCCGGGAGGAGTATAGATTCACAGAGTTATAAATTTCATAGAGGAATGCAAATAAGGGGCGCAATCGAATCCGGCGGTGCAGTCCCCTGAAGGAAGTTCATAAAAAGCGAAAATAAAAATATATAAACAATCTTTATAGGTTCAGTTAAAGGGACCACACATTGACAAATGCCGAGTTCAAATATGCACAATAATTTTAATGCAGTTTTTAGTGAATTGTAAACAACTAGCAGGACACCAAACCAAGTGGGCTGAGCCTTTCCCTCCGATGTTAATTTTGACGTTTTTGACATTAATGTTTTGTTATTTCTTCGCTGCCGTTTCGGTCTTAAAATGGATTGGGGCGGGCCCATCGAATTCGAATTCAGATTGGGTGTGGGCTGGGTTGGGGCGGTTGGATGAAGACGTCACTCCCACACACATGTTTTTTTTATAAAAACAATGCAGCAACTCTTTTTTTACCCTAAAGACTATAAATAAAGATATGCGTATATGAAAATATTTTTCGGCGTAGGGCGTTGAGTAATTGTGCAGCAGGTGTCAAATGTCTGGGCTCATCCGTTAGGATGAACCCGAGTCTCTCGAATTGGGCAAGAGGAAATTGTCATTTTTCAACGAAAATATTAAAATTCGTGTTAAACTAAGCATTTGCGGTCTTAAATAGGGGGGACTGCCCTCATTATACCCCGTCCCGAGACTATGCTTGATTAATGCCAACCCCAGTTGGAAAACCGACAACGTTGTCAAACACTTCATCAAACACACATCTCGAATGTTCTCTTCTGTGGTGTTTTTTCCCTTCGGTTATTTATTAGAATCCATTGTGGACGAGGTGTCGTTTATGTCACTCCGGTGGCAGTCCCGCTAATCTATGCATGCTGCATGCCAATAAATGTCTTCATAAATTTCACTACCAACATTCCAGGCATCATAAATAAATCTTTTGCCACTTTCCCGAAAGGCAACTCGCAGAATGGTAGTTTTTGAAGAATCACTGGATATTGATCCAAAATTTTTTGGTTGCAGGAGCTTTGTAGAAACATATTATTTAAGTCTCGTATAATGAAAATAAAATAAAAACCAGCAACGGCAGTAACTTGACAATAATCAAGTCAAATTTTTCGTTTCCGTTTAATAAACGGCATTGAGGGATTGAGCAAATCGGAGAGCCATCTGGTTACGAGGGGGAGAGGCATAGGAGGTCTGGTCTTCATATTTGTTTGTGTTTCCTGCATGCAATTTATGCTGCAAGCTTTGGGGCAACAACGCACACTTAAACAACATATATGAGGGATTTCCGGTGCGTGCGTCGAAGACGCTGCCACTGACGCAGCCGACGTCTCTGTCAACCGCGGCACTAACTGCAGGGAGAACCAGAAAGGAAAGTTTTTGGAACTCTGATTGTTTTTTATGTTACTTCCTGGTCAACTACCTGGATATACAAAAATAAAAATAAGTTGCTGATCACTTACTGATCCTGAACAAGATCCTGATTTCTCCAATCTAGAAATATTCTTTCGCATCTTGGTTTTCGTTTCACATCACGATAATGATTTGTAATAAAGGCATTTTCAATTTATCAGCCAGACTCCGAATTCATGACATGTTACTATTTATTTATTTCTTTTAGTGTGTGCGCCTGCGCATATCTTTGTTGGGGAAATGGCAAATTATTTGTTACTTTCCGATGTCGTGTATTTTCATAGAGGATACATACGTGTTGTGTTTTTTCTGCTGTGAAGCGGCACCTGCTCCCCCTCTCTACACGAAGCCCCGTCGTTGAATTATCAGAATTACCATCACGCACAGTCCTTTCAATTCAACTTATAATTGCTCGCTGTTTTCGCTATTTTTAAACACACACCAGCCAGCATCGAAGTAAAAGCAAAGGATGAACTACGAGCAGAAATATGAGCATTACTTTAAAAGCCTAGTTGCGGCAGGGCACGCGTTGCACCCTCCCTTTGGCCTGCTCCCCTTTTTGGCTGCACATCTGTGTTTTGGTTACCATCTGCCCCAGTACTACCAGGGCATCTCCCCTGATCATTCTCTTTTTACGGGTAGCCGTTCTTCTCCTTTATAATATAAATTAGAAAACACGGAAGGCTGAAAAAACAGAGGCTAGACTCTGGAGTCTAGACGGTTTTAAGCGGAAACTCAATCTGTGCTCTATTTTTAAAGTCGCGCCGTGCCCCTTTATATTTTCCTTTCCAAATACGTGCTGCAGCCTGACCCCCAAGATGCCTTGATATCGCAATTGAAAGGGAAACATGAGATGAAGAAGCGCACGCTGGAATTGCACTTTCACAAACATTCTGAATTACAACACAAAAAATGTACCGTGTACATCTACTTAAAGAACCCTTCTTTGTCCTTTTTTATGAAAGGCATTGTCTACATATTAAGTGCTGTCACTTTGAACAATCCGCTTTTGAAATTTCCACATACCAGCTTGACTGCATAATGCGTTTTAGAATTTTGTTTAAAGAAACCGTAGCTCACCACAGCAGAAGACCGCCATCTCAATGTTTTCCCCTTCAGCACCATGCATTTATTGATTTTTGCTGGGAAACAACGAACTTTTTTTCATTATCATTGGTTTTGGTTAAAAAATTATTGAATTCAACACTGCCGAAAAGAGTAAAGTGTCTTGTTCTATTATTATTTTCTTCACTAACTTCTTCGGCTTTAGCGCAGCACTCGGAGCGTCAACATGCCACAGTCCTTCAACTTCGACTGGATGGAGGTCTGGCAAAAGCTCGAGTCCCAACATGGCTTGTACCTATCTGACTGAATGTCAGGAATATCAATAAGGTGTCTCTCTCCAGTCTCTCTTCCTGCTTCTTTTTTGGTCTCTCGACCGCTAGCTTCTCTCTTTTATTGCATTCGAAGATTATAAAACAATAAAAGTCAGCCGCGGACGTATTTGTTTTTGTACGTGCCCGTGACGTTCAATCAACGTGGTGCCCATTTTAATCAGTTGCCTCTGGGTTTCTGATCCCGCGCCACCACCCCTGGTAGGCTATAATCGGAGTTATGGCATTTTAAGCGATCAACAGATCAATTACTAAAAGCCTCCACTCAACTCCTTTATGGGAAGTCCTAACAGTTATATTTGGAAAATCGAGGCTTGTAAACAAAACAAAAACAAATTTATTCTTTACTGCCATTTAAATGGCAGCTGTAGAAGCTCCAGACAAGGGCATCGATAAAATAAGAAATGTTATTATGAATTAATAGAAGGTTGGGATTCAGGCAGGTTCGCAATGATTATTAGAGAGCAAAACATGCAACTAGTTGAAGGAAAAATAAAACAAGCATTTACAGTCCAGAGTATCGACTGTTGCGTGAGCAAAATAAAATAATGGAAATTATATCCACTTGTTTTTTTGTAATTATAAGTTAGTATAGTCCTTCCAAAATTATGCTAATTGAGATTGCCGGAGCCCAAATATTGACGAAGTGTTTATAAATGCAACAAGTGTTGGTCCCTCAATAGGATTGGTCTGTTGCCTTGTTTCGGGTGACTGTTTGATATGCGCAAAGGCAGATAAACCCGAAGGAACCCCGAGTCGGAGCCTGGAAGTATATTGAACCCCAAGGGAAGATTGCCCCCTCCCTGTAATCTGATAAACATATGTTCCAAGAATTTTGTGGAGAAGAAACAAAAAGGACCAAAACTCCGAATGAGTGCGAAATATGCGTAAACAGAGGAAAATGCACCGGAGTCTTGTGTTTCTGACCCCAAATCACCTGCCGGAGCATATTTAGCTGAAAAACTGATGTTTTTTGACTGCGAAATGCGGCCGCTGTAACTCTTAGCTTTTGATTGACTATGCCTGACTTTGATAGTGTCGAAAAAAAACCAAGAGGTTGCCCGGTCAAAGTAAACAGTGAGGTTTTGACTCCTCCCCAGACTTTGATGTATTCACGTACTGCATTGCCAATCTGCGAATACCAAGTTGAATGGTAGAGGGCCAAATTCGGCCAATCGCTTGCTTGGCACGCGCCATATGCAAATGTACCCAGCACTTTGCCGACCACAGCACCCAACTCCCCCTTTTCTCGCTTCCGTGCCATTAACACGTTTGAAGAGCGAAGAAGTCCGCCCATCAATTATGCAAAGTTCCGTTTGCCAGTTCGCCCCATTGTACATATGTGTAGTTTTTTAATTCGAATTTTTATGCTTGTCATCGTGCCACACCCTCGTTTATTGACTCTTGTCCGTTGGCCCACCTCCCATGCGCCATGTTTCCCGCAATTTAATAACAAACTGCAAATGCAACAACTATAATTATTGATGCCATTTGAAAAACGGAAACGTGAATTTCCCTGCTGTTTCGCGCCCTGACAGTCTACCGATAAGGAGTTGTTTTTACTCCGCCATAGGCTAGCTGTTAGGACTGACATATTGTTTGTGTGAGTTGTGGGTTAATATGCCTTCCACCGCCGATTTGGTGGAATTACCTACTTTCCCGATGCAGATTATATGGACTTTCATACCTCCCACTTTGACTTTACTGCAGGTACTTTTTAGCATAAGGGATAAATCCCTCGTTCAATATTTTTAATGTCAATTCCTGATCGTCCATCAAATCCCAATGTTACGAGACGAAACCTTGAATATTTTTGATTAATAGGCGCTGATCGTGCAAAGATTTTCTGAGTCGTGGGTCGTAAACCATAAACCCCTGACACTCCGGTGGAGACATATCTGGCATGCAGTTCTCCGCCTTGAAGACATCCATCACTTTGCAATCAACAGGAGGACTGTCAATGCAAGACCAGTCTCAGGCCCTGCGATCGACTCAATACGCCACAATCTGAAGCACCCGGAGAACTAAGGGCGAAGGCAATGCCAAAACAAAAATTGGCGCCGTGCTGACGACAAATTGCGGTTACAATTATCACTTGTGTAAACTTGGCTGAGTTTTTAACGTGGCTTAAGTGCACAAAAGGGAAAGGATGGGACTCAAATCGCCGGCGCCAGAAAAGCGTCGTGCAAGCGAAGCAATGCCAACACGAAATGGGGCAGGCAATGACAGTTTTGGGCAAGAAGATGGAGTGAGCTTCGATCATTCGAATTGCCAAGAGAAATTCTGGACTTCACATTAGCTTCGTTAGTTTAAAATTTATAATACTTAATCACTACGAATAGCTAACATAAAAGTGCTGGAATTATTTTAAGGAACTGTCAAGGTGGACTCACCTTTTCTACGGTGCGAAGTTCCACGGAATTTGTTGGGGGAGAGTAAAGGCGGGCGAGGAGCCATCATACTGGGAACCTCGTCCGGAGATCCCAGGGCCACCGCACCGGATGTTGAGGAGCTCTGCTGATTCTGGGCCGAGTTTCCAAAAGAATGGCGTCGGGCTCCGCCACTTGGTAGCGTGTGGTGTCGATGGGATTTGCTACTATATCGAAATGAGGGGAAATTCAAATGATTATCACATTGGCGGAAGGGGCGTCACAAAGTGTCAACAGCTGCAATGCATCCTGTCACCGGCTCACCTTGTTGGAGATGTCAGTGGATTGAATACCTCGTCGTGATCTCCACCTCCGGGGCACTGGGAGCTGTGCGTCTCGTTGTAGGAGCCCAGCCGCACTCGGAATCCCGAGTGCGAATTTGATGATCTTTGACGGTACATGTGCATCGGTTGCATCTCAAACGAGTGCTGAAAGGGAAAAAAAGAAAGCGGAATAGTACATCGTATTAGAAAATGTTTTCGCACAGGAAGCGGAACATCTAGCTGATAAATCAGAGCCCAATATGCTCCATTTAATCCACTACTTACTTGTGAAGAGCCGCCGAGGGAGTTAAAACTTCCTCGCGGGCTGCCAAAGGCCATGGTGGCCGTGGTGTCCAGATTGGCGGATGTGATCAGTCGCATCTGTTCCGGATGGGTCGTCCCAAGCGGACGCGGACTACTCCCGCCCTTGGAGTTGCGACGTTTGAAGAGGGAGAAGCCTCGGCTCGAGGACTGCGAGTCGGGAGTTCGGGGCGACTTGGTGTCATTGCAGAAGTAATAGGGATTATCTGGAACGGATGCGATTTCTTAGAAACTGAAGTGTCTCAGGGGAAGTTTATTTATTGTCTATATAATCTACTCAATACCCTTGGCTATAAAATATATTTACTGACATTCCCTAGCTCTTTACCTGAAAAAAATAGGTTTGAGTTATCCATAGTTAAAAACATCCTGAGATCTACAGGTTCGTATGTGGTCTCTTATGAATCAGTTTTGTAATACATTGGCACTTTCACTTCGACCGTCACGAAAAGCTCAAGCAGAAGCGCAAACTATGCGATGAACAAAAAATGGGCGAGTTCGGTTTACTACTTTATAAATAGATGTTCGGCGCGAAAAACAAATCCAAATCTCATTTCAAATTCAGGTGGCGGGCCGGTTAAGCGCTTGGCTGAAGTCTGTTAGTTGTTGGCTGACTGCGGTCACTTCACTTGGCTTCACTTCTTTAGAGTGGCGCGTGCGTTTGCATTCGCATCCCGAAACAGAATAAATTCTAAAACTTCATCGAGAATGAAACACTGCGCTCAGAACACTTGAACACTTAATGCTATGCCCTCTGCCCGTGCCTCTGCCTCAGTCGACGTCACTGTCTGTAGCACGGATGGCTCTGTCGGTGCGGAGAATCCCTTGTCGGGTTTCAGTTCTGAATTTTATTTACCATGAGCGCGCTTCTTCGTCCATTCTGGTAACGTGCAGAGGTACACAGAGAAAATAGTTCCGGTGTTCATGACCTATTGTTGGTTCGGAGCAATTCGGATTAATGCTTCTCTGTCTTAGCTTCAAAAGCAACCTATCTTCTTTTTTTTCCAATGACAATGTAAAGTTATGTTTCAAGTGACAAAAGCTCCCCTTTCCCTTCCCATTTCTTGCAGTGTAGCAGCAGCACGAAAGCAATGGGCCTCTCCCTCTTTCTCGGGCACACAAAAACACAGCCATGCGGGATCAGTGTTCAAATATGGTTGCCATATTGCACCCACACACCGGGCCGAAGTAGAAGTCTCCACATCAGGAAGCACCGGGGAAAACTCGCCACCGGGGAAACTGACTTTCCTCGACACGGCTGTTTACGTCGTTATTGCTGCAGTTGTACCTGCGCATATTTTTCTTTTGCTTGCGCTTTTTGTATGATCAAAATATTGTCGTTCCTTGTTCTGGGGTCTTGCTCTTGGTCTTTCATGGGCCTGTGTACCCATGACTTGGGGTCCCTTCCTTTCCCACCGCCAACTACCCATCTCCGTCCATCCTGGTTTTCCGTCCATTCGGTCTCCCTGGCTTGTCGTGCATATCTGATGAGTTCCGATGCCTGGATCGAAGAATTCTACTCAAAGAAGGCCAGCTATCGATGTGAACTCTTGGGTTAAATTTGTCCGTATCCCATTATAATCAAAATATCTTGAGTTCTGAAGCCAAAAATTTTCCAACGTATCAACTATCATTGAAATTTTGACAAATTCTGCGAAAATAGGCAAAATTGTCACCTATGATGGGCAGCAAATAAAAGACAATAAATGGTAAATAAAATCCCCATATGTATATTCCCGTGAAATAAAGGGAAACACTGAAACGAGATCATCAAAGGCCAACAAACACATGTTTAAGTAGACTCCAGTGGTATGCACATTAATATTTCTACCAGCAGAGGGAAACCATTGTGCAAAGGAACGCATTTTTAGTTTCGTCCAGGGCAGCTAGGAAAACTAAAGTGGCAAACTTTGCATGGTTCGCGGTTCTCCAGAACGACTCCATGTGGTCTGTCCATGCAACTAGTACGAGGTCTGGGACTAGCTAGATTCGTACCAAGTCTTGGCCAACACACTCCGGGCCATATAGATGTCCGGCCCGGGGACTCATTAAAGCCTCTGGGGGACTCGTTAAAGCCAAACCAGGCCAAAAATTCTCTTCTGGCCAGACCAAAAATGTTTCTTGCATTTAAATGTTTCTTGCAGTGTGCCTACAATTGTTCGCATGCCATTGCCGGTGGATGCAAGTGTCTTGAATAGCACTCGGAGATACTTGCAGCCGACTCGAAGAGCCGAGTACTTGGGAAATGCATTTGCTGCACATAAATGTCAAACGCCTGTCTTCGCCGGAGTTCACCGCGTGCCCTCGATTCTGAGCGAAATCGGTATAGTTTGGTTCTCCAGGCTAGTCGTAAATCCGTAGACACCGCACAAAACTGCGCATTTAATTCTTAGTTAGTTTCCCACTTCGACTAGGGGGACAGGGGCACCTGGCAGGGCTTCCTTATCGCTGCATTTCTCTTCGGTTTGGGCGCCACTTGTAGCACTTTTGCTCATCGTTCTTCGGTGTTGACAGGTTAACTAATTTTGGTGCCGTCTTTGGTCAATTTATATGTTTTGCAGAAGCATCGACTCTTCTTCCCTAGAACCTATGAAAACGTTGTACCTGCCCCTTATTAGCTACATTTGTTTCCACTTTGAGAGAGTTACAATCCCAAGTACTGAAAGGCTGGGCCCTATTTATTATTTTAGTTATAAGTTTATTTCTGTGACTGGACTGCTCTTGTTTTCCCAGACTTTTTCAGATGAAATTCTTTTAGTCATATTATATAAGGCACCCCCCAACCGCTCCTTCATTGCCAGTGGATGCCTCGGCATGGAACACAAATCTTAAATCATGTATGTGCAATACGAGTTTTCCTTCACGTTCAATTGAAATGTTTTGTTTATTATTTTCTAGTTTTTATGATTTAACCCCAAAGGCAGAACATTCTATTTAGAGGGAAAAGGCGAATGCGAGAAGTTGGAAGTTGAAAGGGGACATGGTTCTGGATGGGGTATGCCCGGAAGTTTGGCTACATGTTTCGGCGCTGGGACACATTTACTATTGTTATCATTATTTTTGCTTTAAATTATTCAAGCCTTTTTACAGCAGGTGCTCACGAGCGTTTTCACAGGAAAAAAATTGAAGAGAAATTGTTTAAATTCAACAAGTAAGGAAGCAGCAGTCGAGTTTCCCGACTGCAAAATACCATGTACCCTTAGACATGCTTACAATTTATTTATTTAGTATCAATAAATAAATGAAAGAATATTCTATTATAAAAGAAAATATGTTTCGTGTGTCATAAAGCCATACACATTTCGCTGTCAACGTCGCAGTCGGCGTCGCGCATTGCGTAATTTGCTGCGCTTCTGCTTCCCTTGCCATAGATTTTGCATGTGGCATAACTTCCGTGTTTCTTATCCGATTTGTTTCTGTAAATTCGATTGTTTCGATTGTTGTTTCTGTTGTAATCTGTAAAAATTAGATAGCTTCTATAAGCACCAACGCATATGCCGAATTGCATTAGGTTAATTATTGTGGGCGTGGTAGTTTTTTGCTTCCTTCTGCCTGTTACATACATTTGCACCATATTATGATACCCTTTTCACCCATTTTTAATGGGTACAGGGTATAAAAATAAGGATAGGTTCACACAAAGCTGGGACTTACAATACTGAACTATTCAGTTATATTGAACTTCAGGTCTGCCATCAAAAAGTGTTATTTTAGTCCTTTCCTACCCCAACCCCATCTCGAAAATAAACTATTAAAACCCATAAAACGAATAGTTCCGCTCAGGACTTGAGATCACATGCTAGACATCCGTTTCGATGGAAGTAAAGTGGCCTGAAAACTGAGTCGTGGGTAAAAATCTTGCGAAAATAAGGATGTGCCCTAGGATAAGTGATTTATATTCCGAAAATATTCTTAGGCATTAAAATTCTGTGCCTGACACGTGGATTCCATGAAAATAGCCACTCAAAAAAATCCGCAACGGAAATGCCCAAAACAAAAGGGACATTACCAAACACTCACAGCCAAAAAGTTACAAAAGTGACAACGCCAGGAGAAAGGTAAGGATGTGACCCGAAAGCGAAATCAGGGAAAAGGAGAAAGGGGCCCTACCTGCGGACGGAGAAATGAATGACGACTACCGGAGAGAAGTATCTAGAGGTGTCTGCAATACAATCAAAAATCAAATAAACACTTTTATTACCTCGTTTTTATGGACGACTGTGTCTTGTCTCTTGTTTTTGTCGCGGCTGCGGTTGACAAGATGAAAATGCGGGAGGAATTGGTCGTTAACCCATAGTTGCCAAAATCAAAGTCCTATTTATAGGGCCTGCTTGAAAGGTGTTTGGAAATGCATAAAATGCGATCGACGCTCATAAATACTATACGAGCAACGGCAACGCCACATCTGTTCAACAGATTTCAACTCGATGTCAGGACTCGCTGGTCTTCGAAAATCATCTCTGGCTTTGAGGGACGCCAAATGTTTAATTATTTTCTTAATGGAAACTAGCTGTGAGCACATGACAACGAAGTCTTCCGTAAAACACAAAAGCAGCAGCTTCAGCCAAAAACTCCATTCAAGAATCTCATATGCCATCTCGTTGGGATTTCATCCCTGCTCCCTTGTTGAGCACGTGTCTTTGCAGTTTTTTATGTATTCCACATACTGCATGAAAATGGAGCATCTTATGCGGGAAATTCGACGACACAGTTGCTCCGTGCCATCCCAATTCGAGGAACGATCCTCCACTAAGATCGCACGACTTAGGGGGACTCTTGTTTGTGGAGTGGACTTGCCACAGGTTGATGTTAAATGTCAATTGGCATACCCTTGAGAATCGGCAGAACATTATTTACGTCCTCGATCCACTACCCAAGTCCAATTCCATGTTTTAGAGGCTCTCCAATGACGTTAACAATGAGGCTGTTAATCTTAAAACGCCCTAGTATTGATCTGGTGCGTTTAGTCCCAGAAAATGAAATTTTGATTTAATTAGCTGTGACTGCATTTGTAATCTGAGACAGTTGCGGGGACTACGACACTGAGACATCGATGTATGATGGCTAGAGGGAACTTACTGGCTGCTGGGATCCAAATTTGTTTGGATAATTGTAAATTTTATGGACAGTTAGAAGCCTTTACGTCTTCTACGTCTATTTTTATTTATACCTATTAGAATCATTTCAAGTGCGAAATCCCACTAAGATCAACCCACACACCTAAGTTTAAAAGTCTCGACACGCATCTTTGAAATAATTTACGAAATTTAGAAAGCACCAGACCCTTCCCTATTCTACTCAACAAAAACGCCCACACAATTCAGCTGCTGGCTGTTTGATATGATTATGAGGTATGTAATTAAGATTTTTACGCTTCTGTCTCCCGCTATGTAATCCAATTATAAAGAATCATTTGCAGTAGAGTAATGCCTGGCGACAACTAATGCTTTCGTAGTATTTTTAGGCTGGAATTGTCTGGATGCATTAGGTCGGGCTAGTTGGGTTGAGTGATTCGCGGAAGAAATCGAGTCGCTAAATGATCGACGACATTACACTCGATACCCTCGATTAAGCACATGACATGGGAATTTGCTGAAACAATTCGTAATATTAATATACTTAGCAGAGACCCTCTGACGTCTGGGGTCTCCGGGATCTTCCCCAATGTCTGCCCAGGCGTCGGTAAAATATATATCTGGTTATATCTGCCATTGGCCATCCGCCGGCAGAGATGCACGCAACAAAAAAAAACAAAAGCTGAAATATTATATCTGTCAGACAAGTAAAAATTAATTTATACAAATATTTGCGGAAGGAATTCCAGGTGCGCCTGCTTCACTACGAAACCAGGTATCGATTCAGTGACACAATACTATTATATATATTTGTAAAAAATAATTGTGCATGGATTATTAATTATTTGCGTCAAGGTCTGTGTCTCAAATAACCTAATTTGGAAGATTTACAATAAAAGGATGCTACAAGGGATGCTTGATTCGAATCTTCAAACACTTCAGTACTGATCAAATACACTGCAAGGCTCTCAATAAATACGAAACAGAATAAGCCAAATCACCGATTGAAGCAGCCACTATATACTTCACTATTTTATCTCGATGGGTGCAATTAAAATACGCTAATAGGCCAGCAAACGGATGAATGAATGAATGAAATTCAATGCAGATTTAATGAATGATTTACAAAGACAGCGGAGACAAAAACTATTTATAAGCACGCTTCTGGATGCGGGTCCCGACGACAGGGAGCGGGCACTTGGTTATCTGCATCTTTTTGTGATGCTGGGAGTTGTGCTTTGTATTTTAATTGCGCCATTTCCCATATCAGCTGCCTGATTATTTGTTCTAGTCAGGCAGACATTCATACATAAATAAAAATAACAAAAAAAAAAAGGACAGCTGGACATGGGGCGCGAAGTTGAAAGTGGGGGAATCTGTGCCTGATTCCCCATCCAATAAATGTGAATGGAACTAATTATGTGCTGTCCTGACTGGGTGCCCGACATTTGATTTTTTATTTACCATCGTCTCTATTATGATTATAGACACAAATTGACGGGTGACCCCGTCACTGCTAGAAATGTCTCATGGATCCAGATACTCATATATACATACATATGTAAGTGCTCCGGGTGAAGCTAGCCCTGGGAAAACTCTTCGCACTTTGTCGTTTTAGGTGAGCCACTAACTAAAATGAGCCCCGTTACATGATCTTGGCCCCGCCCAACTTCGGACTTGGTACTTGGGTCTTGGGATGCCTCCAAACCTCAAGTAGATTGCTCCAGCTGTCGAGCCCCCGGACTAATCGTTCGAGGTTGTGGCTGTTTGATGAATGCGTAGGCGTTCTGGGAAATTGCCAATGGGTTGTTTGTGTGCACTCGAGGCCGTGTTTAAGCGCGGTTCATGTTTTCGTGGGCCGATCGGAGTCATTAGGAATGCCACCGAGAGGCAGAAGAGTGTCACTCCTTCAACGGAGTTGATCATGTTTGTGTCATGTACTTAGTAGTTCCTTCTGGTGTCTTCTTGACAAGTCTTTTCTTCCTCAAAGGGTCTTTTAGCTTTAAAGTCTTCAGATAATACTTAACAATAAGCAAAGAAGCCATGGTTATCATATTATGTACCTCAAAAACTATACATTGTTCAAATGTCAGAGCATTTTTAGGTTTATGATATTCAGGGAAAATTTAAAAACTAAAATTTTGTTTTGTACTCACCCACAGACATATTTTACTTTTGTATAATGTTTGAAAGAAGTCCCTGGGTGGCTTTGCTCGATAGGGCTGGCAGTGATTTGAATTATGATTTGAGTTTCTCTCCACCTGCCGGGCCTTGCACTTGTTATAACTCTTTAAGGCGCTTCCGGCGGATACGTCAAAGTTTTGAACACCGTAGGTGTATAGGAAATAGACCTGCGAACCATAGAAAATGGATAGAGAGACACCCAACAATTAATATTAAACGAATTTATTTAATTAAATATGCGCATGACAAAGCACGGAAACTATCCATAAAAAAGAGGGGAAGCGGGGGATTAAGTCGAAGTTGCGAGGGGCAGAGCATACAGTGGAGATATAATCTAACGGTTGGGGCCTTTATAAGAATTTCCCAACGGAAGGGAATGCTTTTCAGATTTACCCCCAAAAACAGCGTCTCAATATGCAGTAAAAAAAACGAACTAGATTGCAAGGGCCGCTCACAACTTCCTTTCGGCCCAGTTTAAATTGCGACAGCCAACCACAATTAGATCGTTAAATTAGTAAGTACAAGGGCCATAAAATACCAGGCACAAATGGGCAAAGGCGAGAACCCTAGATGGGTGCCCCGCTTGTGGCTTGTGCTGTAGCTTGGCCCAAAATGCCAGAGGCATTTTTATTGGCATATTTCTTATTTATAAGTCAATTCACATTCACGCTGCATATATTGATTTCAATTCTGATTTGGTGCGAGAAGCTCCCAGCCCCCTCCCGACCCCATTTAATTAACTTCGCAAGCACTGGCATCCATACATCAACACTCGACCATTTTACGCGTCCCGTGGAAGTGTGTATTCGATTCGAATTTGTGTCGAAACCTTGATGGAAAAGTTTCCATTTTACGGCCAGGCAAATGTATTAAAGAATTTGGCTGCTACCCTTGGCGAATGAATTTGAATTTCGAATTTCAATTACGCAAGCAAATCGCTTTGATTTACCAGAATTCCCCAATTTATATATTTTTGAAAGAAAATATTATGTTATGTTTTAACTCCCGCACAGATTTGATTGTTGTTTTATTGGAGGAAGATTCGGAAGTTAAGTAGTCGGAGAAATGATCGTCTGTGCCATTGAAAATTCCAACTTCAAAACAAGTCATTAAAAAAGCTTGTCCACTCTCTGAGACCCAGTCCAGGATCGCAGAATCGAAGACTGTGAAAAGCAATTAAAGTATGTTGATCGAGGGTTCGGAACAGAAAATGGGAGATGGGATTGGGGCAGTTTCTGTTATGCCTTTATTTAAGACGATTATTTCATTTACGATGGTGACATTCATTTGCATATCATTGTATATGTACTTTATCCCCAACCCCCGATCACCGACCACCGACCCCCGGGTCCCGGTTCCCACTTCCCACCTCACCCCATTCTCTCTAGCTCGCAAGAACCCGTGTGTGTGTTTTCGGCTTGATTGCTACGATTTTCATTACGTTTTACCGGATATTCCAATTTAGGTAAATGCGCCGTTGCCAGCAGCAAAAGCATCAGCGACTACCGAACGGCCTGAGCACGAAGCTGGATTAATGTGCCCGTGGCGACATCCATCAGCCTCCAGCATACATACGAGTATGTACATCCCAAAAACACAGCATCAGGCGGAGCATGGCCGTCCGCGAAGACAGCTGCCAGGAAGAAAGCCGCAGAACCGCTGGGGCTTTTTATTAAATGCTCCCTGAATCCTGCGGTCCAGCTTTTAGTGACTCATCTTGCGATTTGTGCCAACTGCCTTGCAGTGGATATCGAATACGGTTGGGGTTTCGATAATCAAAAAAGAGATGATTTGAGCCAACTGCCTTGCAGTATATATGGAATACGGTTGGGAATTGAGTAATCAAAGCGAACAGATGATTTTAATCAGAAAGCATCAAAACAGGGCGAAATGCCTCCCAAAGATTCAAGGCTAACCTAGGATAGCCGCAAAATCATTAATTCCCAAACTACATATGTATATTATTTCCATTCACTGACACTTATGGATCACTTATTCGGAGACCCGAAAAGACACTGCACGGCCAATCGGCAATCGAAGCCGGATAAAATTATTCAAGCGATTCGAAAGATTAACGATTTGCCAGCGGGCAATTTACAAGATCGTTTGTGCGCTTCCCCGGCGAAAACTTTTGCAATTGACCGCCTCACAATACGAAATACTATCAAATAAATCAATTGAAGCACTCGTCGCGCGCTTTTGGGCTCTGAAAATTTGTCAAACAGCCAATAAAGCGGACCGAAAAAATTAAGTTATTCAAAAATTGAAATAGCTGGACGTTTCGACGGCATCGAAGACAATAAAATTTACAGTAAAGAGCCACGGGCCAAAATACAAATACAACATACTTCGTACCAAAGGGAACATCGGCTGAGTAAAGCCAATTTATTTGCGCAACAAAAACGATCGTTTGTAAACAATTAGAATAATTTGCTGGATGACCAAAATAAAGAAACTCAATTGAACGAGCGAAGTGCACAGAGAGCCGAGTTAAGAAACACCCGAATCGGGCCAAAACATAAAAAAGCCGAGAGTCATATACCCTCGAAAATATGATATATAATATATTATCAAATTGCTAAAAGACCTCTACTGAAGCCTAGAGCTCAATTCTCAAAGTTACTGATATTGGTCACATAAACGATGCATTAGGCTATGATGCCTTTATAATAAGGGTATAAGATAGAAAACATTCCTGCAACAAATTCTTTGCATTGTGCTCGTTTAAATGTATATATTATATGCATACACTTTCGGAAAATAGAGCAGTTGCAAGGGACGAGAGCAGCCACCGACAAATGTAGCACAGCAAACAACTGGCAAAGAGCGAGAAGCGGCTGGGTACCGATCCCCACGCATACGCAGTGTTGTACCGTGAAAGCATTTTCATTCCACCCACACAGCCAATGCATTTTAAGCAAGAAAAAATGTTTGGTATTGAACAAGTCATTTCGCTTAAAAAAATAATATTAGTCATGTTCACGATCGCTTTGGCTGAATACAGTATCTGCCTTTGCTGTAAAACATTATGCATTCATTACTAATTGCTAATAATAATATTTCGTTTAAGATAAAGTGGTAAAGTGTAAAACTTCCATGAAAAAGAATTGACTCACTGTCTCGGAAATTGAGAGTCCACTGTATCTGCGAAATTCACAAGAATATTGCGTAGTCTGGCTTTTGATGAATTTCACCCAGACGAATACCCCCTGTTCGCCGTGTTTTATTCGCTATTGCCCCCTTTTTTCGGTTTTTCACATTTTTTCAGGTATTTTATATTCCGCTTATCTCGATAAGTCAAGCGATCGAATTTGTGCCAAAAAATATGGACGATATGTAAAGGCACCGCCAGCGGCAGTGCCACCTCGAAATCGAAGTCCGCCGACTCGGTGGTGCCACGCACGTTTCACCAACTACGCTTTTGGCCACTTACAGCTCGTAAATACAAATTTGATGACAACTGCATAAAGACCTCAACAAGAACGTTAAATTGATAAGTTTTATAGGCCCCTTCGTACACGAAATTTTAAATATTTAATATGGCCTACAATTAAAATATAGTTAATTTTTCTGCATTTTTGAGGGGTCTATAGCGGCGCATTCCCCGCACCCAGCTTGTTTTGTTTCATTTTTCGATAACTATTTACGCCACATTCAAAAACATGTGTTTTTCAGGTGTTGGCGAGCCCTCAAGCGAATTGCATTTTCATCGGTGAAATTTGAAAAGATAGATGAGTGATAAACTCAGAGAAAGTTGAAATGTATGGGTTTTTTGGGTGTCAATTGGTTGAGAGACTGTCAAACTCTCGCGCTATGTCGTAGATTGGGTTTTTGGGACCAAAAGGATTCCTCCTCTTAAAATTGTATGCCAACGCTAAAATAGCTAATATGAAGAGTAAATCAGTTAAGTGCAATAAAACATAAGCTATGCTCCATCAATTACCAGACTGTGACGAGAGGTATTTCAAGTGTGTATCTGAATCTTGTCGAGTTTCTGTGGGGGAGTGTGGTGTGGAATATTAATTTAAGTTTCGAGCTTTGATTTCTTCCCAGGAGAAGGGGAGCTGCGAAACGGGAAACGGGCAGACAAGTGTTTTGCGTTGTAAAAACATGCAAACGCCAAAACCAGCTGCTCCATGAAGGTAATGATCCAAGCATAGCGAGAAAATACGTGTATATCCCTAATATTTCCCGTAAAAGATAATAATGCAGATGCATATCTACAATACTTTTCTCCCTGTGTAGGGAACAGAAGCGATGGAATTCAAATTCGAATTAAACGCATTCCAGGGAAGAGCAAGCATGCAAAACGCGTAGCGTAAAGATCAGCGACGAGATTAAAAGAGGGCGGTGCTGGGCGAAGGGGCTGCAGGGGCCACGGGGGCAGATTGCATAAATGGCAAACACTTGCAACAGGACTTAGCATTATGCATTTAGCCTTGCTTTTGTGTGAGTGGAAGCCCTTTTTTGCATTTAAAACACGCATCTTGCGTATTTCGCCTTGATGTTGATCGACAGTTTGACGTTTTATGTCGTCGCCGTCTGTCAAAAGATTGGTTGTTCCCCATTCCCCATTCCCGATTCCCTGTTCCTCTATTTGACGTGTCTTTGCCTTAGTTTCATCTTTTCAAAACTCACCCAAAGGGGTCCGCTAGATGGCGCATGGATTGTCCAGATCCATCCTGGAATTGTTTGGATATTTTTCAAAGAACACAGGCGAAGGTACGAGACACAGCGGGAAACCAAAACACAAACTGTGGAATTCTAGTCACGGGCGCTTTCCCAAACATTTATGCTCTGCATTCCCGCAAATTTTCGTATGTCGGGCTCTATATAGCTAACCGATTGGATCCGATCCCAACCGATCCACGCCAAAACAAAAATTAAATAGCTGGCGTTCGGTAGCCGTCACTGTTTGCTCCGACTGGCCACAAAAACATAATACGCAAAGTCGAATTTCATTTGTTGAACTGAAGAGCGGAGCACAGTGGTAGAAACGGCGGAATTGGCACCGATTAATTTAAAGTTTGACTAAAGTTTATTCCATTGCTTATTCATTCCCATCGGATTCACTTCCGTTTTGCCTCAAACACTTCTCAATCACTATTTTCCATCAATTTTCCGGCAAAGCCAATTTAAAGCTGGTAAAAAAAAGAAGGGTTAGAGAAACAACAAGGACTCTAAGCTTGAATTCTGGGCAACTACTGGGCATGTTTTTAAAGATGGTCAAGCAAGACTTACAGAAGTAAATATTCGAATCTTTTGCCCCAATGTGCTTCGAGAGAGGAAGCGGAGCGGATCGGGATCCATCGCAATGTGCACGGAGAAATATAAATAAAAGCAGAGCAATAGCCAAACAACAACAATGGGGACTCGGGAGTGGATACTTTGGGTACTTGTTTGTATTTTCTCTTGCGACGAAAGAGAAAGCCGAGAGAAAGAGCCGGTAATAAAATTATTTAAAAAAAACACCTAGAACCATTTTAATTCCAGTTTTTTGGAAACATTTAATAATATAAGCGAATTTCACTTAAATTCTAGAATCAAAAATAAAAAATGTGACTTAAGTTTTCTTTCCAAAAATGTATAATAACAACCAATCAAAATACCTTCGTTAAATAAAACCAAAGTAAGTGGTTCTGTTTTTTGTGGCCATTTCTATTTTAAAAGACCACAAAACAGCTGTGCAAATTTGGAAATAAGTTTCTGGTTTAATATGAAAACAATAATTTGGTATAAAAGATTGTAATTTAGTCACATTTTTAGTAGTCTCTCGAGGCTATGTTCAAGATGGTGTCTTTTAAGTTGCTGGCGCTGTTTTTGGTCCTTTCGTATCTATGGGAGGATGCTTTAGCCGTTACTTGCGATACGGCCGCGACGGATCCCACCTGCATTAGCTGCCTTACGAACCCCACTCATCTCGAGTGCTTGACAAGATTTTTAACGCCCACTACAACGGCCTCCCCACTTTATATTCCAACCACGCGCAAATCCCGAATTCGACGTATTCGTAGCTACTTTGGCAACATCCTCAAGCGTATCAAAAACAAAAATTGGTTTTCAATAAAATCTTTAAGCTAACATAGACTTGATCTATTATTTGTATATTTATGTATTATAATTTCCCATTGGTACAAGTCAATTTTAGTTTTTCTTCACAAAACACTCGAAAATGTTACCAAAATTGTTGTGAAGTAACTTGAAACCACTAAGAAACATTTGCCGATTAAATATTCAACTTTTCTGTTTATGATTAAATTAAAAACTAAAAAAAAGTAAAGGCAATTTGAATTTTTTATAGGTAAAAAAACTGCCTACTTTACAACACTGTTTGCCGTTAACAGGGAATGAATTAAGGCAGTACGGCAAGCATGTTGGCCCAAATGCGAATAGCAGCTAAAGAAAGAACAAGAACAAAAAAAGCAATGGCAATTCCTCTTTCTCCGGTCGTTCGTGGGCATTTTGCGAGAAAACATTTCGCCGCATTTAAAAACGAAGGCTTCAAAGCATGCGAAACGCGTAAAAGCTGAATTTAAGGTAAAAAAAAGTCTCGACTTGAACGCGACGCTGCTGAAAGCCTATTTAACCTCAAAGTCGAACGGCACAATTCATTCCAAACATTTTAAATAAAATGAAAATCCACTGGCTATGCGAAAATTTCGGGCGTGTGATGTGTGATGTAATCTCGCTTAGGCGTAATGACGTCTGCCGTCTGTCGATTTATTAGTCCATTGCAGACAGTTGATGGGTTTGTTTACGTTTGCTTCCAGCTTCGAGTCTGGAATATAAATAAAAACGCCGACTTAACCTCATTTACGGTCAAATAGATGTTTATAAGTTGGAATATTTCGCTGCGAAAAAGCTTAGCCGCGAACAAAGGGCGCCCTATGGACCAGCTGCGTGCGAGGGAGCGAGACGAGTAGTATGACCGATAGATGTCCGTGGTGCGGCCTTTTAAAGCTAAAACAGTTAATTTCTAGTAGAGAACGTCTCCTATAACGTTTCTTTTCTATATATTTATCGCATTTTATAAAATATTGGTATTCATTTTTCAGGGGCAGAACATGAATGCATTGAATGCAACATGAATGCAACTTTGTCCAATATTATAAAGTTTTCTTATAACATGTCAGAGCTGTCACCATCACTTAAATATAAACATAAAAAATGATTTTTATAAAATTGCAAAATAAGTACATGGGCCTTTTTGAAGATTTATTTATCATTGTTTAGTGGCTTAAAAAGTCTCTTGTTTATTAAAAGTAACATTTTCCCAAACATCTGGCAACGCCTCTTGACTCTCCCACGGTCTATGGTAGAACACATGTGCCATCAATTGTTGCTCGCCACCTAAATTTTTGTTAAGAAAAATGTTTCATTAATGAGCTCCTAAAAGTAAAGACTTAAAGCTTAAATTTACAGGGATCGCGAGTTATGAACAATCAGAGCTATGGCGGCATCAAGTGGATTCCGCACCCCACCGCGCCGGACTTTTGCGAAGTAGAAATCCTAGAAAACGATGGTGGGAATGCAGTTCAGCAGGCGACGTCGGCATTTGTCGCTGGTGAGGGGGAGGCCGAGGAGGACTTGGACCATATGGCTGCCGAGAACCTTATTTTCATGGCTCGTGACGGTCAGCTAAGCGAGATCATAGCCGCCAACGAGGTATGCGGGGCTGGTGGGGCCGTCCTGGTCACAGCTGATGGCACCACCGTTGCCTACGCAGGGTCTTTCGACGATGACGCGCAAGTGGTCACCGAGGAGGTCATCACCGACGACTGGGTGCAGCACCAGGGGGCCGAGCGGTAAGTTTAGTTTTGTTTTTCGCTAAAAGATTGCTGAAATGGTCTTTCCCCTCACATCTTAGAGTGGAAATCGCCGCAGAGCAGATAGCAGACATAAGCAACTCACAGGAACTGCTGGATATGGAGCAGGACGAGTATACCGCCCTTCGACCATATCCTTGCGACTTCTGCAGCCGCCGCTTCAAAAAGAAGGCCAGCTTAAACAACCACATGTTGGCGCACCAGAACGACAGGCCACATCTTTGCAAGCTGTGTGGAGCCCGATTCACGCGCCGCCCTGAGCTAATTAGCCACTTTAAAGCCCACGCCGAGGCACAAGATGCAGCAGATGCTGAGGCAGCGGCAACAGCAGCCGCCGCTTCCTCCGCTTCCATTAAGTTTGAGTACCAGACTCAAGGCCAGTTGGATGACCATTTCTACGAGCAGGAGTGGTCCCTTAATCACCAGGATCACGATCACGATCACGATCAGGCTCATCACGAGCAGCACAATCAATCAGAGCAGCAGCTTAGCTCCTGCAATAATGAAGCTCTGGTGGATAGCTACCCTTCCGCTGTGGCGCCGTCAGTAACACCCGCGCGCGGCAGGATCAGCAGGCTAAAGCCGAAGGAGGAGAGTAGGCAGTTCATCGGGATGGCAGAAAAACAATCGACACCCTACTTGGACAGAGACAAGGGACAGTCAATGGTTACCACCTCGCAATCCGCGGCCTTTGACCCGCCGCCTCAGCCAAAATATCCCGTTTTGGACGATAAAAAGCCATTCGTGTGTCAGCAGTGCGGTCTGGCCTTTGCCCGAGAAAAAGCCCTTGTGTCGCATACGAAGGTAGTGGCTTGAAAATGTAGTTTCTATTCAAGTCATACTATAATTTACATATTCTCCTTTGCAGAACCACCGCATGGACTCGCCGTTTGAGTGCAACCATTGCCAGGAGATGTTCTGGGACAATAACAGCCTGCAGGAGCACCTTAAAACTCACCAATTTGAGGAGAGCAATTCGGAGTACGATCCCGCTTCCGCGGAGGACTCTGCTAGTGAATCGGATCCGGAGGAGCAGCTGTACGGTGACTTTTACTGCGCCGAGTGTGGCATTTCGTTTCATCGCCAGGATCTGTTGCGACGCCACGCGAAGCAACATTTGAAACAGCCCGACACATTGGCTGGAGAAAGCAATTCTGCCACCACTGCTGGCGGTGAAGTGGAAACTAAGGAGTCAAGCGGTGGATCTAACTGCTGTCACACATGCGGGAAGTGTTTTCCTAGTCCTCTGGAGATGCTCGCTCACGCTGAGATCCACTCCAGGTTTCCCCCCTTCAAGTAAGTAATATATATTTTTTGAAATCTTTTCTTTAGACCTTACTTCTTTAAAACTTTAGATGCGTCCTATGTGGAATAAGCTTCTATGAAGAGTTGGAAATAAAGCGACACCTTCACAACCGCCACCCCAACGAGCTGAAGGCCAATTCGTGCGTCCTGTGCGGTAAGGAGTGCCGTGACCGAAAGGCCTTAATCAAGCACGCCTGGGACCATTCCCGCGAAAAGTGCCACTCTTGCTCCAAGTGCGGCAAGAACTTTCACAACAAAGCGCGCCTAAAGCGGCACATGGCCTCGCATCGCGACAAGTCGGTGGTGTGTGAGGTGTGCCAGGAAGAGTTTCCGGATGGGCGCACCCTTTCCAACCACCGCCACTCACATAGCACCACCTCGCCCGGTAAACTCTTCCCTTGTCACGAATGCGGCAAGACTTTTGGGTCACGCAGCTCCCAACAGATTCATGTGCGAATTCACACGGGAGAAAGACCCTATGGATGCCGGTTCTGCTGGAAGGCCTTCGCTGATGGAGGTACTCTGCGAAAGCATGAACGGATCCACACGGGCGAGAAGCCTTATGCTTGCTCGGTCTGTCCACGTGCCTTCAACCAACGGGTGGTACTGCGTGAGCACATTCGCTCCCACCACTCGGGTCTGGATGTGGCCCGCAACACTTACCACTGCACGGTATGCTCCGAGGATTTCCCCTCGTCTAACGACCTCATTCAGCACCTTATACAGCACAGCGACTCAAACACTGCCAAGCAGAGACAGCCAATCGTGAGTTTAGTGCTCCTTGCTACTTGTATATGTAAGCACTTTAAATGTTTTAATTATTTATCCAGACCGGACCCCGCAAGTACAAGAGGCGCCGCAAGCTGCAGCCGCATGAAATCGTTCAAATGCGGGCGGAACACAAGGAAGACAATAGCGATGAAGAAGCCGTGGGCGAGGGGGATCGCGACCGCGGGGAAGACGATTACGCCAGCGACATTGACATCTGCGACATTAACGTTGACCAGGTAGACGATTTTTTCGACATAGCAGAGTCCCCTAAAAAAGAGAAGCGCAAAAGAACGTCGGCAAAAACAGCATCTAAACATAATGGTTCGAACGGAGGTACGGGAATGACTGGAGGAGATGGATCGGCAAAGCCGGTTCTGGCAAAGGAAAATACAAAACTGCGATACGATTCCACAAGCAGTCATCAGTCGGATCGCATCTGGGAAGAGAAGTTTCTGCAAGACAGTCAGGCTCCGCTTTTCCAGATTGATTCTTTGGTGGTGGTCAACGATACTACGCTTCCGCCCGCCAGTTCCAGTCAGTCAATGCTGCACAAAACTAGGGCTGCAGTCAAACAACTCTCCAGACCAGCAGAAGCTTTGGCCAGCACGGCTTCGACCACATATTCGTCATCTACATCTTCCAGTCGCAGTCGCAAAAAGGCAGGTTCCAAGACTAGCAACAAGGCTCCATCTGCCATCAGCAGTTCCTCCCGACCTCGTATGATTCACACGGAAAAGGCCAGGGCTACGAAATCGGTGGCAGGCAGTGAGTCCTCCTCCAAGAAAACTCGCTCAAAGGTGTACGTTACGCGCACTGAAACTACCAGCAATTTGGGCGCTCTAGAAAAATCGTGCATCGTGGACGACTATGAGATTATCTCACCAGCCACCCAGCCTCCCAATCAGATTAGTTCGAGTCCTTTGCATATTAAGCAGGAGCAGGAACACCAGCAGCATCGGGTCCAGTTGATGTACGATGACAACCTCCTGATAGACGCCGCTCTGCTGCGGGAAAAGACTTACGAAAAGTTCAACCCTAGCATCGTAAACGATCTGGAGGAGATCCTGCGGTCACCGCTAAAGCACGACCGAAACTCCCGTCTCCGCTTTACCAGCGAATCCTCGACTACGCCCCAATTCCTGCCAGAGGAGGAACAAAACCTGATAAAAATCGAGCCCACCTCGCCGGATTTGAGAGAAATGGTGGAGAGTCAGCAAAGAGTCACTTCATCGTCTTCATCCTCGTCAGCTAGAACCTCACGACACTTGCGTCAAATCACTACCAACAACGGACTGAGAGCGGGGAGCAAGCGGTCCGCAAACGGAAAGTCGTCCCCTGGCGAAGGACCTATGACCAAGAAGTTGACGTCCTCCGCCTCGGCTGTCAGCAAAGTAGGCGACTCCTCTTCCTCGTACCTTGGGTACGGGGTGGAAGCGTACAGCGTGAACCAATGCGTACCTGCCAACGGAAGCACTAACGACGTGGGCAGCGGTTTCTTCTCCATTTCGGAAGTGGTCTCCGCTGCCGATGCCGCGGATGCAGCGGCCAAGGCGGCGGCGGCGGCCGGAAGATCGGAGCGAAAGACGCGCTACTTCGAGTGTGAGATGTGCACTGCTATCTTCTACGATCGGGCCCAGCTTCTGGATCACGTGCACATCCACATCTAGTAAAGCTTCGTCACACTGCGCACTGTGTGTTTCACAGCTTTCACATTGCCCCAGGGAAGCAGCCTTGTATTTTTGAAATCTATTATCCTAATAATTAAGGTTAACTCACCGGTATGGTGTATCGAAAAATGCCGTTGAATCATTGCGTTATATTTAAAAAAAAATTGAGAAAAATATGCAACTGTGTTCATTGAAAAAGCAGTTCAACAGAATCTAAAATATATTAGTGTTTTTAGCAGATTTAATCAGAAATAATGCAAAACCGTCAGTGGATTTTTTCATTTTGTTTTTATTCTTAATTTTTTCCATCTTCGTAGCTATTGGCTGTTCATTGACAGGAACTTGTGAATATTGAATATGATTACGTTGATTATTCTAATTTTAAGGAAAATACACTATAAAAACAAACTAAATTGTTGTGGAAAAAGACCCCGCTAATTCAATGAAGTAAAGTCCTTGCTTGTTAAACTAAAAATGATGTAAAAAAAACATTTAAAAAATATACAAAATGTATATAAATGTACCAAAATAGCGTACCATATACATTTTAAAATGACTAGTTTGGGAATCGCGGCCTTCAGTAAAAACCACTCTTTTAAATCCTTCAGGGATACAAAAAATATACTAAACGTTGGGAAACAGTAAAGTAACCACTCAAAGAAGATTGTTCAACGTTCCGACGCTTAACCAAAGGCATATTAAAAACAGATAAACTTCAGTATAACAATAAAAAGAATGTCGTCTGAACTGCTATTTAAATGAACACAACTGTATAACTAATATAGATCTTAGTTGATAAGGCATTTAAGTTTTACCTCAGCTTTTGTTTTGAAGAATGGTATGCTGGAATAAATACATCATTAAATTATTTTTGAAATTGCCTTCAAGTGTCAATGGGAATCCTGGTAACTAATATTACACAGTTAGAAGTTATCCCTAAATATAATTTGTTGAAATGCGACTTGCACAAGGTTTAGTATAAAAATATTAGAGTGGACTGATAGACTTTCGTGGGGCCTCCATCGCCCATTTAAGTTTCCTTTGTTGGTTAATAAATTAGATCTCTCTGTCGTACGTACCTTTAGTCCACTGTCAATAGTCGACCTGGAGAGATGGAATCGCTGAGCATTGTGGGTCTGGTGATTCTGACTCTTGTCGGATTCGGGACAGCTGAAACTTCGTTTGCCGTTCCTGTAGGTATCTGGCAGTTAGAGGGAGACAGCTTGGAGGAGGCGCAGAGTCTTTTGGAATATTCTCTCAACAAGCTGGCCAGCAAAAATGGCCCAATCTATAAGTTCGCTAGTGGATACATTTAACGTCGTATAGAGAGTAATATTTAGTTTCAGGACAGTCCACTTGACGAAAGCCACTCGCCAGCTAGAAGCGGGTAACTTATTTACCTACGAGGTGGAGCTGGAAAACGAATCCCATAAAAAACAGTGCATTGTGAGGATCTTAAACCAGCCCTGGAGGGACGAAAGAGTCAGCAAAATCCAACTTAAGTGTGGCGAGGATGCAGAGGTGGAACGCGTCTGGATAAATAATTCGAGTGTGGATGCCTACTTCGAGCTTTGAAAATATACGGTATACTTATTCACAAAGATAAATGAACTGAAGATTAACTTAAAAATACACCTATATAAAGCACACAAAAGCCACCATTTACTGTTTTTCTGAATGGGGATGAGACTTAATTTAAGGTGCTCGCTTGGTGAAACTAATTTACAGATGGGTTTGTTTGCGGTCAAACACACTCAATAGATTAGAGCCGCCACATTTTGTTCTCTTTTATTTAAAAAGAGTTAAGCAATAAGCTCATTTTTTCGATTGTGAGAGGGTTTGCCTCTTTGAAAACTACTAAAAATGAGTCATTCCCATGGAATAGTTCTGTGAGTTGGTTGGTAGTCATGGAAAAGTAAGCTACGTAATAACCAAAACACAGGTAAGCCATGTCGGACGCACCAATTTTAGGAGGTGTCTCCCCGTTGCATGGAGAGGAGTTAAAAGAAGCCCTGGAACTGCTGGACACATCCCTCGCCAAGGTCGCAGCCACCGATGGACTTTGCTACAAGAAAGTTTTGCCTTGAGTTGAATCATTTGACTGAATTTGGATTTGGCTGGGTTTAATACAATTTTTTATACTTAGGACTGTCAACGTGACTTCTGTGACGGGCCAGGTGGTGGCTGGATCCCTTTACACCTACCAGTTGGAACTCCAAAATGGATCGGACAAGAAACAGGCCACCGTGACCATTTGGTACCGAGTTTGGTTAAAGGAGAACGGTACAAATATCAAAATCTACTGTGGGGGTCAGTTGGAGTTGGATCGAACGTGGTAAATCGCCCATCCCAATAAACGAAATGTAAATTATTAAGACGCTCTGAATGTAAACCCAAATATATATTATAATATATAAATTAAAGTGAAATAATTTTAAAACTTTTTTTTCATTGAAGAAAATGGAGTACGGTATGCCAAGCATGTGCCACCCAAGAAGGTGTGCCATATTCCCTTCCTTTATGAAATTTGTAATGTTATGGGCAACGCCCCCAATGAAAAGCTGATAATCACCATAAATTTGTTATAAGGTGAAACTGGTTTAACTGGCATCTAATTTTCCGCAGCTCTATAAGCTTCTGTGTCAATTAGTTGCACAAAGTTGACGTCAACATCAGCCGTGTCTCGGGGCTTTTTATTTATTTAATACAGTGGGTTCTCTGTTCGTTCTTATTGTTCCATTGTAATACTACTGATATTAACATACATACTCATATATATATGCTTTGCACTTTATCAGATGCGGTTAACAATCGTAATTACTACTGATGAAATGATTTGGAAAGTTATAGAGTATGTAGAGTGTCAATAGGGGGTTCATTCGTCATTCCCAACTTCGCCACTATCGATCGAAACAAAAAGGTTTCATATTCTTGAACCCTGAAAAAGTCTAGAATATATTCTTGTACGCCTTTTGTTAGCGATACTATACATAGATAAGTTTACGCCCCAAACATGAACACATAAACAAATTCTTATCACAATAATTTCAAATTTTTCAAAGAAGTTTTTTGAAACATCCGCTGGATAAAGAACGGTTTCCGCGGACCGAAATTATTTTAGATTTAGATTCTCATGATAAATTCATGTTCTTAAGTCAACTCTTGACCTGGGTTAACAGTTCAAAATAAAACCATAAAAGTAAAATAAATGACTTAAGTTTTAAAAAAATAAAAATAGCGATGCTTTAGTTTTTATTCCAAAAAAGACTCAAGCTTCTCTCTTTTCTCAGATAGGCAACTGGCATTATAGTGTTCCTCGCGAGCAAATAAAGATGTTTCCGACGATATCAGGTTTCTATATAAGGCGACTCTCTGTTCGTGGTGTATACAGTTTGAAACAATAGCTTGTTGAAAATGCACGCCACGAAAGTGATTTTTGTTTTGGGCGTGACCCTGGCCGTCGCCTATTCCGTTCGTGCTGTAGGTTGTGCGATCTTCTGAAAACCTGTCTTTTATTTACATATATGATTATAGCACTCAGCTCTCGGAGCCGCTAAGCCCCTGGAGGGTGACAGTTTAGAAGAGGCCACAGCGGATCTCCGTACGTCTCTGGAAAAACTGGCCACAGGCGACGGTCCCAACTACCAGTGAGTATTCCAATTAATGTCATTTGCCCATAAAATAATGTAATAAAAGAGGGAACTTATAATACATATTTGAAAATTTTAGGGTTGTGAAGGTTAAATCCGCGACTACTCAACTAGTGGCTGGTACCCTCAATAAATTCGAGGTGGAGCTCTCTAACGGGTCTGACAACAAGGATTGCACCGTCAGCATTTGGACCCAGCCCTGGCTGGAACAGAATGGCACCAAACTTACTATTAAGTGCGGAACCGAAGGCGAAATTGAGAAAACTTGGTAGAAATTATACGTAGAGCCGCAAAATTCGTCTAACAAATCATGTTCAGAAGCTTAAATCATGATCAGAAGCTTAGACTTAAAAACTTGTTCTGAAACTTGAGAATGTGAGAGCTTTTTTGTTTCAATATGCCTGTAGTTAGACGGGTTACTAATTCCGTTTGGAAATTTGGTAATGGTTCACCCAATAAACCTGGTTTGATTTGATTTGAATTCAATTCTCCTAAACTTAATTTTCAGGCCGTGGGTCTGTTAAATGTTTGAAAGCTATCTGGGTTTAGTTGCAGTATTGTGTATTGTATTATTGAATATTTAGAAATGATACTTTGTAATTCGAAAACGTTCAGTTTATGTTTAATTACTTTCAATAAGAATCGCATCTAGCCGACCCTGCTGGTGTTGCTCCTGCGTCTGTTTTGCCTCTGCCTCCTCTTGCGCTGGGCTCTTTGACGGGCGCGACGGGCTTGACGGGCGCGACGGCGCTGTCTTTGGGCGGCTCGGCGGTTATTGCCGCTGCTGCCGTTGTTGCCGCTGTTGGGGGTGGAGGGAGAAGCATCGGGGGTCGCTGGCGGGCTTGCGTCGGAGGGAGTGGTGCTGCCTCCTGTCGAAGGAGAAGTGCTGCCGTCGGAGGGGGTGGTGCTCCCGTCAGTTGGAGTGGTGCTGCCATCAGTGGGTGTAGTTGATCCGTCGGTGGGGGTGGTGGAGCCATCAGTGGGAGTTGTGCTCCCGTCTGTGGGGGTTGTGCTGCCATCGGTGGGGGTGGTGCTTCCGTCAGTGGGAGTGGTGCTGCCATCCGTGGGTTCATCTTCTCCAGTGACGAAGCTGGAGAAGCAGAGGACCGAAAGGAGTAGGCCTAGAAGGAGAGAGGTCGGTTTCATGGCTAGAACGATGATGCTCAGTTAATGATTATTGGCCGGAGGTCTCCTGCTTTTATAGCACCCTCGGTTCATGGTTCTATTGTCGATCTAGAATATAGATGGAGGGACGGCACCTGAGCCAACAAATCAATTGAAAAGAAAATTTTGGTATTGGCGAAATGGGGCAGCTGTTAAAACACGCACAAGTCGCACAAAAAGCTTTATTGACGCTTTTTTGTTATTTGGCTCTTTTCAGAACTTTAGTTTGTTAAATAAGAGCCGCATCTTTTGCGTTTGAAAGCGATACCACGAAGACGCACCCAAGATCTGGGACAAGACCTCTTAAGCCACACGACGCCAAACGGTAGAGAACTTGGATAGACTGCTCCAGTCGTATTTGTTGCTTGTATTTAGGCGCATTTGAATATTTAAAACGGCATTCCTTCACTTTAAAACATTTTTTATTCCCCGTCTTTAACTAGGAAAAGATCTCTCAGGGTTTAAGACAATAGTTAAAAGCGTTTAAACTCACTCTATTAGCGATTTATTTTCCACTTTTCTTCTTATCCACAATGTACAGAAGTGAGTGCTGAATAGCTTTTATTTAAAATTTATATTTAGCTCATATAAACATCAAATTTAAAGAAACTTTTAAAGATTAATAAATATAATATAATGTTTATAAATTTATAAGTAATAAGTTTTTCATTTTTTTCTGCTTCTACTTTTCTAAATTTCAAAATTATTTGTATTGATTTGTCTTGAACATTTTTGCCTTGTTTAGTTTCAACTAAATATTCTACAAACATAGAATTACCAATTTCCCCAATCCAGGTTTTTAATATTTTTGCAAATAACTGAAACAAATATGACAACTTGGTTGGGAAACAGCTGCGCAAATTTGCGAAAATAATCTTTTCGGTAAAGCAGCCCCTATAAAAGCCTTCATCCCACCTAAGACCATCTGGCAAAAGACAAAATCAAATCAAAATAAACGCACCATGAGATCCGCGGTTGCCATTATTGGGGGAATCTTCATCCTGACGGCCTGTGTCCTAAAGGACAGTGAAGCTGTCACCTGTACCGCCGAACCCGACAACACCCAGTGCATCAACTGCACCGACAATCCCGACAACGCAGAGTGCTTGGCTGAGGCCACCTCATCCTCAACCTCGACCACCACCACGGTGGCTCCTACAACTGCCGCGACCACGTCTGCTCCATCCTCCTCCTCTGGCAACGCGACCGGCCCGCGGCGGAAAATCGTGACTATAAGAAACATGAATTTCAAAGTCAAGCGGTACGTTCGGGTGAACCGCAACGGAAGCGGCACCACCAACAACCGAAGGAATAACGCTAGGCAAAGCAATGGAGGCAACCGCAGGCTCAACGCAAACAACGTCCGCGTGATTGTCGGATGAACCATTAAGAAATAAAAGTGTGAGCTATAAAGAAAAAAATATAATCGAAACTTGTATTTAAATTCAAAGGCCTGGAGTCTTTTAGATCTTAAACATCCAGCTTATATCTTCGACTGGAGCATTCCCTGTAGAATGTCTCAATTTTATAAGGAGTTGATGAATTTTGCAAGTTTATTGTTGAAAATTGAAATATTTATAAGATAAGGTTCGCCGAAAAAAAATGAAAGTCTTAAGGTTAAATAGTAGGAGGTTTACTATTCACTTAGCCCACCACTACTCGGACATTTCCTCTGCGCCTGCGGTTCATCTGGTTGCTCCGTCTGTTTTTGTTCCTCCTGCTACTTCCGCTCCGGTTCTGGTTGCCGTTGATGCTTCGCCTGCTGTTGTGGGCGGTGGTGCCGGTGGAGCCGCTTCCGCTCCTGTTAATGCAAATAGGGCGCGTGGCTGTGTGCTGAAGATTGGTCACCCGCACTGCGTTCGTTCCACCTGCTCCTGAGGAGAAGGTGAGACTGGCAGTGGTCGGTGTCGTGGTGGTGGGTGCCGCCGTGGTACTGGTCAAGGATGAGTTGGCCTCAGCGACGCACTCCTCATGGGTGGGGTCGGTGGTTCAGTTGATGCACCCGACGGTGTCTGGTTCAGCGGTACAAGGCTGTCGCTTCTCCTCAAAAGACAGGCCGCCACGATAAAAAGCCTGAAGAATATGGGTTTTCAGGTGATTTTTTTTGATTGCTTGCGATTGTTGAATGATCCTCAAATTGGGATTCCGGAAGCTTTTTATCGATAATTATGTTGCCCTTTCTCAAAGATTATTGACATTATTATTGCATGTGGTTTAGAATTCAATTGTTTCCTATTTATTCTAAGACGGCCTTATTAGAACTATAGTATTATTCTTACTTGAAATACGTATAAGCAAAGACTCAATCTGTCTAGTGTTTTATCACGATTAGTCTTTGGATAATCTCAATAAACAATATAAAATTTTTAGATGCCACCTTGTTCTAAACTTAAGCTTCAAAGGAGCCAAATTTCAAAAAGGCCAACTTTATAAAATGCGGAGAATGTCTTTTTATTGGTAGTTTTTTTTCATATTAGGTTGTACGAAAATATGTTTCAGCCAGACCGACGGTTTCTATTGCGCCTATTGCGGTTTCGGTTCCTGCGCCTCTGGGTTCTCCTGGAAGCCCTCCTGGCGCGTCTCCTCCTTCGCATCGCCCTCCTCTGGGCGGCAGAGGTTCCTGATGAAGTAGCAGATACAGTGGGGGTGGCGCTTGGGGAGTCCGTCGAAGGCGTTGCTGCTGTCGAGCTCGGGGAAGTCGAGGCGGGGGTGGATGATCCCGGCGCCGAAGTCGACGATGAGGTGCCAGTTGAGGGTGCTGGAGTCACTGTTGGTGCCGCTGTGGGTGTGGCTGCGGCCGCCTCATCAATGCATTCTTGGTTTGTCGCATCATTGGCACAGTCGATGCAGTTTGTATTGGTGGGATCTGCCGTGCAGGTGACCGCTTGGCTGATCCTCGGGCAGGACACCACGAAGAGGATTCCGAAAATTATTGTGCTTGTTACCTTCATTCTCGGATTGATAAAATTTACCGAATCGGCCAGCTTTATGTAGGAAATTTTAAAGTTTGTCCAACTGGTATATTTCAATTTAAATAAATTTTAATTGTTACGCATTTGCCAATACAAATAAAGATGCGACTTGGACCTTGTTTACGAATTTTTAATCTAAACAAATTCGATACATGGTTCAAAAGCAAATAAAGACCATTGAAAAAATAAGCCAGCTGTTGCCAAAATTTTGGTTTATTTACATATATCTCTTGCCATTAGTTGTTCAATAAAAAACTTTTAAAAGGACAGGGTCAACTCTCATTGATGCCCCTACAGATCGCTTCTACATATCCTTCACTGTTATTTATTTATGTGGATAAGGTGTCGCCGAATGTATCCTCCGTAACGTATACCTTAACTTTTTTATATGTGTCATGGAAATTCTTGCTCTAGTTTTGTACGGTTTTTCTGGTACACTTTCTCGAGATCATCCTCAAATTAACCATTAATGTATTTCATGTCGCACCTAAGCCATTTTTGAATTAAATTTATGAGTGTATTTTTATGAATACATTTTAATAAAAACTCCATAAAATAGTAGCTTTCCCGGATTGAGTTTCCGCTAAAATGTTTTATGATTATCTTCACGTTACATCTCATCTCGCACAGTGAGACAAAATCCTTGGAGTAATATTTTATAAATAAATAAAATTCACATTTGAATTGAATTCATACTTTTTTTACGAGTTTTAGAAATATTTCAAATTTTATTTGTATAATAAAATAAAATATTTAAAATTATAAGAATAATTAATAATCACCACCGTTACCAGTAGCGAAGCGAGAACAATGGGTGGAAATACTTTATATTCATATTCGCAGCATTTATTTTTCGATCCGCTGACCAGCACCGACTTGGTTGAGTTTAGTCGTAGCTGATCATCAACTGGCTAAGTCATGGATAATTCTCACTCTTTGCTGATGTGCTTGGCATTTATTTCAGTGGGTAAATTGGCAGTGGGTATCGAATAGAAGTTAATCGACGCAATAATAAGTTTTCCTTTCCAAGCAGCTTTCTATTTGCATCCCGCCTTACCACTGCATTGAGGATGTGAGTACAAAAGGAAGTCAGATATTGTTGTGATCAAAACATTCGAATTTTGTTTAACTTAGATGGAGGAAGCCGATGTCAAAGAGCGCTTCGACTATGTCCAGGGTAAATACGAGGAGCTGGATATGAAGATTCCGGGCGAAGCTGTTGGGTAAGTTCACCGATAAGCTGTCCGATTATGTAATGGTGGTTATTTTCCCGCCTGGTAGTTTGCACGGTAAGGTGGTCACGCATGGAGAGGCGGAGGAGCAGCACCTGGTGTTCCAGTACATGGACAACACACCACATGACATCATTCAGACCTGTGCCTTCGTAGTCACCACCGCCCCGGGCGAGTGCGAGTCGATTCGCACCTACTGCTCGGGCTTTTTGCGACGCCAGCCGCGACCCTTATTGGAGCGGAAGCCCCTCGAGGTCTGCGAGGATCGGGTACGGTTGGCTACAGAGCCCCCGGAGCCCGAATCGGACGTGGAAGCCGGGACGGAATCTAATCCGCAGCAGGAGCAGGAGGAGGGAACTGAGACGGAGGCCACCATAGTTGGTCAGGAGCCGCCCAATTCCAAGCTTAGGCAGTGAAGCTCAATGCTTGGATTATAATTATAAGAGTCTTTCAGTGTCGTTTTGATAAAAGATAAATAAAGTATCCATATTAACTTTTATCGAGCTTTCGAGCTCGAAATTTTCGTTTGGAGCCTGAAAGTGTGCTCGTTCAAGTCGTTTTCTAACATTTCTCTTTGGCTGTTCAATGTCACGGTTTTCCCGCAAAATTGAGTTAGGAAGCTCAGCCAGCAACAACTATGAGGATTTTAGCTCAACAACTGATGGCCAGCCCACTGGGCCAGGCCAAAAGGCGCCTGCGCTAGGCCCACAGTGCCCTGTGGGTCACAAATCCCAGATTAATATGCATAATTGCCAATAAATAGGACGTCAAATATTGATTGGTCACTAGAGCGATTTTACTATATTCGATTTTGATGTCCAAGAAATAAAGTTTATTACCATTCGGCCTCAAATATTTATCAGATATTCGGGCACTGTAGGCCGCACAAGTGCGTGAGAGAACCTCTTCCCCAAGCACGAGAGAAAGGAGAGAGCAGCAGCGTTGAGCGGGCCAAGAGCCCATCTGAGCCAAACAACAAGTAAACAAAGCCCAGCACTCGAGTGTCAGCTGCTGCTGACGGCGTCGCTGCCGGCGCAGATGCTTTTGCTGGCGGAACGGAAGGCCGACATTCTGTGCGACGGTTCAGTTGTTGTCGTGGCGCCAAAGCGAACTGGAGCATCGAGAACAGGACACTGAAGCCAAAAAGCTCCCAGCCCGCTGCAGAAGCACCACAAACTTGAAAACTTAAACAGAGTGAGAGCGTGGAGAAAGGGGCGATAGCCCCTAGAGAGACAGAGCTACTGAGAGAGAGCGCGAGTCGAGACTCTTGAGCCACGAAATAAATAGTTATTTGGTCGCAGACCCGCACAGAATTATATTCTCAGTGCTAAAGTTGACGTCTTGCTGCGAGTAACGTATACGTTACGTATACGCACCGTCCGCCGCCCACCTCCCGAACGTTGCCGCCCCGCGCACCATGCCACGCCCCCTGTGCAGTGACAGCACCTCCAGTGCCAGTGCTTGTTCTTCTTCCTAGGCTTTTGATTGAAAAGAGTGCGCGTCTCGCAGCGACAGGACTGCCGCCGGTTGTTGCAGAATAAAAAGGATAAACACGCCAAGCGGCAAGTTGCAAGTGGCGAACGGGAACGGAATAAAATAGGTTCCACTTTTGCATAATGCCAATCCGAGTTCGAAAAAATACATATGAGTATTAAAGTGTGGAGGCTGCTTGTTTAACTGGCGCGTAAATACTATTTTATTGCTGTTTCGGTTGAGTCCGGGACAGTCCGGGCTAAGCAAGAATCCCCCTCGGAAATTCGCCGCCGCGCGACCCTACAACCCGACGCTACCGACGCCACCGACGCCCCTACGCCCCTACGCCCCTGCAAAAAGCAAGCGCCAGCGCGTGTTATCAGCAAACGCAAACGCAAACGAATCGCGACAAAAACACAGAACTCGCAAAACACGAAAAATAAATAAAACCCGAATAAAAGAAAATGTGAATGTGAACGTGAATGTGGATGCATTTAAGCAGGAGAGTGTGTTAAGGTGAGTGTGTCATGGGACATGGGGCATGGGGTGTGCGAGGGTGTGTGCAGCACTGTGTGTGCCAGCTCAGCTGAGTGCCGAGTAAACAAACCAACCAACGCCAAACAGCGACCCAAACACAAATACCACCACACCAAGGCTCACACACACACCGCACATGCCACACACTCAGTTATTAGCGTTCCCCAAATCCCCCAGAAATGTGCGAATTATAAAATATGTTACCCTTGAATGTCATACGTATTATCGGGTGGTCGGGGTGGTCCAAATGGTTGGGGAGCCAGACCATAGAATGTTACTTTTTAGCAACTTGTACGCCCGATGATTGTGAATGAAAGGGTATATTGGAATTGTGACTTAGATTGTAACAGGCAGGTTGTGTTTTTTTCTCTAAATGGTTCATTTATAAATGGTTATTTTATGAAATTTGACATCCTCAGTAACGTATTACCAATACCTAGCCGCGAACCCAGTATCCTAAAGCGCCGCCGATGTTCGACAGCAGGAGTCTCCTTACCTGATTCCCCCGCTATCGGCCCCAGGGGATCCCGAAACGGAAACTCAGGCAGCATCTTCAAAAACTTGACTCTGACATGCGACGAAGCCCCAACGCATATTATTCGAGAGCGGTTCATAGCGCGTTTTCCCGCTTTTCACGTGCTCAATTTTCCTCGCGCCGCCCTTTTGGAGACCCGACAAAGTGTCTGTGAAATCCATTAAGTTTTGTTTTGCTTCTTTTTATGAAAAACATTGACTTCGTCAACTGTTCCTGCGAACGCCGTCATTCCCCGGCCCACTTAAGCCCAATCCCCTCCCTCCTTAAATCCCCAGCACTTTCCAAAACGTCAAATGTCTGAGCAAGTCCTTTTTTTATTTATAAGTCCATCACGGCACTCCTCGGCAGCTTCTTCCGTTGGGAGGATTGCTTAAAAATGTCAAATTTATTGACTCACTTATTTTATTGCCGCTGGTCTCGACTTTGTATTTGTGTATGTCTTGGTTGTGCCCTTGTCTTTTTTCACCAGCAATTCTGGTCAATTGAAGAAGGACGTTTTAGGAGGTTTGAGGGCCATACATTTGGCCTTCGACCACAGTCGAGAACTTTAGTTAGGGTAATTATCCTGTAGGGTACCCTTAGTTCTAAGATGGCCTTTCATAACAATAAACAAGTACCTCTTTATCTCGCTCTTCTTGGCGCAAACCTGATCCTAATTTCCCTGAAAGCTAAATGCCTAATTGTGGACATGTCAAGTTAAGGTAGCAATACCCAGTAAAGGCCTGCAAAGTGCCGCAGGCACCTGTCTTTAGGGGCAGTCTCGGGAGACTCCTTTTTGGCAGTAGTACAGAGTCCCAGTTTTGTGGACTTCTGGCGAAAGGCACCGTTTCCTTTACTTGGGTTGGTTTTCGCACGGCACGTGCCTTGCCAGTTCCATCGATGCGGACTGACATTCATTGGCTTTTGTCCAGTTATTTGTTTTTCCATTGCTCCTTTCGCATTCTTCATTTCCTTCCATTTTGCCTTTAAGGGTGGCCTATAAAACGGTGTCTTTGCAGACGCTGCCTTCTGCGAAGAATCCTTTCTCTCTTGCCGAGAACAGCCGCTGGCCTACTTTCACAAGATTTACAAATTCCGGGGCATTCTTTGAATATTATCCTGTTGTTTGTTGACGCACTATCTGCTAGGCTGAACCTAGCTTTGCTTTCATGAATAGTTATATAATATATTTAATTAACCAAACCCTACCAAACCCTGACACTTTTTGATTGAAATATTACAGAAACAAAAACGAGTGTTTAAATAAACTTATTGGCTTACGACTTTCCACAAAATGAGCATTTCAAATGGTTAATTTATTGACTTATTAATGGGGACACCCGAGCTTTTGAAGCTTCTCTTATTTATCAAATTGAAACAAAAAAGACACATTTTGTAAATGTAAATTACATAGTGTATGATGATTGTCTATGATGTATGAAATGTGATGATGAATAAGATTTATTAAAAGCTACCTCGAAGGAAAAACACTTTTTATTGAAAATAGATCATACGGGCTGGTGTCCTTCGGTTTTATTTTGTTAATTTTCAATTTTTTCAATGCAATCTGCTGCTTGGGAAACAGTTTTTTTTTGCAGCTGTCTACCTTTTAAAAAGAAAAGTACTCGCACTGAAAGGGAACCGCCGTGAAAAAGGGTTCGGGGGAAAACTTTATCGTCAGCCGTTGTGCGCTTATCTGTCTTAGCCACTTTGAGTCGCGTTTCTCGAAGCGTTTTTGTAAACTTTTAGCCGCATTCGCTGGATCCTGCCGCCGTCCCTTTCGCCGGAAATAACACACGAATGCGCACACGATAAAGGGTTTGTGTCGGAGTTTTCTTTTTTTTGCAGTTCCCATGGCGAAAATTATTGTCTGAGGTTGTGTCGCTGCCCTGCCAACGCATAAATTTGGTTGTCCCACATGTGTCGTCCTCCCTCGTCCTCTAGTTTTTCTCTTGGTTTTCCTCTTGGTTGTCCGCGTCTTGGCTGACCGCGTATCCTATTACCGCTCTTTTTGCACTTTCTGCCATTGTTTTTCCTCGTCTATTGTTTGGGAGGACTTCTTATTTGTCCGCTTCGTGTTGACTATTTTTAGCACAACACTTTTATTTCGGTTGGCAGTTTCTGTTCTATTTGTTCTTATGGCGAAAAAGTCAAGCGTTGTCGAGCCAAACCCGAATTGTTTACGAATACAAATTCCCAATTAAAAGCTTTGGCTTTGCTTAGCTCGCGTGGCCGTTGCTTGCTATATCGATTATATAATGATAAACTTATAAAGCCACGTGGCGCCGGGACTTGCTACGTAATTATTCTTTTATATGGACAGAAATCGTTACAGGCCGCCTGACAATTCCACAAATTTTAATAACAGATTACGTATACGCCGCGTGTGACAGTCGTCAATTAGGGAAATGGGCCGGGCAACTAATAGTTGAGAAATAGAAATTTATTTTACTTTGAAGAAACTACGAATCTTAAGACTAACTAAGCTCATTCAAAACGACAAAATAACAGGTTTTAATTTAGTTAAGAGCTCACCAAATCTTAGAAATGGCTCACTTGGATGCTCCCACAAATACTCTGAAACTCAATTACTTAGCCCGACTTTTGAGAACGCGTTTAGCTGCCAAACAGCACTCCCACACACGGGGTCCTTTTGGGAGCCCAGTTACCAGTTACCAGCTACCACCTAGCAGTTTCCAGGACCTAGGACTCAGTCGGTGACCGAGCAGCGACGGCATAATTAAATTATTCCGCAACAATTGTCGCTGGAACAAGAGTCGCTCATTGAGTTAATTTGTGACAAGTCGAGGTGGCGGTGTTGAAGTTTTCACTTCTCCGGCTTTACTCTCCTGGTTTTAACTGCCCTTCGACAGCCGCCTGACTGTTGGTCATTTGGTGGCAGCGACTCAAGTTTTTGCAAAAAGGGATTAATTAGGATTAAAAGTGTGTCGAGTGGGCGGGTCGGACAATAGCCCAGAACGGTTACGGCTGCTCCCATCAAAGGAAGAAATAAAACGAAAGCGGCTGGATTCTGGGATGTTTTCTGCTGCGGTTGGCGTAATCGCCTGGCATAAATAAGTCAGTCAGTTGGCCAGCAACTTCTCGAGTCATTTTGTGCAGTGCTCGGCTTTAATTAGCATAATTCGATTTAATTCGAAGCAAGAATGAACGAAGAATTTCGTGTGCTGCCGGTTTTGATTCTCTCTTGCATTTAAATAAATTCAACATAAATTACAATTTATTACACAGGCTCCATTGCTTTTCTGTTTTTATCTTTCTGCTTATTGCGAAACAATATTAAAACGAGTCACAATTTAAAAAATTTCTTTCGCTTTGCTTTAAAAACGAACTCAATTCAATTAAAACTAACAGCATTCATATTTGAAATCAGTTTTAAAACTCTGTTCTAGCCAAGCACTCCACATGTCAAAGCCGAAATTGGTTTCAATTCTGATTCGCTGAATCGAATCGCAAGTATTTCATGCCAATAAATAAATAAGTTAAGCTGTCAAAATCATTGCCAGCTGCCCTTTCCCAGGCCAGGGAATGTATTGATTCCATCGCTGTCCGCCAAAGTGGGGAGAACTAATACTCCTACTCGTATGGGGAAACCCAATGCGTCAATAATCTAATGAAATCACTTCCATTTTGCTGGCATTAAAGTTTTAAAGCCCGTCCGACTGGCAAACCCTTTTTACTTCTTCTCCGACCTTTTCCCAAAACTGCCGGCGGATACCATAAACTGCCCGTGATATTAGTTAATGCCCTTCCCTGCGGTCGTCCATGCGGAATTGTTATTATTTAAATGGGCTATTCATTCTAGGTCCATCTCAGGGCCGAGTTCTTTGCAGGGTAGTGCTGGGTCTATTGGGGTTTAAGGTCCTTTGAAGTTTAATTTCCAAGTAAGCTAGTAACGAGAGTATTCTGGTTGGAAATGCAAAACCATTTCCTTGGACAACAAACTGAGTGGAAAAACTTTGCGAAAATGCAAGGGATGGCAGCAAACACACAAATATGCTGGCAAATCTAAAAGGGTGCAGATTTTGTACTAGAAATGTTGAACATTGTGAAATGTAAGCAAATTTTGAGAGCCATAATGTGAAAGGAGACTATGTCCGTACAGAAGGGGCGGCGCACGCAGAAATACATTTGCGAAAGCCTGCTTACACATTCGCAAAATCGGAGGCATGCAAATTTTCCGGCTTTTAAGCCACTTTTTTAGGTTTTTTTTTGTTTGATGTTGTAGCGCAACAGTGAGCGCCACAAGTACACGACTTCTAAGTAAATGCACACGAATGTATGAATATTTCATTTGGTAAATGTAGCTAAATACATAAGCCTGCCGCAGGACATGTCTCTCGTCTTCATTTCGCCATCAAATCCGCAAAAGGACATGTGTAAAGTGTCTGTATACATGTGGGAGCTCACGACTGTCTCATTGTCGGTGTGTGCGTGTGTCAGTTGGGGTCTTGCAATTGAAAACGAGTATCCTGCGCGTTATTTCTGAGGGCTGCCATGAAAGATCCTTGCTATTTATGCGAAAAATCTATGCCACATTAGTTCGTTAGCCTCCACAGACGTCGAGTTTGTTGTCGTTCGTTGTTTCACAAGGGTCATGTTCAGATGTTCTAACTCCTGCCTTCTTGTTGCGCTTTTCTGCCTTTGTTTGGGCTTGGTACTTGGCTTTATGTGGCTTTTTGTTCTTCAGTGAAGAGGGCTTGAGCTTGCCAGTGAGTGAACAGGAAACTAAGCAGACACAACCCTACAACCTGGTGGAGACTGTCGGTTGTTTTGAAAGGTCCTGGCGAATGGTAGAATCAGGAAACACACTAGCAAAAATACTTCTCGGTCCAAAAATAATAAGCAATTATCGGTTTTTGGATATCACTAAGTATTATAGATGTGTCTTCCGAAATTGTTTAAATTTGTGATATTAACAATTCCACGTAAGACATGGCACAAAAACGGGCAGCACTGTTTCCGTAATAATCCGATAACCGACGCCTTGTCGGCAAACTCATGTTAGTCCTTACTCCGCTCGTATCCTTGTTTCGCCTGCAGGTTGCAGTAGCTACAAGTAGAGCTATTATTCCATGTCCCTGTATGCGTGGGCGTATTATTGCCGACACCCGAACCAGATGCCGCTCTGAAGGCTTGGAAACTTTCAGTTAAGCTAATTAACAACCGTAATTAAGTTGACTTAATCAGAATTGCCATTTTTATATTGTTGTTGTGAGACTGTGAGACTGTGAGACTGTGTGGTGCAGAGGGCCATTAATGTGCTATCGACCCTACCTGGATCGAGTTGGCAAAACCCGATAAGGTTTTAAATCCTTCGGCAAGAAAATCAAGTGGCAAATACTTCAGCCCGAGCTGTGGCACACGTCGCGTATGAGCAATTAAAGGAAATCCAGCTCCGATCACGAATGCTGAATGTGACACTATTTCCGCGTGCTTAATTACACTTTTATAGGCAGGACAGCATTTGGTGACCATGTTCTAGGTGTTTGCACGATTCGAAAAGGAACAGAACGAGGCACATGGGGTGAAAGTGGAAAAAATTAGTTACTCGACCTTCTCCGAAACTGTTTCAAAGTGCCCGAAAGTGTGCTTTAAGTATTTCGGGGAATCTCAAGGGGACACTGGTCTGGGTGGGGATAACTGGACGCGTTCAAAATGCTGGAGGGAGAACGGACTATCGTAAAGGAGGATGAAATATTGCTTTTGCTTGAGAATACACCCACACATTGGCACAACCACACGCATACTCAAATACACCCACCGGCACATGGATACAGAAACAAACATAAGCAACAATAAACGTGCGCATAAATTTCGTGTCGAGTTGCGATGTGCACGCAACTTAAGGGACGGGGGCGGGGGCGTGGAAAGGAGGCTAAAAAAAGGAATGGCGTCAGCCACCATTTGAATTTGAATAGCACGCACACACGCACATGTCTCGGCTATCGCCTGTACAGTGGAGACTGGTTAAGAAGTGTACAAAGTTGGCCAATAACTGCCCTAAAACTTAGCTGGGTTGCCTCGCCAAGAAAAAATAATAATCTCCTTGCAATCAAATTATCCTATACACTTTAAACTTATTTAACCGATTTTCCTAGGGAGTGCCTACCGTGCGGGAAACAATAGTTGGATATTCTGTTTACGTGCCGTTGGCACTGTCCCTGCTGTTTGCTTTTCCATTTTACTTTGTGCTTGTTATCGTCACTTCTGGATTCAATCAATCTTCTTCTGCGGCAGCAACTTCAGCACGAACTTCCAGCTGAGTGCCGCTCTTATGGTAGTCAGTTGGCCACGATGAGGGGCCTTAGCTTGCCGGCGTACACTTCGCGGCGAATGCGTAATGTGTTGATATTTGACACACATCTCCATGCCACTTTAAAGGAAACTCGGCGGCGGTAACTTCACCCGACTAATTCACCCTTGAACTAATCTATTAGCCTCTAATCGTTTATCCATATGTAAATTGACTGCCCCAGGGGCAGTCATCAACGTCGATTGCTAATATTAAACATGTGTAGTTGGAGGGGGAGCTCCGAGCTCCGAGCACCTCTTCCTGCAGAAAGAATCTAATTTTGACGAACTATCTTCCATCCTTATATGCTTTATCCACAGTGTGGCTAACTCCTGACGCCCTTTCACGTTTCACGTTGCTATCCAATAGAACTTCACAAAGTCCCTTCCTGAACTGGCTGGCCATCAATCTATGACTCGCCACGACACAAGCGTAAATCATAAAAACTGGGAAAACTAGCAAGGCAAATATGCAAGCTGATTTTTCATAGCGCTAGTTTTCTCTGAAAAATGTCACTTCCAGTGTTTCTAATAGCCGAAATATAGAAAAACTAAGCCACTCCAAATGACAAATGGTCGCGATTTAAATATTCACTTGAGGTAGGGCTTTCGTCCTCGAAAGGACGAAGAATGTGCTCCTTAAATGCTCCTTAAAGCTGGCAGTATTCAATTTCGATTCGAAATTCGATTTGCAGTCAGGAAAAACGCAAACAACCGACAGGCAATTGTTACATTGTCGGCATTCGACGATAACATTTGCGAAATGCATTCCAAAAAACAAATGCTCCGGAATGGCTGCCGCACGATCTTGGTACGAGGCAATAGCACAGCCGCAAGCCGTGTGTTGCCAAATGAAATCAATTTATGCTGCAATCAATTCAAAAGTTGCGTGTACGTACACATCCAACTGATTTGCGACACGTCAAGCATTTTAATTGAGTTTTCTTATCGGAATGCGAATAGAATTTTCAATATCAAGCAGAGGAAATAAAAACAGACAAAGAAAATCGGACAATAAATATGCAAAACGCGAACGTTTCATATTTTTTGAGTGCAAGGGCCCACAGGAGTCAGGCAGAAGGACTTCTGCCTCCGCGAACAGGATTCCCGCACCATTCATGCCAAAGTGACAGCGGAGTGACAGGACTGTGGCGTCTGATTGATATGCAGATGGTGCGTATACGTGTTCGCATTTTCCTTTCAATTTCTGTGGAGAGCGCCTGCCGAGGGACAAAACTAACATAAACGCTTAACATGACAGCGTTTAAAAGATAGTGAGACGGATGTGGCAATAGCACGGCAAAAGTTTGGTTTTCAACCTCCATCAGGAGCTTCCGATTCCGCTGACGACCACACCGAGATTCATGAATGCGAAAATACGTAATGAACCGATACCCTCACTCAATACTTTTAATTTTAATTAAAGCTTGTCACGCGTTGATCTGTTGAATGTGCACTCACCGCTTATTTCGTATGTAAACAGTGGCTCCAAAAATTAGCGACCATTTAGCAAGCCATTCGCCGATATTTTTCGCACCTCATATGATCACCATAAAAATAAAAGCATGCTTAGTTCAACATTACATAATCAAGAATTAGGGTAAGCCAGTGAGAATCAAACGAACATAGATATTAAATTTGAAGCCATAAGACAAGTTGAAGACATTTTTCAGGGAGACATATTTTGAAAATCACAACTAAAAATGGTTTTAGGTATTCCGCAGAAGAATCGGATCGATATTGGCCGATAAATTTTATATATATTTCCATATTTCTCTGTTTTCCATAGTCCTTAGATTTTTTAATCGATTCTCTATCTATCTAAAACAAAATCTGATCACAAGTAAATTTTTCAATTTTGTTTTTTTTTTTTGGCGTGACTTCTTGAAAAACAGAAAACCTCTTGAGAATCGGATGAGAATTGGCCATGATATAACCTTCGTTTTGAGCCGTTTGTGCTTCCGAAGCACTTTTTCATTTTGTCATATTTCTCCCCAGAAAAAAATGACATAAAATCGAAAAAATTATTTGTGATCAGTTTTTGATTCAGATTGATAGAGAATCGATTAAGAAAGCTTTTAATATATTCCGCTTAAGAATCGGATGAAAATTGGCCATGATATAGCCTTCGCTTTGAGCCGTTTGTGCTTCCAAAGCATTTTTTCATTTTGTCATTTTTCTCCTCAGAAAAATATGACAAACAATCTAATAATTTATTTGTGATCAATTTTTGATTCAGGTTGATAGAGAATCGATTAAGAAAGCTTTTAAGATATTCCGCTTAAGAATCGGATGAAAATTGGCCATGATATAGGCTTCGCTTTGAGCCGTTTGTGCTTCCGAAGCACTTTTTCATTTTGTCATATTTCTCCCTAGAAAAATATGACAAAAAATCTAATAATTTATTTGTGATCAGTTTTTGATTCAGGTTGATAGAGAATCGATTAAGAAAGCTTTTAAGATATTCCGCTTAAGAATCGGATGAAAATTGGCCATGATATAGCCTTCGCTTTGAGTCGTTTGTGCTTCCAAAGCACTTTTACATTTTGTCATATTTCTCCCCAGAAAAATATGACAAAAAATCTAATAATTTATTTGTGATCAGTTTTTGATTCAGGTTGATAGAGAATCGATTAAGAAAGTTTTTAAGATGTTCCGCTTAAGAATCGGATGAACATTGGCCATGATATAGCCTTCGCTTTGAGCCGTTTGTGCTTCCAAAGCATTTTTTCATTTTGTCATTTTTCTCCCCAGAAAAACATGAAAAAAATCTAATAATTTATTTTTGATCAGTTCTTTTAAAATATTCCGCTTGAGAATCGGGTAAGTATTGGCCGAGATATGGCCATCGGTTTGGGTCATGTGTTCTTTCCCAAGAATGTCTCTGTTTTCCAAGGACTTTCCACAGAAAAATTTCAAAAATCGAAAAAATTATTTTTGATTAACTTTTCATTAACATCGATGTAGAATCTATTTACAAATATATTAGGGTTTCCCACGTATAAATCGAACAAATATTGCCTGAGATAATACATTCTTTTTGGACCATATTGGGTTTCCCATGGGTTTCTCCCCGTTATCCCTTTTTGCAGGACATTTCAAAATCAAAATCAGTTCGTCGACTGTTAGCGAGATTCCATTAATCTTTAAATTTTTCTTACTGGTTTGCCACCAATGTGACAGTTTCTAACTAACACGGCAGATTGTCACTGGCATTGTTGCAGCTCTGAAGGAGCCAGAAATTGCAATGCTCCCTATTTGAAATATTTTCTGTTTTTATTTCCCCGACATTTAGCAATTTGTTTGGCAAACTTTGCTGACGCTTCGGGGCACAAATTGCTATGGTGTTTTGGCAATTCGTCAAGCAAATTTGTACCACTTCTTTGTGTTTGCCGGAAGTTCCACTTGGCTACTGTACAGATTGTGTTTGGGGTGAGGGGCGGGTATTAGCACATCAGTGTTAAAATTTAACGACCTATTTCTCCTCGCATCTTTGCAAAAAAAAGGGAAACTGTGTCCGACAGGCCTACAGGGTCGTAAATGTCCCGAAGGCATGACTGCCGGAAGTTGTAAAATATCCAAAGTGTAAGTCGAAACAGTGGACCATTATTTGGCACGAAAAAGAGCAGGCTAAACCAACTTATCTCTTGGTCTGTCTGACTTCTCTTGCTCTTATTACATACAAGTATATGCAGGGCATGAAAATTTTATCGGCTTTTGGCTTCAAGTTTGAATAAAAGGGAAACGTTGCTACCCCCAGTCAGCTACCCCCAGCAACTTAGTTTATATGTCGGAATCTTTGAACTCACGTATATCCACATCCACATAATCATCGTCTTGGATTATCCGCAACGATGCTAAAGACAAATGTTGTGCGAGTTCCCGCCACCCTGCCTGCCTGTTTATTTGGTCATCGATGCAATATTTACAAAAGTTGCAACCGAATTTTGGAAGCCACCTGCAGGCAACGTGCTGGCGTTGTCAATGCGACAAATATTGGCTTTTACATCTTGTTGCAAAAGCAGCTGCATCTACCTATTCTAGGATGTACGTTTATGTAAGTTGAAACGCCCTGGACACAGCTGCGTCCCACAACTTCTGTAAGTAAGCATTATAAATAGATACAACTTATTGCTTTTGCAAAGAGAAGGGACATTAACTCAACACAATAATAATCTACACAGGACTATATCCTACAGCTAAATAGGTCGTACCCACGGATTCTTGCATTTTCTAAGGAATAAGATACAAAGTCAATCCAAATGTTACTCTGAAGGTAATAAGTCACTGCCGTATAAAGATGGTTGAGCTTTGATAAAATATTCATGGCGCAACTTCAAGTAATAAAAAGGCATCTCACGAGTTTGAGACTGCATTCTAAAATCTTTGCATCCCGGTGGGTCGTCTGAGATGTACGGAATACGAAGGCAGCTCAGGAAAATAACCGCAAAATATCCATCAACATCAACAAGTGCGATTGTGTAGTCGTACCAGAGCCTTTCCTTTCTTTTATTAAATTTCCTATCCACCTACAGCTATATGCAAAACAGGACCCATCCGAGCCAATCCAATCCTGAACAAATGAAACCCGACGCTCATACGCTCCGAAGTCCAGGGCCTACTCTCGAGCTCTCCCCCCATGACTGACTTACACGGATCCGGCTTACACCTCTTTAACCGTAACCAGCTGCTGCCGTTCGTACTTCTGGACCCAGGTCCTGTTGTTTTGTTTCCGGATTGCCGTTGTAAAACTTTTGCGCCAACTGTGCCATACCCAGCTACATTTGAAAGCAAAAGTTTTTACAACTTGAACATTGAGTTGGTAACGGATAGACATACAAAAGGAAAAAATAAGAAATCATGTAGTCAGGGACAGGCGCAAACCCGTAGACATTTCATAAATTCTTCAGGCCCTTAATTAAATGTTGGCTGCTTGGATATTGAAATACTAACATGACAAATAATTTAAGATATCACTCGCGCGATTGGCTTAAAAAGAAGACATAGTTTCGGGTAAAAAGAATTCATCAATGGACGTAGGAAAAAATACAGGAAAAGGATACTTCAATTGATTGCTAAGCCCGATTGATGTCGGAATCAATTAGATTAAATAAAGTCTGAATTAAATTTAATTTTCTGAGAGTTCGGTCTTAAATGATAATATGCTTTAGACGAAATTAATTCGGATGGAAACTTTTGCCCCAAGGAAGAGAACTTCAACGTGTCCGTTTTTAATATGAATTTATTTGGATTTAGCTTTTAAAAACTTTTCTCCCGAAACATTACCGCCTGCAGCAATCTCCTGCCGCTCCTCATAAACTATTCTTTTGATGAACGTGGCAAGGGGCACGGGGAAACATTCTGGAAACGAGGGCTGCCTGCCATCAACATGCAACAGGAAAATCGCAAAAACTTTTCACTCGACGAAGTTTTGAACCAGAAATGTTTATACTGCAGATTTTCTGTTTTCGTATTTTAATTTTTTTTATTAAAATATGTTTTAAAACTGTTTACCTGGAAAACTAAGGAAATATTCCAGCTAGCAGCTTTTGCATTAAAGGACCCAAAGCAAAAAGGTACTCACGTTGTATTAAAGTAATTACAATTAAGCCGTTGACACACCGCTGAATATTCAATGCTAGTCGCAACTAATGATTATAAGAAGTAATATTAACCACCCCTAACATATGACCTTTATTACTAGAGGCCAAGTTATACGGTTCCCAATGGTAGGACTCCATAACAATGCCCTATGTTGACCTACTTAGATGCCTCGATAAGCTCTCTAGAAAATCTACACGGGCACGCCTCTGGCGGGACATAAAAAGGCCATAATAGCAGCGGTGCCTGAAAATTTAAGCAAGGATAAATCCACTTGAATCGATTGAAGTTCTCAAACGGATCTACGGAACAACCTAAATTGTCAATGCAAGTCAAAAAAACGGACGCTAAATAAATGTAAATACCGAACGGGAAAAAGCAGCCGATTCTCAAATATGTACATCAATCAATGACTTCACACGACATGGAACACACAACTTGGCTTAAAAACACTGCAAAAATAGTACTCACATATTGAGGCTTTGAAAATGGTTAAAAAAGTGTGAAACAAATTAAATTTTTTGATTTAACTTCTTTTTATGTAGGTTCCACATTTTTATCAACAACTTAAAAAATGTTTCAAGTGCGGCTAACTATTGGACAAACACATTGTAGCATACTTTTTGGGGTGACGAATAATTTCCATAAATGAAATGTGTGTTTGCTCCCAAAAATGTTTTTTTGCTTTTGGGGCAATGAGAAACAAGCTGGTCTCCTGAGAAGCTTCCTGGAATTGGGTGGGGCCATATCCCCTTAACGCTCCGGCCCCCGGGAAACGGGTTGGATGACAAACGTGCCATGGTTGCATGATAAATAGCAGCTGAACTGAGCACAGGACACATTGGACAAACAAACACATTGACAACCAAGTGGACCGACAGCAGAGGATAAATTTAGTAGACCCACTGCGGAGGTCCTGTGGGATCCGTGGGCAACCGCAGGACTGACTCCTGGACTCCTGGGCTGCGGAAATTCGGAAAGCCCCATAAATTCCAAATGCCAATGGATCGGGACCAATACGGAATTACGCCTCAATTGCTTATACAGGGAGAGCGACCGTGTTGGGCAACACTTGTTTGCTTTTCATCTCGGCGGAATTATGTTAATTACTCCGCAATTAACTGGCCCGTGACTGCCACAGGTCTGTGTTTGCGAACTGTCTTATTCAATGAAATTGCATTATTCCTGAACTTGGTTCACACGAAATAGAATGAACACCCGAATTTGGCCGATTCTCGGTCTTTCCTCTTCGTTTTCCCTCATTTTTCCCACTGCTAATGGCAGACATTCGAAATAATCTTTAGCATTTATTTCGCTATTAATCTTAATCAAATTTAATGTGACTAAACTGCCTCGACGCCAAGCTGTTTTGGGGCTAATTTTATGGCATTGGTCAGGCGGTTTATTCAGTAAATATTGGACTCTTTAGTTTTATTAGTAGCGCTTTGGCTTTACTTGGCGGGTTAAACAATATTGGCAATGAATTTGATGAGCATTCAGAGCTTGAAGGTCTTTCTGATGCAACAGAGTTCCATGCAAACTTTGCGTTATTCAATTCACAGAGCCTGGAGAAAAGCCGCAAGTGTTGTAAATACCTTTTATATGGACCGGTGCTTTGTCTTGATAGTTCGGGGACTCTTTTAACTTTACCCATAGAGAACGTGTCCACTTTTCTGATTGATCAGCTGCTGAGCCTTGCTGTTGAATGTCCAATTAATGTTTAGATACATAAATCAGGCCTGTCAATTATATTCGGTCCCGTCCACCAGATTGTTCGCCGTCACATATTACAATCGCACAAACCCGGAAAAATAGGACGCCCGTGCATATGCCATTAGTGTGTTTTTCTGTGGCAGCTGCGACACTTGAACACGGAGTCCGACTAACGTTTAATTAATTAATGCGCTTGTTATTCTTTCTACGTGCGACACGAGCAAGTTTTTGTAAAGCATTTATGGGGATACACATCCAGACAGCTGTACCCAACCATTCGGTGCCCAGAAAGCTGGCACGGTTCGCATCTGTACGTGAATATGCTCTTCAGCTGCGGATTTCTTTGCAGAAGGACATGAAATATTTTCTGCAGGTTTTATAAAATCTGCAGTCAAACTGAACAACTGGCAAAAAAAAGGAAACAGGCTTCCTTTTTTCAGATTCAATACTTGTCCTTTTTTTCTTGATAATTCCAGTTACATCAGGCGAACGAATTTAATTTCAAACGAGTTGCCTTTTTCGTTTATATTTCCAGCAAGGCAGCTTTAATTTAAATTGAACACTTTTCCATACTGCAGTCAGGGAACTAAAATAGAATGCATACTCGATAAGTGGGGACACATTTATTGAACTCCGTGACCAGTCCCCAATCTAAATCGCATTAAAAGTCTACCCGGATTGGAATCCAATGGCAGCCATTTAAATAGACCATCCAAGCGCCAGGAAGTAATAAAAAGTTTCATTAAAAAGGAGCTCGTAGTTTAATGCCAAGCGGCTTATCTGACGGATAATACAGTTTCAGGCTACCAAAGTATCTTCCTCTCTGTATGGAGTAATCATATCAATGTGCGAATAATCGGTTTAATACACTTTGCTTTTGCTGTGTGTGTTACTCCGCTGAGAAAGCAATTTACATTTATAACGTGAACATTATAAACATTTTAGCGACGATTCGCAGTCATTATTGGTATAAAAATAGCTGGCAAAGGCCTGGCCAAATGACAAATCGATAAGTGGAGCAGAACAGTCCGGGAGCCCACAAGGCGGCCACGGCAGCAGCAAATAAGCCTCGAAATCAACATCTTAATATTCCAAACCACAGTAACCGAGCAGTACCCGTACGGAGGAAAAGCTTTTCAAACAAAGTGCACCGTCTAAGCCATCTGAAAACTGTCAGCACTGCCAGGGAAAGAGGCCCAGATATTGGCACTGATAAAAATGAAATTGAGTTGAGGCCAGTGAGGGAGTTTAAATCAAAAATCTGTTCAAACTTTCTTTTAAACATCTTAAACATTGTTTCTCTGCGTGTATGGCAAGCGATCCAAGTGTTTAATTACTAAAGTACTGCAGACGGTTGGCTCTTAAAAGCTGCGAAAATCTGCACGAGAACCGGGAACAAAGTTTTGGCAGCATTTAGTGGCTTTGGCAAAGGTGGAGAAAAGGGGCTCTCGACGCCTTCGGTAGATTGATGAAGTAGGTGGTGGGCTTTTCATTACGAGAAACTTGCCAGCTGTACAAAATTTAACATTTATAAGCCACATGAGCTGCATTCTCGTTGCGAGCAATGAGCAGTGCCGCAAAATCAACAAATACGTATTAGTCAAATTTGCAGAGAAAAATCGAGAGCGGGAAAAGACTTTAATTAGTTTTCAGCGTTGTGGTTCGCTATTCTGGACTACTTGCGGTTCTGCTTTATGTCCTGTTTTTGTCCTTTTTAAGTTTCACGACCACAGTTGTTGCGGTTCCCAAGCACGGACACCCGCTAATGGCATTTCAATGTCCTCCGCGAAGTTGAGTCACTGCGACATTAATGGAGTGATTAAATTGGACTCTTTGAATTTAAACACGTGGCCAAAATATGCGATTTTCTTGGTTTGCAATGATGTCAAGGTAGCAACGAATAATAAATATGAATGAATGAACAGAAAAGGACTAACTCAATTTGCTGCGTTTATTTTCCTGCTGAGGTTTATAGTTCTTCAGGGCCTTTTAACTAAGGCGCCTTTCACACTTCGACTGATTTTCCCTCAAAAGGAAATTAATTGCTGTTTTGACTTGCCAAATGACCACAGACAATGGCATTTCCCAGCAACAAAGCTTAAGTCAGCTGTGAAAATGCAGTATGATCAGAAGGCATCCTGCCCAGAATATACTATAATGCGGACTATAAGCTCGGTTAGACACACTTGTGGGGTCAGGTTATTTAATTGGCCTTTGATGCACACGAATCGGCTGAGATTTAATTTTACCATTCAGTGCGTCCTGTGATTTCGAAAAGGATTGGAACGGATTGGGTTGGATCGGATTTAAAGTTAGCCCGGGACTGATGTCATTTGCAGCTCAGCCAACATGACAGGAGCATTTTGTCATTCGCAAAAATCAAAGCGCCCTTTCTCGATTGTTTCTGCTGAGTCAGTGAGTGGCTTAGGAACTTGAATTATTTGCAGAAAACTCAACAAATAAAAGAGCAGCCAAGCTCAAGCGACACAAATGAACATACGAGTACAGCGGAGAAAAAATGTCTCCCTCGCATAATTCGCTTCATGTGAAAAATGACAACCGTCGGCTGAGTTTGATTTGGTTCATAAAGCATTCGTCGGAATGCCATGGGGTCGCCCGGAGGGTGCCCGGATCCTATCCGAACCGCCGCCCACAAGGGTGTGGGCTGAATAGTAATGAGTCAGAGTTGAATTGACATCCAGCATTTCTTGCGTGGCTCTTGGGCAGCAATTAATGTGCTTTATGTCCTGTCATATTCTCAGACGGCACTTTATTTCGATTCGCTGAGCTGAGCTGTCAGTTCGTCCTGCTTCGTCGTTGGACATTGACATTGTCTGAGGGCAAAAACCAAGAGTTTTTTGCCCCTCTTCAAAAGCAATCTTTACAGTCTCATCCCCACCTTTACTTCACTAATCGAATCTAAGAGAAATTTCCATCCCTCGAAACTTTTAACTGCACCATAAAGCAATTTATTATTCAATATTTGTTTGACGAAAAGTTTTAATTACAAAGTTTGGCCGCAAATTTGATTACACTGCGGAAACTAGAGCCCCAAAAATGTGACCATTCTACTCAGCCTTTGGCTGGCTCTGCCTGGTAGCTAATTAAAGTGCGAATATCCCAATGACAGGCAATTCCTGAGCGAAACAACAAGTGCGCTTAATCAATCAGTGCAATCAAGCATAAATTGTCTTAAAACAAAGCCCGGGATAAATATTGTGATGCCATTAAGAGCCAGACCGCCCGTCAATGATCGCAAGGGAGGCAAGGCCTCAGCGGAAGTGGATGAAGCGTAAGGAACGAAAACGGAAAGAGCTGCACCACCGAGCCGTAGGACCAGGCTCCAGGACCAGGAGGAGGCAGTGGCAAAGGCAGTGGCAAAGCCAGACTTTGAGGCAGAAGAGACACACAAGCCAAAGCCAACGCCACTTAAGCTTGTGCAAACACAAATGCCTGGCGGCTTCGGTAGTGCCCCGTCCCTGGCCCGCTCGTTATATGACAGACAACCTATAGAAACCCATCGAGAAACAGAGAATCGAGGCATCTTCGTCGTCCCACTTGAAGTGTGTGTGTTATCAAATTATGCAGGAACGTTATTATTGCGGCTTGTTTCGTAGAATATTTCGTGTGTTTTCGATGGCGAAATTGAATAACAAACACGCCGCACGAATCACCCGCCAGGGGCCTCAAGACAAAGTGGTATTAAATTGCCACTTGAAGCTCAAAACCTCAGCGCATGTAGTGTGTGTGTGGGGGTGGGGATGTGGGTGTAAGCGGTTGACACATGACAATGAAATGAAATCAATTTCGCTTTAATTCCTCACATAAAACGTCGGAAATCATATTAAATTGTTTAAGTTGGTAACTGGAGGCGAAAGGACACACTAGTTTTGATCTGTAGTTCTGGGCTGGCCAAGGATTTTTTAAAGTGATTTTTGAAACCATTTCAATTCAAGCTTTATAATATACAGGGTGCGCCAACGGAAGCGGGTCAATAGAAAAGTCGAATAACTTTGACAATTTTCAACTGATCGGCTTCATCGATACGGTTTTGTAAAGTTTGATCCAGTACAATTAAAAAACATTTTTCGTTATACACCTCAAGAACGTGCCGAAATAGTGTCGCTTTACATTGAAAATAATCGGTCAGTTGTGCGAACCAAGCGTGCATATCGCCGAAAATATCGTGACCGTAGTGCACCCAAAAGTGATACGATACGTCGTATATCCTCAAATATTTTTGAACATGGAACTGTAGCAGATCCCGAACGAGTTCAAAAACCACGCCCGCGTCCAACAGGATGGTGCTACATGCCATACCGCAGCTGCAACAATAGACTATCTGCGTCGGAAATTCCCGGGACGTGTTGTATCCAAAAAAAAGTGATATTGACTGGCCGCCAAGATCCCCAGATTTGACACCGTCATATTTCTTTTTGTGGGGATTTTTGAAGAGAAAAGTTTATACTAACAAGCCGAAGACCTTAAAAGAACTAAAAGAAAACATTCGAGGTGAAATGGCAGCTATCACGACCGAGATGCTTGTGAATGTGATGAAAAATGAGAAAAAAGGACCCGATTTTGTATTCGAAATAAAGGGGGTCATTTGGTCGATGTTGTTTTTGAGAAATAGCTCAAAAAAATTGTAAAAAGGTCATCTTGATAATAAAAAAAAATTTTTTTAATGTATTGAAAACTCTCAAAGTTATTCGACTTTTCTATTGACCCGTTTCCGTTGCCGCACCCTGCATAATGCTGTCGTTGAATTCTAAAACATCAATACTTTCGACTAATAAGAAAGCAAGAATCTCTCTTTTAAAAAATAAATCCCATTAGAAATTTACCCGCCCATGACAGCCGTTTATCGCGTTTTCCTCGTCTAGCCCTTTTAACCACAAATTCTCCAGACTGGACACAAAGCAAGGGGCACAGGAAAGCACAGGACCCAGGTCACCGAATGCAACTGTAAAAGCCGTCGCTTTCACTTTGCTGCTTTTGAGCACCACTCTCGGGGCGAGGCACTGAGCCGCCGCTGCATTATGCTGTCAGCAAGCACTATTTCAGTCAACATTGTTGACATTTATCCGCCTTGTTGGCCTTGTTCGGATCAGAGCAGGGCGCGGAGCAGCAGCGCGGTAGGGGTGGCAGGAGCTGCAGGAGTCAAGAGGTCCTGTGAGAACGGCTTACCCTCTGAGCGCCTGGAATCCCAACCAGAGCACCAGAGCACCAGAGCAGAGGAACAGAATGTTGAAAGTTAAGTGGTAAATTGGTTATTGTGCTGCATTAATGGACGGATGCCTCAGGCTGTGGCTTGGACCTGCTTCTGAACCTTTTGACCCCTCTTACGGCATCCTCTGTTGAATCTTTTAATTAAACAAGAAGCGACCCTGGAGCACCATTGTTTACTTTGTCCCTGCCCAGCTTAAGATGGAAGTTTTTCAATTGTCTTGCCATGACTAGATTAAAACTAAAAAAAGACTAAGAGCTGGGTTAACATCTTGGATTTTACCAGAAATTTGAAATGTTCACGTTCTTTGTTTTTGTCTTTAAAGCGACAAAACACTAAGCTCTCAAATTATTATAAATAAATATTGACTTGAATTGTAAACACAGGAGCCAATGAGACTTCCCTTTGTAGAATATTTAGTTTTCAAAGACGACACATGATCTCCAATCAGCCGAAACACAAATAGAATCCTTAACACTCGATTGCAGTTTACCCTCAATAAATATCAAATTTTTGACGTTTTCCATTTGAGGACACCATGGACAGTGGAAAGACTTTCCAATTTGCATGCCAAAGTCAATTGTTGGACGATAAAGATCAATCGAGTTCTGAAAATCCGCCTCTCATGTCATGGCTTTCATTGTACTGGAACAGTCTTCTATCAGCTGATATGCTAACTGGAGTTCTGTCTTATCCTTTACTTGGAAATGCGCTTGGCAAGTCAAAGGCTAGCGAAAGAGGTCTAAGGAAACTCTTATTGGAAATGTTTAATTTGAATAAAGTGGCTCGCAAAAAGTTCGCCTTCAACGCACTTGCCACTTGAGAGCAAAAGTCAAATTTCCTCTGGGAGTCGCCAGCCGTTGAAAGCTTATAAAGTGCAACGCTTTGTCCGTTTGCATATAAGTGTAGCTACGTGCCTACCCTAGTAATGCCCCAAAAAGCATGCGAGCCAGCAAAAGGGGTAGCTTAGGTCATGGAGGTCGTGCAGAGCCGCTAAGCGTGGGTAATGAAGTCGCGTCTGAACTGCAACGTTGCAATTTGGCAAATTTAAAACAAAAACATGAACATGAGTTGAAGGTGCTGACACAATCAACTCGACGGCAAACTAAAAACTGCAGAGCTACAAACTAGCCGCAAAGTAACTTTCCGCTTCCCTCCTGAAAAACAACCCCTCTCGGGCAAACCACAATTTCCATTGCACGCACGTCATGTAATGGGCACTTCCGCTTGCAAAATGGCAACAATGTGCTGCGGAGATGGGAATTGGGGCCTCTAATTTCGAAATTTTGAAAGCGCTGGCCACGTGGGATCCCACACGACATTAACATACCATGGTGCGAAAAGAATCTTATCAATTCTTGAAAAGATGGGTGTATTAGACATCAGATAAAATTTACAATATTTATATTTGTACGGGATTCAGTTTTTCGAGTGTATGTACACCCTGGTTGCTGTCTATTTATGGTCGCATTGAAAAAAGGGCACGCAAGGGAGGGTGATGATAATACGAATTTGCATGTGGGTGCCCCGAACCCTAAACCGGTGTTAACCGCAAGTCCCTTCAGTCATTTACAGGTGCCGACTCCGGCTAATGACGTGCGCTGCACCGCAACGCGTCCTGACAACTGCAAACCATAACCCGTAACCCGTAGCCCGTAGCCTTCGGAATGGAAACTAGCAGCTGGGGGTCTGGACGCGTTTGTGGCGCCACTTTAATTAAAAATAACTACCGCTACGGAGCAAACCACCTGCAACGCGACATGCACATATTTTTTAATCAAGGGAAATATGAGAAGAGCTTTCGCGGCTTTTACTGATTTACTGCAATTTATCGTAAGCATCAGTGTGTTCAATTTTTGTTTTAACTTCAGTGCCAAAGAATGATATCTTGTAATCAAGGATTAATCTGTGCAGTTTCTAGTCTAGAATTAATTAGCAATACTTTGCAATTAACCCTGTAACCCAGGACATTCTCTACTGGTAATTTTCCATTCAATTGAGTATTTAATTAATGGGTACTTTTTAAACGTACTCCAGTTGCGCAAACACGCTTTATAATCCAAGCTGTTTGCGTTCTCAACTTAATTTACGATTTATGGCAGCCCAGCAGAACGGCTTGCCTGTATCAAGCGACAAATTTGTTAGTCAAAGAGCACATTAAACTCTTAATCTTTAGTGCAGGCATTAAATTTACAGTTGCGACTAAGCTGAAGGGCCAAGAGCCGAGAACAAAGCAATTTTAAACGCCATCTCGCGCCACAGAAACAAACACTTTTGTGGGGACGGGAGTTTGAGAATTTATCGCACAATTTAAAATTGCAAACAAGCGCGTGATAAGGTCCTGGAAAGTGGTTCTTGCTCTGGGATTGTTTATGCAGGAAGAGAAACAAACAGCAGCAGTAGGACAAACAAGTGCAGGTTGCATGCAAAGTCACACTTGGTCAAGGCCTCAAGCCGGAATAACTGGCAGAGTCTGGCGTGTCGACTGGTAGTTGAGTTTGTTGCCACACTTGATGCTGCTTTATGACAACGTGGCAACAACGTGGCAAGATTGGAATTTGTCTATTTGGCCTGCAAGTTTCCACTTTCACGTAGCTCTCTAATCAAATCCCAAGAGCCATTTTCACAACTGGCAACGTTGTTTCACCTCTAAACTTTCCCCTTTTCTGCGATTTTCTATAATCTCGATCTCGAAAATGTGAATTCACGCCGCGGTTCCGTTCCTGGCATTTGCATTTGCCAGATGCCAGATGCCATTACATGTTGTCGAATTTTCCTCCTTTTGGCTCCACAGGGCCACCATTTTGGGTCATATTGAAACTTTTGAATATATTTCCATTCTGTGAATTGCGATATATTCAAGCTGATGAAAGTATCACTGAATTTATTTACCATAAAATAAAATCGCATTTCACGATTTGGAAAGGCACTCTTTCCGTTTTTAGGGCTGTTTCTAGGAGAATTATGTCTCATACTAAAACATTCCGCTATGCGTTAGCTTTATTAAAAAAAACCTGTATAAAGATTTTACGGGTAAAAAGGACCCTTTTCACACTCCAAGCTAATGGCCGGATAAGCCATCTAGAATTTCGAGAGCTCTTCGCCTAATGGTAGCCAGTCATTAGCGTCTAATAGCAATGTGGGAAAGTTGCGTCTAAACTTTCCATTTGTTACATTTGAGCTCAGTCCCTAATCCCCAAACAAATACTAACTTTCTCCTTTGATTTTTTCCAGGTTTCCCGCAATCAAACGGAAAGATCAACGTTTTACCGGGGAGCGGACGCATTTAAGGTCCTTGGAGGTGAAAACAAAGGAACTATTAAAAGAGGCGCAGACGTGCATGAAGTGGCATCGAGCATTGAGCCTGGCCCACAAATTTTTTCCGGACCCCACACCTGCCCCTTACGCTCTTGAGCAACAAGTTGGTTAAGAAAAATCTCCGGATTCAGTGACTCTGGACTCGTAAGTGGGCCAGCGTACGTGACTTAATCATATAACGCAGCGGGAGGCTCCAGCCCGGCTAAACGGCTAAACGGCTATCTTCTGGCTAACGAGTGGGACGACGAAGACGAGGCGAGGAGGTGCCGACAGCCATTTTACCCGCAATGATTTTATGCGCGGAGCAGTGAGCAGCAGCAACATGACAGATGTGTCAACGCCAGCTGGCGGCGCCACTTCTCCGGTTGAGATAACCGCTAGTCCGGACCCTACCGCATTACCCCCAGTCGCCGCCACGCAGGCAAATTTGTCCGAATCCGCGGCCGTGCCCTTTCCCGCATCCTCGCCCCTGTCCAAGCCGCTGACCAATGGCGCCAGCAAGGCGGCTACATCAGCAGAAACAGGAGCAGATGCAGTTTGCGGGGGCGTATCCACAAGTAATCAGGCCAGGCAGGAGCAGCGTAGACAGAGCAATAACAATCGACCTGTGGCGATTGGCACCCCAGAAGCCAAGGGCGGTGCCTCTAGGCAGCCGACACCTACCGGCAATCCTGATCCAAGCGTTGGCTCCTCATCCAAATCATTGAACATCCAAACCCAAACCAGTCAGATGGATAAAACTGGCAGGACAGCTACTTCAGCATCGCAACAAGATGTCGACGAGGTGGCCCGACTCTTCGAGGAGAAGCCGGAGGCCTTTGAGAAGTGGTTGACGGAACGGGCTCCGCCTGAGGCCCTGAGCCGGTTACATGAGTTCATCGACAGCCGGAAGCCGCTCAAGCGACCCTCGGTCACCTCCGATCTCTTCCAGCAGTGGATGGCAGCCTCGCCCACCGTACAGCAGGTAGGTTAGACTTATCCAGAAATTAATTCCATAGCTTTTTGGTACATATTTTATCCCAACATATAAAGATCTCAAATAACCACCTTTTAGAGAAGTAAATGGAAGAAGCATTTTCATTTCCCCAATTCAATCCATCTCCCCCAATCGAATGCCGAAACTAGAATGAAGTTGTTTTAGCTTCTGCCCTCGTCTTCAATTAGTTTTTGTGGTGCAGGACTCCTTTCTCCGTACTCCGTACATTCCATTGTATTTCCTTGGCACCCATGCAATCTACCTCGTTCTCGCCCGCCAATCGCTCGTCAAACAAGCAAGCGAAGGACTAAGTGGGAGTGCAAATGCAGTGCCAAGTGGAAGTGGTCCCGGCAGTTGGCCAGGCCAGGCCATCCTTCCCTTAGCGCCCACACAAATATACTATACACTGTACACTGTACAGTCCCTGGGCTCTATTTGCCCATCTCTTCACCTCGTTGTGTTTGTTTTGCTTTGTTTTGCGCTGTTCTGTTGTACTTTTCGCATTGCTTCTCGCGCGCTGGATTTCCGCTTTTGTTTAACTTTGCCAAGCTTTCTCGCGAGCGAATTAACCAAATTGATATTTTCACAATTTCACCTCCCACCCCCGCACAACCCAGCCTAATTTTCCAACTGCGTGTGATGTTTGGTAATTGGAAACTCACACATCTAGAGATTCCCCTGTTACATTTTTCGATGGCCTCACTATTATATTTAATTCAGCACTAAAATCGGAATGGCTGTTCGCCATACATTTATTGATAGCAAGTCTGGCCCCATGGTTTTAAGCCATCCATTCAAAATTGGCTCCATATTCGATGTAAAGCCTGATTGAGTGAGCTCCACTGACAGCAAAGTTCAGGTCTTTACAGTTTTTAAATTTTGCGTTAAATTGCGTTGTTTATTTGATTGGAAAATTATCCTTGGAGTAAGTTCGACCAACGATTGTACAAGCTCAGAAAACCTCATACTCTAAGAAACTGGAGGTCAATGTATCCCTTCTTCAAAAGTTTCCTCGAAAAGGCAAAGGAAAGAAATAGATTGCTGTTGCAGGACAAATCACCACACACAACACCCCACCTGGTATTTTTAAACCGGAACTGGAAGGCGAGTCAGTAAATAGTCGTGTTATACTCGAGTTTGTGCAGGACGTGAAAAACTAGGCCGCTTTCCAAGCAAAAGCCAAGCAGAGTCAGATTCCTGCTTAATTCGAAAACAACAAAATTTGTATCGAAAGAGGTTATGTCCTTTCTACAATCGCATAGCGTATGCATTTTCTCGCAGCAGGTCCTTTGGTTGTTTTTTTTCGATATTTCCAATTAATTTAAGTGCAAGTTATGCAATGCAAACAATAATCCCAGTTCTTTGGGGTTGGCGTGCATCGCCCGAAAATGTATCTGTATCTTAGAATGTAGTTGTATCTGAAGCCGGGCGCTGAAATTTACATGTACTTCAGAACGGAATGCCTTACCCATTAAGAGTCGTTTCGTTTCATGTTTTCACTTTTCTTTTGCAGAATTAAAAAAGAAATTAAAGAACGGAGGATGGAAATAAAAACAACAGTCCCTTGATTTTCTTAATGTTTCAAGGGAAACACAATACACGTGCCACTTTTCGAAGTTGAAATTTACTTAACGCTCCGACTGGCTTGGCTTGGCTTTGTTTTAATTTTCCTTTATTTTTATTTTTTTTTATTTTATTTATTCTTTTTTAAATAAATGTAATTCACATTTTCAAGCACCCCTAAAACCAAGCATGTAAAGCAAATTGATTTTCTTGGCAGTAAAGTAAATTCCTTCAACTGCACTTGAGCCAACAAATTAAGAACCGAGACAAATCTTTTTTACTAAGTCAAATCTAACTCAAACGCGAAAAACTTGAGTAAAGAAAAATTCTATTTAACAACAGGTCATAATGAATGGAGATTGGGAAAAACAAATACCAAACGACCAACGACAATGAAATGTTTTCAGAAGTGGCCTACTTATTTTTAAACATATAGCAATTATCGATATTTCAGGGAAACGATGATACACCCGACAGTAAATTGCTTTAATTTGTCAGTAAAAATGTAAGGTAGTGGGATGGGCTGGATGAGGACAAGGCACGCAACCGGCTCCCAGGTATAGCCCCCTGGCCCCTCGTTAATTGGCCTCTTGCACGCATAGGTCAGAAGTGGGTGTCTTGGAGCCTGAAGGCCTTTTTCGGTATTCAATTACCACGTGCCACAGTCGCTGTCGAGAGGGGGAAGGGGAAGGGGCAGGACCTGGAGCTGAAGCCGGAGCAGGAGCAGGAGCATGAGAGCCGCCCAAAGGCACAACTGCCAACTGCTGCTAATAGTCACCTTTTGAACCGCACCAAGTTAATTTCCAATGAAACCCCTTGCCGGGTTAAATGGCCAGAAATCGAAAACAGAAATACGGTAATACGGGCAACCAGAGACATGGCTTTTATTGCCCGGATACACTGAAACATATTAAAAGAAAATATCTACTATCCTTCTTGGTAAATAAATGATTAAGAATAAAACCAATTTATACCGCTATCTGAAATGAATTACCTAAACGATCTGGCACCTAAAAATAGTATTAGAGCTCGCAAACCAACTATAATTGTACATACTTTTTGCAGTGTTTCCGAAACCGACTATGTCTTCCATTAACATTTATTGCATGTGTCCCATAATTCTCTTCCCACAGAAATCACCCAGGAGCCTTTCAAACTCATCGGCTTCTTCGATTCCCGAAAGTCGGAGGCATTTGATGGACCTGGATGAGGGCGAGCTGTTCATGGAACTGATTCGCGACGTGGCAAACGAGTTGGACATCGATGTCCTCTGCCACAAAATCCTGGTCAACGTCGGTCTGCTCACCCACGCGGATCGCGGTTCGCTTTTTTTGGCCAAAGGCTCGCCCAACAACAAGTATCTGGTGGCCAAGCTGTTCGATGTGACCCAAAAGACAGGTGAGTCTGCCCTACGTTGCGAAATGCACAGGTCCAATGCTAGTGCCAGAGTCGGGCAGGAGCCTCAGGCTCAAGTAATCCCCCTTTAATTAAGGTGAACAATGCACAAAGCGAACTGCATCACAATGGCTGCAGGAAACAAAAATAAATGAAAAATAGAGAATGGCGAATGGCGAATGCAAAAAGGGCAATGTAAGCCCCTAAAGTGCCCTGTGTTTCGGACTGGGGGCAGGATAAATTGGCTCTGTTCAAAACAGAGTCAGGTAGAACTTTGTTTACTGGGAGCATCAAGATAAATTGAAAGTGAATTCTACTCTGGATATTAATGAACATATTTTAATTTTCAGATTTAGTTTATAGATTCGAACTTTACTGAGCCAGTAAGGTATTACAAATTTAAGGATAATTGGAGAGCGTTAAAAAATGTTTTTACGCAACCCTTTGGGCCACTGGAAATTGGCTCTCATTAGCGGCCGGGCACATAATCTTCCCAGGCCTGACAGAAGGGAACGGCAAACGCATTAGCGAAATTAAACTTCTCCGGAAGCAGGCATTAAAAGTTTTTGGCTTGTCCGGGGCCATAAAACTCTATAGGTCGCTATCAAAAGAAAAATATATGGTAGCTGAAAACGTGCGCCACAAAAAGCATACACGCTCACAACCGTTTTCTTCTGTTCCACCCACAAAAAGGCAACCCTCAAACACCCAAAAATATTCATATAGAAATGCGTTACATTCGTAATGAATCAGTGGTGCAGACCCTTGAGCAAAAGCCTCTACTTCCTGTACATAATTTAGCGGGGAAAATGGTGAATTCGAGAAAGATTAGAGCAGGGAGTGTTTTCACTCGGGGATGGCCCATCCCGACCCCAACCCAGCCACAGATACTCAGATACAGATTCATGTGTGCGGTTTGCGGGGCACTAAGATTATTGTTGGGGCGGGACCGGCGAACTGCTCATGCAAATTCACATTTGACTTCTTGCCCTCGGATTTCTGAGCTTGCCATTACTTATTTATATTTTTATACCCTTGAAAAGGGTATTATAATTTCGTCCAGAAATGTGTAACGCATTAAAGGAAGCATCACCGACCCCACAAAGTGTATATAATATTGAGCAACAACCGAGTCGATATAGCCATGTCCGTCTATCCGTCTGTTTCTATGCATAAAATAGACAGTAGTTTTAAAGCTAGCGTTTTGAAATTTTTACCAGATTTTTACCAGGGCGGTTCGGCCCACTATATCATATACCTGCCATACAAACGAGAAAGAACAAAGAAGTCTTTGTATGGAAAACTTTTTTTTTTTCTCCAAGCTATCGCAACCGAATTAAACATTTCTTCATTTGACATAGCCATATGAAAAGCGATATGAAAAAAGTCTTTGTATGGAAAACTTTTTTGTTTTCAAGGGTATACCATCTTCGGCAAGCCGAAGATTCTTCTTTCTTTTGCTTTGGCTTCTGGGCTTTTCAAGATCAACTGTTTAAATATGTCTTGCATGATAGAGTGAATATTTTCTCTATAAATTTAATATTCTTCAAGTACCATGAGCTGATTTATCAGGCATTCTAGTAGAATGTAGAACGTTTTAAGAAATTTACAAAATAAAAAAATCCCTTTATATTAGAGTTTATAGAATGGCCACATATGGCCATTGCTGGTGGGCATATTTGCGTAACAAGATTACTTTTCCATATTTCTGGTAATCTTTTTTTGTAAATAAATATTAATATTAAATTTTAGGTTCTAACAAATTAAAAGAATTCGTTCAACCAATTAATGATTTAGAAGTATTGAGATATGAATAAAAATTTAATCTTACCTTATTAGATCAGCCCTTGACTAACCGTAATTGGGTACTGTACTATTTTAAGGCGGACGCTTGCCCCGTTTGCTTGTGCCTCACCCTTCACCAGTGAACACGAGGAGCAACTACCGTATACACACAAACACTCGCGAAACCTAGAAAATATTATACTTTGCTCAATAAAAACAACAATATTTAGGGGAATCAACTGAAGCTAAACAGATATGTACTTATTTAATACATATTATGTATTTAACTAAAACAAAACCGCAAATGAAAATAAATGAAACGAAACTCCATTTTTACTTTGACGAAGAAGCGAAAATCGAACGATGTAAACAGGTGCGCGATCAGACAGAAACAGACAGATACACATTTTGAGAACTTGCCATTCGTAAGTTACAAATGGCAAGGATCTAACGGTAAAAGGCGAAGCGGATGGATACCGAAAGAGCGAAGGATGGAGCAGATACACATTTTATGAACTTGTCGTTCGTAAGATACGAATGGCAAGCATCTTACGGTAAAAGTTGAAGAGAACGGATACGGAGAGAGAGCGAAGGACGGCAGAAAATACATACACATTCAAGGCATTTTTGGAAACGGTAAAAGTTAACGAGAACCGATAGAGCGAAGGATAGGAACAGATATTCACGGGCATATTTGGGTACCACGCCTATTCCATTTTTTCGAGGGAGTCCGTATCCCCATAAAAATATGACAACAAATCTAAACATTTATTTGTGATCAGTTTTTGATTCAGGTTGATAGAGAATCGATTAAGAAAGCTTTTAAGATATTCCGCTTAAGAATCGGATGAAAATTGGCCATGAAATAGCCTTCGCTTTGAGCCGTTTGTGCTTCCAAAGCACTTTTACATTTTGTCATATTTGTCCCCAGAAAAATATGACAAAAAATCTAATAATTTATTTGTCATCAGTTTTTGATTCAGGTTGATAGAAAATCGATTAAGAAAGCTTTTAAGATATTCCGCTTAAGAATCGGATGAAAATTGGCCATGATATCAGCTTCGCTTTGAGCCGTTTGTGCTTCCAAAGCACTTTTACATTTTGTCATATTTGTCCCCAGAAAAATATGACAAAAAATCTAATAATTTATTTGTGATCAGTTTTTGATTCAGGTTGATAGAAAATCGATTAAGAAAGCTTTTAAGATATTCCGCTTAAGAATCGGATGAAAATTGGCCATGATATAGCCTTCTCTTTGAGCCGTTTGTGCTTCCAAAGCACTTTTACATTTTGTCATATTTGTCCCCAGAAAAATATGACAAAAAATCTAATAATTTATTTGTGATCAGTTTTTGATTCAGGTTGATAGAGAATCGATTAAGAAAGCTTTTAAGATATTCCGCTTAAGAATCGGATGAAAATTGGCCATGATATAGCCTTCTCTTTGAGCCGTTTGTGCTTCCAAAGCACTTTTACATTTTGTCATATTTGTCCCCAGAAAAATATGACAAAAAATCTAATAATTTATTTCTGATCAGTTTTTGATTCAGGTTGATAGAGAATCGATTAAGAAAGCTTTTAAGATATTCCGCTTAAGAATCGGATGAAAATTGGCCATGATATAGCCTTCTCTTTGAGCCGTTTGTGCTTCCAAAGCACTTTTACATTTTGTCATATTTGTCCCCAGAAAAATATGACAAAAAATCTAATAATTTATTTGTGATCAGATTTTGATTCAGGTTGATAGAGAATCGATTAAGAAAGCTTTTAAGATATTCCGCTTAAGAATCGGATGAAAATTGGCCATGATATAGCCTTCGCTTTGAGCCGTTTGTGCTTCCAAAGCACTTTTACATTTTGTCATATTTGTCCCCAGAAAAATATGACAAAAAATCTAATAATTTATTTGTGATCAGTTTTTGATTCAGGTTGATAGAGAATCGATTAAGAAAGCTTTTAAGATATTCCGCTTAAGAATCGGATGAAAATTGGCCATGATATAGCCTTCGCTTTGAGCCGTTTGTGCTTCCAAAGCACTTTTACATTTTGTCATATTTGTCCCCAGAAAAATATGACAAAAAATCTAATAATTTATTTGTCATCAGTTTTTGATTCAGGTTGATAGAGAATCGATTGGGAAATCTTTTAAGATATTCCGCTTAAGAATCGGATGAAAATTGGCCATGATATAGCCTTCGCTTTGAGCCGTTTGTGCTTCCAAAGCACTTTTACATTTTGTCATATTTCTCCCCAGAAAAATATGACAAAAAATCTAATAATTTATTTGTGATCAGTTTTTGATTCAGGTTGATAGAGAATCGATTGGGAAATCTTTTAAGATATTCCGCTTAAGAATCGGATGAAAATTGGCCATGATATAGCCTTCGCTTTGAGCCGTTTGTGCTTCCAAAGCACTTTTACATTTTGTCATATTTGTCCCCAGAAAAATATGACAAAAAATCTAATAATTTATTTGGGATCAGTTTTTGATTCAAGTTAATAGAGAATCGATTAAGAAAGCTTTTAAGATATTCCGCTTAAGAATCGGATGAAAATTGGCCATGATATAGCCTTCGCTTTGAGCCGTTTGTGCTTCCAAAGCACTTTTACATTTTGTCATATTTGTCCCCAGAAAAATATGACAAAAAATCTAATAATTTATTTGTGATCAGTTTTTGATTCAGGTTGATAGAGAATCGATTAAGAAAGCTTTTAAGATATTCCGCTTAAGAATCGGATGAAAATTGGCCATGATATAGCCTTCGCTTTGAGCCGTTTGTGCTTCCAAAGCACTTTTACATTTTGTCATATTTCTCCCCAGAACAATATGACAAAAAATCGAAAAAACTATTTGTGATCAGATTTTGATTCAGGTTGATAGAGAATCGATTAAGAAAGCTTTTAAGATATTCCGCTTAAGAATCGGATGAAAATTGGCCATGATATAGCCTTCGCTTTGAGCCGTTTGTGCTTCCAAAGCACTTTTACATTTTGTCATATTTCTCCCCAGAAAAATATGACAAAAAATCTAATAATTTATTTGTCATCAGTTTTTGATTCAGGTTGATAGAGAATCGATTAAGAAAGCTTTTAAGATATTCCGCTTAAGAATCGGATGAAAATTGGCCATGATATAGCCTTCGCTTTGAGCCGTTTGTGCTTCCAAAGCACTTTTACATTTTGTCATATTTGTCCCCAGAAAAATATGACAAAAAATCTAATAATTTATTTGGGATCAGTTTTTGATTCAAGTTAATAGAGAATCGATTAAGAAAGCTTTTAAGATATTCCGCTTAAGAATCGGATGATAATTGGCCATGATATAGCCTTCGCTTTGAGCCGTTTGTGCTTCCAAAGCACTTTTACATTTTGTCATATTTGTGCCCAGAAAAATATGACAAAAAATCGAAAAAATTATGTGTGATCAGTTTTTGATTCAGGTTGATAGAGAATCGATTGGGAAATCTTTTAAGATATTCCGCTTAAGAATCGGATGAAAATTGGTCATGATATAGCCTTCGCTTTGAGCCGTTTGTGCTTCCAAAGCACTTTTACATTTTGTCATATTTGTCCCCAGAAAAATATGACAAAAAATCTAATAATTTATTTGTGATCAGTTTTTGATTCAGGTTGATAGAGCATCGATTAAGAAAGCTTTTAAGATATTCCGCTTAAGAATCGGATGAAAATTGGCCATGATATAGCCTTCGCTTTGAGCCGTTTGTGCTTCCAAAGCACTTTTACATTTTGTCATATTTGTCCCCAGAAAAAATTATATTATATAAAAATTACCATACTTTTTGCTTTGCACACGTTTGGACACAATTATATTCTGTTTACCATGGTGTACAAATAATCTAGAATAAGTGAAACTCTTCTCCAATCAATAGCTACTTTTCCCCCAAGCTTTCCTCCTACTGACGAGCTTTAATTTGGTTTAAATCCCGTTTGATTGCAGCACTCAAGGACGCCGTGACCCGGGCCAGCACCGAGGAGATAATCATTCCCTTCGGCATCGGCATCGCCGGAATGGTGGCGCAGACAAAGCAGATGATTAACATCAAGGAGGCCTACAAGGACGCGCGCTTTAACTGCGAAATCGATCTGAAAACTGGCTACAAGACGAACGCCATCCTCTGCATGCCCATTTGCAATTACGAGGGCGACATCATAGGCGTTGCGCAAATCATAAATAAAACGAATGGTAGAGGTTCCCTGCAATCCCTGCGAGCTTCGAATTTAAATAACCATTTTCTTTGCAGGCTGTATGGAGTTTGATGAGCACGACGTGGAGATTTTCCGCCGCTACCTGACATTTTGCGGAATCGGCATCCAAAATGCACAGCTCTTCGAGATGTCCGTCCAGGAATACAGACGCAACCAGATACTGCTCAACCTGGCGAGGAGCATCTTCGAGGAGCAGAACAACCTTGAGTGCTTGGTTACGAAAATCATGACTGAGGCCCGGGAACTCCTCAAATGTGAGCGGTGCTCCGTATTTCTGGTGGACCTTGATTGCTGCGAAGCGGTAAGGGGAAAAGTCTGTTTGGATTGGGTGGGTTTCCTCATCGATTGCCATCGATTCAGGAAATAAAATTAATTTTCTGGCATGTTCCAGTCAATTAAAAAGCAGGCCATACAAATGATTTGCCCGAGAATGGTAAGAGGAAAGCGGAGATCGCCAATGGTTGCCTCAATATAGTGGATGAATAAAAAGTGACGCCCTGCGGTGCCTGCGGTCCTTCCGACCAGAGATCCTGTACTCGCTGTCAGTTTCATTAACAATTTTTAAACGCCAACGCGTCGGCCATTTTCCCGGGTGTTTTTGTACATTTTTTGTCGGCGACCTCGCCAAGTACCCCAAGGAAATTAAAATGTGCAATTTACATTTCGTTACTTTGGGACACGACTGTGGCTGAGTGGGCGGCTAGTGGTTGGCGGTGGGCGAAGTCATGTGGCATTTTGGGGTTTGCAATAAACAAGTGTCAGACATCCCAGAAAATTCTGGCGAAATTCGTGGGGATACTGTAAATTATGCCCCAGTCTTGGCTATTTTTATTTGGACTGAAGACATCGCTGATTGTCCCTCTTTATTGGGAGACTGTTGACTCAACTGTCTTGTCAATGTAAACGAATAAGCCAAAGGTTACAATTATTATTTCAAGGACATTTACACGATGTTAACCATTCTTTATTATAATAACTTCCTGTAGTATTGCGGGACTATGAAATCATTTATATGGTATATATCTGACTACACCGAACACTTTGGCCAGCCTCATAAATAAACCCAAAGGTTAGTTTCCCTGAATTGTACACTAAGCCTTTAAATAAAACCCCCGGGCGAGGAGAAAACAGATGGCCTGCCCATTGGCCATAAACAGAGGATTTGCTTAGAATAAATTTAAATGATCCATTTCGTGTATAATCTTTGAGTAATTAGCTTGCAGCTATTATTAATATTGAATATATGCATGAGCTTTTAATTAGGTAGAGAAAAGCATTCTATTCTTGCTGCAAATGGTATTAATTTAATATGTGCCGGACAATGGAATGATTGTTTAATACGCCAAATGGTAGGCCACATTAACCATTATTCGTTGTTCACGGATAATGTATACATATACCTACATGCGAAGTGTAATGGCCAATTCATTAGCCCAAACTGCCCCAAAAGGGCCTGATAGCGTTGGGGGCCAATCCCAACCGCTCTGAAAACTTGGCTGACATACCCGTCATGTGCAATATGTCAGCTTAATTATGCTCAGAAGGGAGTGTTGCAGGTCTGCTGGTGAGGCTGCTTTTCATTGCAAGCTATTGCACTTGGCGAAAAAGTGTAGGGATTGTTGAATGTGCTCTGGAAACATCCCTTCAGGAACAAAGTCCTGGCACTGCATTTTTTTCTGGGTGTCAGTGCTTTGGTGCAATCCCATCTATCAAAAAACTTGGGTAGTGCGGGACAAAAATTATTACTGGCGCCGTCAGTGGCAACCGCTTAATGATACACTTTTTCGTCTTCCCACCAGAGCCATTTGGAGAAGATAATTGAGAAGCCCAATCAGCCTGCAGCCCGAGCCATAAAGTCCGCCGACAGTTTTGAGGAGAAGGTAAGTCGTTTGGTTTCTAGTTTTGGAAGCGCTCGTCGCTCTGAAATGCGTTCTGTCAACAGAAAATGCGCAATCGCTTCACCGTTCTTTTCGAGCTGGGTGGCGAGTACCAGGCCGCCAATGTGTCGAGGCCCTCCACCACTGAATTAAGCACCTCCACGTTGGCCCAGATCGCCCAGTTCGTAGCGACCACCGGGCAAACGGTAAACATTTGTGACGTCCACGAGTGGGTAAGGGATCACAATCAGATCCGGGCGGAGAGCGAAATCGACAGCACCCAGGCCATTCTTTGCATGCCCATTGTAAATGCTCAGAAGACTGTGATTGGCGTGGCTCAACTTATAAACAAGGTACAAACCCCTTCCATAGTATTCTAGATACTCAACCCCTGCTGTTCTATCCTAGGCCAATGGCGTCCCCTTCACCGAACCGGATGCCTCGATTTTCGAGGCCTTTGCCATCTTCTGTGGACTGGGCATACACAACACCCAGATGTACGAGAACGCCTGCAAGCTGATGGCTAAGCAGAAGGTGGCCCTCGAGTGCCTCAGCTACCACGCCACCGCCAGCCAGGATCAAACAGAGAAGCTCACCCAGGACGCGATTGCGGAGGCAGAGACCTATAACCTATACAGCTTCACCTTTACAGGTAGAGATTTTATCAATGATTTCCTGTACGCATATACAAAGTTTTCCTTTCAGACTTCGAGCTGGTCGATGATGACACATGTCGGGCTGTACTTCGGATGTTCATGCAGTGCAACCTGGTTTCACAATTCCAGATACCCTATGATGTGAGTTTTAAAACACATCAAAATGTATACATAATTCAAATAAAATATTGGATATATCAAATATTTGACATACTTTTTTTTGACATACTTTTTTTCCAGGTACTTTGCCGTTGGGTTTTGAGTGTGCGGAAGAACTACAGGCCCGTGAAGTACCATAATTGGCGGCATGCTCTGAACGTGGCCCAGACAATGTTTGCCATGCTTAAAACTGGAAAAATGGAGCGCTTCATGACTGATTTGGAGATTCTCGGCCTCCTGGTGGCCTGTTTGTGCCATGACTTGGATCACCGCGGCACCAATAATGCGTTCCAAACCAAAACCGAGTCTCCGCTAGCAATTTTGTACACCACCAGCACGATGGAGCATCATCATTTCGACCAGTGTGTGATGATTCTTAACTCGGAGGGGAATAATATCTTTCAGGTAAGACTAAAAATGTTAGCGTTTCAAAAAAAAGTCCTCAAGTACAGATGTACATTTATTGGTGTATGGGTGTACAAAATGGCAGATGGATCAATGCCATCACTGGAGATCACTGGGGACATTGTTGTAAAACTGCAGTTCTTAAAAGTTGCGTCGTCGAACCAAAAACCATATAGAAATGGTAAAAGTAAGGAAGCTGAGGGATAGCAGCAATAACCTGGGGCATCGAACCCTTTTTGACTGCTACCAGGAGCTCTGTGTGGATCCTTTTAAGCCATTTGCTTGTTAGAAACCATCGGACACTCAGATCACCAAGGCGTCTCTTAAGATTTTCTATAGTTTGAAGGAGCCAGCCCAGTACCAATCTTTGTCAACATTTCAATAATTTTATTATATTCAATACAGTTTTAAAAACAATTTGTTCAACCACGGTAGGCACGGACGTTGCGGTTCTTGGCCTTTTTGTTCAGTTTGCGGTTGTTTGTTTTGCGGTTCGCTTTAGTCTTTGCGGCCCGCTTGGCTGCAATTCGAGCCTTGCGAGCCTTGGTGAGAGTACTTTTGGAGCTTGTAGAGCTGGTGGTGGTGGTTCCAACCTTGATTTTTCTCTTAGCCGTGTACGTTAGACCACTGATCCTCACAATCTTGGCTGTTCCAGACCCGGAGGAGGAGGAGGACGAAGTGGCTTCTGTGGTGGTGGTTGTCGTGGAATTGGAGGAAGCTGCCCTTGATTTGGCCACAAAAAGGATCACAGCGAGAGCCAAGAGAACGGTTGAGAACTTCATGTTGGATGCTTGAGTTGGAAAGTGATATGACTTCTGCTGGAAAAGTCACACTTTTATAGTGGAATCATAATGGCCGTTGGCCTTCAGTTGGCAAAAAACCTATTTCGGCCGCAGAGCCAACCGTGAGTCCACCTTGACTCCGATACGAGGTGAACTTTTGTTTGAGCACATGTCTAGGCAAACCAACAACGTCACTGCTACAAGTGTTTTTAGAATAGAAATTCTATTTTCGACATAAGTTTATTAGAGACTCTGTTTATCTAATTTCAGGCCTTGTCTCCAGAGGACTACCGCTCCGTGATGAAGACCGTGGAGAGTGCCATTCTGTCCACCGATCTGGCCATGTACTTCAAGAAGCGCAACGCCTTTCTGGAGCTGGTGGAAAACGGGGAGTTTGACTGGCAGGGCGAGGAGAAAAAGGACTGTAAGTTGTGCATGCCAACAAAATAGGACAAGGGCCACATTTATTGTGGAGGATTTTTACAATGGATATAACACTTTTACTTTAAATTGCAGTGCTTTGTGGCATGATGATGACCGCTTGCGATGTCAGCGCCATTGCCAAGCCTTGGGAAGTGCAGCACAAGGTGGCCAAGTTGGTGGCCGACGAGTTTTTCGATCAGGGTGACCTTGAGAAGCTGCAACTGAATACGCAGCCAGTGGCCATGATGGATAGGTAAGTAGTAATTGGTTAATATAACCCAAACACTTTTATGATCTCATTTAATGTATAGGGAGCGCAAGGACGAGCTGCCAAAGATGCAGGTGGGCTTCATTGACGTGATCTGCCTGCCACTGTACAGAGTCCTATGCGACACTTTCCCCTGGATTACGCCTCTGTACGAGGGCACTCTGGAGAACCGACGTAACTGGCAGGACCTTGCCGAGAAGGTCGAGATGGGACTCACCTGGATCGATCACGACACGATTGACAAGCCGGTGGAGGAGTTTGCCGCTTGCGCCGACGAGGAGATCAAGGACATTGAGTTCACAGTCACCACTCTGAATTGCAATCAATCGCAGCAGTCGCAGCACGGCAGCGAGGACAGCCACACGCCGGAGCACCAACGCAGTACCTCACGGCTTAGCATGAAAAAGACCGGAGCCCTGGGAAAGGCGGTAAGGTCGAAGCTATCGAAAACCCTTTACAACAGCATGGACGGCTCGAAGCCGAAGACATCGCTCAAGCTCCTGGAGTCTCACGTCAGCGAGGATATGGACGATAAGAGCCCTACGAGTCCGTCACAGCCTCAAGCATCCGGTAGCATGGGCCGCATGTCCGCCTCCTCCTCGACCTCATCCGCCGGGGGCCAGGTTCAGTGCCAGATGCCAGGACAAACACAGGACAAGTCCAAGAAACGCTCTAAGCTGTGCGCCCTGTTATGACGAAAGCCGTCCAATTAGAATATGGCAACTCCCTCCAGCACTACGCCGGGCAGTGAAACTGACCAGAAGTGTGCCGGAGGGGGGCTGACCGAGTTCTAATTGGATTTTTTAATATCGATTTCGAAATAATTCAGTTACGTAATGGAAATCTTGTTGCTCTATCTTAACTCTTTTCCGACTCTTGAGGCGGATCCCGATTTTGGTTTGGCGTAATTTGAAGGCAATTTAATTAGAAACCTACAGTGGAACACAATTCCGAAGGCAAAACACCGATATTATTCACTTAATACTAGAGTATTACTAATACTAGAGTATTATCAAATTGCGCCAAATTGAAACAGCATCCAAACCAAAACGGAATGTACGTATGTGTATTTTTTGAGTACTATAACTATCCATTGACAAGGAACGGAGCAGAAGTAATCGCAGTTGCAATATTAAGCATTAAGTGAATGTCAAAACATGTGATCTATTTAAGGTCCTGAAGGCGCCGAAGATGAGCCACGTTTGGTGAACCTTCAGTCGGATTCTAACCTTCTATTTAATGTCTGTCTATGGCTTTTAAGTTACTGAAAACCGCGGTTCTGTAGCGAAAACTAAGTAGACACTATTACTAGCTAAGAGTACGTAGTGAACCCAACCAAATTGTGCTAGTCAAAACGTATGAAATACTATGAATATTATATGATGCACCCTATTTAACGTAAGTGGCCCATGGGCTCTTTGTGAGGCTATATCCCAGGCACCGGACACCAAAAAATCGGGAATCGAATTGGGGATGATCACCACTAGTCCTCGCCTGTGATCGGCTTGAATCTACTTTACATAGCTAACTAATATTTGTGCGCACGAAACATGTGCGGAGCGAATTGTATTTACATAGCAAAGTACGAGTATAGCAATATATTCACAGTGAAGAAACTAGGGGGAAGACATGTGTACACACGAATAACGATTTGCAGATGAATGAACATATTTCGTACCATTGTTTAATTGTATAGATAAATAAATATTAGCTTATATAAAGACGGCAGTCAATTTTTGAACTCAAACATAAAAATATACGCGCACACTCTGTTGATACGAATAATCCAATCCGGTCCTTCACATTTTCAAATTGTTGCAAAGTTTACTTTATCAGTGTGTACAAAGCAAATTTATATACCTTAGAGGACAAACATAAACCGAATATATAAAATATATGCGAAGCGGAAATACGTTCAAAGCTGGACGTAACTGCAAATAGAATTGCAAAGAACTAATGAATTATTTTTAGTCACTTTTCTGCGTGTGCTAATCAAAATTTGACTAGTAATTGTCAACTAGAATTGTAATTATCGAAACCTTTCCTAGTTACTGGGTCACTCTCTAGAGAATCAAAAATATTCCACTGTTTTTAGTTAATTTCTAACAGTTATTGTGCATACCTCTGGATCATATTTTTTGCTTGTTTTTGTTAACCACGACGATTTGAATCTTGTTCACATTAGTTTACCTAACTATTTAAGACTTGCAATTGAATCAAAATAAATCACAGCATTGAGAATTACTCAAAAGGGGCTGTATTTTTTATGGGAATTTGTATGGTATAAAGCAAGTAAGTACACATTTTATTTAAGAAATTTCAAAACTCGACACCTCGAGTATAGATCCAATTTTGCTTTTAAAGCGAATAACAAACTTTTAATATTCGCGGTTTTGTTGTCCAGTGTTGGATAATCTCCTACAGTTATTCAGCTGGGTCATCAGCTGTTTGGCATTCCAAACATAACAACACGTGAAATTGTTGGAGTAGGTTTTTATTTTAGACGGATATGGAAGATATGTCATCTAACGATGCCTCATCCGCCACCGAGCCCGAGGACAGCGGCGACGATGAGACCCAGGTGAAGAAACAGCAGTTAAGATTTAAGAAATGTATCGAATACCGAATTATGTTTCCAGAACGCCATTCGGGATGACCTGAAAGGCATGTCGTTCGAGGAGATCATGAAACTAAAGGAAGAACTAGGTGCCAAGGTCTACAAGGAGGCGGTTCTGGGAGTCCAGAGTTCCAGGGAACTGACGCGAAAACCAAAAACTAAAGCGGATCTAAAGCGCCTCAACAAGAACCGACCCCGCGAATTAAGCTCCAAGCGCCAGGTGCCTTTTCTGGGCTCTGAGCAACGAACGGAGCGCAAAAGAAATGAAGTCCGAGATCCCCGGTTTGACGAGAAGTCGGGCACCTATAATGCCGAAACCTTCAAAAAGAACTATCAGTTTGTTTCGCAAATCCGCCAAAACGAGGTTGGCAAACTAAAGAAGCAATTGGATGAGGTGGAGGATCCTGAGCAGAAGCATAAAATCAAGGACACCATGCAGAGGCTGATTAACAAAAACGTGGAGGACAAAAGATGGCATTCCAAGCAGAAGAAATTAAAAAAGGAGCGCGACGGCATTCAGAAGAAACACGACCAAGGACAACAGCCCCACTATCTTACAAAAAGTAGGGTCTATTTATTTTGGTCTTCCGGATCTTTTAAATATTGTTCCCCTTCCACTTTCTTTAGAGGAACGTCGCGCCAAGGAGTTGGTGGCCCAATTCGAGCAGTTGAAGAGCACAGGAAAACTGAACAAACACTTGGAAAAGAGGCGCAAGAAAAACGCCGCCAAGGATCGCAAGCGCATTGGCATAGACTAAGTTCGTTCTTTAAGTATAGATGTATTTTTGATAAACGAAAGGCACATATCCCGTGCCCCTATCCCGTACGCAACATTTTGGCTTCTCGCTTCTCCTGCAGCTCGCGTCGCTGCTCCTCGACAATGATTTTTCGCTCCTCCAGGAACTCCCCATAAGCTGCCGGGTCCAAGTCTCTGACCACCTTGATTCCGCAGGTTCGTGCAATGCTGATGAGCATTTCACACATTTGCTAAAATGTAAAGGGGGGAATGTTTCTCGAGCCGTTATTTCACTCCTCCAGAATGTTACCTGCATGGTGAGCAGCGCATTGGGAGGGTCCTGAATCTTGATGGCCGCTATTTCGTACAGATGCTTTAGGGTGATCATTCCCGCGACCTCCTTGCCCGGAGTCATCGTCCCCCTTTGGATTCCCGCAGCTTGCTTGAGAAAGAAAGTGGCCGGCGGGTGGTGGATGACCAGGTCGTAGCTACGATCGCTGTTCACGGAGATCCTGCATGGCAGCGGCACGCCCTCCTTCATCTCTGCCGTCCTCGCATTAAAGTCCTTGCAAAAGGCTGCAATGTTGATGGCGCGCTAAGGGATACACGGAATAGAGCTTCTTATTTCTGGATAAGCCGGTGGGCAGACGCACCTGTCCAAGCATTGGTCCCAGCGGAGGGCCGGCAGCAGCCATTCCTGCCGGAATGTTCGTCTTCAGCTTGCTTGTGTGCGTTACCCGCTCGACTGTTTTCTTCAAGGATTTTAGTTTGCCCGCTGCCTTCGACATTTTAATTTAAGAAATTCAACAAAAACAATCGGGTTCCAACTGTTATGCAAAGCGGTGTGTTGGTAGAGGAAGAAGAGGAGGGTCGTTGCTGGGGTTGCCACCCAGTTGAGATTTCCTCCCAAATATTCTCTTTTATTAATTAATCATCTATTTATTCAATCAATTTGAATTTACGTGCATGATGTCAATATGAAAAATGCCTAATTCAAGTAAATTAAACTTAAATATAAAAGAAATTTCGCGAGAAACTTAGCACTGCTGCCCAGAGCTGGTGACGTAGCAGGCAGCTTTTGGGGGCCATTTGGTAAATTGAAATCAGCTGGCAGCTGAGACGTAAATAAATTTACGTAAATAAAAACAAACAGACAGAATTATCACTGAAACCGATGGCACTGCGCGGTTCCCACCGGCTAGACGTGTTCTTTCGGCGTCGCAGTGCGCCCACTCTGTTCCACAGTCAGGGTTCCAGCCGGAGAGTGAGCCACAGAAGCGGTCACAACGACAGGGAAGACAGAAAAGGACAGGACCCACCGCGGCAGGACAACCAGCAGAAGACTGGTGATGGGCACTGGAGCGGGTTCGGCTGGCGCAGCCTGGTTCGCTTCTTTGTGCCCTTTTCTCTCGGGGCGGTGGCCAGCTCGCTTGTCATAAATCGGGAGGAACTCACACCCACGATCTCCGCTCGGGCTATGAGCGGTCGTCGGAGGGATTTCAACTTCATAGCAGATGTGGTAGCCGGATGCGCCGACTCGGTCGTTTACATAGAGATCAAGGACACGCGGCACTTCGACTACTTCAGTGGCCAGCCCATCACTGCCTCCAACGGCTCCGGGTTCATCATCGAGCAAAACGGCCTCATTCTGACGAACGCCCATGTGGTGATCAACAAGCCACACACGATGGTCCAGGTCAGGCTTTCTGACGGCAGGACCTTCCCAGCCACCATCGAGGACGTGGATCAGACCTCCGACCTAGCAACCCTCCGCATCCAGGTGAGCAAGGCGCACGCTCTTTCAGACAAGACTCTGTTAATCCACCTTTACTGTTCCAGGTGAGTAACCTATCGGTGATGCGCCTGGGTAAGAGCAGCACGCTTCGCTCCGGCGAGTGGGTCGTGGCCCTTGGCAGTCCGCTGGCGCTGAGCAACACCGTCACGGCCGGCGTGATCAGTTCCACGCAGCGCGCGTCCCAGGAACTCGGCCTGCGGAACCGGGACATAAACTACTTGCAGACGGATGCGGCCATCACGTTTGGCAACTCTGGGGGTCCGCTGGTGAACCTGGATGGCGAGGCCATTGGTGTCAACTCCATGAAGGTGACGGCTGGCATCAGCTTTGCCATTCCCATTGACTATGTAAAGGTGTTTTTGGAGCGTGCGGCCGAGCGGCGGAAGAAGGGCTCTGCCTATAAAACAGGCTACCCAGTGAAGCGCTACATGGGCATCACCATGCTGACGTTGACGCCCGACATCCTATTCGAGCTGAAGTCTCGGAGTCAGAACATGCCCAGCAACCTTACGCACGGGGTCCTCGTGTGGAAGGTTATTGTGGGTTCTCCGGCGCACACGTAAGCTAAAGAATGTACATCCTTTGATCCAAGCTAATAGATTTTATCCGTTTCTCGATGATCTAGTGGCGGTCTCCAACCCGGCGACATTGTGACCCACATAAACAAAAAGGAGATAAAAAACTCATCGGACGTCTACGACGCCTTGGCGGACAACAGCAAACATCTGGACGTTGTGATCCTCCGCGGAGTGAAGCAAATGCACGTGACCATCACGCCGGAGGATCCCTAATGAAGGCTGAATTCTAGAACCACCATCACCACTACTGCTCCTATTCACCCTTCCACGCCAACCCTCTTTCTCACCTGTTATTCTAGATCAATGACGAGATTGTGTTCTTTGTTTGAAATACATAGATTTGTAAAAGTCCATTCCGCATCGGGTGGCCTACCTATATTTGTCTCCGGCTAACGAGCTGGGGAATTTGCATAGATGGAGGCTCGTTATCAGTACCTATAATAAATGTATCTCTTACCAGCCGACCGATTCCATTTCCGAGCTTCATCGGACATCATCGATTTCTCTTTCATGGAGCAGCTCTCCATGTGCGTGCCTCTGTCCGAGCTCGTCCGTCTGTCGGTCCCATCCAGCAACGACAAAAATGTATTTACGCTAATTGAAATATCTTGCGTTGCGATCAATCGATGCCATATTTTTTATAGGCCAAACCTCGGCGCAGGCGGCTGGGGACTGCAGCTCGTCGTCTTCGAAAACCGAAATGCAAATTTCAGTAAATTTATGCAACTGTGTTCCCAGAGCTTCGATTAAAACTTGCTCTTGTACACTCTTTTTGCTACCATCTATCTTTTTAGCGGCTACCAGGATGTCAATACGATTGAAAATTAGAACTGAAAATGGGATGGATTGGAAGCTCTTTTATCTTTTTGATGTTGTTCAAAATCCCATTACCCAAAAGATAATCTCCTTGAAAGAGTATACAAGCTTCGGTTGATCAAAGTGGCAGTATTTACCTTTTATTTTCTTTGTGGGTGACAAGACAGACGATGGGTTGCCGTTGCCAATGTTGCTGCTGTGTTGCTGTCGTTGCGTGAAAAGTGAAATTCTTGCGATTATTAATTTTATTTTCGCTTTCGGCGATGCTACGCTTTTTTAGCATTGCAAATAAATTCATATATTGATTCGCCTGGATCGGCCGGGCCATTGTGGTTGCTGTCGTTGTTTATGTGGCAGCGGCCTTTATGACATCGTTGGCACTAAGTTACCTTTATTGCTTATAAGCCGCACGCATAAATGCAGCTTAAAGTTCATAAATTTGCCAATATTCACTCGGCCAGGGGTTAAGCAAACGTCGGACCTGGACCTGGACCTGGTCCTCTCTTCCTCGGCGATCGGCGATCGTGTAAACACTTTTTACTTTATGCGCTGGCGCCCCACGCTTTTCGGTTTTTGGCACTTTCTTCTGCCATTTTAGCCGTTTACTGCATTCGTTTTCATTTCGGCTTTCAGTCTAGCACTCCACCACCATTTCTCCTGTTCGGTATCGGTTTCGGTTTCAGTTTGGGTTTGGGTTTCGGTTTTCCTGAACGCGGCGCCGACTAATTGAAATATTTAAAATGCATAAAAGTATCGCATTTAAACTTTGCAATTAGTTTGCGGTACGCACGGATGATGTGTTGTTGCCAGTTTTGGTTGCTTGTTTTTGCGGTGCGCTTAAATTACAAACCTGTGAGAAATTTTGTCGCCGTTTTGGTTTCTCGGCGACTGACTGCAGGCCGACGAGTGCCGGGCACGACTCTTAAGGAGGGTCGGGGAGTATATATAGATGATTTGATTTGCGAAAGTACAACCCAAGCTATCTCCCGAAGAGGCACCAAGTTACCTTCATAACCTCCTTCCATGGGCAAATTGTTTTGAATTAAGATCACATTCATACGATGGGGCAGAAAACTTGTCCCAAAGCTAGGCCGTTTGTGATTTGGTTTGGCTTTCATAAAAGGCAGCAATTAATAATGGATTGGTCAAAGGGTCTTTTTGGTTTTTTGCAAATCCGAGACACTAGCCATTGAAAGCTTTTGATGAGGGTCGTCCGGGCGTTTGATTGAGTTATTAAACAAGTCGGTAATTGCCGCGTCCGAGTCTTTAGCTAAGAGACGATAATTTGTCGCGTTAACCCAGAAATGTCAGGCGAGAAATTTTACACATGTAATTATTGGCTTTGGTAATAATTGTGCTTTTTAGGTTTTCGGTTTCAGGTGACCCCATCAGACACCTAAATCAGGAGGCAACAACAACGACTTTCTCGCGATCCGCAGTTCCCATGAACTGCTCACATTTAAGCATATTGGCAGGCAGGAAGGCTGGCAGGCGCATTGGAAAACTACACCAACTTTTGTAATAGCAGTACCACAACAAAAACATGCTAAACTCTAAAGTTCATGACACACAACTGTAAAATGTTTCAGCCCGAAACTTTTACCGCCGATAATAAATGGCTGCGACTTTGCGCCCCCAAAAGTTCAAGACATTATCGCCGACGTCCCGCATGTGAAAAGTTCTCCTCTAAAAAGCCGGACAAATGGACTCGGAAAAAGCACTCAAAAAAATTTCTGGTTCTTTTCAACTGGATCAAGATTTTGTGAAAAATTAAAAAAAAAAACTACATCTAAAGTGTTCTTTAGCAGACCTAAGATAAAAATGATTTTCTTGGCTTATTTTTCAGTGGAGGAATGAAGTCATGGCCAGGAAGTGGTGGAGTGGAGGTTGGCTTAGATGAAAATGAAGCCAAGAGCACGCCAAGAGCACGCCAAGAGCTTGAGCCTCGACTCCAGCCTGGCCTGGCCCGGCCGATGGCCAATGCCACGGGCCATAAATCACTTTAATATGCCAAAAGTTACATAATAATTCTGCCAGTCGTCGTCGATGATCGCCGCCTTAATAATTGACAACTCGAGGGAGGGGTTGGTGCGGATTAAGCGGCATTAATCAGAAAACTGGGAATGAAGCCATTGGTCGTCATCAATCCATTGCCGAAAAGTTGCGTTTTAATGGCGATTTGAGCGGCGTGCCAAATCGTTTTGGAAGGGGGCTGGGCCAAGCTCGATTGCATTAAATCAACAGATTCATAAAAATGAAAAACACGAAAAATTATGATGATTACGCGGAAATGTGTGGCAACTGTTTTTGTGGCCACTGGGCTAGCAGAAATGCTTTATGAAATTGCACAAGTGTTGGGAATTGCTGAATTATGGCGCTCAGGCTTTCCAGCCTGGCTTTTAGTTTTTATTTTGAGGCGCCGCAGGGCGCTTTGCAGTTTTCAGAAAACGTTTGGGAAACTACCCAAGCCCAACCGGGCGCTCTGCAGTTCGCCGGTTTGTGGGTCAGTTTACACATCTGGCTTTTGGCTCCGTTTTTTTGTAGTGTTGCCCAAATATTTGCGCCGGCGCAAAGAGTCATCATCATTAATAACGATGGAAATTTCACCTGCTGGAAAATCGTCTCTGCTGCCCAGTTTATGACTATGTTTTCGTTATTTAGGAAAATCCATCAATTAAACAGTATGCCGTTCGGAAAACTCTGCCGAGCATGACGAGAAAAACAAGCTTCTAATCTGATCCAAACTGGCAACTATTCGATCTGTCCCCGCCAAGATTGATTGATTCGTCAGCGGCCGGCCAGTGACAATCCCACAACAAATCCCAAGATTTATGCCGCATGTCTTCTGACCATTTACAGACAAATTATGCATAGGCATTGGGGCTGGGTTCCGAAATGATGTCATCGCGGCGATCAGCCCCGAAATACTAACCGCTATTCGGCTGCGGGGCTCCCAGCCTGCCCCACAGATTACACCGTTTTGGGATTAGAAAACGGGGCCACCTGATCATTTAATTGTTGCGATTTTTTATAAAATTGAAACGTCTTCCGGCTTGGAGAGTCGGCGACAAACGATATGTGCACCGAAATTAGTTTTTCGCATGTTGCTTGGCCCGAGGCGTGAAAAGATTTTCGCATGCAAGGTGCGGCATATTTGCGGCAAAAACAACAAAGACAGAAGGAGTAGCTGCAACAACGTTGCAATATTGGCAACAACAAAAGCAGCCACTGGCAGAGCAGCAAGTGTTGCTCTAATTTATAAAATGTTTTCTGCTACCAATTCAGCGGACGAAGGAAAAGTCCAGAAGGCCCGAAAATGCTATCGAATGGGGAATACCCTAAGCAATGATGTGACTATTAAAAAAGAGGCATTTCACTTTAGAGTATTTAGGTCTAGAAATTGTGACTGGACTGATATCCTAATAAATGCAACTGGTAGTCATAGTAGAGAACATTTTTGCAGCCCAGTCTAGGGTATTTTCCACAAATTAATTGCGTTGCGGTTCTCACACACTCTCCACAATCGTCTCGAGGAACGGCAGAAATTTCACTTCTATAGAAATTCCGAGCCATGGCGCAGAGCCTGGGGCTTTTCTTCATCTCACACTTTTTCCCACTTGCTGTCACTTGCCCAAGTTTCTTGATGTTGCTGCTGTGCGACTCCGATGTTGCTTTTGTTTATTACGCACGACACACCATAGTCGCCCGCCCGCCCACTTCTATAATTGCCGTCACATATTTTAATTAAACGCCAGGTCTTGGAAATAAATACTCACTCCCTGTCCATTAATTGAAATTACGAAACAAGACTGCTGCCTTCCGGTTTGCTGGATGTGCTTTGGCAATAATTTACGCTAAGATGCTGCGGCGTTGACAAGGAAAGACTTTCACTCCCCTCAGTTTAGCACGGAAGGCGGATGAGCCGTGAGTTTATGATCTGACCGACTGGTAGATCGGATTTTATGTTCTATTGGGGCCATAAAACAGGCCGCTGAAAAAATATGCGCCATACTTGCCCCGCGATGTATCATTCAAATCGAGTTCGTTGCCTGAGTCTTTTGTTTGGTGTGAAATGTTTGCTGGCACTTATTTGGCTTCGACTTGGGGTATGCGTGGGCTGCTATCGAACCACTTTCAAACGCGCCATCAATCAATTGCCAATTGTTAATGCAAATTGAATGCTGTTTTCATAAACAACATCCAAATAAATGCGAAACGTCATTAATTTCAGCGCCGGCGCAAACAGCAGAGAGCCGGCGAGCCAGAAAGCTCTACCAAATCAAGTCGAGCATTTGTCTCATCGCTTAAACATTTCAATTTCACTCGCACAGCACACAGCGCACAGTTCGAACTGTGTAGTTTCTTTTATTTATGGCTACTAAATTACGTATCCATGCTGCAGTCCCGCCGCGGCCAATGCCGGCCTTTGATTAATGATCTCGCCCCGGACGGCAGCAAACAGAAACAGCATTGAGAGCCTACTGACTCAGTTGGACTTAAAATGGGGGCGAGGGGCCCACCAGCATCCAATATTTAGCGCTATCTCTACTGCACAGTAGTCACTGTCACACAAAAGTCACCCGGCAGCCACTAATCAGGTTGATTGTCTCTCGATTTCCTGCAAACCAGTCGCTAATTTATTTCATATGACAAGAGAGGGTTCTCAAGAAACATTTCATGTGACTTAGTACCTCAAAAAGAAGATACTCGTACATAGTATTTGGTTTCCTTTGAAGTGATGAAGTTTATTTAATCAAGTTTATCAAAAAGATCACATTGTTTACTCGCTTGATAATTCTATCATGGCCAAAAACGAAAGTTGGCTCGCTGCCACCCATGAACTACGACTGGAAAACTCTTGCCAAAAGTGCATCGGCAGTAACGAGCTGTTCATATTTCAGCCGTTTATCTCTCTTGGCGAAAATCCTTAAAGAAAAATGCACATACTTAACTAATGATGGCCACTTAACACAAACCCCGCGACAAATCAACAAAAACACGCCAGTACACCGGTCCGGACGACGGCAACTTTCCCAGATACCCGGCGTGGGTGCTCCGCCGTCAAATAATATTGTACAAGTCGAGTGTATAAATATATAAACATAAAAATTATTAAATGCCTTGCTGATTATGCGCAGGCAGAGTTTCCAGTTGGGGATGCCTCGCTCGGCTCCAGCCTGGCGTTGCTTTGGTTTGTTTGTTTGCTTGTTTGTTGTGCTTGCTGATGATGTTGGCCCCCAGCAGCGGCGGCAGCAGCAGCAGCAGAAAAGCAACATCTGCTGATGACAACAACAATAATATTGTTAATGATAATGCTTATGAGTTTTCCTTGTAACCGCCGTCAAGTGATAAACGTTGTGCATGTGCAATTAGTAACTGCGATTCGACAGAGAAGAAATACCAGATCCAAAAACTGATAATTCATATTAACAAGTCGTACATTCGAATGCATTATAGTACATATGCATGTAAATTATAAACAACGGCGACCCCATCCCTGCAATCCCCATCCCCATCCCCAGTCACATTTCTCTATTACTCGAACAATCACAGATCCATTTCCCGCTCCAGTTTGCTTGAACATGTCTTTTTGAGCTTGTTCAGTGGATCATGGGAAACATTTCGCGGAAATCGCAACCAGCTACATACAACAATAACATCATGGATTACAAGCACCTAAAAGACACGCTGGTGAGTTCGATTTGGGACAGCATTTCGAAAATACCCTTAATAATTCGTACTTTTTCAATAAAGAATTGTAAACCGCAGTTTTAATTCATTTCCAAACTCTAGTGAAAAAGTGAAGAGCATATCCGATTTATGCTACATCTCTGGCTCCACAGAACTTAGATTTTTTTCATGTTTTAATTAAAAAAAAATAGCATTTATGTTAAGTACCAATTTTATTGAAACACCTAATTAAACACTAGTCATTGTGGGTCTATTGAAACTCATTTCCAAACCCCTAAAAGGGTATCCAATACCCCGAATCCTAACCATTCCCAATACCAACAGCAATTCCTCTGCCAACTTCCAAGCTGCTGGCTCTGCGATTGCAATCAGCTGACTCGCTTGGTCTTCATCAGCTGGAAAAATAAGTTAATTGCTGGACCGACTCGACCAGCAAAGTGGTAGGAGTCGGGTTAGGCGCACTTCGGTTGGTTTGGGGACCAATCATGGGACTCCCAGCCGAATGACAAGGTCAACGACCTCCGTCGCCTTGATTAAGACACTTTATGTTTGCCGGTCCAGTGGATATGGGCACTGGAATCGCATTGGAGGTCTTGGGATTGGAGACGGGAATTGGTATTGGAATCGACATGGAGGGGACTGAGAATGCCAATAAATGGCTTTCTTTGAAATGTCGAACAAATGTTTTAAACTGCATGAATTGGCAGTATTTGTTATTTCTTCTTTCTCTGGCCTCTTACTTTTTTCTTTGTTGGGTTTTGTTTTGGCCCGCTCTCAGTCGGTGAGAATTTGGTTGGCAACAAATTGAAATTAACTTATATAAAAGTGTATGTTGCCATTTTGCCTGTAAATTAAGGCGAATTATGTTGTTCGAGACTATTAGGACAGCAACACGCGGAAACAATTTGCTAGGAGGCCCAGAGCTAGTCAATGACGGTTTTGGACAAAACAACCAAAAAACAACGAAACACGACTCCCAATAAAAGTAACAATAACAAGTACGCGCAATTTCAACGCATTGCGCAATATAATTGAATCGAAAAATGGAATGAAACCGAACAACAACGAGCAACAATTTGCAAATCGACATTTAAATGTGCATTAAAGCCCCATTGACGATCTTGGCTCTTTGGCTCTTTGGCCCGCCTTGCAAAGTGGTTATTACCACTACACTATAAAGCCAAAGTGGGCCCTAAAGTTTGATGAGAAATTGTTAGGTTTTCAGGCAATTTAAATTCCCCAACAAGCGCTGCCGATTGAGTTGGCCAAAAACACTATTCGGAACAAAAATCTGCCGGATGGGAGGCTAAATATTTACAAGACAGGTGTGTTATTTCAACTTCCACCTAAAAGCGGAATGGGTTTATTTTGGCGAATTCGCCCAGAAAAGTGGTTAACGATTTTCATCTACCAGCCCCGTGTTTTTCTGACTGCAGTCGCGGCTCTAAAAGTGAGAGTCATGTAGACGCACTCGAGACCTGGGCTAAGTACTTTCGCAGACTTTGCTAACAACCTGGCCAGAAAGCCGAACGGCGCAGAACCCTGCCCAGCACCAAGACCAGGACCAAGACCAGCCCTTTTCATGACTTAATCTTATCAGACAAGCACTGGCATTAAAAATGCACTTCAAGGTTCTGTGGCTCTGCCGTGATTATGGCCCTGTGCCTGGGCGCTCTGCTCATTTCGTTAAATGGTTTCAGCCGTCTGCCGGACGGACAAAGAGCCGGACAGAGCACATAATTCATGGTTGTGGCCGGCAGGATTACGGACCAAAGAGGGGGACAGTCATTGTGGAAAATCAGCAACGCTTGTTTGCTGGCAGAAATTAAGTTGTTGGAATCGGACATCAAGGTCGCCTTGAAAAGCAAAAGGTTCGATGGGCAGCATAGCGACGGTGGCGGTGGTGTTCTCGCCATGACCTCCCCAAAGTTTCTACTGGGGATCGGTTGACATTAACTTTTCATTTCCCAGCTGCCCACATACTGTACGGCTCTGGGCGATAATGCCCGAGTTTATGGCAGCTGCCACTGCGTTCCGCGCTTTCAAATAGAAAAGAAACTCAGACTACTGTGCCGGATTTAAGCCGCTTTGGTTCTGGGGCCAGCAAATGCGATTTGGCCCATAAAGTTTTGAATTACTGGCTGTGGCCGGGTAGGCAGCTCCAACAACGAGTCAATTGGCACTCGCTATTTGCCGAAATCCCGCACAAATCACATAAATCGCCGCTCAAGTCTGCCACCATATTTGGCTAAAATGCCAAACTCATGGCTAATGCTTCAAAGCTTCAAAGCCTCAAAGCCAGATTCGCCGGATTGACAGGCATGAGAATATTTGCGGTCGACAACGAATCCATTGGGTTGTATCGGATCGCAGCCATTAGCGACATGTGGTTTCTATAATTTTTCGTAATTACATAAATTGCTTAATGGCGATGAGAAGTTCTTTGTAATCAACAAGCTTAAACTTTTTCAATTACAGATGGAAAGCACTTTGAAAAATAAATAAGATTTTCTTAAAAGGAGCTTCAAATATTTTATTGCTCTTAAATTCTGATTCGTTTTTCTCACAGCGTAGCTACTTTGGAAAACTGTTAAATATTTATGCCAGTGAATGGCTATCGAATCACGGAATTAGTCAGCGTAGCTGGTCTTTCTCCCCAGCGATGACAATCCAAACGCATCTGGGAAGTTACGGCTTAATGAAAGTGGGAATGCAACAATTTATTAACATATTAACAACAATTGTTGCGATTTGATTTGCTTTATGTCCGCAACGTGCCCAAGACGCGCAGCCAGTAATAACCGCAGAATCCCTGCGGAATCTCAATCTCAATCTGAATCTAAATCTTGAGCTGCATCAGCATATCATCAGAGGGCGGACCCACGGACGGAGAAGAGATGTCTGAAGAGCTGGCTGCTGCCCACAATAAAAAAAAACAAGAAATTTCGCGTAAACTCGCCCTGTGTCTCGTACTGTTTTTTGTGGCATGGGAAGCAGTAGAGGCCAGTCAGACTCCAGGCCAGGGAAAAAAAGTTACACAATTCATTTCATTTGGTGCAAGGCATAAATCAAACAACAACAAGCGGCAAACCGGCTGGAGGCATCTGCATTGCAACTTATATCTTATATCTTCCTCATGCTGATGCTGCCGTTGCCGCTTGTTGGGAGGTCGCCGGGCTGACCGACCAACTGGCAAACCAACCGCCCTGTGATATATGATTTTGTTAATTTAGTCCATTGAGGCAAGCAGTTGCTTTGGCTTGGCCAGCAGCAGAAACGAGTTCGTTGCCTAAGTCCTTTGTTTTGCTTTGCATGTCTGCTTGCGTGCACAGAACTTTGCCTTTTTGTGGCGAGAGTCTTGCGTAATCGAACTTGAAACGAAATCACTCACACTGACCGAAACGTAAATGCGGTTAATTGAACGAATGTCCAGCTCTGTCCAGCACGCTGACAGATCTCCGCTGAAATCTCAAGGTTGCAGTGAAAGGGTTTTTACTTTTGTTTGTCCACTTTGCGCTGTTTTATGACCTTTTTTCGGAGCTCTGCGCCGGGCCACTGCATTTCGCGGGCCTCCAGCCTGACGGATTGCCAGCTATAAAAAGTGGTCAGCGCCAGTTGCCGCAGCCGCCAATAAAACTGAAAACAGTCAGAGGTAAATCGAGAATGTTTGGAATTTCGTTGGGAAACTCTTCATGCTTTTTTTTAAGCTCCTACTATTCTCCCCGCATCTGTACCGCCAATTAATGGGCGTGAAAGTTTATTATCGTTTGCCGCAGCAACCGCCTGACAGCAGACTACTGGGTCCTGTGTTATCTCACCTGGGGAGGGATATTCGCGTATCGATATGCGAATATTTATCACTTTCTGTTTGCTCTTCGTGGCAACTGCGATAATCGCTGAAATGTGCTGAAAAATTGCTGCGTTTTAATTGTTTAAACTGCAAAGCGAGGGGACGGCGATGGCAGGCAACATTGTTGTGCCGCCGCCTGGCGTTGCAACTTTCAACGTTGCACAATTCACTGGTGCAAAACGCATCATCTATGGCCAATTATAAGTTCATTTACCCAACAGCCGCATGCAAAATACAAAACAGAAAGACACTGAAGCGGGAAAAAACGTGTGCAGGCATGCAAAAAATATTGCCACCGCATGATTATAAGATTTTTAACACTTTCCATTCGGTCGCGGCAGTTTTTTGTTCGATTGTTGTTCGTTTGTTGCTATTACATTACAGACAACATCGCAGAGGTTGCATTTGATTTGATTAAAAACCGCAGTTACCTGCCTCACCTCGATGTTGTTAACATCGACACTTTGCTGCCAGCCTGCAGCCTGCTGCCTGGCCAGTGAGCTCCTTCCATGATTATTATTTCCACAACAATGTAAGCCTGTCCAGCTCGGCCATGTAATCCGTAATCTGTCCGCATTATGCGACACTTGCATGTGTTTTGGTGGCAAGGTTGCTCGTTCCAACAAAAATATTATTAATGGCCAGGCCGGGATTTAATTAGCATTTCAATACCGGCAATCAATTGGTATCTGCGACATATCTCGCGTAGCCTTGAAACTATCTTGAATCCGAACAGCTTCGGAAAATTACTTTTATTGGATTGACGATATCGCGAGTGTTTATTCTCGGCCTGGCAGTTCACAGTTCGCAGCTTAAAAGCCAAATTGCCTGGCCGAGAGCCCAGTCGTGAGTCAGGCGGCAATTTATTTTCGCCGAATTAAATGCAAATTGACAGTTCCAATTGCATTCTCATGGCAAACAAAAGAAAAACAAAAAAAGCTAAATCGAATAACCAAAATCGAAATCCGAATGCAAATCGTGTTTCGTTGTTGTTTTGCAATTAATCAATTATGCGCAGACTCGACTTCAAGTCACTCTCAGAGTCTCGGCCGAAGCTTCAAAGTCTACACTTGAAAAAATCAATGACCATAAATCGGGAAGCTTGTGGGTTAAGAGGATGAATGTAGCCGAGATTTACTTCAGGTGTAGAAACCGCCTTCCGCTCCTGGCTCCATCCAAAGCCAGTCAGTGTCAGTGTGTCAGGCATCAATGCCCGCGAATTCGGATTCGGATTTGGATTCAAAATCGTTGTCACCTCGAGGGAAGCAAGCTAAAGAAACAGATCCCAGGCGGCACTCCCAACGTTTTGAGACGCAGACCCTTGTATGCAAATTTCAGGCCAGTTTTTGTGCAATTTTTTGAGCAATTGCCGTCTGTTCTGGCGATATGACGCCGCATGCATAATGAGCCCGGTATTCAAATGAGGGTTTTACGCTTTGTTTTATTGGTCTTAAATTGCATTTAGCGTCAAATGTGTCGCGCAGCGAGCGTAAATAACGCAAAAGAATTACAAACAGCATATATAAATCTTCAAACGACCAATCACTCAGCGGCGATGGCCGGGAACTTTGCCAAAGGTGTGTGACTCACCTCACCTATCCTCCCACTATCCCACTATCCACTTCACCATTCTCGTCATCGCCAGAATCTTCGCCTAGACAGGTCTAAAATTATGTCTGCGATCGCCAATTTGAAATGACAATTTTGGTGCATTTTTAGTATGATTTTGTTTGAGGCTACAATTCGCCTAACCTTGGATTCCCGCGATTGCATCCAAGGTTAGGCGAATTGTAGCCTCAAACCAAATCAGATAAAAATGCCCCAAAATTGTCATTTCAAATTGGCGATCACAGACATTGCACAATTTTGCATCCACTTGATAGATCAGCACTTCGCACCCGATTGCCAGAAGTAAAAGTTCGCACTGTTTGCCTTTCCCATGGCATAATCCAGCATCCGTCGCGGAACGATTATTATTTATCCAAACGGCCAATAAAATAGAAAATATTCATCTGGCGGATAAAGGAGAGGGAATTATGGTTCATTTGCGTTTAGCGGGCGCGTTAATTGGATTACAAAGTAACGCCTCCCCGGCGGAGCAGAAAGCTGAAAACTACGTGCACGAGATGCCGCGCCATCGGATGCAGATACAACAGATCCGCCGATGCAGATGCAGATACACGTACAGATACAGATACGGATAGGGGCAATGTAAACAGATACAGATACATTAGCTGCTGCTGCCGCTGCCGCTGCCACTGTCGAGTGTTGAATCATGCAATTCAAATAGACACGAACGAAAAACGAGAAATCATCATTAATATATCAACAAAGTGCGCCCGAGTATCTCACAGTTACAAAAACATTCGCTACACGCGCGTGCAGCTGAAAGGCTTATGAATGACTTTGATGATTGGGAAAGTGTTTGGCAGAGTGCGGCAAGAAAATTGCCGTTTTTCGCACATAGCCAGTTTTATTATTAATGAATCATGACTCACCACCGCTCCTGCCTAATCGATATTTTATTTAATTGACAATTTAATTAATATCTTCAGCCTAAAGTAGCCCATCTGAGAGCGTGTCTGAGTTTTGTATCTTTTGGTATCTCGATTTTCGGTCGGTTAGCTCCATTAATTTTCGCTGCAGCGGGTTAATGGTTTTTAAAGGGCTTTAAAAGGTATGTGGTACATGGAGGCCCTCGCCCTGGCAGCTGAAATTCGATAGCCGAAAAGTGCACGCAGTTTTTCAATAAGTACCCCAATCACCGATCCCCGATCTCCGATCTGCAATCCTGTCCTATTGTGTAAGCTGCTAAAGGGGGGAAATCCCGAATTTTACCCCAGAATGTTGTTGATTAAACGGCTTCGTATTGGGTTACTCTGATAAGTGGAAAATATGTCAAAGAAATGCCAATTTTCGGCAAGAACTCATCGATAAATTAGATCACCTTTCCTTGCCATCTCCGACAAAGTTGATTTTATATTCCTTTGATTTATGAACGGATGGCTGAGTGGTCTCCCTGCTCCGCAGAGTACAAAACCAATTTATTTTGAAGCCGGCCCACAGTTCAAGACCCAGGCTGACTTTTAACTTAATAAAAACGTACTTCGGGATACTTTTTTGCTGCTGCATGCAGCAAAATAATTAAAAACGCTGCCCCAACGACACCCGAAAATTATCAGGCCCACATCAGTGCACCAACAAATGACGTACCGCTGCTGCATTATTTGCCTTTCTTTTGCAGCAGCAACGGCAGCCGGGCATGTCGTTAATATTATTCGGCTTGATAAACTTCTGCCACAAGACAATCGAAATTACTCAATCACGTGGAGGCGCCTGGAGCCTGTGCACTGGAAGAAACCGGTGCCCTATTTGATGCCGTAATAATCTAATGGTCTATCTGGTTTCTCTGAGTGTTGGAATTGGGAGTTGTTTTTCCAGCGAGCGTGCGTCAAATGCGGCTCAGAAAGCTGTCAGAGCCGCACCTCTTTCTGGGTCCAGGGGCTGCTCCCGTCGGATCCCAGGGAACGGCTCCGGGAGCAGCCCGGAGTATAGTTGATGTCAATTGTGGTCGTTGGCGGTTATTGTTGGCGGTGCCGTGACGCCCACCTCTCTGGGCCGGCTCGCCGAAATGCCAAATATAATTTAATAGGAAGTGAAAACAAGCAAAGGGTCCCTACTCCGGGCCACTGCCTCGTATAATGTATAATGATTGATTTGTATCGGCTCTGAACGAGCTGAGAAATGGCAGCTACAGCAATATGGCTAAATTTGCCATTAAACATATTTTGTTGAGACTATAAGGGGCAAGTGAGTGGCCGGATTGTCGGCTGCCAATTTTCTGCGCCGAATTTCGTAAGCCCCAACTCTAGTACTTTTTGTGCCTGCCTCCATTTGTTGCAATCTCTCCATGTGGCTGTTTTTTCGGGCATTTCCGCGTAATAACAATAATTTGGCCGACTGTTTGCCCAAATCGAGTTAACATAATAGAGGGGCATTCCCCAAAACATTTCCAATCTTTATTGTGTGGCAGTGGCAGGACACTGGCCGGCTTTTGGCCGTTATTTGTGCAACTGCAGTTGCATCATCGCGGCGGCCATCACAACAATCATCATTTGGCCCTGGCCAAATTTGCATCATTATGTCGCGGAAACCCCTCTTTGAAAAATCCACATGGCCTGGCTTATTAGCCTAGGATTGCCTCGCTGTTTGCGTTTCCCTTGGAAAGTCGCCGTTGCAAGTTTCGTGGCCGATATGGCTGACTAACCTGCAGCAATGTGGTGGCCTATAGCGAAAGGCTATCGGTGGGGAAAGGAAGCGATTGGCGACTGGGATTTGTTTTCGGTTTTCGGGGTTCGCAATTGGATTCGCAATCGGCATGGATCGGTGGGTTTAGGAAAGTTGTTTGAAGGTTGTTGGGTCACCCAGCTTAGGTTGAGTCATAGGAGAAGTTCGGTGACCTGTTCCAGCTTCCATTGGACTTCCTCTGATTAGCTCAAATGTCGCTGCCAGCTCAGTAGCTGGAATTGCACGCACTCCGCTCATTTACTGTAAATTGATTTCGATTGCCCAAGCCCATACTGAGACAAACCAGGAAGCACTCTTTGAGATTTCAGAGGAATGTATGTTTCCAACTTCATCGAGTTTCTCCCTGTGTATCTGCATCTGCATCTACCGAGCTATATAAAAGCCAGCAGAGTGTATCTAAGCTGGAAGCAGCGAGCCCTCATGGGTTTCTAATTGAAATAAATTGCCCAAACTCTGGCCTCTGCCGCTTCAGAGCCAGCATGCCCTTGAAGTGGCGTTTAACTAACTTCCATTCGAATTCGTTTGAATTGGCTTGTGCGCTCAAGAGGGAAGGTGCGAGTCATGACAGTTTGCGGAATGGAATTAATGAGCCAGTACCACTGACCTTGAATCCAAGGGGAGGAGTCGCTCCCCTGTCCGCCAGATCCGCCGCAATTCATCCATCTCCATCTGCAGTCGCTGGGCGATTCGAATGTGTGTCAAATGCAACATGCAGCCTGCAACAGACGTGACTAACCGACTTTCATGTCATAACTTTTTGTGGCGAGCGCTTTGAAGTTCAAGTTGCTGCAGCACCTTCCCCTTCCCCTGTTGCCCCTTCACAGTCTCCTTCTTAGTCCGCTACCCCCTCAATTAAGGCGCATAAATTATGTGCCGCTCGGGCTGCGGCCGCCAAATTGAAACCGTAAATTAACATTTGCCAGACGTTGCTGTTTGCTGTTTTCTATGTTGCAGTTGCAGTTGCGGTTTCAGTTGCAATAACTTTTACATTTTGACCAAATATTTTTGCCAATTTTCACTAAGCCAGCAGCCCACGCAGCCGACGCCCGACTCCCGACTCCCGCCGATGAGTGAATGTTGAACCGAAACCCGAAGGAAAATTGTCAACGCCGAAAACGCAATGAAAATGGTAGCAATTGCAGCGGACATTAAACCCGGCCAAAAGTGACAGTTTGCAGTCAGTCAGCAGCATTCCAGGCCCCTTGCGTGGAAAAGCTAGTTTGATAGTTTTATGTGTGACAGTTGCTTTATGTTACCATTTCCAGCATTACTTTTTATTTCAAGTGCAAAATTTATTGCCATTTGCCAAGGTGCTAGCGTCAGCACTGCCACTGCCACTGCCACAATTGCCACAAGCAACATGCAACAGGATTCCTGGCTACTGGCTAATCAGTGGCAATGTCCGTCGTAGTTGCAGTTGTCTTTGGGGCTGCCTTCTTGGCTTTCTCTGGCAGAAAGTTTCAAATACTTTTTGTGTCTGCTCGGGCATAGCTTTGCTGCTCGTCTATTTTGTGCCTTTGACCTTTGGTTTTCGTTCCTCAAAATGTGTCAAGTTCCTTAAAGTTAAAGTTTTTAAAGTATTTTCAAGATTTCAAGAAATAGCATTTTATTTGACTTCTAGCTGGCTTTACAATTAGCTTCCAAGCCAACTCTGCATTTCTCTCGCCCACGACCAACGAGGAAAGCAGAAATTAGTCTACAAAACTACGACATTGCATAATGCATAAATTTCTTAGGCCAAAATACTGGTATTCCTTTTCTCAGAGCCTGGGCTAAAGACAGGCTCTTTTCCATAACGAGCCGCCAAACTCCAGTTGGTAATTTGAGCTCTGCCGGTCGGTCGCTTTGGCTTTGGCTTTTGGCCAAAGGAGTTTTGCCGTTTTGTCGTTTTGGCCGCAAGACTGGCGGGTAATAATGACAGTATGTGTCACATTGCAACCCACACGCATTCAGTTTTCCTGGCATGGAAGAGCCTGGGATCGGGACTGGGACTGCGACTGCGACTGCGACTGCGACTGGGACTGGGCCTCGGACTGGCACTGGAATCAGCGACTTAGATTCAGCTTTTACTGAATGTGGCTTTGGCGCAAATTTGATCCAATTGTGCACTCATTTAATCGTGATCTTTATGCGAGTGTACAGTTGGATGTGTTTAGCCTTTTGTGTCCATCGCTGGCTCAATCTCCTCTGCGGTGGGTGACCCACATAATTTGCAGTTCGGTTCCAGTTCGCCGTCATTGTCTCTCCATGTAGCTGCGGAGGCAGCTCACAATAATTATGTAAAAACATGTTAAACATTTAAGGAAGTTAATTAAATGGAAAATATATGTTTATTAAACGAGCCGAGACAGCCTTAATTGCTAGTGCTTGGGGCTTGAGCTGCCGGGGGATGGGAGGTAGAGGAAATACAGGAACAGGACTGCTCGAGCTGAAGTGCGAGAGCCTTTGTCTGGCAGCCTTGTGTTGGTGATCAAGAGCTTTCCGGGTTCAAGATTTGATTGCCTGAGGCATGACTGGTAAGAGGCAGCCCTGAGTGGCCAAGAAAATATGAGGAATCTCTCTTTATAAGGAGATTCCCTGTCTATAAATAAATCCATATCTTTTTGTGGGGCCTGTTTGATAATATAGACTTAAATTATCATTTTCTGAAATTACTCATTCCCACAGCTTGTCAAAGTTTGCTGTTAAAATTATGGTTGGCAATAAGCTAAATTACGTCCCTCAATTTTGGGTCGGACAAGCCACTCGAAAATAGGTTTTGGCATTAAGGCGTTCTTCGCTTTATTTCATACCGGGTTAGGTAACGATGCCAGTTACTGTAATCACCATTAAGATGGACTGTAATTTGAATTTGGACGAGATGCCGCCGGAAATGGAGGTTGGAAGGGGTCGCTTGAACAGGGTCAGGGCAAAGTCAAGGACGCCAACTGAATTCGCTTCTGTTAGCCCAACTGTCCTTGCTGAAAAGTCCCCCCTCATTTCTGTATTATTTTTTGGGAAAGCGCAATACACGCGGGCTGGCTGATGTATTTTCGTTACGGCTGGGGTTTCGCAATGAATAAAACATTATGGAGGCGTTGCTCTGAACCAGCAGAAACAATAACTGAAGGCGTTGCTGCTACTTCGGGTACTGGTACCCCGGCTCCTTGGGGTTTCAACTCTGGCCGCTCCAGAGCCGAAGCGGTAATACGTCAATAACCGTTTAGCGTACAAATTGAAATTTTTATTAGCCACGGACGCCAGCCCGTTCAGACCGTCCAGCCCGTGCAGCCTTGCCAGCAAAAGAAACAACGAAGCCAGCGTGAAAGAAGAAAAAAAGCAAACTAAGCCATAGGCCCGCCGGCGGTGCAACGGAAAACTATGGAAAAAATAATAAAAAGGCAGCAGCTACTTAAACAGTCTTCGCGGGAGGGGCGTTGGGTGGTGGTGGCGGTGGGCTTTTCGCCAGGGAAGCTCCACGAATGCCGCGGCAAAGATATCGCCAGAGATTATGTTTTGTGGCGGCGGTAGCAGCTGCCACCATTGTTTTTGTTTTTGCCTAGGCTGCTGGCCTTTTGGCTTTGTATCGCGGCTCTGGCATCTGTGCGATGTGCAACTTGCAATGTACAATATGCAATGTGCAATGTGCAACACTTGCAGACAACTTGGCGCGCGTTTTATTATTTTCCTACATTTCCCATTTTCCCCATCTTTTTTCCAACTGTAGGTCCATCAAGATGGGGTGCTATGAAATTTGTGTTTAGAAATTAGCCAGGCGGCACTCCGGCCACGCCCGAATCATCTGTACCTCCTCCTCACAGACCCCACACGTCTGTCAGCCTGTCTGCCCGCAGGTGATGAAGCCGTTGTCGTTGTTTTGGTAGATGTCTCAACGGGAATGGAAACTGCAACTGCAACTGGCAGTGCCACTGCCACTGCCACTGCATTTGCATTCATGTGTTCAAATATACGCGGCTTCCTGTGCGGCTACCGAGGAGTGGGTTTTGTTGGCGGACCTCCGCATCCTGCTGTCAAGTTGGCTACCGGGTTTGCGAGCCGCCTTCGGAATTATGGGGGTGGTTGATAAGGCCATTTGAAGAAGGCCCCCCAACCGTTTTGAAAACCAAATGCTGACCCTTCTAGATCTAGAATAAATTTGTAATTGCGTATCCCTCTTGCGTGAATGCACCCATAAACCCATAAGCGCCCTGCACTTGTTGTCCCCTGGTTCGCACCTGAGCTGCGGGCTGCACCTTTGTTTGTCTAGTCAACGGATCTCAAACGGCACAATCAATGGACCCGCAACATGCAATGCGGCAGTTGTTAAATGGTAAATGGTAAATGGCAGCCTGCTCAGTCGGGCGGTCGGCAAACTGGGTTAAGTGCAGCCTCCGCCGAAGCTCTCGACTTGCAATTTATGCATTTCGTGTTTACAGTTTTATGATTATGTTTTGCCAAACAACAACAAATAAACAAAACAATCAGCAGAACAAACGTTGCAACATTTTCGCTTGCCTCTGCCTCTAGCTTCGGGCCACATCTTAGGAACTGGGACTAGGTTTCGTTTCGGTCTCGGTCCGCTGCTGGCGATCAAGGCCGCATCAAAGTACTATAAATTATTGTGTTTCTGGCCTTTTTGCGATTTTGCAAACGGAAACGGTCATATGCAAAGCCCCTCCGATGCCAAGGCGTTGGCGTCTAATGAGCTGCGACTCCAAGAGCTCCGAGATCTCTGGGTTTGGGTTTGGGATTGGTTTTGGGTTCGGGTTTGGGTATGGGTATGGGTATTTAGACTGCCTTTCACAATCCAGTGTCCGCCGGCAAAATCTAATTAAATGCTATCGTGCTAATAATCAGAGAGCATGCGAAAAAAACTACAAAACTACCTGCACAGAAACTTTCTAAAGCCCGTGAGAGTGACGCCTTTTCCTATATTATAAAAAATCGCTCAGCCTGGCTAATTATGAACGCCTAATTACAAAGACGGATGCCACAAGACGACGCGAATGTCGAGGCGTGCGAAAGTTCAGCTCTAAGCCGAAGCCCCAAAACACAAAGCCAACACTTCAAACTAGTCGAACTAGCTAGCTGGATCGGGCTTGAGTTATGAATCCAGAAAAATAAGTCGCGCGTGGCAAGTGCACCTAAAAAAACCAGATGGACTCACAAGAATCACTAAAAAAGACTTCTGTTTAAACATTTCATGCGAAAAAGAAACTCATAAGCTCTAATAAAAAGAGTATACCATATTTTTCCATCTACCATGGCTCTTTTTATTTTGAATCCAATAATTTTTGTTCACGGCAGCCACTTCGTCCGGCTGACTGACTTTTCCGCCAGTGGCTTGATTTATGTGGCAACTGTGACACGGCGGTCGCGGCGAACGTTCTCTATAATTACGAAGCCAGTTGATCCGCCGGCACAGACTCTGTGGCGGCGGCAGCTCCACAAAAACGGAGGAAAGAGAAAATCGAGAGGGAAGCCACACTGACTATTCTTTGTTGGGTTTGTTAGGGTAAAGTTTTCACCACATGCTGTCAGCGGCTTTTCCGGCCAACTCGCGCATTTCAGGACCCACTATTATGTTGTCAGCGAGGCCTTGGAACTCGGCACCCCCAACGGGAGGATTCGCACATTGTAAAGTTTCCAGAAACATGAGTTTGCCGGAATGCGGCTACCAGAGCGGCGTTGAAAGCAATTGGCATCTGGCAGGGACTTACACGGAATTCAAGAAAAAACAGTGCATTGGCACTGGCAGTGGACCTATGAAAATAAAACTCTCGGAAAAAACTGAAACATGCTTAGCTTTAAAGCGAACATTACAAGCAGGTAAGAAGCTAACCATCAACATAGGAAGGTAATCTCTTAAAGTCGGTTTTGGAATTTGGGGAAGCAGAGCTTGAAAAATTAAATAATATCCGCCGCCTGTTGGAAGATGACCCTTATCCTGAACCCATGTACTACACTGAAAACTTTTTAGGGCTTTTAATTCCCCAAGAGCCCCTTGACTTCAGAAACAAAGCGAAAAATAAACAGCTCAGGAGCGGGCGATACAAGTTCACAAAGAAGAGCTCAAAGCCACCGACAGCAGCCAGAAGCAGCTGCCAGATGATCGCCACTGACTGCTGACCCATTTATGCAGATTTCGTTGCCACAACAATGGCTTGTACAACTAAACCCGAAGCAACAGCAACCAAACCAAGCCAAAGCCAACAACGCCTGCCACCGGGCACCGGCTAAGTACAACGTAACAGTCTTGTTGCCTTTGTTGTTCGTGGTGTTGCTTCAGAGGCTACGCGGTGTTGTCGCCAAGAATTTTCGGTCATTTGTCATGTTGATTTATATTTACTCATTGGCATTAAATGCTTAACAAGATTTTCACGCGGCCACTTGACCCGAAGCCAAGGATGGAGCTGCAGCCCGTTGGAGCATCTTTTCCCCCTCCATTTTGCCTCTAAAAATATGATTGCACTTCCTTAAAGCCTAAGGATCTGTCTTTTGAGGCCCTTATCTCTTCTACCTGTACCAAGCTGTCTTATTGTGACTTTGCGGCCAAAACAAATAGCACTTAAAATGAATTTTCTTGTTTGCCCGCCATGTAACACGTGGCTGGCAGGCGGAAGTAAAATAATGAAACGCAAAGGACCCTGCAGGCAAATGGCAAACACTCGGGGACGTGACTACCTGTGACCAGAGAATAGAGCCATAAATACGCTTGTTTGTCATAGAATGGAAACGAACTACCATAAGGCACTCTCGGATTCTGGCCATTAATCATTCAATTGTGGCTGCAACCGAATCCGGCAGCAGAAATTCGCGGCCAGACTCATCAATAAATAATTTGCGGCAATTGAAATGCATTGCGTGGGGTGGCGCTTAGATTAATGAAGGCGTCGCGATTAGAATCCATTTGAATTAATGAACATTTAAGGCGGCTTTGGATTTTGTTTTGGCCTCAAACAGGCACAGCGGGACATTCGGATCGAATTTGCGGGCAAAAAAACCGAATCAAAACAAAAGACTTAGGCAGCGAACTTGGTGGCGAGCGACCAGCTAGATTTGGCCCGGCCCGCCAGGCTTATTAATTTCACATGCCTCGGCCATAATGAAAAGAGATTTTATATCGCCCGGCCGCCTGCCGTCGTTTATAATCAAGTTAAATGCGCGCGCGTCCATAAAAACTTGACTTATCAGCCAAACGGCAAGGCCAACAAATGGCGCAAATGCATTCGTCCGGGCGAGGAGGATATAGCGGGAATATATAGCGGCCTATAGCCGGGATATGGACACTCGGCATCTGCATATCGCCGCGTTTGGAGACAGTGCGACCATTAACAGAACGATGTCGCTGAGTGAGTGCAAGCTCGGCGAGCATTGCCTTTTTTATGGCACTTTTCACTCGACTTGCCTCGATTCGGTTGGCTTTGGGGGGTCCCGTTTAAAGGGGTAGGGGGTTACGGTGGAAAATCCCATACAACTTTATTGGCCAGCTTCCCGCTGTGTGCAAATACATAACTCTGTTTATCGCATTTCATTCGACATTATTTATGCCAAAGAGAAAAGTACACTCGCAGCTGCGGCGAGGGGGTGATTGATTTGCCAAATGCTTCTGCAAAAGTGTCAAGCTCCTCAGAAGTGGGGGCTTCAAAAATATAAGGGAAAGAGCCTAATATTTCTACGGGCTTCTTTATTTATTTATTTTTCAGTGCACTGTCTAAGCCAATTCAAGCTAAGAGCTGCCATTGGCATTGAAAACTATTCAAAATATGCCTGAAAATATCAGCTTGGCATCTTTTTGTCTTTGTTTTGTATTTTTTTCGCTTTTGTTTACCTTTCGCTGGAAATCAAGGAGCCCAGACACTATCGATCAGCATGCACCACGTCACACTGCCGGGAATGGGACGGGACTTTGGGATTTCGGGATTCGGATTCCGATTCACTTTGGGGAGCCCTCTTGCTCAGCACGCTTGCTTAGATTTCAACACAATGCCCCTACACGCTCGTCTGGCGGGGTTTCGATTTCAAAGGGCACGTAGATCGGCCGGAGAATGGATATGGATATGGGATAAAGAGAATGGGGGTAGGGAACCTCTGTGACGTTGATGCGCACCTTTGATAAGGATGAAGAGGCCGGCGAACACACCTCAAAACATTATGAAAGACAGGGTAGCAAAAGAGGAAGCAGGAGAGGAGCAGGAAAGAGTTGACACGGCTAATCCTGACGAATTGTTCCCTCTTTACCCTTGTTTGGAAATAAACAAATAATTTATATCTAATTTTGAGTTGAAAAACAAGAAAAACTATTTCCCAAGCAACAGTTAAATGGATGATGTCTTAATGTAGGCGCAGATAAAATTGGAGGATCGAAAGTGTTAGGTCGACTTCCTGGAATCGGAACGCAAAGGAGTAGGCTATTAAATTACGGCCAGCTAGGCCGTAAATCCGCAGATAAGACAATACTCCGCCGATAAGGGCTGGGAGATTTAGGAGCCGATAAGAGGCTGCATGGGAGGATGGGAGCGGGTCATAAAATCTGGGACCAAACACACTAAGTAAGCCATAGGGAAGACTCTAACACGGGTTTTATGGCCGCTTGTTAGCGGCGGAAAGTGTGTAAATTTACATTCAGACACAGGTCTGTACCGCAGCAGGAGGTGGAGATTTCCCCCAAGGCAGAGGGTTTTCACTTTCAATGCTGTGTGAGGAAAAGTTCTGGGCCCCAAGATGTTCGAGGCCGCTCCGATCGGGGCTGTTAGCTGCTCAAAACGAGCTGTTAGCGCACTGTGAGCGCAACTTGTTGGCTGCGAACGTGTATGAGTTGCCCGCCAGCTCTCTTGCGAACCGGGTAATCGGTTCGAATAGGTAAGGATAGTTCAAAAAGCTAGAAAATCCACTTCCCAGCTAATACTAACGACCATAAAATACAAAATATAAACAAATATAAGAAATAAGTTTAAAACTGAGTTGCCTAAAACTCCAAACGAGCCCTCTCTCTCGCCGTATCGGCTGAGAATCATCGTACATTTGTTTGAGTCCCGAGTACGCCTCGGAGACTCGGGGGTCTTTCAGACTGTTCGAGCGATCACGTTGCAGTCAGTCGGCAAAAATTCAGACGCGGGTTCGGATGTATCTGACGGATACGGTGAGTGCGCGCTGCGAGTGTATCTTTCGGATACATACGTTTTATGAATGAGCTCAGACTCTGCGGCGGTTGTGAACGAATTTTCGGAGAAAACAGAAGCGCGACGACCCAGAGGCACACCCGCACACACATGACACCGCGCTCCTCTAATAAGAAAGAAGTCGCTTGTTTTGGCCGCAGCATCGAAAAACAAATAGAAAAGCCAGCCAGTGCGGAAATTGCAGCTACAACCCAAACAAACGCAACGTTTGTCAGCATTTCTTTATGAATTTCGCACGGTTTCCACTCGACCACCTCCCCCTCTTTCCTTTTCCCTAAAAAAACCCCTTTCGAAAATAAATATAACTTACATAAAAAATATATACAAAGCTAAATAGTGCATAAAAATCAGTTTTCTTTGCGGTTCGCTGCGTGCGAGTGTGAGTGTGTTTCTGTTTCCCCGCCATATCTCGCCCTCCCCCTCACCCCTTTCTACACCCGACCCCCCGTCCACCCGTTACCCTGCGACAGAGCGAGAACGCGAGTGCCTTTGTTTTCGATTACGCTTACTAAATTTTTTGTACGCTTCATAGAAATAAAAAAGTAAAAAAAAAAAATGACGAAATGTTGTTGTTGACAACGAGAGCCCGAAAACAACAACAAAAATAAGTAAAGGTGATTACAAAATTTTGAAGTAGAAACGAAACAATGCTTTGGAAATAATATTCGTGCAAAATAGATCGAATCTATTCGGAAAAAAGATGCAAAAAATTGTGCCAGCTTAATAGTATTCAGTGTAAATGGAATTTCATTTTGTGTTGTGAAACAAGCTGCACAGATTCAGATACAGATACAGATCGAGATCGAGATCGAGATCAAGATACAGATACAGATTGAGATTGAGATACTCGGTTCACCGGAGCAGCTGGAAACGCATCTAAAAAGGTAAATAGAGCTTCGACAGACCCGACCCGACCCCATGCCGCTTATCACCAGCGGTGGGTAAACAGAAACAAAACTAAAGCAAAAACTCTGAAATCACTGGCTTATCTCCAGCCATAAAGATCTGCGGATCTAGCTCTTTATGAGTGTCTTTGGGGGTTATTCCCAGAACAAAACGTCAGCGACTAGAAGCGACTAGTGCCTGATACTTTCACTCCCAAAAAGGTGGCTGCTTGAGTTTTTCAGTTTACGGTTTTCAGTTTTCGGTTTTCGACTTTATCTTGTCAGCTGCGCGAGTTGGGCTTGTGAGCTAAAAATGATAGTGATAACCTATATAATACATGTTTACAGTTAGTTAGTCTGGCTAGCAGCTAGCAGGCTAACTCGACTTCTGGGGTTATCACATATCACATATCGGAGATCGTTTCTTGGACGTTTCCGCTGCCGTTTTCGATTCATAAATCATATTCGCCGTTGCAGTTTGTTTACTTTTCGGTTGCCCCTTTAAATGAGTCGTTTTTTCAGTCGATTTCATGGGAAAAAGAGCTGAAATGTTTTCTTTGATTTGCATTTTTATGGAGAACCCAGCCAAATATCGGAGTTTCCGGTTCTATCGTGCGTCACCGAGCGACTCGAGGGACCCGTTTTGTCTGCCCCGATATGGTTCGCCTTTTAATAAGTTTACAGCATAGCTCGGCTTGTATTTTCATATAAAATATGCGTCGATTTTGTAAACTTGTTTTTTTTTAGCCGTTTCGCTGTTTTAGCCTTTGTGTTTACACTCCAGATACATACTTTTCATACGAGTTTGTATGTAAATAAGTTCAAAATGAAACACTTGCGTTGGGTGGTTGATAAAACAGAGAATATCAGGTAAATAAAACTGAAACAATATTTCGGTTCCCTTTTCCATTTTAATTTCGACTTGGAGTTGATACTGAAGTTGGAAAGACCCAAAAAAATTAACCTTTACAAATAAAATTCTGGAGCATCAATTCAGAAGCATGTAGCTTAGTAGCTTGTATCTTTCCAGAATCTCATTCCCTAATTCATTGACTTCCCTTGTCTTGATGCCAGAAACATTTATCAGGCGGGCAGGTTCATCAATTTCCGATGTGATAAATGTCGTACAAGAATTTACACAAATATGCATGTCTCCTTGTCCCAACTATCCAGCTGCCAGTTGTTTGGGCGCCCCTGATTTTTTTTGTGTTGATGCCGGGAAATCTTCATGATCGCTGAGCGCCACCCAGAACTTGGAGCGATCTACAATCCGGGGCCCGAAAACAGCAACTAATTCCAAACAATGTAAGGCATTATTTATTTTTAACTGAGGTCATCGGCGCAGACACCGCCTCTATTTCCCATTTGAATTTCTCTGCGTCTCTGTGTGCTGGGAGCTCTGGCTTCCCTCTGGCTTCCCAGTTCTCCATTTCTCCGGTTGTCTCTGCTCCTAGATGTCGGTTTCTATGCTGTTGTTCTTATTTCAGAGTTAATGTGCTTGGTGCTGTTCTTGTTCAGCTGTTGAACTCGAACTCTCACCAAATTATGCCCCAAAGCACACTCAAAAAAACGGTCTACTTCAATCCAAAATATTAGTTGGATGAATATATTTTAATGATTAAAAGGCATTTGCTTTTCTTTCCGTGCCTGCGAGTTGCGAGACCCAACCAAGACCCCAGTCCCAATGCCAGCGGGGCCAGCAAACATTATTTGAAATATTTATGCTTGACTTTTGCGCCTCAATGACTTTTGAATTGCCTTGCCTTTGGCTGCCAGTTTTTACACACAACCACACACCCATTGGACTCACACGATCGCACGTGGATTCGACTGTGAGTATCTGTGAGTATCTGCGAGTATCTGTGAGCATCGGACGGTTCTTGGAGATAGGCGATTACGAGTATTTTGTGTGTTTTTAGTATTTTCGTTTCGTTGCCGGCTGACATGTGGTGCATCAATGGATTTCCACCATATGCTCGGACCGAAATGAGAAAGAGGAAAACTAGACGTGCATTAAAGACACATTAACCTGCATTTAATTTGTCAATATTGGCTCGTCAAAGCCATTCGAAAGAAAAATACCTTTCTTGGGTGGTTCTCAGGCGCACTTTTCATTTCTTTTCGGCCCTCGGTTGGGGGAAAGTAAGGCAAGCCAAGGCAGCTCAGCTCCGACAATAACAATAACCAGGCAATAACTCGGCACGACCGACCCAGCATCTCTGTGATGTCTGAATGTTGACCTTTTCACAGCTGGAACCATCTTTCAAATTGGCCGAGGAGCAGTTCTTTGGTCTTTTCGGTTTTTGGCTTGTCAATTTCTGTCAGTTGCTTGTCAAAAAATTTGTTTGGCTGTAAAATACAGTGAAAACGTTTAGCGACCAAAGAAAACAATCTGAAAAGTTCCAACACGATTTTCGAATTTCTTGTAAGCCGTCCAGAAAATGATTGACGAACTGACTGGCGACTGGGGACTGGGGACTGGTGTCTGGCGATTGACTGGGTCTTTTCTGGCCTGGAAAACTCCATGTGCTCCATGTGCTCCATGTGTACCCGTTTTCCCAGCCTGGCTGCATAATTAACCTTTGCGAGTAGTACCCCTGCACTCGTCATGTCCACTGGGTTTGTTTACAGCGCAATTTGTTGATAAATAAATCAATTGTGAATGTGAAAATGCAAACAAATCGGCGAAACAACAACCGTGCTACGCAATCCGTGTCCGGTGACTAATGGCTCTTTCTATTCCCCCTCCTCGAAGCCCAAGACCCAAGCCCTTTAGGCTTCGGACACGTAGATTCATTGGCCGAATTTTCCCTTTTCGCCAATTTGTCGGCAACCGACACGTCTGCTGCGTAGGTGGGGAGAATTTTTTTGTCACCCTGGCGGTTACGTAGGTGAGACGGACCGGCTATCTCACCTGCCCGGACACTTTAAAGGGCGCCAAATTAGCATTTTTTAACGAACTGAGCCAGCGGTTATTAATTTCGCTTTATTATTAGCTGTCGCGTCTGTTTTTGGCGAAAATCACATTAATTCATTCACGCTCGGCGGCACGGCAGGTGATCTCAATCTGAACCTGAATCTGAATCTGTTTTTGTGTCAAATCTGCGATGATCTAATCTGCTCTCTTGAATTGCCGTAATTAGGCCCAATTAATTTGGCATAAAAGCGGAAATGGAAAAGTGCTGGTTCGAACGGATGCTGCTGGCCAGCATATAAAAAACAATGAAAAGTGCCAAGAAAAAGCGCCATGGAACAAATTGTCTTAATGATAGACATTCACTTTTTATGGACGCGCGAGGTGTGTGTCTTAATGGAGTGAAATTTCTGGTAATTGAGCGCGACGAGCTAGCGACTCTTGGGTTTGATGAATTTTGAGCGACTCTATATGTATGGAGATTTTTGCAACAATTTAGCTGGCTTTGTTTTTGGCTCGGCACGGAACGGCACGGCACGGCTCAATGCCCCGGCTTCTATCTCAGCCTGCTTCTTTGGGTTGGTTTCTTTGCCTTTGGTTTTGGTTTTGGTTTTGTCTTTGGTTTTGCCTTTGTTTTTCCTTGCTCTTGCTCTTGCCGGGGCTGTGAGCTGGGGGCTGCATTTGTTATGCAAATCAAGTGCCGCCATGTGTATGAGGCTCAGAAACGTGTATATATACGAGCCAAGAAACTGAAACGCTGCCACAGGCATACGGTAGTATACAGAGGAAAAAATTAGACTCTAGTTTGAAACTTTGTAAACAAAAGTTATTCAGTATTAGGTCAGACTTACAGACTCTAAAATGCAGTTTTATTTTGTCGGAACCGAACCCGAAATTCGGACTGCTCCGAGTCCGCCGTACAGCGGAATAAGCTGAAACCGCGAACTGGTTGGGTAGCCTGCCCACGTACAAGGTCTTCAAATATGGCTCTTTATTTAGCTACTAAGCATTTTTCTTCTACTTCTCGTGTGTGTTGGATTTTAGACGCTATAATAGCATTAATTTACCATACAATTTCATATTTATGGCCATTGTACGCTGAAGTGCAATTCGTTTTTATGAATATTTTCCCTTTTTTTGTGTTTTGCTTCGCAACAATTGCTTTTTTTATTTTTGAATTTGTGCGGAGCGCAGTGCTTCGGCGTGGGCGGTTTGTTTACTTGGCGCCCCTTTTTTGGTTTTAATTAAGTTTGTTGTTCAATTCAGTTACATCCGCCCTTTCGATTGCCTACAGTAATTGATTAATTTTAGCTAATTTTTATTTGAAAGCTTGTTTTTATTCGCAAAAGGCTCGCGATTAGACTATCCGTGAATCACTCCTACGTGATGATCAACGATTTGTACGACTGAAGGTTCCTATTAATGCACACGAACACATTCCTTAGGTTGCATAGACTACTGCTGATAGATGTGCCTTTATTCGCACTGTTTTTTAAATTTTTTTTTACAATCTGTGGCGCCATCATAAAATATAATTTTTGATGACCTTAGTGGGCTTTGCACAAGTGCGATGATCTCATAGTTGATAGAGGAATCGGATTTATAAGCGGGTGCTTCCTTAGGAACCGATTCCGTCTCTATTTTGTAAGACTTGCAATTAATGGGAAATATTAATCAGAGGGGGGGCGCTGGCTTAAAATCGTCAGACAAGGTTCCCGGTGCCAAGTTGCCCATTTTTTCACCTCGACCCAAGTGAAACATTTTCGCAGACGTGCATTTTCGCTGAGACTGCTATCTCCGCGGCACCGTAGTCAATAAATAGCGCCACATGCGATCGCCGGACTCGACTGACTGACTGACTGACTAAAAGACACACATCCATACACCCGTACATCCATCGGCTGACGAATGCAATACGAAAGTGGGTCCACTCGGAGTTGTACAATTTTGACAAGCTGACAATGCTCGAGACGATCGCTTCTTCACTTCTTCGCTGCTTCACTTCGACGGTGACGTAATTGGTAAAAGCTGCAATTGCTTTTCGAAACAGCAGAGCAGAGCGTGTGCAAATTTGCTCTGCGAACTTTATCGCCAAAGAGTGCGAATTAGTCATACATACGATCGATTGTATACCTGGCTTTTTGGTTTTACTTTTAGGCCATTTCTGCGGCTGTTGCATTTCCTTTCCCAGACAGACCCAGACCGCCCATTTGTTGTGGCCAGAAGAGAACTTCCAGCGGGCCAAGTGCCGCTTCATGAATGAATGAGTTCATCGTTGCCATTCGTTGTGGTTTGGCCAAATAAAAGAGCAGTCCAGACTGTGCGTGGGTCGGAGAGCTTAGTCACCGTCATCGCCATAGCCATAGCCATCGACGTCGTCGTCGTAGTCGTCGTTGACGAGGAAGTCCATCCGAAAGTTGACTGCACTTTGGCGATCCGTCAGTCAGCCCTGGGCTCTCTGATAAGGTCCGACTATTTAGTTTGCGGCAGCAGACTCCCTCCGCGGACCGAGATAAGGGGAAGAGCTGCGAGATCATCAAGGAAAACACATTTCCCATTTGATTTATGGCATGTAAATTTATGGAAATTTACTGCTGCCGAGCACGGTTCTCGGCAAGTCAAACCAGGCTTGATAATGTGTGGAAAACCAGCAGATAGCAGATACTCCTCAGATACTTTTCCAGTGTGTTTTCCAGACTGTGTGTGTGTGTGCAGCGCATTCCAATTATATTATATCATGTGCTCGCAGCATTATCGCATATGGTAGTATATGGGGCAGAGTCGCGATTCTAGTCGATATGTAAAGAGCTAAACAAGTTGTAGAACAAGTTTTGGAACGCCTTTGGGCACGGGGTGCACAGGGAGAAAAAAGGTAGTTTAGGTTTTTAGGTTTGGGCCACAACTCCCATACTTTTTCCGTTTTTTTCCGCTGTGTAACTACATTTGGTGATTCTATTCCGAACACCCAGATCCCACTACAATGTACAGAAGACAAGTCTTAATTACCCAACATTTATTTGTATTTTTCATTAAAAATTGTGCCCGTTCGTTGACTAGCCCGCGGCGCTAATGAACTCGCCGTCCTCTTGTTAATAATTATTGAAATTTTCGGTGGTTCCCTGGCTTACCCCGTCAGCGTCTTGCCAGTGGAGCCTCCGCGGCTTGTTTATTCGCTGCCTCTGTGTGGCTGCTTTTAACGCGTTCAACTGGCTTTTGAATTGATTTCGGCAATTAAAGGCCCCCAAATGAAATTGAAAACGCTTCCAATGCCTGTGCATGTGCTTGTGCCTGTGCCTGAGCGCGAAAAAATCGTTTTAAAGTTATAATATTTATGGTGGCGGGACACTCGAGCTGCCGTGATTGATGGCTGTTCGACGGTTGAGCGGAAATATTGTTTTTCAATATTTTTGTTGTGTTTCGCACACGTGTGGACTCTGGCTCTCTTTTTTTTTGCCTTATCTGAGGCGTTCATTAGCCGCTGATAAGGAGCAGAGTTGTTGGGAATTTGGCCGATAATCTTTCCCAGAGGACAGGGGGATCGAGAGCGCCGCTTTCAGTTTATTTTGTTTCCCATTTTTCTGTGGTTTTTCTAATTTTTCTCTTTGTAACTTTTTTCTCGTCTGATAAAAGCTGGCGTTATGTATTTGTGACTTAATTAGTTTGCCAGCGCGATACACGCATGTGGGCAGAAACCGGACCGGATCCGCAGGGCTGGTCGTCGAAGACGTCAGAATGGCCACCAATTTTCGGAGGAGAAGAAATTAATTAGAGGCCGAAACTCGCCGCTGATAAGCAAATATATAAATAAATAAACACCAATAGCCAGAAACAGATTGGGCCCCCAACTACGCCAGGCAGCACTTTCTTCTTGATTAGAGAAAGGGGAAGATAGAGGAAATGGATCTAATTATGCGCAAATGTGACAGCCAAGTCAGAACACAGCCCCAGGTTTGGCTCATAATTTGTACCACGCCCTGACCACCGACAGCCTTGAACGCTTGCCAAAAAGTGCCAGAAAATTAGTGATGTTTTCGATTCGGCTGACGCCATGGGAGATTTATAATTCCGTGCTAGGGAGAGATATACTCTTGTGGTATGATCTCTCACAATAAAAGCACAAATCCCCAGCAATCACCCCTCTATCCCACCCGATCCAATGGCTGTCCGAAATGATTTCATTTTCGCGTTTTTCATGTGGCCGCTGTTATTTTGATTCAGATCGTAAAAAGTTTATATGGCGATTGGGCTGCAAAGGCTACAAATGTCGCCATTTATAAATACCCCAATAAATTGGTTAAGGTCGGAACGGGCATAAATCTGTGGGCTAAACGTAAGCTGGCATCAGACATGGTCTTGATTTTAACAGCTTTCCAAATTTTTATGAATGAAAATCGTTTGGGATCGAACGATTCAGGAGTTTCGGGGTTATAAGAGGTAAAATATGTGCTTTCGCATTGCCTGGCCATAAATTATCTAGAATTTACAACCGATGATTTGCAGCGGCCGAGGCAATGTAAATATGCAAAGATTTAGCATATTTGCATGCCAACAAGTCAATCACCATGGCTCGACGTTGATAAAGTTAATCGCCAGAGCCACTGGCTGAATGAGTTTAAAATGCCCCGCCACTCATTATGGAATTTATAATTAAATACAATTATTTACAACTACTCGTATGTGGCCGAAGAGGAGCTGGTCAGTGACCACCGATCGCAAGTGGAATAAAAATATATAACATGATAATGAAGCTTCGACCGCAGTCTGTAATTATTTTTACAAAACGCTCTCGCCGCTGTCCCCGACACGCTCTGTTTGAAATGAACAACGAAAACAAGTGATTAGATTCCAGCCAATTTCAGTACAGTTGGTTTTTGTTCTCCGGTCTACCACTGCTCCATCCGCTACCATCCTGCTCCATCCCCCCATCGTCCCATGGCTCACAGATCGCACACAGATCCCCACAGATGCATCCACATTCCCGTCCAGTTGGATCTGAATCCGCGAGTTCGCCGAGCCGACAGTCGAACAAACGCGTTTGCTGATAGACGAGCCACTGCCCGCCTGACTGACCATTACAAATGTTCACTTAGTCGGGCCTCAGATATGGATATACCCAATCCGGTGAAAGATTTGGAAAGGGAGAGGGGATCTCAACGGCCTGCCGCCTGCTGCCTGCCGAGTGCCGAGTGCCACTTGCAGTTTTGCTGTTTTTAATTTCACATTTATTTTGTTGCCTTTTTGTCGTTGTTGATTATTTCTACAAAAGCCACTAATGGATTTTGATATGCACAACACAGCAGCGCCGCCACTCTTCGCACACACGCATATTTCTATTGGGATGACTCCACCGGTCACTCCGTTCTTCAGCCATTCCTCATGCACTGCCAGAAGTGCCTACCTTGATGGTGGAACGAACCTTGCTTAGTATCCCCCCATTCCAGCCGCGTTTTCTCCCAGTGAAGCCACTCCTCTCGGCGAGCCTTGGCTACTTTATTTTCCAAGTCTCGGCATGCCAGATAAAGTTCTTGCGCATTTTGGTAAAAGTGCAATCGTTAGAATGTGGAATGAGTGGAACCTCGGGGGAAGGGGCTGGAAACCAAACCCGCTTCACCATCAAGGCTTGGTCGTTGCCTAGGGAGTGGTAAGGGACCCGGTCTTTAATTTTTAGGGGCGAGGTCAAGCGGACAACTGTCGCCGGGTGATCTAATGTGATATTCAGGAAGCGCGGCGCCTTGGCAGATGTTTGCCAAAAGCAACAACTCGGTACCAGCATGAGGGCCACTAGACAAACACAAACACACTCACGGCTGAGGGCTCTGAGTCGGCGGTGGCATTAAAATGGCTGGCACCAAGCCAAGAAGAGGGGAGGCCTGCCAACGAGTTGTGGGCGGACAACGGACTGCGGACAGTGGACAACGGACAAGATCGGGAGGGTGCCGTCGCCAGGGAAGCGGAAGAAGTGAAGCCACGCCGGCGTATCATGGTTCAATGAATTACTTCATTAGTGCAGGCGTGTTCGGTGTGGCATGCGTTGTATCTCGCAGATACTCTAGCCCGACCAGTCAGTTACCGTCAGCTAAGACAGCACCGAGAAAATAAAAGAAACCAGAGCTAAAAAGGTTTTCAAAGCTGCCAAGAACCTATTATCCATTTCGCTGAGTGTACCAAGGCCCTGGCATGGTGAAGTACCACTCAGAACTCGCGATTCGCCGTCAGTCAACTGTGCGTGGAAATTAGCTGCTGTTGCTGCTGAAGGAGTAGAGCACTGGAAGGAGGACTCCTTGGGTCGCCGCTGCTAGGCTGCCTTAATTGCGGAAGTTATGAGCATGGAATTTTAATTATTTCACTGGCCAAGGAACTTAGCCACTCTTGATGGCCACTATTGTTTACTGTTAGGCCAGCTTTTTTTCGGGGTCTGCTAGCAAACATCGAAATATCCAAACATCCGCCAAGCGACTGTTTGCATTATTCAGCAGCCACGAGAAAGCGTTCAGCTGAATCCCTCCTCCGGGCCTCCCGTGTTTGCCGTGTTCCCGATTTTCCCCGTATTTAGTTCTGAACGTGACACTTTCGAATGCTTTTTATTTTCCGCGGATGCTTTCCGTTGATCGGACTGTTCTTGTCCCTCTCGTGGCCTGGCCTGGCTTATTTGTTAGCCGCCTCTGTTTGCTTATTTGTGCGACAGATGCGTTGGAGTTACCTGAAGCTCCAAGCCAGCTCTGCTCAATGCGGCTCAGTGCGCTCGTCAATTCGTCATTCGCCCAGTCGCTGCATTCTGGACTTCCTTGCTTGTTTTCAAATGCAGGCAAACAAAGCCAGAAACAACAGAGCACCAAGCACCAAGCACCAAGCACAAAGCATAAAGCACACACAAGAGCCTCTAAGAGCAGCTGATGCTGAGATGCTGCCTTTTGAGATGGATGGAGACGTCGTTTAAGATTAAGACGACTTCTTTTTACAGCTGTGTGTTGTGTGAGTTGTAGTTGCTGTTGCTGATGCTGATGCTGATGCTGTTGCTGTTGCTGCGGTGGTAAGTGCGTGTTGCTGCTGGCGAGGTGAGTGATGATGATGAATGTGTTACAACGAAGGTTAACGACTTTCAGCTTTATAAACAGATACACAGACAGTCTTAGCCTCAGCCTCAGCTCGAGACTTCAGTTTCAACTGATAAAGCTGGCCAAGCTCTCTTTCTCTTCTATTGTGGCTAAGAACTGGATATTGAGCCAGCTAATTAAGCCGCCAACAAGCTAATTATAAGTCGCGTCTGGCACTCTAATTGCAATTTAAATAAATGTGGCAGGCAGGCGAGCCACTTTGGCCAACCAGTTTGGCATTTGGCCAAAAAGGAGCGTTTTAAATTTCAATTTGTACAAGTCAGCGCGTTGTCACTGCTCGAGAACTCTCTCTTCCCATCTATCTGTGTGTGTTTTTTGTTTTTTGCCTAACAACTAAATTACACTTGTCCGCGTGTTTACAATCCTCACTATATGCGAATGTGACCAACAAATGTTGGGGCGATATCTGACCAAACCGGCAACTGAACAGCAACCGAAGTTAGTCACTCCGAAGCCAGTCTTTTTGTCTGAGAGAGCCGAGATTGCAATGAGGTTAGCAGCGCAATCTGCTCAAATATAGATAGCTAGTTAGATGCTAGCAAACAAACGGACTCGAGGACTGTTGGACTGTTGGACTGGAAGACTGACGGACCGGTGGACTGTTGCACTGGTGGATAAATCCAAGCAGTCGACCAACTATTCCGCCAGCAACATGTGTAGCCATGTAGCAACATCGCAGCAGCTAAAACAACCGGCTTTTGGGTATTCTAATTGCGCACAAGCTTAGCAACTTTTAGTTACTTTGTAGGCTTTTAGCTGGCATCGATTTTGGATAGATTCTATCCCCCAGCTGGCTCGTAATTTATGCAACGGCCCAAGAAGTGTGGCCAAATAAATGTTCTATTGATTTCTGCAACACCTTGCCTTCAAAGGCCAACAATACTGACTAACTGTTCTGTCAAAATGTTTCGCCTGCCCACGTTGGTCGACTCTGGCTCCGTCTGCATTGCATGTGGCATGAAATTCAGTTGAAGTAATGACACACCCGTTCCGATTCCAGTCATTGTCTGTGTGTCTGTATCTAGACGGGCGCAGTCACAGCCCCAGTCACAGTCACAGTCACAGTCCCAGATACAGATACAGATACAGCTGCAACCCACAGATACACATCTCTCCAGCTCATAGATTTTTTCTCTCGAAAATGAAATGAAAATTACCGAACTGTAACCATATGTGGCTGGGCTGCGGCTTCATGCTGCTTTATGTCTAGTACTCTATGTACTACGGGCTCTATCTAGGGGGCCGCCCATTAAAACTTATTTAATTATGCACATAAAAACCAGAGAAGAGCGATTTATTTGGCAAATACGAGTAACCGAAGTGAACCCAATTGCTTGCGCATTAAAATTGATGGCAGAGCGGATCGTTTTCGCTAATAGCAATTTAATGGAGTTTTTTTTTTAGGTATTACTGATTCTTTATTTATATACGAGTATGGTATTTGATTACGTGAGATCTTTGATAGGGGACCGCGACCGGGATCGGGATCGGGACCGGGACCGCCCACAATTTACTCGCCGCTGACCATGTTAAAAAGGTTAATTACAATTTATTGCCAGCGCTCTGTCGAAAAGCCATCAAACGCTGTCGTTACGCTCACTTGATCCCAATTCTCTGTCTCTTTGTTGTCTTTGTCGAGTACCTAGTAATAGTCCGTGTTCTACGATCGCACTGTTTCCAGCGAACACGGCCGACGACGGCAGCAACAATTTAATTGCACATTTGCATTGGAGGGGAAAGTCCGGGTCCCAGACTCGTGGCCTGTCATCAGGGATCGCTACTGTTGCAGTTGCTGTGGCAGTGGCAATGGCAGTGGCACTGCCATGTTGCAGCAGCTCCTGGTGCCTGCCTGGTGAGCGGTTTCATTGCAATTGCCCAGCACAGGCCACGTTTGATTTCTTAATTGTCGCTAAATGCGGTACTCGGGATCGGGATCGGGATCGGGACTCGGGACTCGGGAATCGCCAACATTGTCTTGACTCTGACAACGTTGTCGTTTGTTTCGATTTCACATTTTTTTTCGGCTGTTTTGGCTGCCATTGTTTCGACTCAGCCAACTGGCTGAGCATTATCGTCGATCATTTTGTTTGCAATGAGTTTTTGTGGTTGCCGAGCACACGAAATAAATGTTTGGCTATCATGGTGGTAATTTCGAGCGAGGGTCTATATTTTAATTGCTGCAGTTCCAATTTATTTTTATTTGTTGGGACCCCTATACTTCCCTAGTTAACTAGCCAGAAGTCTTTAGGTCCGGATTACCAGCCTTAAAACTAGAAGCCAGAGTTACGCAATCCACACCCACCTCCGTTCCCAGCACTTTCTCTATTTGAAACACTAAAATAACTTATATTTAGTAATTTTGGTCGCGCTTGATTTACATTTAAATATAATTTTCGATTGCCCCTTTTAATATTTCGGCTCGTTGGGTTTCTAATCTCTTTCACTGACATGGAAACGCAGTCTCAGGGGATCTGTCTTTCCCTCCGCCTTTTTAATCGCCAAACTGTCTCATAAACCAGGCATTTTATTTGACAAGCGCGTTTGGCATACGAAAGCGGGGAAAGAGTCTCAAGACAAAACGCATTTCTCCTCAGTCGCTCGCGTGGCACATTAGTGGAAATTATGACGATTTTCCCCAATACAATAACTCAAAGTTATGCTGACAGCTATTGGAGCTGCTTATTATTAATTCAATTTGCTTTCGATTATCGGCTTTCAGAGTCAATATAGTCTACCTAGGGGACAGCTTTCGGCTAGATTTCGGGCTTTAAAATGTTAATTTGCTCCAGCGGTGAGCTAATCTGCCACTGGATTGTTATGGTATAGAAGCTCGTACAGAAACTAATACGAAAATGGAAAATACATTTGCGTAAGCCGAGCCTCGGTGCAAGGATGAGCTTTAATTAAGGTTGGAACAGGAAGCAGACGGTCGGTTTAAGGGGATTAGAGCCTCTTTTGGACAATTTGACCGCCGGATGCCAGCGCCATAACTCATCTGGCGGCAAACACAATTTTATATCAAAGAACTTGGCTGTCCGAGGATCGTATAAATTATAAAAATGCATCGAGAGGGGTGTTAGAACTTTGTATTCTTTTGCTGTTTCGTGTAGAATTTATGGCTGTTTAAACAGACAGATAGAGTCGGTGTCATTAGTGATTTATGGTGGGACAGCACTGCCGATCTCTCTCTCCGCCTGAAGTTAACCTCTTCGCTTGACATTGAACGAAAAAATGCGGCCAAAACAGATCGAAAAAAGGCTAGCGCCGTCTGGCTGGCTCTTCCCCAGTGGCGTGTGAATTCTGATTTGGTTGCAACTTTCAAAGTAAGAAGAGACGCGCCAAATGAAGTCAAGGCATTTGCTCTACTGCATTACTCATGAGCTCGCCAATGCTCGCCGGATTGAATTTCATCCGCCCATGTGGGTGAGTGGTAAATAGGATTTCGATTTCGGATTACGGATTTCGGATTTCAGATTCCAAGGCAGCCAAAAACCCTCGGAAGGGTGTAGATAAGAAAACTTTCCATGGAAACCATGCGGAATTCGATGAATGAATCCGATTGTTTGATTCGATTAGATAAGAGCGTCAAACAGAGCCTGGTATTATATATCCTGAAAAGCATTGGAAATTGAAGAGAAGCCGTAATGACGCCAGATACTTATAATACCGCTCTTGCAGCATATTTTCCTACGTGCCACAAAATATGGCGTAAATTAAAATTTTAATAGGCCCCTTGTTTTACCTGGACTGTCTGTTTGAAGCGGCTTTCTTAAATCCCCGCATTGCCGACTTTAATACGTATGAATATTATGGCTGGCGGAGTTTTATTTTCTGTGCGGTGTTCACTGCCTGGCAACTCGTTAATGTTAACAACTAAAAAACAACACGGCCTACAGAAAAAGGCAACAACAGGCGGTGGACTTGCCCAAAAAAAGTAGTCGAAAAAATGAAAATATTTTTCAGTTTTTGCCCATTTCAAGATGCCGCTGTAGCCGTTGTTGGGTAAACAAACTTAGAAGTTTCCAGCTGCGCGCGTTGATTGCCATACGACACGATGCGTTTTCAAATAGAAAAGCAACAACGGCGAGGGAAGAGCTGGTATTGCGCATACGCCGTGTATGCAGTCGCCGGATTTGTTTTGTTGTTTTGAACAAAAATAGCAATAGTGTGCTGTAAACACATTTTCGAGGTACGCAATCAAGGCATCGAAACTCGTACATAAAACACATTCACTCAGCTTGTTGTGCTTTTTTGCCATTTCATTACGGATTCCATCCGTTTTTCCACGCTCTAAGGTGAATTTTATATTCCAGTTTTGTTCTTCTATTTCTTCATAGCCTCCGGCCAGGGTATACACATACATTGTGCATTCCAAACTAACTGAATGAAATGGATCGGATATACCTATGCACCCTGAACCTCTAGCGTCCCCTAATCATTGTACCCACCAAGATTGAGAGCCACAGTTGTACAGGCACATCGGTTATCACCATCTCTGTCTCTGGCTTTTTAATTAGCCACTTTTATCGCCACGTCAATTCGCCTAAAAATAAACGATTACTGCCTCTAGTATATACAATATACCTACAATATGATATCATGCCGCTTCGTTTTTGCCAATTAAAAAGCACAAAAACGCGCCACTGCCGACTTGCGACTGGTGACTGCCGACTGGCGTAAGTTATGACTGGCGATAATCACACAACGTGGCAGCTCATTTTCAGAACAGAGTTTGGTCTAGTAATTAGCCAAGCCTGGCTTTCAGAGTTCTGTTTGCGTTTCAGCTTGAGTTTGTGTTTGTGGTCGTTTCATGCGTAGCTCAAATTTCAAAACTACATGCACTTTGCGCAGATATGTGTACAAAGCCTGTTTCTTGTTTCTGTGGCGATCATCTCCTCCAGCGAGGCGTTGGGTGTGAAAAGATTTATGTGCTAGGCTAGAGATCTCCGATCCCCGATCCCCGATTCCAGGGTGGATGGTGGTTATCAATGCAACTTCAGCCATCCAACGGCAGCCTCAGCCATTCACCCGGGCCATACCAATTCCGATTCCAATTCCAATTCCAATTCCAGTTTCCTCAGCTGGCATCTTGGGACATTTCATTGTGAGCGGCCTCTTATTTATGGTCTGCTCAGCTTTTTAAAAGTATTCGATTTTTATATTGATTTGTAATGCGCATAAAACGGCAACAGCCCAGTTGACCTTGTCTGTGGCCAGGATCGCTTCCAATTCAAATTCGAATTATCATAGTTACAAAATACTGAAGGTCGCGGGAGAGGAAAAGCAAGAGCAGATACCTAAGCTGCCAGTTGGCCAGTGACTCCAATTACAGCAAGTGCAACAAGTGTTGCATGCCGCAAGTTGTCAGGTGACATAACAGATTTCTCTATACCACCTACCGCCTAAAAAGCAAAAACTTACTTCTGTGCCTTGGCTTTCGAAGCTGTCCGAAATAAAAACACTTGCACATGCAAATATTTCACGAATTCGCTGGCAGAATTTGTTAGAAACTGCAATGGCCCCAGACAGTTGGGCAGATAAAGGCGAAAACATGCTAACAAAAATGATATCCCACAAAAGACCCGCGCACATGACAATGTGTAAATTTATGGTCGTCGTTGGTTGTCCGGTTGTTTTGTTTTTTTTTTGTTTTGTTGTTTTTTTGTTTTGGTGTTTTGTTGTTCGGTGCACTCGAATTGCATAAGTTGCAGGGGCATTAATGCACACAGCGGGCAACAGCAAACAGCAAACAGCAAAATATTTGTATTTGCTTTATTAATTAAGCCTCTACTTGGGTTTCGGCTTCAGCAGCAATATTTGCGTGTGCGCTTTGAATTTCCAATGATATTTGGCAATGCATTTGATGCCCCAACAAATGCCACCAGAAATATCAAAGATGGAGATAACAGTGGAATCTATTCGGGTTGGGAAAACTATTTTATTATCTTTTATCTCTATTATCACACATAGTAAAGTATTCACATTCTGGACTCAATCCGGAGATAAGTAACCAGATCTCTGTCATCGAATGAAATTCCAATTAAAATACCTCGGCGGCTGTGGGGGCGTGTGTGTGGTTTCCGTCTTGTTTGTCTTATAAATGGGGCCACGCCAGGCCACCAGTTAGTTAATAGCATTTGGGGCGGCCTTTGGGCCATGACTGGGCGCTTTGCCGCGTTTTCCGTGGAAAATCAAGGCAAATCCCGCGCCGCTGATTAAAGAGGCTTTCACCGCATATGGGTCAGCCTCGTCACCTTTCGCTAGCAGGAATTCGGATATAGGGCATACAAACTACAAACTATTTCATTCGGATCCATTCGGAGCTATGGACCCATTCATCCACTACGGACCTACCTAGTACTCTCCTAATGAACCTCGTGCTGGGGCAAAGTTAACTAGTTTTCTTGTGTAGGTGTTTGACCCTCAACCAAAACCGATTTTGTTGTTTATTTATGTAAATTTGTTCGGCGGCTCTTCCAAATATTCTTCCACAATTAGGTGGCTTTTGGTGGGCTTTTTCTCCGATTCTTCGTCGTCTTCGATTCGCCTCGCTCAATCAATTTAAATACATTAATCAATTTCCGTGGCCAGCGGTTTTGTTCCGAACATTTCTTTTTTTCGTGTAGGGTGCGCTGATCGCAGAGCAACAGAAAAACAGAAAAACAACAATTTAATTATAACAACAAACAACAACCAACAAACAGCAAACAGCAAGAGCGACAAACACATCGGGTATATCTGAAATTGATATCGTGACTTTGTGTAATTTGTAATTTACGATGAGATCACTTCCTCCAACAATGTATCAAGTCAGTCAGGCCATTCCCAAAAGCCATTCCTAAACTCGGTCGCATTGTGCTATTTTCCTCTATTTTTGTCCCCTCAGCTCTCTGCATACACTGCTACAAATATCTACTTTAAATATCTACTAATGTAACAAAATATGTAACTGGACTGGGCTGGACACCAAAAGTAGTTTAAAAAAACAAAGGTGTATACAAGGTACATAGGTGTATTTGTTTTTTCAGACTCAATAGAAGGAAGACTTCCATATCATTTCCTTTGATTTTCCAAGAAAATGCCGAAGATTTTCAATTTAGAACGAGACTTCTTTCAACCAGAAGATACATAAGAATGCGAAAATGCGGAAACAAATTATCGAATAGCCGAGCAATTTGTGGTGTGTGGAAGAGCTTTTACTGGGGTAACTATCTCTGCTTCCGAAAGCCAAGAAACCTTTGTTCAAAGCCACACCCATTTCCGCTTGTCCGGCTGGGAAGTCCACTTCCCAAGTCCTTGACCTTAGCCGCTCATTATGGCAGTCGAAAGATCTGCGCTGGCTTTTTGTCTAACCGCCGTCGTCGGGTTGTAAATAGTAGTTTTTCTTATGGATTCCAGCCAGCAAACTGTGCTTTGAGGTCTTTGTATTTTACAGTCGGTCTTTGAACTCATCAAACTTGGTACATTACACAACGCTGTCGATGTCTCATATATTTCTTGTTTTCAGCTGTTTTTCCCCTGTTTTTTATCGCTTACACAAGGCATTTGAGTTTGCACCAAAAGTTTTGCAATCTATTCTTTCCTGAACTGAAGAGGACTGCCCGTTTTCAAGAAACAAAATCGAATGAAGAACTGCGGGGTACCCAGACTTCGGGACCACTTGTGCAATATTTTCCCGACTTGTTTGTTATTATTTTGTTTCGAGTGGAGCCTCGGCAGGCGAGCCGCTTAATTAGCCGCCAAAGCTGGAAAACTGCAAAGGCCTAAAGCCCACGCCCTGGAGGAGATTCTCGATCATGTCGCAATATCAGCTGCCAGCCAGTTGGGCAGTGAGAGAGATATGGTTTATTGCTGATTACCGGCGCTGTTTCCCCTTGGAGGATTTCGAAGTGTCAGCAGCATTTGTAATGCCTACACTTGGTGGCATTGCGCTCCTGCTCCCGATCCTGAGATTCTGCCTACGTTCTGGCTATTGATTTGTCACCCGACTGGCAGAGTGGCAGAATGGCAGAATGCCTTCTTAAACCGCTCCGACAGCCGCCAGTGGAGCATGTGGGCAACGCCTGACAGCCCCAGACGGTCAGTCTCAGAGCTCTGCAGGCTTCAGGCTGCAGGCTGCAGGCTGCAGGCTGCAGTCTGACAGGCCAGAAATGGCAGAATGCATAATTCAGAAAATGTCGCGCGTAGGTTGCTAATCAGATTTTGCCAAGGAGCGATGCTCTGCGATTGTGGAGCGATTCCAATTTTAATTACCGATCTGGATTGGCCATAAAGAAACCTGGGTGGTCATTGGAACACTTAAAAAAATAGGTTTCGAAAGAGTTTTGTCTCAGTGCGGGGAATACTGCTCGTCATAAAATTTCAATTGAACGAGAACCGAGCGGGAGAGTCTCAGACTCGCTTTTCATATGTGCCGCCTCGACTGCAGCGGTTGCATAATGCCCCCAGACACACACACACGCACATAAGAGAGTTAATTTCAGCCCAAACCCATGCCCATACCCAAACCCAAGCCCAAGCCCACAGAGTTGGCTGTGTGGTCCCAGACCAGACCCGACCCGACCAGACCCGATCAGACCAAGCCCATGAAGGAAAAATCTGCGGGGAGACAACAACACTACTTGAAATTACCGCCGCCAATTTAATAGTCACACTTGTGGCACCCAGGCCGGAGCATTCGGATCTGAAGCTACGTGGGGCTCCCAGCAGCATCTCCATTTAAATCCGTATCTGCAGGCCAGACTGCGGCACGCAATGTTTGTCGGGGCATGAAATGCTTCTTAGAAATGCTAAGACACAAATCGTTGTTTCTCTGTTCAAATCGATGTGTAGCGATGGGGGAGACGGCTGTCCTGCTCCTCCATTATTCCTCTCACACACCAATGGTCGCAAAATTAGTGACATAATTAAAGCCAGAAAGCTACTTTTCCATGGGCTAGTTTGCTATTTTCCTGGCTGCCGGTGTCCCTCTGTAGACTGTTTAATTCTGTTTAGTTGCTGTGATAGTTCTCGAGAAAATGTGCAGCCTCATCGTAATGATGTTGGTAAATACTCGTAACACAACTTCTAGCGAAGGTCCCTCTAAAACGTTTTGGAGCAGGCGTTAATGGGTTTTTGATTGTTTATAGTGGAGTTTCAAGGTTTCAAGGTTGTTGCTGCACCGAGGAATCGCTGCACAGCCGGGGGTAAAGATTAAGGGTTATAGCTCGGGCTGTGGGTCGGAGACTATTAGCTGGGCCATTAGGCCCCTTCGTTTCCGTTTTCAGCTGAGCTGGTAATTGAGACTTTTGGCTCGTCGTTTCCCTAAAAGGCCCGGCAGCCAAATTATGCTTTCAGCAGCGATCGATCAAATGGACTCGAGTGCCTGGCAAACAAAAACACAGATGCAGGCCACCGTAACTCAGTCACAGAGTATCGTATGTCAACTGAGGCATTCGCACAGACAAATCGAATGCACTGGGAGAAAAAGTAATCCAAGGAAGGGGTAGTTAGGGGAGGGCACGTCTGGCAAACAGACAGACGTCGGTTAGACAAACAAACCAGACGAATCGAATTGAATCGAATCGAGACAGAAGACCAGCGCCATATGTGCGTGATAGATAATGAAAAAAAACCAACTCCCTATCCAGCTGAAACTCAAACGCAACAACGGCAACACAAAACTACCGTTTGATCGATCGTTTTGATTAAAAATGCAACACATTTCTATATGATCTGTCACACAGGCCGCAAAAGTCTGCTTTGGCATTTGCGGTCTCCTCGGTCTCCTCGGTCTCCTCCGTCTCCTCCGCGGCAGACAAGCGAAATGTTTGTTAAAGTGAAATTAATGTCGCCAGCCGACTGACTGAAGCCACCAATCAACAGAGCGGCTCAACTCCACCATACAAGCAACGATTCCACGCATCGTACCACCATGCTCCATGCCACCACGCACCACAGCGGCTTGTTTCTCCACTCAAAGAAATCCACTAATACAATTCAGCAGAATTCAGAATGCAGCTCCCGAAACTCCAATGAGGACATATATGACAAAACCACAACCACTTTTCTCTCTGTGTAGACATTATCCCAGCCTGGGATGTGTTGTATCAGCATTTGTATCTGTATCTACAATATCTGTGGCAACTGCAGCTTTCCTTGGCATGCAGTTGTCGCCATTGGAGGCAGTGTCACCTTGTCGACATTTTCCGCGTGGTTGTGGCGATTCGTCCCCAGAAAAAGAAAACCAAGAAAGAAAAACCAGACGCTGCCGTAGTTCATGCACCCTTCCTGTTTCAAATAAAGTCAAAGTTGTCATTCCCATTCTTCCTTAATACAATTACATTGATTCAGATATACTACCAATCGGTCTATAAATCGTTTAGAATATCCCGCTCAAAATTCGGAAGCATATGGACCGAGATATGGCCTTTGCTTTGGGAAAAATTAACAAAAAATTGAAATTAAAACTGGCTTCGAGATTTTAATTAAATCTTATAGAGAATCGATTCACAAATATTTTAAGATATTCCCCTCAAGAATCGGATGAGTATTGGCAAAGATATGGCCATCGCAAATGGGCATATTGGGGTACCACGAGTACTTTCCATTTTTTCGAAGGAGTCCATCGGAAAAAATTAACAAAAAATTGAAATTGAAACTGGCCCCAGGATTTTGATTAAATTTAATAGAGAATCGATCTACGAATCTTTTAAGATATCCCCCTCAAGAATCGGATGAGTATTGGCAAAGATATGCCCATCGCAAATGGGCATATTGGGGTACCACGAGTACTTTCCATTTTTTCGAAGGAGTCCATCGGAAAAAATTAGGAAAAAATTGAAATTGAAACTGGCCCCAGGATTTTGATTAAATTTAATAGAGAATCGATCTACGAATCTTTTAAGATATCCCCCTCAAGAATCGGATGAGTATTGGCAAAGATATGGCCATCGCAAATGGGCATATTGGGGTACCACGAGTACTTTCCATTTTTCGAAAGAGTCCATCGGAAAAAATCAACAACAAATTGAAAATGAAACTGGCACTAACATTTTGATTAAATTTAATAGAGAATCGATCTACGAATCTTTTAAGATATCCCCCTCAAGAATCGGATGAGTATTGGCAAAGATATGGCCATCGCAAATGGGCATATTGGGGTACCACGAGTACTTTCCATTTTTTCGAAGGAGTCCATCGGAAAAAATTAACAAAAAATTGAAATTGAAACTGGCCCCAGGATTTTGATTAAATTTAATAGAGAATCGATCTACGAATCTTTTAAGATATCCCCCTCAAGAATCGGATGAGTATTGGCAAAGATATGGCCATCGCAAATGGGCATATTGGGGTACCACGAGTACTTTCCATTTTTTCGAAGGAGTCCATCGGAAAAAATTAACAAAAAATTGAAATTGAAACTGGCCCCAGGATTTTGATTAAATTTAATAGAGAATCGATCTACGAATCTTTTAAGATATCCCCCTCAAGAATCGGATGAGTATTGGCAAAGATATGGCCATCGCAAATGGGCATATTGGGGTACCACGAGTACTTTCCATTTTTTCGAAGGAGTCCATCGGAAAAAATTAACAAAAAATTGAAATTGAAACTGGCCCCAGGATTTTGATTAAATTTAATAGAGAATCGATCTACGAATCTTTTAAGATATCCCCCTCAAGAATCGGATGAGTATTGGCAAAGATATGGCCATCGCAAATGGGCATATTGGGGTACCACGAGTACTTTCCATTTTTCGAAAGAGTCCATCGGAAAAAATCAACAACAAATTGAAAATGAAACTGGCACTAACATTTTGATTAAATTTAATAGAGAATCGATCTACGAATCTTTTAAGCTATCCCCCTCAAGAATCGGATGGGTATTGGCAAAGATATGGACATCGCAAATGGGCATATTGGGGTACCACGAGTACTTTCCATTTTTTCGAAGGAGACCATCGGAAGAAATTAACAAAAAATTGAAATTGAAACTGGCACTAACATTTTGATTAAATTTAATAGAGAATCGATCTACGAATCTTTTAAGATATCCCCCTCAAGAATCGGATGAGTATTGGCAAAGATATGGCCGTCGCAAATGGGCATATTGGGGTACCACGAGTACTTTCCATTTTTTCGAAGGAGTCCATCGGAAAAAATTAGGAAAAAATTGAAATTGAAACTGGCCCCAGGATTTTGATTAAATTTAATAGAGAATCGATCTACGAATCTTTTAAGATATCCCTCTCAAGAGTCGGATGTGTATTAGCAAAGATATGGCCATCGAAAATGGGCATATTGGGGTACCACGAGTACTTTCCATTTTTTCGAAGGAGTCCATCGGAAAAAATTAACAAAAAATTGAAATTAAAACGGGCACTAAGATTTTAATTAAATCTTATAGAGAATCGATCTACGAATCTTTTAAGATATTCCCCTCACGAATCGGATGAGTATTAGCAAAGATATGGCATTTGAAGGTGGGCATATGTTGCGTAACAAGAGACGTTTTTAGAAGAGACGATTATGTATATATGTATATTCTTGATCAGCATCAACAGCCGAGTCGATATAGCCATGTCCGTCTGTCCGTCTGTTTCTATGCATAAAATAGACAGTAGTTTTAAAGCTAGCGTTTTGAAATTTTTACCAGATCATTATATTTGTTGCACGCAGATCAAGTTTAAAAATCGGATCGGCCCACCATATCATATAGCTGCCATACAAACGATCAATCAGATTTCAAGTCTTTGTATTGAAAACTTTTTTTGTTTTCAAGGGCATACCATCTTCGGCAAGCCGAAGTTAACTTTTCTCACTTGTAAATAAATATGGATATTTCATATAAAGTTGTACAATATTAAAATAAATCGTTCAGTTAATATGCTAAAGAAGTATTAAAATATGATTTTAAGAATCTTACCTTATTAGATGGGCCCATGACTAACCGTAAATGGTAAACTGTACTTCCCAGGGGGGCCACTGGCCCTGTTTGCTCGTGCTTTTGCCTATTTTGTAAATAAATATATATAATTGAAATAAGGTTCTAGCAAATTAAAAGTAATCGTTCAATTAATGAATGATTAAGAAGTATTTAGATATGAATTAGATAAATAAATCTTACCCATGACTAGCACTAAATGGTAAACTGTACTTCCCAAGGGGGACGCTTGCCCCGTTTGCTTGTGCCTTTCCCTTCTCCCGAGAACGCGAACACGCAAGGAGCAGCTACCGTATACACACAAACACTCGCGAATGCAAGAAAAAACTTAGGAGCTCTATGAATATCACAATATTTAGGGGAATCAATTGAAGCAAAACAGATATGTACTATTTTATACATATTATGTATTTAACTAAAACACAACCTCAAATGAAAATAATTAAAATCGAAACTCCACTTTAACTTTGAGGAAGAAGCAAAAATCAAACGATGTAAACGGGTGCGCGATCAGACAGAAACAGATACACATTTTGAGAACTTGCCAAGTTACACATGGCTAGGATCCAACGGTAAAAGGCGAAGCAGATGGATACCGAAAGAACGAAGGATGGAACAGATACACATTTGACGAACTTGCTATTCGTAAGTTACAAATGGCAAGGATAAAACGGTAAAAGGTGAAGAGGACAGATCGGTATCCGAGAGCGAAGGTTGGGAGCACATACAGATTAAACGAAGTTGCGATTCGTAAGATGCGAATGGCAAGGATCTAACGGTAAAAGGCGAAGAGGATGGATACCGAAAGAGCGAAGGATGGGGGCAGATACACATTTGAGGAACTTGGGATTCGTAAGATGCGAATGGCAAGGTTCGAACGGTAAAGCTGACAAGAAGGGATACCGAGAGAGCTTCCATTCTGTGCTCTTCCCATATCCGTGATCTTGTGGCAGCGCGAGAGAGTGACCTGCTTCTATAATTTCTAGTAATATATTAAGATTTAGATTCAAAATAATTTGAAATCAAACGAAACCAAAATGCGAAACCCATTACCTCTTCTCTCTTTATCAATCGGGTTTGCCCTCATGTACCCTCTCTTTCCCATGTCCGTTTCTGGTTATGGACTTAATTTACAATTTACAATTAATGAAATTCAATCGATTTATTAACTGTGCATTCTGTATAATTTATGTCGGAGGAGGGGGAAGCTTTTCGATACGGCCGTCCATTAAACTCCCTAGGTTTCAGGGCAATACCACCCTCCCAGACCCAAGAGCTTAGCAATTATGGCTCGGATGACAATTTCTATCGGCGGTTGCACAATTAAACTCTATTTATTTATTTTCCTCGCTTAATGAACTGTGAGAAACCGACTCGATGTCTCGATGTCGGGCCGAAACAATTGCCACCAAGTGCAGCACTCACCTACCCAAAAGTTGCCACGCAACTTGTCTCAATTTAGATTTTGGTTTCGTTTTTTATTTTGCTGTTTTGCTGTAAGTGACCAAACAGCTCGCGCATTTTTGTGCAGCGCAAATTGTTATTGCACAATTTTAGTTTTTCGGTTTTCGGTTTTCGTGGGGAATTCAATGCAATGGCCATTGGCCATTGGCCACTGGCCACTGGTCAGGACAAGCAAAAAGCACAATGCGCCACAAAATTCGCCTAATTGTCACTCTCTCGGCCGCTGCCGATGCCGCTAAGGCACATAACACTTTGTTTTTGCTAATTTTCTGACACCTGTAAGCCGTTCCTGGAGTCCAACTTTTATTTTGAGACAATAGAAGGGGCGGGCGGCACGTGACTGCTGCGGCTTTATGAATAACAGCCCGTATCCATCTCTGTCGCCGTGTCACCGTGTGACTCACCTGACACAGTTGCAGTGCCAGTTTGTTGTTTGTTGCCCTTTGTTTTCGGCTAGCGGTGGGGGGTGGCAGCGATGATTCTCCAGAGATTCCCCAGCGATCTCACCGAACCAGCGACGAGCGACCAGCAAACAGCAACCGTTAAAATTGCATGCCTCACTCGGCCATTATCAAACTAAGGCATCAATCTGCCAGAAACAGAACAGAGACGCCACAATTGCAAATTGCCGGGGCAATTACCAGGATGGAGACGGCGAGGGGCACTAAAATGGAGCAGCCGCCTGAAACACGTTTTAGCCTCGGATAGATAAAGAATAGCCAATTGGTCCGCAGAGCAGAGCAGCTGGGTGATTATGCAATTTACAAGATCCGATCCGACTGCGAGTGCCACTGCACTCTGGGATCTGGGCAATATAGTGGTCTGGGTAAGGGGCATTGGAGCGATCCAATTGTTATGACTGCTAAATCATTTCTAATACCCAAATTTAAGGAGAAATAATCATAAATAACTGGGTTAATTTGTAACGCTTCCACGCGTGTTTAATGAACCGTTCAGCCCGATTGGAGTTCTCCGAGTTGGGCCTCCGATTGGAAGCCTCCACTCCTCCCAGCTTTGAATGGAACGGATACTGAAATAATGTGAATTGAAATAAATTAACGATCTAGACACGATTTAGAGAAAATCGTCTTTCTCTCTAAGGCCATGTGTTAAAATTTAACAAAATGCAATAGATTCCAAAATAAACATACCTTATTGCCCCATTTTTGGCCAGACTTCAACTGAATCAAGTCAGGGACTGTCAAGTTCAAAGTTATAAATGTGCCTGGGATCGTGCGGAGTTTATTTTATTTCCATGATTTCGATGTGATCGCAGCCAGCATACGAAATCAGTTCACAAATCTCTTGTCATTTCGGTTTCTGTTTCTGTTTCTGTTACTGTTTCGTTTGAGGGATTTGTATTTCCTGCGCCGCATTTGAAAGTCGCAGAGAATTATTCTGTCATTGACTGGGGTACTCGGGTCGTATAGGGATCAATTACCTTTCAAATCCAATTTGCATTTGAAATGCATAACGAAATCGTGAGCACACAAAGCCCAGGCAACCGAATAATATTTTGGCAGTCGCACGCTGGGCTGGCAGTTCATTGTCTCCAGCTGATTGGCAGGCTTTCAAATTGCGACTTGCGACTTGCGTTTTGCGAATCGAGCAGCATCAGAATATGCAGGTGGCTGGTGTATCTTGTGGCACCCACACAGCCGCCAGCTGCATCCACCACCTCGTGCTGTTGCAACAATCCGGGTCCGGGGCAGAGTAAAGGTGTGCCAGTAGCTGCTACCTCGGATCTCTCCGATCAATAAGCTCTGCTGGGCACGCAAGGCCTACTTGAAGGGGCTAAGCCAGCCGAGCATCTTGGCGGGATTCGGAATATGGGTTAATTCGGGCCCGGCTCCGTTTGTCTTATTTTCATTGCTGATGAAGACAATTTCTTTGACTCTTACTTTTGATTAGAGCATGAGTCTGCAGTAATGTGCGGCGTTTGCGGATTAATTCTTGGAAAGTAAATCTGGCGATGATTTGTCAACCGTTTCTCAAGTGAATCGCTTTTCGATTTGGGTTAAGAAAGCACAAACTTTCGTTTTCAAGAGAGCCAGGGGCGATGTTGTAACCCTTTAGACCCTCCACTAGACAGTCCAGCTCCCAGTCCCCCCCAATTTTACGAGATTCTTGCGTGAAACTTTGCTGCAAATTAAGACTCTCAAAATTATGACGGCCTGTCTATAATTAATCAAAGCACTAGGGCCGCCGTCGACTCCGATCTGCCTGTCATTTAGTTTCAATTAACAGACGCCAATTGTACAGGGCATTTGAAAGTAAAACTGCCCGCACCTACTGGAATTCGTTATACATTTTTCAGCTCTAGGAGATGCATTGTTAGCTTTGGCCTTTGTTGGGGCTCGCAACCAGTTTAGTTTAGAAATTCTACTAGCTTGGCCATGGCGAAACCTGATGTGCTACATCGGGCGATTTGTATTCCGAATGACGTCTGGTTCCGTTTCGCTGGACTGTAGACTGTATGGTAGAGGAGAATCTCGGCTCCCAGCTGATTGAATTGCAAAGGAAATAGGGGGAAAATGGGAAACTCGCTGGCTGTTCTGCAAGTTATATGAGCCATTTTGCAACCTAAACAAACGTCAAGCCGTCACCGTCAACCGTCGACCATCAACCGCGCTGGCCTTGGGTTTGTGGGCATATTCGGCAGGCTATCCCTCCGCCATGGCTGGAATCTTGGCTCATCACCCGCTAATTTATGCCGTATTGCATTATCGATTTGCGTTTGGTTTATGGCCCAGGCTTCTCTCGGAAGGTGGCCTAGCCAATACCGGCTGGCTTTCGGCGACTAAATTTATGCATTCAGTCAGAGGCATTTATCATGCGAAAGACACAACGCCTAATTAGCATATAAGGGGCACTGCGTGCCAATATTTCTCCAGAGGGGCCCCAGACAAAGGCCTCATCTTTGTTTGCATTGATTAGTTGACAAATAAACTAAGCGCCCTTATTTTTTGCTTTCTCTTTGCAGCCTTGTTTTTGGACACATCTCCGGACGACACTTTGCATGAAAATCGCAACCAAAAAAGGTGGGTAACCGATTCTTAATTAACTTTCGAATAACGAATGAATGAGTCCCCGGCGCTGGACAAATATGCCAATTAAGTCAATAAATATTTCCAGCTGTTATTTGCGTTTTGACACCAGATAACCAACTAGCAATAAAGATTTCTAAAAATGTTTCTTTCAAATTTACAAACGACAGAGGAACGGCAACAGGCTTTTTGCCTCGCAGAAATCCAAAATCATTTATGTTAATCAACACATGTTTTTCGGAGTCATTGGCTCTCTGGAAATTCTTTTTTTTTCGGCTTGGCTCTAAAAAATGCCCAAAAACCAAAACAAAACGTGTTTAAGCCTCGCACAAAAAACCAAAATTCAAATTCCAATTGTGGCCCGTTGAAATTTTGCGCTAATGTTGCCATTTGTGTTGCTGTTGCTGCCGATGTTGCTGCTGGGCCAGTTTGAAGTTGCTTGTGAGTTGCTGCTGATGTTGCCGTACGCCGAGTTATTTTTGGTATGCCCCGACTTTATATGGCCGAACAAGATTTCAGCGCCCAAGTCGGATGTTAGACTCCGCACGGCGCAGGTTTTCTTGTTTCTAATTCTCATGCAAATATGCAGCCTTCTGTAGCCTCTGCTCCCCAACTGTTTGCATTTCAATAAGTGTTCGATATTCGAATACATTAGGTTCTCGCGAAATCTGCGATTCTTTATGACTCAAAGCAAAGTCAAACATTTTAAAATCGAATTCGCATTAACTACTCCTAAACGGGCTGCGCAAAAAATATGGAGAGAAAACAAAATTCTCGCTGGCTTGATAACAACAAAATTCGAAAGAGCCATAAATGTCGGGGAGATAAGCCAAAATAACGTGTTTTCGCCCAGGTAGAGCGGAAATCGTCGCTTCGGGAGAAATGTTCAATAACATTACGCATTCGCACCGTTGGTGAGTCACCAGAACCAGTGACTGGACGGGTCTCAGAACTCAGTGCAGAAATCAGAATTAAAATCATATTACTTTGATCTCTGAGACCCCCTTTTAGTTAACAGCCTTAACAGCCTGATTATAACTAAATTGCCAGCTTCAAGGGTCCAGTTGTTCTGGAGCGAGCATAAACCAAACCAAACAAGGCCCTAATCCACTCAATCCTCCCTGCAGAATCGCATTACCAGTCCCAGCATGACTCCTCGTTGCCAGGTCTGCGTTAATTATGAAGGTGACATGCAAAGCGAATCCTGGGGACGCCCTTTTATTCGCAGCATAAACTCACACTTAAAATCAATAAACGTAAACTGGCCGCCCAAAGGCAAATTGCATTCGACATGTGTTCGGGCGATAAAACTATAAAATAGCACAAACTTATGCCTGCAATAAACATAAAGAATTCACTCCCCGCCCAGGTCCTCCCAGGTACTACGATAGGAGGACCTACGATTGGAGGACCTGGGCCAGGGACGACTCCCAAAACAATCTGCCAAAAAACCGCAGAGACCGCGGATAATAACAAAAATCTGGGACGGGCCTAGCCTTCCTGGCCAGACTATCCTCTTCCCTGGGACGAGTATAGAGTTGTTGGTACATGCGTAAACAAGTATTTTTATGGCCGCGGCCACGGGACATAAAAGGATGCCCCACAGCTCTGGAGCAGGATGATGGGACACGGCCATAAAGGCACTTAATTGCCATTTTATTACCGAAGCTATTAGGCCACAGTCGGCCTACTCCCCAGCCAGACAGCTAGACAGGCATTCAGCCAGTCAGCTGGTCTGTCTTTCATTAGGAGATGCGAAATGCAAAATGGAAGCGACTCCCGCCCGGGAATACGATTCACTTTCGCAGCTTATTGCGCTACATTTACTTCACTTGAATCACCACGAGTGGAGGCAGTTGCTCTGGAGTTCCTCTTTCAGCATCTCTACATGAAACTGGCGGGTTTTTTTTTTTCGCAGTGCTCGCTCCCTTCAGCGATCGGCGCAATGCCAACCGGCTGTATCTTTAATGAAATCTGCATGTTGTGCGCTTTAACAAGCATTCTCTTGTCTACTCATGTCGCCCTCCCCCGTATCTTTTGTCCATCTGCGGGGATCCGTGGCCCTGGCAGTACCATTGTGCGGGAATCCGATATTCTAGAGAGATGGAGCCTTTGGCCAGATCACCAACTCAGTTGTGCGGCCGGCAAATCTTGTTAGCGTAAATATTAACTTGTAAATATGATGATGCCCCCCTTGGAAATGGTTTGAATTGCTGATAAATATCATTAGGTCTCGTAACTCCCTCCGCTGCTTCCCCAATGTCTCTGTATCTGTATTTGCGTCCGTGTATTGGCATTGCAATTCTATTAAGATTTGTATCTAAAGTGCTTGCACAGCCCATTTGTTGGTGGAGAACTGGGGACTGAAAGCCCGACCAAAGGCAAGAGCCAGATTATTGTTATTGTGCGACTGATAACACAGAAGTAACTGACAATTTGCCGTCGAGTTAAGTTGCTTTTTAAGCCAAGTTCCGAGCTACGCCTCCCACTTACATTGCACAACGAGAAAACAAACAACACTAGGCATAATACGTTTTGTATAAAATACGTTAACGCTTTCTGTAGGTACTTTCCTGGCCATCAAAATTCGAGGCAGACACTGCACGCTTTGTGCTCGTAAATTAAGTTTCCTGGGAATCGCTACAACAAAGATATGGCCAGAACAGAACCCTTCCTAGGGGAGAGCGACTGCTCCAAGTGGCAACAAAGACGTGACAAATGCCCCAAACGAGCTACTTCAAAGCGTGGGAGTTGCATTCACTCCCAATGGCGCCAGAAGGTCGGTATCTTCTCCATTTCGTTCAGTTCGGTTATGTTTGGGGCCACCACTGCGATAAAGTCACTTAGCCACTCATATTTCAACGAAACGTGCACATCAGCTCCTACTTTCCCAGCACAATTCCAAAAGAAAGACGGTATCTTCGAAAATTCGTCAAAACATTAGAACCAACTAGCCCTGAAGTTATACATTTGAAAGTGTATTCCCCCGCCCGGTGGGGGATCCATTCCAGGTCTCGTAATTCCAAGCTCTCATCGCCGCCAGCGGGGCAGCAGAGCCACGCAGTTGGACACTGCCTGCTCCAGTTAACCGAAAATCGGATCGCGGCACACGCTGCGTATGCGTATTATGTTTGCCTCCGTTCCCCTACCAGTTCCCGTTCCAGCTCCAATCGAGTTCCCCAACTCCACAGCTCCCCAGTTAGAGTTCAATAAACGATTAGACCGCTTGTGGAGTTCTGAAGTTGTCGCCGTCACTGCTCCCCAGTCTTCGTTGTTCTTCTCCATGTTGTTGCCGATTTCTTGGTGCGTTTGGTTGCGTGTGTCTGCCAAAGTTATCTCGGCTTTTTACACTAAGGCGAAGGCTAATATGTCATTTGGTCATTGATACGCGCGCCGACGGGTGCGAGCGGGATGGCCACGGTGCAGGAGGGATACGGGGCTAGAGCGGCCGGACTCTGCCTCGAAAGCCAAACGCTTACTGTCAGTGTGAGGCGCGCATAATTAATTGCGCCTATCAATGATGCCGCCGCTTTTGCTGTAGCTGTGTTTTCTCTCTCCAAGCCTTTATCTTCATACCCTAACTGAGGATTTGTCGAAACATGCCACCTGAAAGAATTCGGAAGGGTAACCAAGCTTCGGCTTGGTCCGGACAAAACCTTTCTGGCTGGCTTTTTCCTGTTTCGTTGCACGCATGTGGCCAAAAGTCCGTAGGAGCCCCGTCTCGGTGGCTCCTCAGTTGGCCTCCATTGGTTATTGGCAGCAGCTCCTTGAGATAAGCCTGTCCGCTTATGCGATTTTTGTGTGGCTTTAGCATAAATCATGTACCGCAAAATGTTATGTCAGAATCCTTTATGCAAAAACAAGGCAGGCGACAAAAGTCGAGAGTTTTTCGAGCTCTAGAAAGTGAAGTTATAGGTAGTCTAAAATGTACCTTTCACAAGTACATCTTATGGGAATGTTGAATCATGACGGTTAGGTTGTAAAATCCACAACTCTTTGCAGGGAAAGCATCTCTAGAACAGAGCTATTGTCCGGGTCTTCCGGGAAGCACTTTTCCTCCCATGAGACTCGCCAGACCACGAAAGCTGCCGCAGATGGTGGCAAGAGGGCTGCTGAAGGGGCCAGTGCAATATTCAAACTTAACACAAAGCCTCTGGCTAATTTATGCCTCACTTTTGCCATTCCTGTCGTGTTGTGGCTTTTGCTTTTGCTGGTGCTGGGCTACTGTCTGTTGCATGCAAATGCGAAATGATTGATATTGGCTGGGTTTCTGTTTGAAGCTTACAAGTGAAACGAAAAATTCTCCTTGTGCAAAAGACTGGCATTTTGAAGTGCGAGTAATTGCAGCTGCAACAGTTTTTCATGTTGCTCGCTATTTTGGCAATGCAATGGAAAACTTCCCTTCACAAGACAGCCTCCGATTCCGACTCCGACTCCGACTGGGACCCGACTCCAACTCTGAGAAAAATAGGTCTGCCAGTCCGGTGATGGCCACTTGAATGTTTGGAAATTATAGACTGCTTTGCGCCGTTTGGCGTCTACATCTTGCAGATGTCCAACTTAAATGCCAAACCAAGAGAATTGCTGATGCCCGAAAATATCTCAAAATGTCAAATAGAGCCTGGCATAAGCGTTGAATTTTGATGGGTTTCATAAAATTCTACTCAGCTGTGAGCTTGACACCCCCGAGGCTATTATTATGACAGCCCCCAATCGTGATGGTCAAAAAACCAGATTTCTCAGCCATAAATCTCTGCGATTATGCAAAACAAAAAATAGCCCGGTCCAAGGGCCTTCATTGCAAGAAACGCGGCTAATTACCAGAGCCAGTTTCAGGCCTGAAAACCCGGGTCTGAGCGGTAATTACAGCCGAGCACATGCCACATTATTCTTTTGTGCAACGAGCACGACGCTGGGCTTTGCCTGTTTCTGACCCTTGCCCCCCACTTGGCGGTGCTTGTCGTCCTCCAACTCCATCTCCAGCTACGACGCCATCTCGCGGGGAATCGCGGGGGCAGCGGCGAAAAAGCCACACAAACGTCAGTCAGGATCGCTGAAACCGGTTGAGTTATGAAAAATTATGATTGTCACCGGTACGGGCTGGCTCGGGGCCACAACATCAATACCGCAAAACAACAGCAGCAAACACAAAATGTGTAACAATTTCCAGTTAACCCTGTGAAGGCATTCGGCGACTGGTTGTGTTCGGAGCCATGGCCGGAGCCAGCATGGGTTAAGCCATTGTGGCTTTTACGCTAAAAGCCAACACCAAATAGACAACAATTATAATGGCAGCCCGATCTGGCAGGTCGGGTGCTCATGTACGTATAATTATTTGCCCACGTTTCGTATGTCTTGCCAGACTGACTGTCGTCGTTGTCAGCAGCACCTCACGGTCCCCCAGCTCGAGCTCCACCTCTCCCCGATACCACACAATCACCAGCATCTGCATACATAGGTGTGTGCTCACAAATCGCTGGCATTTTTGCATTTTCCTAAGTCAGAGTCATAACTCGGCTGCTGCTAGTGCTTAGGTACACAAAAGTCTCCATCCGCCTCGCTTTCCAGGGTATATGTTTGGACTCAGTCGTTTGGGAAATGTGGCCAGCATGTGGGGCGAAGCACAGCTGTTGGCAAGATGTTGCTGCCGCCGCAATTGCCAATTGTCCTGCTGCTGCTGCTAATTTAAGTATCATTGCACTGCCATTTGAATGTGGCATCTGCAATTGTGCGTGCAACATTTCAATTGAAAACGAATGAAAAGGGGAGCCATTCCCTATACAGTAAGGTTCTCCCTTGGAAGGCAGCTGCGAGAATTGTCATCCAGTGTCAGTTTTAATTAGTTTGTTTACAACAAAAGCAGACAATGGCGACTCCGGAGTACAGCTCCGGGCTTCCCACTCATTGCCCCCAATCAGATCAATTTGGACTGTCAGTGCTCACTCCTCAGTCCTTCGTCGCTTTAAATAACTTTAAATTGTTCTGCGAGCCATAAAATTTGTGGTCAGAAATGCACTCACTGGGTTAATTACCAGTCGCCAGTCTTCATTTGCCGCTGCCCGCTGATTAGAGCGGGCAAAGTCTTGCCGCTTATCAGCGAAGAAGCCAGCACTCCATCCAGAGATTAGAATTCTTTGTTTCCAATCTGGAGGCCAACACTTGGCCAAAATATTTACTATTTCCCCACTGTCTAGGTTCAACCAAATCGCCCACGGACAGCTCGCTCGAGTTTCCGAGACAATACAAGACAAAAAACCTTCGCAAAACTTTATGACCAGCAAATTGAATGCTTTTTAACAGCCTGAAGGACCCCCTTTGTTGTGTTGTTTAATTTTTGTTGTATCAACATACAATAAATGTTAATTAACAGCATTTATGTGGTCCGGCCTATTGACATTCTTGTCATAAATTGCCTAACCCTAACAGAAATATAACTTAAATGATGCGGAATTTGTACCTGTTTTTAAAATGAATTTGCACTTTTGGCAAATGTTACTTGTGAGTACAAAGAACCCTCCTTCTGCGATCGCTAAATTAAACAATTTATTTAAATTTAAGTGGAGCCGAGTGCCTGCTTCGAATGGTCCTTTGATTAACGCTAAAGAGCCAGTCAGCCATGCCGTCAATTTAAGCAGAATTATGGCAAAAACTCTGCAAGTGGGAGCCGCGATCAGAACAAACAAACAGTCCCCCGCCCGATTCACATCCCGATTCCGACCCCGATCCCGATCCCGATCCCTTTACGATTCCGGCACATTTCTCATTACAAATTGAGTCATTAAATTTATTTATACTCGCTGAAAGGCAGCCACATCCCGCAGCCCAGGCTCTCAGTTTGCCAGCAAAAGTCTGTAAAAAAAGCACTTCCGCGTTACTGAAGCTGCAATTCTGAAACTTTCAATTCTGGGTCAAATTCCTGTGCTCCGCTTTGCTATATGCATATGGCAAGACAAATATGCCTTTTAAGTATCATTTTTTATGGCTTTTCATTACGGCTGCATATATAATTCTTAATATGAAAGTTGGTCTCCCGACGACTCCCGAGAATCCTCACCAACCCGAAAGTGGAACAAGTTATAAAGTTGTATATTTTAATAGGCCACTGCAAAAATAAATATGCATTTTGGGTATCCGCAAACACTTTGTGGGTCACCTTCTCTGAACTCTGGATCTGGAGTCCGGATTTCGGGTTTCCCTTCGCCGCCCCTAAGAGTGTCATAATCATTCGATTGGCGTGAAAACAGACCCACTTTCGACGTCAAGCGTCAGGAGCTCCATCTCGAGTTCCATCCGAAGCTCCATCCCCATCTCGAGCTCTGCAGCTCTATCTCTATGATTTAGTGTGCCGGGGCCACTTGACAATAATTTACGCAAATGGCATAATTCGCTTTATGGGCGCAACATGATGATGACGATAATAGCAATGATGAGCGTGCAGATCGGTCCTGCAATGACTGTAACTATGTAGTTTATGTAGTTAAAGAGGAGTGCTCGACGCGCTTTCAACGCCAACGCTGAAATGGAAGCGAGTCTTCGGATCTCGGAGTCTTGGTGTCTTGAAGTCTTGGAGCCTTGGCCGCGGACTCCGCCTAATGAGGCCTTTGTCTGGGGGCTGTTCTGGGTCCCAGAGGGGGTTCACATCTACATGACTCAGAGTCATGTTCACTTGGAGGGCGTATGTTGTTTTTACAGAGTCCAAGACCAAAGGGTACTTTCATTTAAGGAGGGCGTTTGCCAGGGAAACTTAAGCTAGCTCAGGGTATTCTACTCTTCGCAACCATTGTATCCGTCTGGTATTTGGTTATTTTTGCGTGCTGACTCGATGCCAATCGAATGACAACCGCTGCAGTTGCAGCCTGATAAGGGATGCCTCCAAAAGCGCCGCTTACATGACCACAGCCATGCTCGCAGATTGCATTTGCAGCCGGGCAGGATTCCTTCTTTCTCTTAATTGCAATTGCAAACGCAGATATTTACAATTCCACGCACATCCACAATCAGCCGATGGATGGGCCCCCAGAAGATTGCCAATATAGCCTTGCGCCATATCAAGCCTCAAAATCTGAACGGTGGTGCCTGCCAGGATGCAGTGGTGGTGGATGCAGTGGTGCGGTGGTGCGGCGGTGATGTGGGGAAGTGGTGCCGCCAACCACTTGGTACATCATCGGAGCGCACGCCTTAGAATTATTGGCGCTAGACATGCAAATCCAAGTGGCTTGGTCCTGGTCTTTTCCTCTTCTTTGGCTTTCTTTTTTTCCGATTGAGTCGATCTATTGGCCCGAAGCTGCGACTGCGGAATTCTAACGACTTTTGTAATCACAATCGTCTAGGCGGCATAAATCATAATGGCTTTATTTATGCCGCGACAGTTGTTACAATTCTATCAACATCCGAAGGAATATTTGAAATAAACAAATTGGTTTTTCAGGGCGCCCTGCCAAATGGTTTATCCATCCCAATTTTTCGTAAATTGTTTTTTGGGGCAGCAATTTCTAAACAATTGAGAGCATCTATGTGCCAGCAGCTGAGCTGTGTTTGTACTTTGTTTTTGGTGGCAGGGACAAGAATTAGTTATGGATTCAAACTCATAAGTCCCAAGCCCCAAGGCCCACCTGGGCGGGTCATTAAGGGCACTTGCGTTTACATGACAATGGAATTAACCGTGAAAATAATGCCCTACACCGGAAACAAACTTTTGATTTTTGCTACTACGATTAATTCTAGCAAGTCTCTTATCGAAGGGTAACACGATTTGACGGTTAAAACTGTTTCAGTTCTATTTCTCCAAGTGCATTCCCCACTTGAACAAGATTGAGATTTCCGAAATCTCATTAAAGAACCCAAACATTTGTCGCCGTCGGCCCTGTGGAAAAATCTCTGTCCATATTTACGTTTGGCACCTCATTATGACGACCTAACCGCAGACGTACAAAGCTGGCGACAAGCCCACAAGGGCTGCCCAAATAATTTTGAGAACAATTGCAGCTCTTTAAACAGATATCTGGGTGCCCCCTGGAGAATGCAGCTTGCGGTACTCCGGCCTGGTGATCATTAGTAAACACAACATGTCGGGTGCCGGTTGTCGGGTGCATTCACCTGCACTTTCTGCTCCGAGATCCAGCACTTTGGGATGCAGGGAGTCAACTGGGTCAGCGGGCAGATTAGCGCTTCAATCGGGCTATCGGGCAATCGCCCAATCGGACTATCGGTCCATCGTCTCAATCGGCGACTGATTGATTGCAGGCAATTATAGCGGGTCTGGCGATGATTGAATAATAAATTCACTGGCGACTTTGATCAGCGTTCAAAGGCAGCCAAAGTAAACAAAATTGTAGCAAGTTATGCTAGTGGAACTCAAATCTGAATGCCGATTCGAATTTGAATTTGATTTTTTTATATTGATGGCAATTGGAGGCGAGTGTGCCCGATATGTTGTTTATTTTGTTGTAAACATCCGGACGTGCAACAAATTGTGGCATATTGTGCAGGAAGCATCGTGCAGCAAGCTGCCCCGCCATAGGGCGTACATATTTTTCAGGCTTCGTGTTTTTTTCGGGTGGGTTGTACTGTGTTTTTTTCGGGGAAAGCATATTTTCCTCGTTTATTTATCAATGAAGTTGCCGGCAGTACAGACGTAGCCTCCTGCGATTTCGATTTCGCTTTCAGCATCAGGATCAGCATCAGCATCAGTTTGGTTTCGTTTTTGATTCCGCAATTCGCAGATCCCGTGGCAGTTCATCGCGAGCCATTTAATTCATTTTTAGTGCATTTAATTATTATGTGTGCCGCCGCAAAATGTACACAATTTATTGCAAGAGGTGTGGCCCGCGCTTTTTAATATTATATGTACCTACAATTTCCTTTCAAAAGCTTTAAAAGTAATTTATGTGTCTGTTTTTTCTTTGCAGGTAAATTATGCAAATATACTTTTGAACCGCTTTGCCTTTTGCGGTGCAGATCGCGTGCTTAGATACGTGCTTTACTGTGTGAGTACAAAAAACACAAAATTATGCATGGCAAATAGGAATCAACCGCAACGTGCCAAAATGCTGGCATTTATGGGCAGTGAGTCGTCTCCAAGACAGGGAGGGGCACGATGTCTCTAAACTAATTACTCGATAACTAGAACATCCAACTAAAGAGTCAACTATCTCTGGACAAGATCCCGGAATTAGATATTTCCAAGCAACGAGGCAGTGCTAACCCATATACGTGCGAATTCTATATTTGCATTTAAATCACCTTCTTACCGGCATATTGCGTATACGCACCGTGGCCCGCATGCTCCGCTCTTTAAAATTCACTTGACGTTGGGAGTCCTTGACACCTTTGTGGGCTTTGTTTTAATTACCAAATGCCAGAGCGATAACTGCAGTTTCAACGGCAACGGAGCTTCTTTGGCAATTTGTCATCCTGTTGGCAGCCTGACGATTCCAGCTTTGCCCAATATTTATGCTATTTGTGCATGTGCGCGGCGCGCATGCTTAATTACGAATTCGCTAAAACTGTCACAATCACTGAGCCTGCAGCATTTGTCAAATTGACAGCAGTTGCTGCCCGTGAAGAAATTGCGCACTTTTATGCTTCATCCTGACACCGCAGAGTCGAGTCTGTAGCAGAGCAGGGGGGGACTTACAATTTTGGACGCGCACGCGCAGCCCCAACTCGCTGAGCCGGGCTTGAATAATGCCCGCTTAGCACGCACCTCGGAGATACAGAAACACACACTCCCTAACAAGAAGCGATCATATTTCATATGTCAATAAACCACGGGCACTCGGGCCAAGCCTCTTTTGCGCTTTTTGCTCGCCAGCTCTGGGCCAAAACTTTAATGATATTTTCATTAACTTGGCCTTTGCCAAAAGGCCCCGACCACGCATGGCCAGCAATTGAAATTTCGATTTGAAGTTCAATCGGGCGATGCAGGTGAGCCCCGGCTCGGAGAGCTGATTATCGCCGGGCATTGAGTGGCTATCGGAAAGCGTCAATAATGCCGCCAATTATTGCTCGTGCAAACATTTTTTGTTTCGAGTACTTGCCCAAGGCGGGCGTCCTTGTCCTTGTCCCTGAAATAGAGAATCAAATCAAATCGCCGCCGGCGTATTTGCAATTTCAAAACCCAGCCAGCCTCTAAACTACATTTGAGTTTGTATATAATACGGGGAAACCTGGAACGAGGGTACGGCTCTGCCGGAAAAGATCTCTAGCAAAATCTCTAGCATTTCCCCAACTTATTTGTTTAATTTTTGACAAACTTATTATGCGCTCTGCGGGATATACAAATAGGCACGCAGTTAATTTCAATAAAAAGCCTTCACATCACTCCGGTCTGGAGTTTGGCCTTTGGCATCGCCTGTCAGCGGAATCTGTCAGTCAGTCGAGTTAGTGGGGTGGCAGGTAGTGGGCCAGGCCAGGAGGCCCAGAAGAGCCAACATGCAACAGCCAAAAGGCAACAGGCAACGCATGTTACCGTTGCCCATCGGCTGACTCATGACGCCGACCACGGCCCGCTGTCATTTTAGCCATTTGCGATGTCAGTCGTTAGGCATATACGCCATATAAGCCAAATGTACGAGCTTACAAAAGGATTTGTCCGTCGTGGCCGCTGGCGCTTTGATTAATTGCCGACTTAGAGCGAAGGATGCCCGATCCCAGCCCCGGTCCTGGCCATTCTCGTTAGGCCAAGATCCCAGAGCCAAGCCAAAAACCAAAATCGCCTCCAAAATCGAATTCGAAGCCGCAGCCGAGAAAAGCTGATGTGTGGCGTTGGCGTGAATCACTTAAGCCAAAAGGTCAGCCCAACAAGGTTGAAGAAATGCAAACTTCAAGCTGTAAACTGAAGACTGCAAAATTAATTGCCGTTTGCTGGGAAATGCGGAAATTAATTGGACGACTACCACAATCCGAAACGACAAACTTTGTGGCGCAACAAATTGGCAACAAATTCGGCTGGAAGCAGTGCGCGGCCAGGCGGCCAGACAGCCAGACGGCCAGGAGGCCATAATAAATGGCCAATAGTGGCAAGCTGAAAAGCTGGTAAGCTGCAAAAAACGCCAAAAAGCCTGGCTTCTGCGCATTTTTGCGTGAAGAGGGTGCGAGAGAGACAAAGTGGAAGAAGAGAGTCATTACCACGCAATGAGGGAAAAAGCAGAAGGCGAGCTGGCAATCAGGGGTCAAGGGGTTAATAGGCAACATTAATAGACATCGTACGAGGCGATCGGCTGACCGGTTGGGCCTAGTTTCCCATTCGAGGTCCACTTGAAGAAACAAATCGGACAAAGTCTCAAAATAAGTCGTTTAAGCAATTTTACTTCAGATTCTGAATGTTGGAAAAGAAACAGTATTCGTTGAAGCTCGCATACATCCCTCCCACAAAAGATTGGCAAAGATATGGCCTCCCCTGGGGGTCATACTGGCTCTCATAGGTTTTTCCTCATCATTTTGGAAGGGGACCAATTCGACAATTTAATGAACAATGTTATATTTCCCCAAATATTTTTCTCCATGTGCCTTCTATCTCCGGGGGAACAAGCTATCGAAGAGACAGATAGTTTGTGTCGCCTTGATTGCCTGGCCCTGGGCCGAAAACTTTCCTCCGATCGGGGCTTTAAACCGAATGCGTATTTAAATCCATCGAATATGTTACTTCACTCGGCGACGAAAGTTTCCCACTCCCCGAGTGACGGACAGACGGACAGACGGACGGACACTCAGGACGGGTAATGGACTTATGAAAAGCCATGGCATAGACAATTACGGCAATTTGATTGCGCTCTGATGATTGGCCGTGCATATGATTGACTTATTGATTGGCCGAACGAGCGGCTGATTGATCGACTGATCGATTGCTAAAGTGATGGACTGGCTGACACTAAGACGCGGTCAGCCTCAATTAGCCAAGTCAGCCCAGGCAGCCCAGTCAGCCGGGGGCTCCATCCAGCGTTCATAGAACTCTGGGGCTACCGTTAGGCCCCGCTATATATAGTCCCTGATATGCAAATTGTAGAAATGCCAAATCAGGAGTCTAGACTTCATAAATAAGTCCGAGTCGAACGGCTACGTGCCGGGCATGCTTAAGCACATATGGATTTATTTATATATGATATTGTAATGCCCGGGAAAATATTTACGATGTCAAATGCACTGAAATGCATTGCAAAAATTCACTGGGTCTCTATTTTGGCTGTCGATGCCATAAATCAGCGGCTAAACATGCGAGAAAATCGCCTCAGAAGCTGGGACGTAAGTTTATTCGCTGTTTTGTTTCGATTTTTCAGTGGGGGGATACCAAAATAGTCTCTCGGCTCAGCCTTCCTACTTAAGTTTTAATTTATGCGTAAGCCTGGATTTAGTTGCTTTTCAATATTAATTTCGTACTCTCCGGCATAAGCAGGCCCATAAATCACAATAACACAAATAAAGCACTGGATGGAGGATGGCTCTTCGGATTTATGGCGCAGATGGAAAAAAGGGGGCATCTGGATTTAATTTATGCTTTCCGATGTTTTACGATCGTTTTTTTACCAGCAGAGTTTAGCGTTGAGATAAGGGAGCAGCCAACTCTTGACTAATCCCCCTATTCGTCACTGGCTACACCTGATTTTTGGGCCCTATGTGGTCGGTCTGTGGTTTTTATTTCCGAACAACCCATTTGACAAATCGTTGGTAGCCCCGAAATGTACGAAATATAATATTACTCCTAGAGAAACCTAACTGGGGGCCTGTGGGGGATTAATGGTAAGACGTCGTCGGATGTCGACAGTTTGGACAGCTCCTACAATCCCCGGCCACAAATCCTATTAGAGCTGCCCCCAAAGCGCCGCCGGCCAAAGGGGGCTTGGGCAAGCAAAACACAAATTCAAAAATTAAATAAAATAAAATGGAAAATAATCATAAATACAAAGACACGCGCACAGCTGTGCCGCGAAAAGCCAAAGATCACCGAAAGCCCCGGTCCGATCCCGGTTCGGGATAGATCCAAAGCCCCAACAAAGCCCGGAGTTTGGGGTTTGAAGTTAGCAGCCTGGCCCGACGAGGGGGCGTGTGTAATCTGACATCTTCATGAAATAATTAAAATTATTTATTAATAATTTATTTTCACTCGGCTCCAGTAACAGATAAAGTGAAAGATAAGCGCCGTGTGTGCATTAAACAATTGAAATTAATTTGTCAACCGATTGACGGGGACCACGCCTCCCTATAACTCAAAAGGCGGAAGGCTTTTAAGGCTTCGCAGAGAGCAGTGAGAGGTGAAAGGAGTTTGGAGGGAAACTTTCACGGCTTTTGCGAAAAGCTTTTAGCCGGGGTCGTGCAAAAGGTCAGAACCCGCCGGCCAAAAAGGTAGCAGTTAGTCGAGTTCCCAACCAGGACACTTTTTGATTTAGCACGGAGAGAAAAGGATACAGATTGCCTATCGATCGACATTCCAATAAAACTTTCTTTGAAAATTGTAGTTTTGAACCCCTAGAATATGAAATTGGACTATTTACATATTTCCCCCGCGCATTTCTGCCACAACAAATTAATCAGCAAATGCCCGAGACTCTGGCACTTTGGAAGCCTCAGCATCTGGGCATCTGGGCATTGGGAAGATCTGGTCCTGATCTGGTGGCTACCTGCTGTAGAGTGCCCTGCGGCCGAAAATCGCGGCGAGTGCGGTGAATGCAATTAAATGCAGTCTGCAGTTGGCGGTTGCCAGTTGGCAGCTCCATACATCTAGCGGGCAGTTAATCATGCATCGACAGCCGGCTTTTGGCCAGCAACTGACAGCATGGAAGCCTGGCAGCCTCGGCAGTCGGCAGACCAACTTTTTGGCGGTCACTTAGAAGTGCGGTGGCCGTGGAAAGTGTTGAGCGAAAAGCGGCTGGCAATTAAAACACGTTGTGGCCCAGGCTACAGCTCCAGCTACAGCTCCAGCTCTTTCCGCAGATGTGGCTCTGCTTGTGGCGGATGCCATGACGCACATACTCGTGTTGTTGGCCAAGTAAGTTGGCTGTGATGTGCGCAGCGAATTGGCTTTCAGCGGGGCTGCGATCCGAGCCACTCCGCTCCGCTCCATTCCATTTCACTTGACGCCAGTCCGTGGCAGGAATGAGGAAACGTTTTGGTGAAAAGCTGAGACGCGTTGAGAAATGTGGTTAATTGATTTTTGTTTTTGTAGGTAATTAATTTATGGCTTCCTTTTCGAATCCGAATCTGAATTCGCATCAGAATGCTTTTGAGCTCCAACCTGACCTGAAATCAACGCTTTTTGAATTCATTTAAACGAATGTTTAATTCTTTTATTGTTCGCCTTTGTTTCAGAATCACTCTGCATGGGTATACGACAATGTCCAATGCTCGCGAGCTGGCATTGATCGAGAAATGGGCTGACATTGCCACGCCGGCGACGCCGATCAGGCCGACTCTGTCGCCAACCTCCCCCCCGGCTATCCACCGGTCCATCGTGAAGCTCTGCTGCTGTCCCCAGCGGAGGCGGTACAATCTGCATCCGAAGCACTCCGGCAAGTCGGCGGCCAACACGCTGCATGCCAGAAATATATTCGCCGATAGTAGCGTCAGTGGCAGCGATCTGAGCTATATTGATGATGTGCCGCGGCGACGCCGGGCACAAGATTGCGATTACAATTGCCACTTTGAGTACAGTGGAGATAAGTTCGATGGCGATGATATTGGCAATCGCGACGACGGAAATGCGGCGCTGATATTAATGAATCAACGAAACCTATGCGAACAATGGCGGCAGGACAACAAAGGCAGCAGCAGCAACACAACAGCAACTTCAGCAACACCACCAACAAAGAGCCCGCAAAGTGGCAATGAGCAGCAGAAAAAGCGGCAACAGCAGCAACAAGAGCAACCCAAACCAACCCAAAGACTTAGCAATAGCTTGCAACAGCCACGGCAGCAACATCAACTGCAACAGCAACAGCAACAGCAAGAGCAACATAGCAATAAGGAAAATACACTAAGCTACGACAACAACAACAAGCCGCGCTGTAATTATTGTAAATTACCCGACACCGCCGAGCCCCAAACGAATAGCAACAGCAACAGCAACAGCAACAGCAATTGCAACAGCAACAGCGACTCGAAAATTGATTCACCGAAGTCGTCGCCGAATAAAATGACAATTACGACAGAAAAAGATAGAGAAACAGCAACATCCAGCGAGTGTGGGCTGCCAGCAGGAACGGCAACCGAGCAGCTGGTGGGTGCTGCCACAGAAGTGCTGTGCGGCGACACAGCAACATTGACAGCAGCAGCAACACCGACTAAGCCCCGCATTGCAGCTCGTCCGACCACGCCCAGCCGCCTTAAGACTGTGATCAAAACGACAATGGTGAAGCGGAGTCCTAGCCATGACTCAACAGCAACACATGTGTTGCAGCCAAACAGCGGCAACAGCAACAGCGGCAGCAACATCGACGAGCCCAGACGGTCGGTTAAGGAGCGCATCGCCGCCTTTGCGGCAGGAAATGGTGAGTTTTTTCTTCATTTATTTATTTATTTATACTTTTTGTCGCAACAGGGCTGCTTAATCAGCTTTGGAAACAAAGTCGCATTGTCGCCACGAAGCAAATAGGCACTAACTGGTTAATACAGGCTATTAGTTTTTCTCTCTCGATGGGGTCTTAGTATTAGTACAAATAATTTGAGATACTCTATGTACTCCATAAGTACCAATTCCTACATATTCAAGCTCTTTCCAGTATCGATTTGAAACAAAGTTAAAGAATAACCTTCAATCTCGTCATTTCCTGTTTTGGAATACCCACGGGAATACGTATTTTCCGTCTCAAATGTCACGAAAAGTGAATTAACTTTTGTATCGCAGAATAAATCTCGCGCATCTGAATCATTTTCGCTGGAAACAATTAAAATTGATTAAAGGTATTATTAAAATACCCGTTCGATAAACTTAAATATAAAACAAATGAATCGGAGAGGGGGAAAATCATAGAAGGGCGTGATCATAAGTAACCTTTCTCCGACTGCAATTCTGTATGAATTATGCATGACGTGGAGCCTTGGGTTTCCGTTAACATGACACACTCGTAAGGAGGCACACCTCGGAACCGAATCTATTACAAATCAATTAAATGCCGCAATGTTTAATAAAAAGCCACTTAAGGCGGCATAAAACTTCCCGCCATTGTGGTTAATAATAAAGTTGAAAATTTTATTATTAATGCGTCTGTGCAGAGTCCGCTGGCAATTGGAAATGGAAAAGTCGTAAAAGCCGGTCGGTGGGTGCAGCCACGCACTTGCAGGGGGCGGTGGCCCAAAATCTCGGCATCGCCGGATGGCGGTGAAGAAAAACACTCCCCTGGTCGGTCACTTTGTCACCAATGGCACCATTGAAGTCACTCCATTTGCTACATGCCACGCCCTGTGCCTGCGTTTTGCACAAAAAGTACAGAAATAAAGAAAAAAAAGCCACAAAGGCGCAACAGGAAACACGTACACTTGGCAATCGACGTCATGAGTGCGTATTATATCATTTTGATAGGCAAATGGGGCTTGAAAGCCGCCGGGCCAGGCCCAGGTATTAGGGCGCCTGGTCTGATCTGTCCCGAGTGCCGAGAGCTGTGATGCAAAAGACGAGGTCCCAAGCCGACACCCGTCAGCTCTGCGATCGCTGGACTTATTTTCCTGCCCATCGACCGCTAATCGCAGGTCCATGTGTGCGAGTGTCCAAGTTGCACTTCTGCCAGGCTGACAGCTTCTGCTGCCAGCTCACTCTTGTTTGCTTTATTTTATTTGCTCTCCGATGAGAATGGGCATTGCAAAAGGCTTTGGGGTAGGTCTCCTCCAGTGGGAGATGGAGTTGGGGATAGTACAGCATCTGCATCTACATATGCGCCACATGGAATATTGACCAATATTGACCAGGCCTGGTCTCAAACAGCTTTTGCATTGTTTTCAATTAGGCACAGTGACACCTCCGCCTTCGTTTCCCCTGCCAGGGCTCAATCGGCAATTAATCACGTTGATGTGACCTTAGCCAGCGATTCAATCAGCGGCGCAAAAACCACACTCACGCCCCTCCTCAATCGACGCGAACGGACAGTGGCCATTTAGCGGGCGCACCCAGCAAACAGTTTTATTTTAAGTAAATAAGCAAATAAGCTAAATACCTATTGCCAACAACAACTAATGTTTTGTTTCGAAAGAATTTGTGGCCAGCAGCTATTTTAAGCCGTTTATTTGCCAGAGCAAACAGAACCAAAGTTGGGGCTTGAATTCAAAAGACCTAAAGTCGTCAAAACAATAATCAAACGACTAAGGACTTTGATACTCTGAAGGTATTGTGAAGGATGTGCGGGAAAGACTTCTTGCCCCAAAAGCTACGACCCTTTGCCCGCGTGTAGGTACCGTTAGCGTTGCACAATTGAAATGCAACCAAGAGGGGGGCATGGTAGGAGGAAGTGCAAGAAATGTGCAGCCGAGTGTGGGCCTGGCTTTGTTTGTATTTATTTTGAAGCCCGACCTGGCTGGCAGCCTGCCAATCGGCCCAAAACGATCAATTGGCAGGGAGACCCCCATAAAATGTTGCCAAACGCTGCTGTCTCAGTCTCTGTCTCCACATATGCCTCGGTCTCTCTCTTTCTATCTGTCCGTCTGTCCGGCTGTCCGACTGTCCCTCTGCATCCGTCTCTTTCCCAGTCCGACCGACTCTCGTTTGCACCGCTGATTTACGAGCTCGCCACGGGCCGTTGTGTAACGCATGCGATTCAGAATTTTTAAATGCCAAGCTCTGACCAGCAGAAGCGAACTTAACTGGGACTGAGACTGCGACTACGACTGGGGACTGACTGAGACCCCTTGCTGGTGCTTGTGTCTCTGGAATATGTCTGTGGCTGTCGCCAAGTCCCGAGTCGCGAGTCGCGAGTCGCGACGGTGGCGGCGACATTTTAATCAAAAAACTCAATCGAACGCACGCATGCGCAATAAAAACAAAAATAAAATCGAGCCTATGAAACCAGCCACGGACACTCTTTAACCGTTTCACTTACCAGCTCCAAACATATCGCGGCGGCACACATAAATCCATATATAGCTCTAAAGTCTCACATAAATAGAAATCGGCACATGCCGGCCGGTCGCCGATCGCCGATCGCCGATTGTCGGGGTTCCCTTCCGTTTGACAAAATATATCGGCTTGACCCCTATGGGAAACTTCAATTAGATTGCTGGGAATTTATTGAAAAGCATAAGGCTAGGCCTTTTCCGGGAACTTTTCAATGGAATAGAAAAAAAGAGATTCTCTATTCTAGACAAGCGAAATATTATACAATATATAGGGTGTATGGATATCTGATATAGGTATGATTTGGCAACTCCCAAGTCACCGTAGTAGAACACAGCTGAAGATAAATAATGCGATCCCCTGGAAGGGGGAGCCCGGGAATAGTATGAGACATAAACTTGAATATGTAAATAATTGCTGGCCATTTTTTTACGCCACAACGAAATTAATTAAAACATTCGCGCAGACACACACATGTCGAACAAAAACCAGAGTTAATTCCGCTCACATGTGCGCAGCATATTGCGCAAAATTTATGACAATTTAAATGGCACACATTTGGCGGACAATTTGAGGCGATTAGCAGAAATTTTCTCGCACTCGGCCAGAGGTTTTGGGTGCGCCGGAGCCGGAGCAGCAATAACAGCTTTTTGCCACTTGGGCGAGATTAATCAACTCCTGACTCAACCCCCCTTAATTTGTTTTTTTTTCTGGACTTTTTCAGAGCAAATGCACTCGGCGAAGACCCATGACAAAGTCAAGAAGTTCACCAAAACGCAGTGCAATAGCAATACGAATCAAAACAACATGACAGGCGATGTGAAAAGTGCAATTAGCACTGCAGGCAGCAGCAGCCAACATGAAACGCTTATCAGCGGAGGAGCTGTGGTAGGAGCTGCAGCAGGAGAAGCTGTTGCATCCACAGCAGCAACTGCAGCAACATCAAAAACAGCAGCAGCAACATCAGGCAACATGTCAGCCATCGCCGCTGACGCCGCGCGCTACAAATCGGGATTAAGTGATGTGGCAGCCGACGGAGACGTTGATGGTCGGCGGGCAGCCTCATCTGGGGCCCCGAGCGTTTTCAGCACCGGTTGTGCAACCATGCCCCGCACCCGCCAACACGGAAGCGTGGCTGCCACATCGGAACGCAGCGGAGAAACGACTCCATCCGGCGTGACAGCTGATAAGAGCGATATCGCAGCCCCCCATCACCACGAACTGGCCGCCCTGGACAACCTGGACTTGGCCCATAGCCTGGACCTCTTGGACGTTGAGGGCGAGGACCCGTACGGGGCGCTCCAGGACTATTTGGAGCGCGTCAAGGTAAGTTTGAGCTAAGCTCATGTTTGGAATAGACATTTTCCCATCATAAACACGCATCTACAAATGCACTGAGAGAAACCCCAGCCAGCCGCATCTTGTCAACACTTTGCGATTTTGCAAATGATTATTTTGCGTGACAGGAAAATGTGTTGAGGCAGCTGGAATATGTAACGCATATGCCGCGCCGCATTGCCCGGCCCACTTTCCTCCGGCTGTCGTCGACGGTTGGGCTGTCGGGATGTCGGGCGGTCGGGCGGTACATAAAATTTTATGTTTCTGTACCGGAAAGCGCAATATTACACAAACACACATCAGCCGATGACGGCAACGTCAACGGCCGCAGCTTAGTTTTCATTATGTTTTTCATCGCCTTTCCTCAGTTTTGTCTCTTTTTTATAACTGCTTCACATGAATTTTCCTCCTCGAGTTTATGTTTGTTGGCCGCTCATGACGGAAGCACCGCAGAGACGCAGGCCGGCACGCACGCGAGCGTTAAGCCAGCGATTCGTTGGCGGTTCTTGCGGTCAGGGGTCTAAGGGGTCTACTAGCAGAAAACAAGAAGAAACTATCCCAGTGGATTTTCCGTAGAAAGCGCGAAATCTAGGGCAAATAACCGTCTTTATGGTTGATTTCTGCCAAACTCAAGAGCCCACAAATCGCCCGGGAATCGCCGGGAAATCGCCTCGCTCCTAACTGCGATTTTAACAGCCCCAAATCGTAGCGAGACGTTTATCGCCGCTGATCAACCAGGATGGCTTTATGGCCACCACCAGGGCACCCCCGCCCCTCATAATCAGTGTCATCACCTCAACACCCATCGGCCGCCCCTTTTTGGAGCAACTAGCCCGGCTTGGCTTTGCGTGGGCTGTCGGCTTATGGCTTGTGCGGTTATTAACGCCTTTTCACGGCCTTTCTTGGCCCTCTCCTCGTCCCCGTCCTCGTCCTCGTCATCTTCCCCATTGCCCCTATGAAATGCAACTAATTTTTTGGCCAAATTGAAATTATTAGCCGGCGACTGTGCCTAATGATGACAAAATGTGTCACAGCCCGGCCCACGCAGGCTAAGTGCTTTCTTTGGCCCAAGCATTTATGGTAGGTAAGAGAGGGCCAGGGGCTGGGGCAGTGCCAGGGACTGGGGGAGAGGTTAGAGGAGGGGACACGTCTCCTTTGTGCACATTTATTATGACAAATAGTGCAGCGTTTCGTTGGAAATTGCCGTTAGCTGCTAAGGCGCCTGTTGTTGGCGAGGCCTTAGGCTTACACTGTGAGAAAAACTGCGATTGGGATAGAGACATGTCATGGTCATGGTAGGCCTAGAGAAGAAATAAGCTTCCAAGTGTAGTTATGAAATGCGTTAGTGGAGGCGGTAATCACCGCCTGACCCATTTAAGACGCACCGAAACCAATCCAAGTGGGGCTCTGGCTCTGGCTTTGGCCAACTCGGCGGCAACCCGTTTGGGTTTTTCGCGTTTTTGCGTCGCACTTCCTGCATCAATTAGCTCTGGCTTTTGCACAGATTTTCCATAATTTTACATGGACAAGCTGGATGGCTAGCCAGCGAGGCTGGCCGGGTTGAGTTTTCCCGTTTAAGCAGCCATTAATCGGCTCTCGTCAGCGGACTAAGTAAGCTTAATGCATCAATCAAGCTTTCAGCGTCGAATCGCGTATAAATATTGGCTTTTGCCATTCAAAAATCTGATAAGTCCGGGCCCGGCTTGCGTGTGTTCTCAAACGATTTTAATTATAGATATTGACAACGTGGCGATGGGAATTGAGACGTAAGGCCGCTGCGCCTAGGGATTGTTTCTGTTGGATTTTTGGGTTTGATTTTGTGGTTCGATGAACCCAGCAGACTGAAGCCAAGACTGAGACTGAGGCTTCCAATTATGCGAATGCTGTTAATGAATGTGGGCGACGACTTGCCTTTGGTTTATCTATATGGTTTTATGCAATGGCAAATGTGAATGCGACTGCGACTGCGACTGGGACTCAGCTGCTTAGAGAAAGTTGTCTTTGCCCAATTTGCAAATGACGTTTTTTTGTCAACGTCAAACAGGCAACGGCGAACGGGCCAAAATGGCACAAACAAATGGCAATAAAAGGCAGCGGGCCTGCCTGCACGTTACCAATTTTGTCAACCAGCCCGGCCAGGAGGAGCTCGACTCAGCTCCCACAGAAAGGCTGCAATGGAGTCACAGAATCGCAGTCAGGCATCTCTCAGTGGGAGCAGTTCGAGCTTAGAGTTTGAGTTTGAGAAAAAGCTTCGATTTGATGGGGGTTTTGGTTTGGAGTGGGGGACTCCGGGATTCCGGGGGAGACTTCTAAAATTTCACCAGAGGCAATCATAATTGCAGACAGCAATTAAGTCGCTGTCACAGACTGCCAGCTACTCATGCTGATCGCGTTACAATTGCAGTTACAGTTGCAAACTTGCGACGTTCAAGTTGCAAGTTGTCAACTCCGGAGTCCGGACTCCAGACTTCATGCCGCTGACAATGCGTTGATATTTTCCGACAAGCAAATCAGCAGCTACAAAGAGGCCATGCCACAGAAACTGATCCAGCTTGCAGGAAGCTGGCATTTCTGGGCTGCTACTTTCTTTGGGGGCTCTGGTTGCTTGCCAAACAGACGCAAAGTGGCCTTCTGGTTAGGAATGGTTTGACTGTACACTCAACTGTCCTCACACTGTGAAAAAAGAAGCTAAAGAAGTCCAAAAAATATTGTAGATTGTAGAATTCCATTGAAAATTTATGATTGCGTAAGAATGCTGTTCCAGCTGTGACAGCTTTGAAGTCCTAAGCTCACCCAACTCAAGCTCTTCCCTCCAACCAGCTTTCGAGAGCTGCACGTGAGCCGGAGACACTTCAGGTGTCATTGCCCAGAGACTGCCCCCGTCTGCATTCTACCAAACCATCCCGGGTACTTGCATGGTTCCCCAGTATGAAGTGCCATTGAAATTATAATGATCTTCATGAGATTTTGGAGCGATCGCAGACGTCAGGCTACCAAAATAAAAGAGCCATGTCCAAAAAGCTATTTTTTGTTGGCCGACTGCGACCTTCAATGGTCATTTCTGTTGGAAAACAAAGCTAGCTGGTCCGCTGGCTCTGTGGCTGTGCTGTGCTCCGCTGGTTAACCAAATATTTTGACGTTGACGTCGATGTGGTCAATGTCAATGTCAGAAATGGTCTGAAGTGGAAAACTTTTCAATATCGGCTTAAAAAATCGATGTGTTATGTTATTTCTGTTTTTTTTTATGAATTTAAAGGTTCACTGCTTGGCTAATAAGCTAAACTCGCGTGATTGATGTGCGTTTTGGGTATTACACGGCCCTTGGCTTGACCTTTTCAGTCACACAGCTGCCGGTTGCTGGTTGCTGGTTTCTTGTTGTTCGAGTTGGTTGAGTTGCTCGAATTGCTGCGGTTGTTCTACAATATCGGGCCTGCATATCTGGCTGTGGCATCAACGGCCTGCCACGCCCGCCTGTCTGCAGCTGTGTGTCGTGTGGCCTCGCAGAAAGGTCCAGAGTCTAGACTCCGGATCGGCACAATGCTGATTGCATTTTGCGATAAATTAACCAATGAATACAATTAAAATAGGAAGTACTTGCAGCCAGATAGCCAAGGGCAGAGAGGCGAGACCTTCGCAAAACATTCGTACACTGCGAAATGCAATTGTGAAGGAAACCAGATTTTCTCAATGTGCACTCCCCAAGGCCAGAACAGCCAGGTCCCAAAGTTGGTTCGATTCGATTGGATCCGATTCTTCTCAGATCGATTGCATGCTTTAGTTTATTGTGTGCCATAGTTCTGTCTACATAAGTTGAAAAGCTGCCGGGGCGAAAAGGTACCCCAGGGAAAACTGAAACTCCGCCAACCCGAAAATCACTCGCCCGCCGCTCTTATCACTCCCATTTAAATGTCCGAGTTGGGGGAATCAGTGTCCGGATTAGCGTGTAGCGATTGCGTTAATTGCCTCTCGTGGGCATCGTCTGGAGTCGGAGGGGACCGCCGGAGGCGGTGGTCTATGTTCCAGGATGTTTTCACCTGCTGGCGCATGTTCGGGTTGCCAATGAAGCGGACATGCTGCTGCAACAGTTGCAGCAATTGCAATTGCTGCTGCTGATCGGCTGACAGTGATCTCGGCGAGTGCAATCTATTAGCGGCCAGCCGCCAGGGAGCAAACGCGGCAGCGTCCTTCGGTGACAGTGATGGGTCGCCTGATTGATCGAAGCCATTCGTTTTATGCGTTGACATTCCTGGCGTCCAGTTGTTGTCGCTGTCATCCTGCCACCAGCGCTTGCCCCCCGACAGGTACCGCTTGCCACGGTTGGGCACGAATGGGTCGTTGGCCTTGTAGAGGTCCCGGAGCTGGAGCTTCTTGCCGCGAGTGGCGAAGAAAGGGTCGTCCACCTGGAAGAGGCTGCGGTGCTTCTTGCCGCGGTGCGGGTAGAAAAGGTCGTCGTACTTAAACAGATCCTTAACCTTGTCCCGCTTGCCGCGGTTCGGAACGAACGGCTCGTACCGGTTCATCAGGGCGTCCAAATCCGGGGAGTTGTGTTTGCGACCCCGCGGCGGGATGAAAGGGTCGTTCTCCTTGCTCATCTCATCTGCGTAAGATGAAAAAGTCCTGCAAAACGTACCTATTTCAGACCCAACCCAACTCACCGCCCCACTGGTAGCCGTCGAAGAGCTTCTCCCTTCGCACTAGGACGTACTGCGGCTCGTCCACGATGAGCGGCGGCTCCAAGTGGCCCGACAAGTTCAGTTTCTTCCAGAGAAACATGCCCGGGTAGTAGCTCTCGGCGGCACCGTCACTGAGGTTGCCACCGGGGCGCTGCTGGTAGGGATAGAGGAGCTGCATGGCCCAATGGAGGAACTTGATTAGGTCCTGTTCGCCGGTCAGGAGCATGAAGACCTCGTTATTGTTGGCGCCCTCCTCGTTATCGTCGTCGTCCTCCGGAAGCTCCTCGGAGTCGGAGCCGTCCTCGGAAGAGGGATTCTGCATGGTGCTCAGCTGCAGATGCAGGCGAGCCAGGGCCTCTTTGTTCCTGAAAATGGTCACCAGTCAGATGGTCCACGAAATGATTAATGCCCAACCATTCGTTTAGATTAAGGAGCAGCAAAATTTCCCCGACGATATGCGTGGGTTTCAAGCAACTACATGTCTTTGCCGGAGTTTCTCTTTTTCCCCAAAACAAAAGACACTTCTTGTCGAGACGTGGGATCTCCTCCGCCTAAACTCGTCGCTTATCCGGGCTGTCAGGCCTGATCCAGTTCAATCAAAAGTCAATTTGAGGCAATTCCTCAGAAATTGCTGTGTAAAATTACAAATTAAGCGATGAGCCGCCATCGAGAGTTATGCGGGCTGTGGGGCCAATTAATCAGGCATTTAACAGATCGACAATAGCAAACATTTACAAAGAAAATAGCAATAAGGTTTTCAGGGCCTGGGGAGATGATTAATACCAATTTAATAGCAGCGCCCAATAATATTCAAAAATTACATGCCGCGGAACTCGACAGGGAAATTTTCAAGTTGAATAAAACAAGGGAGAGCAGCGAAACACATTTCTCACTCGCCGGAATGAAAAGTGAAATTGGTAATGCAGTTTTCGTTTCGATTTCGTTGCGGGCCAATGAATTTGCTGACAGTTGTTATTTTATAAAATAAATCAACATACGGACTCTCGGACTGACTCGAAACAAAACCCAAAATCGCCGGAGCTCGTACTGACTTTTTCACGCCCATTAATTGGTTTTGCGTGTTCCCGACCGACAGCCAAATTGTCGACGATTTGTGGCCCCACTCTTGCTCTCTGGCTTAACCTTATTTTATACATATATATTTTAACATTTTGTTGCAAATACCTGGGACCTGAGACCCTTCTGCCTCGGAGAGTTTAAGCGGAACCTTGGCTGATAGATTGCTTCGAAAGTAAAGCGGAAGCTTCATTTCAACTTTCCCCTCGAAATCTCTAGAATCTGGAGACTAGACGTGCTTACTTCCTTACGTGCTTACCTAGCTGCCAGACGGGTGCGATAGTACTCCTGGGGACACAGGTTGCTGGGTCGACCCTGGCACCGACTGCCCCAGTATCTGTGGGTAGGCGTGGTCCGATAGCTCCCGCCCAGCCCCCTTCCAAACCTCCCATCCGCGCCGAGTGCAATTTCCTGCGGCGCTGGATGCGGCGGCTGTGCTCCTAAATCATCTGCGTTTCGATTAAAATCCTCAGACGGCTGCGGTTGCTCCGCATCGGGGAGACCCAGTTTGGCCGAGTCCGCGTCCGGGGAGGGGTGCAGCATATCGCGCAGAGCATCGCTGGTGTTGTCGAACAGGACGCGGGCATCCTTTTTCTGCTGCTGGCGGTACTGGTGGCTCAAGGCCGACTTCGTGGCCGTGGCCGTGGCGATAAGCGATTGTGGCAAAGATAGGACCACGTTGCCATGGCCATGGTCGCCGCCGCAATAAATCGCCAGGCAGAGGCTCAGCCAGGCCAACGTGAGTCTCATGCTGTCTGCTGCGTTTCGGGTCCAATCCTCTGTCCTCTGTCCTCTGTCCGTGGTCCTCGGTGCTCTGTGGTCCTCTGCGACTCCAGACGTGGTGCCTCCGATCGAGTGTTCCAATTTCTACCTCGCTCCTGCTTCGGCGGCCACTTTGAAGCCAAAAAGCCAGCCAGGCAACGGCGACCGCTGCGTTTGGCTCTTGGAAAAGCGTAGCGACTGAAACTGAAAGTTGCTGGCAAACTGGGCAGCTTTTTATAGCCACAAGATGCAGACGGCGAGGCGGATGTGGAGAAAGAGGTGGAGGTAGTGGCAGAGGAGTAGCCCGCGGAGTTTTGGGAATACGCCTGCTGGTCCTGGTCTCCAAGATCCACATTGCTGGGCACATATGCAGCCACTGAGAAAATCCTCCTCGACTAGATTTGTCTCAAAAATCAAAGCATGGGTCAATTTCAAGACAAATATTTCTCTTAGTGCTTTACCTAGTAAAAGCGAATGAGAATTGTTTGCTTAAAGCGTTGTAGCATGAAATTAATAAAAGGAAATTTCATTTCAGGATACGAACTGGGAATTATGGGACTCTGTTTAGACGCCCCCGAGTCCTGTCACACGTCATAGTTGCGTAAGGATCGGAGAACATTTGCTGGGGACACTGGGCCGGTGGCCGACCTGTGACCCCAGACGCCCAAGGCGCCTCGCCAATTGGCCAACTCCCAAAACCCTGCCACAGAAACTGCCACCTTTGCGGCGTTCTTTCAAGACCCAGGGTCAGACTCAGACCCAGAATTTATTGTCCGCTAATGGCAGATCGCATTTGTCTGGCGAAGAAACTGCAGAAGCCACAAAGAGGGCCAACACAGACTCAATTGTTAAATAATGAGCTCCGCACGTTATTAATGTCACTGGGAAATTGGGCATCAGGGATCGGATATCGGGGATCGGACATGGACCGAAGGACCCGTTCTCATTCTGGCTTTCGCGTCCACGATTTTTAATTAAGTAATTCGCTGACTTTGTGGGCCCTGTGGGCTCTTCCCGATCTTCCCTTTCCTTTTTTGTTTAATCTGGCTAACAAATTGCTTCATTTCAATTTATTTGCATTTGTTGTCGGCAGCGAGTCGTGTTCCTGTGGTAGTTCGTGGCTGCAGTTTTCTGTTTCAAGTCTCAAGTTCCAAGTTCCGAGTGTGGAAAACCTTTCTGTCTGTTGTTTCTTTGCTTTTCTATTTTTCTGCCGCAGTCGTGTTCTAATTTATTTGTCTTTGATTGTACCCATGTCTCCCCGGGTTGTCTCGGTCGTGTCCTGGCCTCGTTCCTTTCCTTCCTGCTCTTTCCTCTTTCCTCGTTCCTGCCTTGGTGGGCAAATTAAGCAAGCATTCATCATAGTCGGCGGCCATTAGGAGGAGCCTCCGTGGCGCTCCGGGCGCGATTAATAGACTATTGCCTTGATATATGTGAGCAATTAGAGCTCAAATCAAAACCTAATCTCGATCTTCTCCGAGTGCAGGAACCGGTTTCCTTCTAACGAAATACTATTTGAAGAAATATATTAATATTCAAATTCTAATTGCAGCGGGAAATCAACGAAGTCTTCGAGCTGCGCAAAGTCCAGCGCCTGGAGCAGCAGCTCCGGGACCAGCTGGAGGAGCGCCTATCCCAGGCTGAGCTCCAGCAGCTGGAGGACTTGTCCCGATCCGTAGAATCAGATAGCGGCTTCGATAGCAGTAGCACCACGGCCACAGCCAAGGCTGGAGCAACTGCCTTCGCCAGTCCAGTGACAACCAAGCTGAAGGCCCTGTCCCCGCCGCCCATCAGCCCCCGCTCATCGTACAAAACGAAGGCACCTCCCGCCCCGCCTGGGCATGGCGAGGATGTGAATATTTGGGCCTGTAAGTTTCTTCGCGACCTGGACAGCCTGATGGCCGGTGGTGGCCCCCACCTAGCAGCCCTGTCCGGAGAAGGCTCCCGGTCCGGCTCTGGCTCTGGCTCCGGCTCCGGTTCGGCGAGCAGCTCCCCCGTCTCCCGTACGGCCCCGATCCTGCTCTCCGCGGCTGCCTCGGCGGCCATCCAGAGCCGCTATGGGAAGGGTTCCTCCACCGTGGACCAGACAAACGGACTCCTCTTGAAACCAGAGAAGCACGTGAGTACACTTTTCATATTTCATAAATTTTGATAAGAGTACGGGGTTTACGGGGCTCTTAAAGCACCAATTTTATTTAAATTTCCCATTCCGAAAGCAGAGCATCTAGCTCAGATTTCCCAAATTAAATCGCTGGAATGCTCTTGTAATCTCCTGCTCCACGAATTTCGACATTCGAGCAAGCAAATAGCGAAGCATATTCCGTGAATGTGGGTAAGATAAAAAGACATTTAATCTAAATCACAACAATGTTGTCAACACACGCCCTCCACCTCGAAGCCCCTAATCCACATGGCAGGCGGAATGTTCACCCAAGAACTCTGCCATATGTTCCACTTGCCCATCGACTCATCTAACCATCCATCCATCCATCCATCCATCCGTGCGCCGGATGCGCGTGAAATTTATGGGGAGCAAAAAAATTTGGCAGGGGGAGTGGAGTTGCAGTGGAGATGGAGATGAAATCCAAAAGGGCCTGGAATCAGGCCGCTGATAGACAGTCGTCACTCGGTGGCTGGCACTTGAACGAATTGAACTCTGACCCGATTGAGGAGATTCGGAAGAGAACTTTATGGGAGTTACGTTCTTCGGAAGCACTTTCCATGGCCGTAAAATGTGTAATAAAATAGTGTAATTACTGCGGTTCTTGGGCGATAGCCCGAAAAACAATTGGAGATTGATTGCCGGGCATAGTGGCTCGTAAACTTTTCCAATTACGATCAGAGTTCCGTAAGCTACAAAACTAGAAAACCCATGACTTGGCCAGCTCTCTTGTTTAAGTGCACCCCGGAATAAATGCCCCCTCCGAAACCGCGGTCCATCGCTGAGCTGACCCACTTTGGACCGAAACAGGGCAACCAGCTTGTTAGCTGTCTCCGGCTTATCAGGCCAAATACATCTAATTAAAACATTCATAAGCCAAATTTCCTCACAAACGGCACTGGGCACACGGGCATATGAATATGCTCACCTTTCTGGTCCGCGATTATCGGGGAAAACCTCAAAAGGCAGCTGGTTACTGCAACAAGACAAATATTAATTTCCAAAACGCGTGCCGTGCCAGTGGAAAAACACGACATCTACACCAAAAACGAAACCGAACCCCAAAACCTAAATCAAAAACCCACAAAACCCTCTAAGATAGACGGAGGAGAGGGCTGATGTCTTTTCTTTTCCACAACTGGAAACGCCAATGTCTCTACTCATGATAAGCTTTTTTGTTAAATTTCAGTCAGAGTATTTAAAAAGAATGCTTTAACAAGGAACGTTTAAAATTTAAAGAGAAACAGAACGCACCTGGCCAAGAAGAAATGTCTTCAACCGGAACTGTGGGATTCGCAAAATTTTTGGCACATTTTAAGCAGACTGTCGTTGTCACGGAAAAAGTGGAAGCTCTGAAGGAGCTGTCATATTTTGCCTTAATCGCCCGGGTAAAAGTGCCAATTAAAAGCGCTTTAGCAGCAGTTGGACTAATTAAGGCAAGGAATGTGGTCGAATGTGGCCGATACACTCTCTTTCGGTCAATCAGTCAGCGGAACAGTGGGACTGAGGGCCGTGATTTATGAGCCAGCCAAGGCAGCATAAATCAAAGACAAGATCGGCCTTTATCGAGGGCACAAGTGCGTGCACGGCTTGCCAAAAAGTGCCCGTCCAAACTGTCAATGAAAGTAAATCAGTAAGTCGCGGGGACAGTTTTTCGTCTCGGAGTCGCAGAAGGGAACTGGGTCAAGATGCCGCCCTGCAGCCTGCAGCCTGATGGCCAGATCGGGGTCCGTTGAGATCTCGGGCTGTCAACACGGCGGCGGGCAGCAAACCACGCAGAACCCGAAACGCCCCAATTCGGTCGGGGCTCTGCGAAAGTGAATCTTGTGCAGCATGCCACATGCGGCAGCATTAAGTGTGTGTGGCAGAGGCATCATCGTCCGCCGAGGAAACTGCTTAATGATGACGAACCGAGTAGATGCTGGAGTTTCAGGCATGTTCAGGCAGCAATAAGAGGGTCCTCGGCCTTCTTCTGCTCTTCCCCTGAATCCGATTTTGGCTCTGTGATGGTCGAGAAAGGCCACGACACACAAAAAGCTCTTCACGCAGCTCAACGAGCCCCAACAATCTGAGTTAAGTAGAACTTGCAAATCACTGCAAGGCAAACAAACACGACGGACAAGCCAGCAACCAGGCCGAAGAAGGCGGGGTGAATCTGAACAGGGAACTGATCGGACAGGAACAATGTCCAGAGAGGACGACGATGGGCTGGGCAGGCGTTTAAGTGTTTTGATTTGATAATTATTATCAGTGGGCATGCGTGACCGCGGGCAGATCGCTCATTTACCCATTCAGGGCCATGTCCAATCGATTGGTATACTCCGGGGTCCGCCTCGGTGGGAAGGGCTCTTACGGGGAACTTTCTGGGTCACATATCAATAAAAGTGGAACGTCGAGGCGTTGGCCAGTGCATTTGTCATTAAATATTTGATACGAGGAGTATCGGAGTAAACAACACTATCCCGTATACATTTTTTTAGATTTCTTGCGCCCCGTTTTTATGATCAATTAGGAGCATTTACAGTTCCCCCTAAAATTCTTGATAACCTCTGTCGCTTTTTGTTTATTTTATTGCATTTTCTATTAACTAACCGAAGAAAACATTTCATTTAATTTCCATTCTTCGAATTGTTGTGAGAAATGTTCACTTTTTACGACATTTAAATAAGTCTTTGTCAGCGTTTCGGATATCGAATTCTACTGCCGGCCATAAAATTGATTTGAATTTCCACCAAAGCCCCATATATAGCAACATATGTAAAACAGATTGGGCTGCAACGCCGGGAATTCTCTGGCTGCCCCGATTAAATCGCCAAATTAATCGGGCGAGCTGATCTCCGGAGGACAGCTAGCCGTAAAATGGTAAAAGTTTTGATTGAAATCGATCCAAGTCGAGGGTCATACAACGTATATCGTATATGGTTGTGGCTGTGGCGCCTCTCGAACCGGCCTCTCGATTGCCCGTAAACGAGAACGATCCGGATGCCCAATTAATGCGTCGCTGGCGAGAGTTGGCGGCTCATTAACACGCAGTCAGATGGCATCGCCATTGGCTTTATTAATAATTCATAGACGCCGTCGCAGCCATCAGAGGCATCACAGCCATCGCAGCCATGGGGCTGCCGTAACTGGAAGCCGCTCGAGTAGACTGCTCCATAATGCATTACAAATTTGATTTCAAAACAGCGCACATCTGTTGCGTGGCTGTTGCGTCCCAAAGGACCTGCGCGTCATCCGCATCCTGTGACCATTTTTAGACGGGCGTCGTCTGGGCGGGCTTTCCGCGTAACCTGCTATTGTTTTTTCAACAGAAGAAGGCCAGCGGAAAATAAACAGAACTCCGACTTTGTAATGTTTTGAAACGAAATCTCATAATTAAATTCCCAAATAATTGCTTATGAATCCATGGTTTCATAATTAATTCAAGCCCAGGGACTGTTCCATATAGGTTCCATTCGGGGACCAGAACTAGACTGGCGATACACTTTCGTACCCCAGAGGAATGGCGCGCTTGCTGCCACAGGGACCTGCAGTTCCTGGTTTCCCGGTTGCAGGTCTTCTCCCAGAAGGCTCAGGCCCGGGGCCAGGCGCACATATTTTTTTCCCGATAAATCATTTAAATCAATTTCCGCCTGTTGCTCGCTTCTCGCAGTTTTGTATAATGCACTTTAGCTGCTGCCAAACGAGAAAACCAAATTGTCAAACGCTTGCCAAAGGCTTGTAAATCGAATTGACATAACGCACTTATCCCCGATGGGGCCCGGCCATGAATATAGACATGCATCGGAGGCCAGAATGTTTCTCGGAACGGAGCGTCTGTGTTATCACAGGCGGCTTATAAATCATATGCAGAAACAATAGGGGAAGCATTTGGTATACCAAGTAGAAGGCTAGAGGGCTGGAGTTGGTCCAAGGCACTTTTTAAACACCCTTTGTACCAATTTTTTTGAAGAGATTGCTACGGAATCCTGGCAAACGAAAGAGTATAGACATTCTCTAATAGGATCCAAGCCGCTGTGTTCTCCTGCTTGACCAAGAGATTTGCATAAAGTACGAAAATTCCTCCGCGGCTTGGCGTTCCACTTGACAATGTCTAAAAATTCCGCTGATGCTTCCTTTTTGGCATTGTCTCCCCACAAAGTGGCTCGGATCCAAGGCTTGGAGCGACGTTCATTATGCATTCAAGGTCCTTCCCAGGCTGGAAGAGGTGAGGCTGCTGAGGCCGATGCTGCGACAGCCCTCGAAGCTGTCAGCGGCACTCAGTGTCGAGTTTTCTTTATTAAACCTGACTGACTATATTTTAATAAGTTACTCCTTCCTGCCTCTATTCCACTCGAATAAATAAATTCCAAAACAAACTTTCTAGCCATTTACCACAAGAAGTCAAAGTTGAATACTTGTAAAGCCCTTTTAGTTAAATTGAATTGGGAGGATTACCTTTCGAAAATAATGTCCTATAATGTCCCATTAATTTTTCAAGTGCACCGCTTGTCTCTTTCAGGCCACCATTCCACTGCAGTCGTTTAACCTTGATTGTGGACGCACCGAGGCATCCAAACCGAATGTTGCCTACATGCGCACCCTGTCGGCGCCGAACGGCCACCAAGGAGGAGCTGCTTCGGGGAGCCCTCTCACCCTTCCCCTCCCACTCGCCCAGAGCCAGCGCAGAAGTCTGGCCGCCTGCCCGCCGTTTAATGGCCAAACACAGACGATAACTGCGACATCGACACCATCGACAACAACTCATAAGCCGACAAATTTCCAAAGCACATTGAAAATCGAGGAACTGGCAGTGGCGGCGGCCGCAACAGGTGAATCGCAGTCGACCACCGTCGAGGATCCGAGGCCCAGGCGACAGCGAAAACTGAGTAGCGGAGATGTGGACACAATGCTTCCACAGACCTCCGTCTCCCAGCCGATGTCGATGCCAAAACGGGTGGGCATTAATCATGCGGCGCTGACGAGCAGAAACGCGATAACCCCGCCCCCAGCACCCGCATCCCCAGCCGCCTCCTCGCAGTCACAGCAGTCTCAGCAATTGGCAGTCTCCTCGGCCTCCTCGGCCAGCTCGCCCAAAGGCGGAGCGGTGCCCGGCTACCTGGTGGATGTGACCAAAAAAGGATCCACCTCGACCATCTGGACCTCCGAGGAGTCCATCCTGCGCAGCGTTGGCGCCGTCGATGAAGACAACAAGTGAGTAGCATTTGTTTTTTTAAAACCAGAGGCCATTACACTTGGAGAATATCAAAAGACATCTGCTCTGTAATCACTACCGGAATCGATTCAATATTGTCGAGTGTACTTGATTCCTCTGAGGTATGGATTTGTTCAGTCACTTAATTATTTCTCTTTATTTTCGCAGCTCCACTTCGTCATCCTCGGCCTGCGAAGAGGCCACGGGGGTCCTCAGCTCCGGTAAATCCGGGATTTCACTCGACTCCTCTGGACTGGATAACGACAACAACGAGAGCGGCATCGGTACGGCAACGCCACCCAAGGACATGTCCTACTGGAAGGCTCACCGCATGCAGCAGCACCATCACAGGGCAGGAGGAAGTGCTCAGGACAATGAGTCCGTGAGCAGCCTGGAGGCGCTTCGCAAGATGAAGTTCCAGAAAAGCGGATCCGTGGCTTCCTCCGACGATCCCGATCTCCTGGAGGTGCTGAGCCAGTGCGGCAGCGGTGGAGAGGCAGCGACCGAGTCGCAGGACGACATGTTGGACGAGGAGAAGGACAGCAAGTCGGGCAAGTCCCGAGACTACGAAGAATGCCAGGACGAGTTCGGCATCTGCGAGTGCGACTGCACCGATGGCGACGCCAGCAGTGCCAGTGGAGGAGGTGGCGTCACTGCCACTCCCGTCGTGCTTCGCCGCAAATACGTAGCTCCTCCGCCTATCCTGGTGCCGAGAACTCAACGAAGCCACTCCCTGGACCACTACCAGCCAGGAGTGCCGTTGCGGAAGGTGCTGCCCATCCACCACCACCATAATCACCACCACGCCATGAAGCACAAGGAAAGGGGGCAGCTGTCGCTCGCCCTGCGCCAGGAGCCCTTCCAGTCGCTGCTCTCTCCCTCGGCGAATCCCGGCCACCAGCTGCACCAGTTCGTGGAGCTTCCCTCGCCCAGCAGCGCGTCTTTGCACAGCGGCCTGGGAGACTCCGGCGGCATCCAGGAGCTGACCACCAAGTCGAACTCGGCGCCACTGCTCCTGAAGGAGCGGGAGCTGAGTCGCCGATTCGATGACTTTGCCGCCCAACATTTGGTAAGTTACGACTTCAGTCCAATGGCACTCGGTAGGATCTCAAGCTCACAGATCAAGTTTTTGTTAAAACTTTTAACCTTGTAATATGCTCGAAAGCAAGCCCTCCAGACAAGAGTATCGCAATCCGCTTATGGATCCTCCTGCCACTTGTCCACCCGCCCTCGCATCAACTTGATTCCCAGACATTAATGGACTTTTCCATTTTTTCTCCCACAGACGCTGCGCTATTCCCGTTCGCAGAGCGATCGCTACTTAGCAGGTGAGTTCTGGGCAACGAGTTCTACATATTTTGCGGCCAGTAGAGGCCAGTACAGGCCAGGCGAAGCCGGACTAAATGAGTTATTTAAATGGCCCGAACCGGACAGACCGGGCCGGGCCATCAAGGCTGAATGTCTGATTGGATACGCCGGTGGTCCTGCCGACCAATTAGCGGCCTGTTATTAAGCCTGAGTGGTTTATAATAACAGCGTGCTGCGGCATGATTCATTATTTCAATAATTAGGCTCCGACCTAGGTCCAATATCCGCGCACAATGGGATGAGGTTGCCACGCAAATCCTAGGGCATTGTCTGGGTGCCAAATCAATTTCCAACTTTTGCTTTCACTCCGGATTTCGGCCAAACAATTGCAGTCAATCAATGGCACCGCAGGACTCGCTGCCGTCGCTTAAATTACTTTCATGTTCTTCGTCCAGCTACATCAGGAACAGCAGCAGCACAAGTGGCAGCGGCAGCGGTTCTTTTTGCGAATATACAACACTTCCGTCAACACTTCAATACAAATGGCACAATCCCAAACCCAAACCCCAACCGATAATGGCTGTCAATCTGTCAATTGCGCCACAACACATCGAGGTCCTTGAAAACAGTCAGAAAAAAACTAGTCTAGACATAGAGTAGTATTCAGGGATTTTGATTTGGCTTCGTCTTTGAAATTAGAACAAAGATTCGCAAAGCTTCGCTTATGCGATACTTCTGTGTCCTGGAAGGACTCTGATTTTTGTCCCTGTGTAGGCATATCTATCCACTCATTGGCAGCCTCCTGTCCAGTGTCCGTCCACTTATGATGATGATGATGATGATGGCAATGGCACCCTCTGTGCTAAAAATGGCGAACAAACGAACGGGAGGACAAAAATTGAATCACAAACTGGACAGAAAGTGCCCTCGACTGGCTGTTTTTCTGGTGCCCGTTCGATTTCGCTTTGCAGCATGAGTGCGCCAACGAATTATGCACATACAAAACAGTGACGTCAGAGAGGAGGAGGTGCCTTCCCGATGGTCATTTTATGGCCATTATCTCGGAGTGTTTGCCAGCCATTTGACAGCGTTTTGCTCTGACGTCATAAGAGTGGAGTCTTGGCCAGAGGAACCTCTTCGTTGAAATATCGCTTTATAACTAAAGCAGCCTAGATTGTCTTCCAGTGCATCATGATTTATCTCTGATGTGGCACAAATTACTCCCATTTTTACATATGGCACAGCCTAGACTTGTATATAAAATGTATTTCGCCAAGCCCTATGGTGGGGATTAATGGGCAATAATGAAGCGGTGACTGGCTGTGATTCTCGCTCATTAGTCTCCTGTTTACCCAATTAATTGAACTACCAGCAAACTCACAGAATAAAACTAAATGGACAGCTGTAGAGACAGTCCAGAAGAATGCACCTGCACTTGTTCAATTGTAATCGCTCCTCCTCGGGCAAATAAAGAACTCATACTTTCGCATAATGGATAATGGATGATGTTAATCAAATGTGCGGCTGAATCATCAAAGCTCCCCCAAAGACAATGGCGTCGTTTATTCAACTTTTCCATAAATCATAAAACAAAAAAAGCTTAACCTTGGCACACACAAGCCGCACTGTGCTACACTGTGGCACACACACCCACCCACAACCACACCCACACCCACATCAACCCACTTGGCAAGCAACAGGTGCGGTTGGCTGGGACTTGGAAACTTTCACATGCCAACGTATAAATTTTAATGAACGCCTTGCCCCATAAAGAGAAACTAAAACATAAGCTTACATCCCGGCTTCCCTTTTTGACGAGTCCTTTCTGCGAACATGGAAATGGAATAAGCATCCTCAACATGACAGTTATTCATTTATTTATTTATTTGTTTGCTTGCCTACCCGCCTACTGCTCGTCTGCCTGCCGGCCATGCCGGCCATGTTGGCCCTGGCCAACTAACCACAGAAAATAATAAGCGATTGTGGCGCCGATAACTCAGAAACATGGCCAGGATGTTGCCCTTTCCCTCCCTCTGAACAATACCTTTGGCCCCTCAAGAATCCCAAGGAGGAGCATCCGACAGTGAGCATCCATGTTGCTCATACGCCCCGTTGTTCACGTTCAGTATTCGGTACTCGGTATTCGGTTTTGCTCCATTCCGAGCAGTCGGCAGGTCGGGCGGTCGGTTGCCATTTTCCGAACGTAGCCATCGAGCTGGCAAATTCATTAGTGCTCTTACAGGCGCCGTGCATGGTCGTTGTTGATTTTCCGTGGCCGCAGCGAGTCAGGAACTCGGGTGGAGCGCGTCGACGCCACCGACTCAACTCTAGAGGAATTTCAAAGCGAAACTCCTAATTTTAATACAGAATCCGAATCAGGCGCGTGTGAAAAGTGCTTTGTGTAACCCGGAAATGGGAAACACCACCAAGTAAAGCTGCTTGTTGAGCTGCGAACAAGTTGATCATTTTTTGTTGCCACACTCGGAGTTGAAAAAGCAAGTGTCCACAACGGCGCTGCCAAAGCTAGCCAATATGCAACGTCGCATGTCCGTCACCATTCGCGAGTACAAGTTCTTCAGGAGCTTCTCGCAGAAGTTCGAGAACTGGCCTAAACGCAAAGCGGAGGCGTTATGGCGGAAAATGCGTGAACGCAAGATCGCAGGTGAGAACGGGGCTCCCCTTTGATCTCAAAGAGTTTCAAATCAATCGACCCCAAGGGCGAATCTGTTTTGGCCACTGGCGAATTATTAAAAAATTTATATACAATTATGGATCTGTCTGGATGGGCTGGCTATTCTTGGTCTTCAGTGGCTTGGAATGCGCGCGCGCCACTCGCACCACCCACAAATCGTTTGTTTATTGTTATTCTCCACCCCGAGAGGGGTACCACCCACCGATCCCGCCGCTTATTTTTGGGATCAGCTATTTCTAGTGCACAGCTTGTACTTATCAGTCAACGCCACAAATTTGAATCGAATTTTCGTGGCGGGGGTTCTGGAATATGTTGATCAACGTGTAATTGGATTCCCAGCCAATTATTTGCCTGATTGACCCTCTCCTAGACGAATCACCTTTTCTACTAACCACCACCCTTTCAATCGAATAGAAAGAACTTATAGAATGATAGAAAATATTAAGCAATTAATGTGTTTACCCCTGAAATCGTTACTTGCTACTTCCCCCTCTGCTCGTGCACCAAAATATTCGAGGCTCTTAAATTGTATACACAAAATGAAATTGCCAATTGGAAAAGCATTTTATGGCCAAGATATGCGAATGAGGAAGCGTGCCTGACTGCCTTCTCTCCTATCCTCTTGGTTTTATCCACTTTTCTAGAACGAATTGGAACAAAACCACCTGTAAGCGACTTCTGGTGCCAGTTTTGGATTCAAAATACATAAACTTTCCATTTCCTTACCATTTGTTGATTATATTTTTAGCGAATTCGAAACGCCAATTACACGCCGACATTAAAAACATATTAAAAGCTCAATGAGCTGTTATATTTGGCAGAAAGATGCCTGGGGGAGTGCCACAATGTAGGCATAGTACTTCTGCCCTTAATTACATGATGATGTTTGGGCCAAGGAGCTTACCGTGTCCCCACCCACTACCGAGTTCACAGCAAATTAAACTGACGGCCCGCCACTTGTTGCACCCACTCCAGGAGTTGGCTACAACCAAGCATCTGGCACACACTTGGGGCCCGGCAGTTTATAAATAGTCTGATCCTTTCGCAGGCTGCCAGCAGGCAGGCAGCTTTTGTGTGCCCACTGAGGAGGAAAGGAGTGTGCACCTGTCTATTAATACCACCAGGACGGTGTGGCAGGCGCGGAAACTCTATTTTCAAAGACGAGCCGAAAATTACAAGTTCAAGTGTGTGAATTTTACCCACTTTCCGCACCACAGAGGCAACTCGGCCTGGGGCGATTCGAATTAATGTTCCGCCTGACATTTAAATGCTCTGGCAGACAATAAAACGTCTGCTGCAGGAGCGGGGCAATTAATTAATGCCAAGACACCTACGACAATCACTGAAACATTAACCATTTACCTAATGCTGCCGGCTCTGGGAAGTGCACTCGGTTCATTTGCATTTGCGAGAGTCACTGGACCTGGTTGGTGTTGCAAAATTGCATTGTTTCTCGCGTGGCTCCTGGGGCGGTGCAATTTGCTGTTTATATGGCAGCATAATTGGCATATGAACCATTTAGCGGCAAAATTATTGAAAATTTCTGAATAATGTTTCCCAAACTGCCCACCGGCTCGACAGCCGTGCAGCCCGACAGCCCGATAGCAATTGAATTAACTATCAATTAGTCTCTAGTAACGGGCAAATTCGATTTGCGCTATAAATGTTGGTGCAGATTTTTTGGGAACTCGATTAGGCTGGCTTAAAGTCTTTTCCCTACATAGGAGTGGCCAAAAACGGACACAAATCCTTGATGGAGCCGAGTCGGTTGTCGGTATGCAGGACTCCATCATCCGCACACATTGTCATCTCGCTCCGCTTGGCTGCATTTCTCTGGAGCACACACGCAGACACAAAAGCCAGAATCGTGTCACTGGCACACTCTTGAGAGCGGAAGGATCTGGCAAGCGAAGGACGAACGAATCTAACGGCAATGGTGGCAGGAACTCTGCTTTCATTGGCACTTTACCCACAGAGACGGCTCACTTGTGTGGGGCTTTCGAAATCAATGCAAATTTTAATTGAAAACTTAAACAACTTTAAAGAAGAGCAAAGTCATGGCAACAAAAGGGCTGAATTAATTGCGTACCAAACCAATTATATAGCCAAATGGCAAGGGAAGGCTGACAGCAAAAAAGTCATCTTTCAAATAAGACAACTTCCTAAAAATCAAAGGAAGAGACTCGAATCTCTGGCCTTGAAATATTTTATGCTTTAAAGCTCAACACACAAAGTCTGGTTGGATTATTGAAAGTCCAAAGTTCAAGCCCAGGACATGAGGAATGTGTTTTTATTTTAAACACCTAACGAAGCAGTTTCATGGCATTTCGTATATATTTTTTAATTAGCCTTAAGGTCAACGAGGAATTCCGATCCGCACCGGCTCATGTTCCATACGCCCCCACATATTGTCCGGACTCCGGACTCTAGACTGTGGATTGCGGGCTCCGGACCCCGGGTCCATGAGAATAATAATTATCCTGGCGCAGGTGAAGTTCATGAATTTACGCGTCGCTTGTTCGGAAATGTTTTACCAACCTCACAGCCAGGACGAGAGGGGACTGCAAAGGACAATGAGGACAACAACTGGGCGGCACTACGGGGGTGTGTGCGAGTGTGAGCTTGGATGGGCAAACAAGAACAAATATTGAACCTGACGCAATAAGCTGCGAGTGAACCTCACACACCAGGGTATTACTCGCTTTAAATGGCTTTTAGATGAGATTCAGTTTGAGTCGGAAACGTCAACGCAATTTAAACTAAGCTCAAGTGGCATTCGCAGGAAAATTCATATTTTTCTCCCACGCAAATGTCACCGGAGCCCACCTATCCATTTGTAAATTACTGCAGTTAGTGTTGGAAGCTTTTGTCTTTTACTTTTTCGTCCTTTCCCGCTGCCCAGATCCGGTCTAAGCTCGAAGCGTGTCATGCATCCGGACTCTGGACTCCGGACTCCGGATTCTGGTCTCTGGAGTGGCCAGCGGCAGCTGTCAGAGTGCCAGCAGCATAAATCGATGTCCAAAGGGTTGCTCTTGTTTGTAAAATTATAAATAAAAGCCAAGACAGCGGAGGTGGCGTAGAGGCAGCGCGGACGAGCCCGGACAGGTGCCCCGAGTTCCGCCTCAGTGGCGACCCGCCAGCCCGCTAGCCCGCCAGCCCTCCGGTCCTCTCACTTTTCCACAATCCTGCTCGTGCAAGTTAATCGCTTGCAAAACTCAATAATAATTCACTCAGCCAGCCTGCCAAGGGGCTGCCTCGACCCTGCTGGCAGTAAGCAGCCGGAAACTGTTTCATGTTGTCGCTCAGGTTGATTAAAAATCAATAGCCCCATCCAATAGTCAGATCCAGTTACTCCGGAGAGCCAGGCAGATTACCTTTTAGAATAGCTGGGGCAAGTGGCAGCTTTCCTTTGCCACAAATTGGTTTGTTGCCAGGCTAAGTCTCCGAATCGCTGCCTTTGTTTTTTTTTTAATATGGGCTCGTGGCAGACAGCTTGAATTCCATTTGAATTTTTATTCATTTTTAGATTCTGGATTTAGAGTGTCATAAAAATATGACTCACTCGTGTACTCGCATTTATTATCTGCGGTTCATTGCGTCCTTTGTGCTGCCTGTTTTGTCTTTTGAATCGCAAATTAGCCCAACATGAGTCTGCCGCAGTTCCCACATTTGTCTTTTGTTCCAATGACCCATTGTTTTCGATCATTTACATGGTTTTTCGAAATTTTTACGTTCGAGTCCGTCTCAGAAGGAGATGGAGGCTCAAGTTTGCAACAGTTTACAACTTAATCCATCAGGTTGGCCCTGAAAACTCCGCGAACTGAATACCTTCCACGCTGACCATTTAATTGCTTTTGCAGGCTGCGGCGATTGAATTTGGTCCGGCAAAAAGGATTCGCCGTGTAACTCAATTACTATTAATTTCATTCCTGCCAGCGCGGCGTATACGCAATATGGAAACGCAATCTAACCCCTCTCCTCCTCTCTCTCTTGCAGAAATCGAAGCCGTGGAGGCTTGCAAATGGCTAAGAGCAGCGGGCTTCCCCCAGTACGCCCAGATGTACGAAGGTAAGTGCGACCCGACTCCTAGGTACATATACTTTAATGGAGACCAGTGCCAGACCACACACTTCCGCCTCCCAGGGCACTGCAAGAAAATGCCCCAATCCTTGGATTCATAATAGATATAGAAACAGAGTCATTCACCCAACAAAGCAAATCGGCCAGGAAACTCATTAGACTTGGATTATAAGGTTTCGTTAATCATCCCTCACTCATTCAGTTTTCTTTAGACAAAAGCTAGAATTTCGGAAGAAAAAGGCCCAGTTTTCCAGTGCATGGCGTGTCCGCTTGCTCTGGGCCGGAGGCGTGGCAGGCGGCCGTAATTGCTGGCCTCGTCATCGCAGTGACGCAGCAAGGCACTTGACCAACTGCTCCGCCATTTAGTCTCGTGTGTTTAAGGCTCGCCAAGTGGCGGTTTATTAATTGTATTACACAAACTTTCACTTTCGACGCGCTGTGGCCAAGCCGCCCCGACAAAAACAGAAATATATGCAAAAAAAAACAAAGGCATTTGTGACGTGGCAACATTCGAGAACACTTTAAGTGCCGCCTCACGACGTCTACGGATGTCGACACCAGTTCAAACAAAGGCCTCCCCGGGACATGATAGGGAACTCGATATCCCAAACACGCGCAGGAGGCCGCGACAACAATTAGGTTGGATGGATCTGATCTCGGCCCAAGTCCTTTCAGGGGAATTCGAAATCGAAAGCCCGGCAACACGCCCCCCCTTCAGATCGGGGCAATCTTAAGAATTTAACCCAAAGCCAAAAAACAAAAAAAGGGGCAGCAAAAACTCGCGAAGATAAAATATAATAAAAGACTAAAGGACACGCAGGCCGCAGGAATTTATGAGGACCACCTCCGTACAAAAAACACCATACAGCGGCGGCAGCCAAGAGCCGAAAATTAAAATGGATTTCGTTTTTTTCCGCTTCGCCTTTTTTCATTTCTCGGCCGGTTAAGAAAGGGCTTTGGCCTTTGAAGAGGGCTTCCCAAATGTTAATATCAGTTCATTGAACTCCGGCCAAGCTGCATATTTATTTGATTTCCTTAATCGCAAGAGAACGACAGTCCCTGTACCTTCGCCAAAGCATTTGTCGCAACGCATTTAACGGCTGAAGGCCGCGCAGATTGATGATCCCCGAAATCCAAGTCCCCGGGCTGGAGAGCGTTCTTGGGCCAGCCCAGGCTTCGTTTCAATTATGACCAACTGAGTAGCTGCGAAGGCAAAAAGTGAATCTGAAACGGAGAGCCTGCAATTTGGGCAAGTCCGCAGGCGCCCGTCGCCGACCTTGAAATATGCGAATTGTATTGCATAAATTCAAGACCAAAACCAGGTTCGAGGCTTCAGACTACACTGGACGAAGTTTGGGGGCTAAATTGCAAAAAGATTCATATCATTATCATCCTTGAGGTTCAGTTCCAATTGAAAACTCTCAAACATTTTAGACTCTGCTTTTCGTTGAGTGATGAAAACGATGCCCCAAGTTCTCGGTTTGCGGAATAATTTGTGCACACATTTAAACTGGAGCCCAACCCAAATCCAATCCGAATCCCATCTGCATGGCCCGCTCCATCTCCATCTTCATCCGGCATCTCCTGGTCAGGGACAACATGATAAATGCGTATTTTAATGAGTTTCGTGTAAACAAGGCAGCGGCACATGCGCAGATTGCCCCTCAAATTTCTTCGGCGTTTGGTGGCTTTGGGGTCCGCTTCTATACCATCTTTTTGGGGCCTGGGCTCTGGGCTTTGGGCATTGAGCTCTGCAAATTAAAATGCCGTAGGTGTGTAAGCTCCGTTGCTCTGTCATTTGGACTCCGAGCACCCTGGAACTGGCTCCGCTGAAAGGAGGTGTTCCAGCTGTAAGCGACTGTTAATTTGCTCAGGGAGAGCCAAGAGGAGTGAGTCCCTTTGTTTGCCTTTTGTTCATTTCTGGGCACATTACTCACCGAAAGTGGCAGACTTAATTCGAGGGTGTGACCTGCGCCAGCCAGGATCACATGGGAGTGCTTAAGAGGGCAATAAGAGCTCATGAGCCCTGCGATCGATTTTTTGTCCAGGCGAACCGGTTTCCTGACGCCTGGGAATCGAAAGAAGCTTACAAAACACATAATTCCCCTGTGCCGAAGTAAAGTATTGCCGATTTTCAATGAAACATTCATTGTCAGTCCTTTTCGTACAAAATTAAATTATTGGAAAAGATACTTCATAAAAGTTTCATTCAAAGTCTTAACCAAAATTATTGCACTATTAATGTAATTTTCTCATAAAGCCTTTATATTCGTGTGAAATCGGGAATCTTATTTAGATTCCAGGCTAATTGCTTCTATATTTTCCCAAAAACAGCCATAAATATTACCTAATTACATTCTCATTTCTCTGCAATCTGCGTCATTGGCCGAGGAAAGAGATTAATCATATAATTGGGCCAATAAATGAGTTCTTTTCTGTAAACTGTGAACGCCTGGGAGGAAAAAACCGACCAAAATATTACAATTTCCCAAATGATTCCCAACTCTGACGTCAAAAGAGGCCCGAAACTCCTCCACCGGAATTGGGTCTCCGACTCGTCGATTTGTTTACGGTTTCCCCGGTGGCACCAAAGTGCATTCAATTAGAAACTAAACACACAAAGCACTTGGCCAGTTTAAAGAGAAGCCTCCTCCAAATACGCAGCACGGCCAAGAGCGCCGCAGAAAAGGAGAAAAGCGCCGGAGGAGCGTAAACAAAACTATAAAAAGCTCCGAGTTCCCAGCTCCAGTTTGCATCTTTCAGATGTCTGAAAGGAGCTACAGAACAAGAACAAGTTGGGTGTTGGGACTGAGGGGCGTTACTTTCAGCGGAAAGTTCAACAAACCATGAATGGCTTTTCGAGGAGAACAAAAACAAAATATTGTTGTAATGCTAACAATATTTGTCCAAACAATAAGGCTTCTACCAGGCTGTGCATCCTACGGATACGTATCTGAAGCTGCAGCTGCATCTGTAGCTGTATCTGTATCTGTAGCTGCGAATGTGAAATGAATCTGTATCTGTATCGGGTACGCGTCGCGACATGTGTAAACGTCTGGGTATAATCTTTTCATTTGCCTGATATTGCCGAGGCGGTCGCCTTGGAACTAGATTTCCTACGTGCCACGCAAATATGTGGAAAACGCTGTGAAAATTCGCAGCCAGACCACTATATGCCACATACTCGTACATACTCGTATATCCGAGCCCCCCCGACTTTTTCACTGCTACTACCCGTTTAATGATCGCTGCTGGCGCCATGGGCGTTCGACTTTTCGCGTTTCCCAATTAGAATTTCACGCGTCGTCGGAGCGTGCGGTCGCAATAAACCTGCAGCAAATACTAGAGCTAAAAGACATCCTTTTTCCTTTGTCCTTTGTCGATTTTGCAGATCATCAGTTCCCGATCGATCTGAACAATGTAGCCAAAGATCACACCAACCTCGAGAACGATCAGCTGCAGTCCCTCTTCCGCCGGCTCTGCGTCCTCAATCGTTGTGCCACCATGCGTCTGGACCAGTCCCACAAGCCGCAGACACCACAGGTAAGATTCCTACTTGGTTCTTGTTTTTGCGTAAAGAGGTACATAGGTCCAGTAATAATTGGTTTTCCTTGAAAACTTTCCCTTCTTCAGAAGGAGGAATCCGATGATGAGAACTTCGCTCTGAGCGAGAACTGGACATTCCAACCCCAAATCCGCCGTTGGTCGCGAATCGGCGAAATGGGCCTGGAGCTGCCGCCCCCAGGACATCTCAGCCTGAATGTGGAGAAGACGGAGAGCTCCTCCAAGGAGTCGAGTCCGGACCGCTTTGAGGACGACATCACCGGGATAACGCTCATGATTCCCGGCTGCAGCAAGTCCAGTGGAGTGGGAGGAGCCACTGACGGCTCCGGTTCGCTGGGAGACGGATCCGACGGTCATCTGAGACGGTCAGGGAGCGAGCGGTTCAAGGAGGGAGCCAAGGCCCTTCTGCGTCGCGTCGAGTCCATCAAGTCGCGAAGGCGCAAGCGCCAGAACCGCGAGAACGTGGTGATCAGTGGGCCGCAGGTCCTGGACCTCTCCCAGCTGGGTCACCGGAGCGGCATGCGCAAGCCGGACGCCGTCTACTCCACTCCGCCCTCTCCCTCGGCCCTCAGCCCCATGCACACATTCCCCAAGGCGCCCTTCTTCGGCAACGAGCTGAAGGTGCCCAGCCACAGCGACAACTTCCTGAGCCCCAACCGAGCCAGCCCGAAGCGCACCCCCACCACTCCGCGCTCCATGCGCACAAGTCCCCTGCACTTCTTCTCCAGTCCCATGACGCAGCTGAAGGAGGGAAAGTCAGACGACTCCTCGTCCTACTACAGCGACAGTCAGGAGTCCTCGACGGGCGGGAAGCTCTCGCTGCGGAAGCCCTCCAAGGCGCGCCGCTTCCTCCAGCGATCCGGCAAGGTCGACGACATCGGCGCCCACTCCGACTCCGAGTGCCACCAGGGGCGTAAGCTGCTCATCAAGGACGCCAACTCCAACACCACCGAGGTGAAGGTCAAGAAGCTAACCCGAGGTGGATCTCTGAACTTGGGCAAGGACCCCAAGAAGCGCGAGGGCTTCCGCTCCTCGTCCTTCCGGTCGCGTAGCACCTCCAGAAAGGAGGCCAAGAACGATGAGGACCAGGCGGGAGCCAGCGCGTCCAACGCCTCCAAGAGGCAGCCCGTGGTGCGCTGGCACAGCTTCCAGATGGAGGAGCGCCCGAACATGATCTTCCGAAAGTGCTTCTCCAAGAAGATTGAGCCCCTGCAAGAGGACGCCGGCGGAATTCCCTTTGCGGCCATGTCGGCTGGGCAGCTCCAGATCATCCGCAAGTTGGCCTTGGTCACCCTTACCGGCCACATGGAGCGATACTGCCCAACCCACCGCTCGGGCTGGAACTGGGAACTGCCCAAGTTCATTAAGAAGATCAAGATGCCGGACTACAAGGACAAAAAGGTGTTCGGGGTACCGCTCCTACTAATCCTTCAGCGCAGTGGCCACACACTGCCGTTGGCCGTGAGGGCCGCCTTTCGCTGGCTGCAGCTAAACGCTCTGGACCAGGTGGGCATCTTCCGGAAGAGCGGCGGCAAGTCAAGAATCGTGAAACTGCGGGAGCAGATCGAGGTTACCGACTCTACCGCCGAGTGCATGGACGTCTTTGACCTGCAGCAGGCCTACGATGTGGCGGACATGCTGAAGCAGTACTTCCGCGAGCTGCCCGAATCCTTGCTAACCACCAAGATGTCCGAGACCTTTGTGGCCATCTTCCAGCGTGAGTATTTTAAATCCTTTGGATAGGTCTTCGGTGGTTAAAATATCTTGTATTTCCTCGCAGATCTCCCTGCTGAAGTGCGTCTGGATGCTGTTCAGTGTGCGGTGCTCCTCCTACCCGACGAAAACCGCGAGATTCTGTATGTGTTGCTCGAGTTCCTCACCATAGTGGCCGCCAACGCGCAACAGAACCAGATGACCAGCAACAACCTGGGCGTCTGCCTGGCCCAGTCCATCTTCCACTCCTCCATCGCAACAGGATCAGCGTCCGTCTCCGCCTCGCCGCGGCGCAAGGGCAAGGGCTCCGGAATGCCAGACATGAAGGAGCTGGCGGAGGCGAAGGCCTCCCACGAATGTCTCTCCTTCATGATCGACCACTACAAGGCCATTTACACGGCGGCCAAGGAGAAGCTGAGCAAGTGCAACTTCACCTTCATGGAGGAGTCGAAGCCTGTACCCCTGGAGGCTTTAGGCGAGGGCATGCAGTTCCACAACTGGCGGGGCTATCTGTACGAGTGCACCACCGCCACCATTAAGGAGGGCCGAGAAAAGTGGGTTGAAGGTTCTAAGGACGCTCCAATTATTGCTCATATTTTGAATTTCTTTCAGGGCTCGCGGCTGGTTCAGCATTAACTCCCTAACGGACAGCAACGTGGACATTGCTTATAAGAAGGTAGGCGACGGCCATCCGTTGAGGCTGTGGCGCTGCACAACCGAAATCGAGGGTCCTCCGCGCGACGTCATGGACTACGTGATCAAGCAGCGCGCCTCCTGGGACACCAATCTGCTGCAGTGCCAGACGGTCAAGAAGCTGGACGAGAGAACGGAGATCTACCAGTACGCCCTCGACGGCCAGCTGACAACAGACTTTTGTGTATTGCGGTAAGATCCCAACCCAAATAGAATCCAGTCGTACTGAAATTAACTTATATCCTTCCTCTCAGATCCTGGCAAACGGACTTGCCGCGCGAGGCCTGCGTCATTGTCGAAACCTCCATTGAGCACGCCAAGGCCAAGCCACTGTTCGGAGCCGTGAGGGGCGTAGTACTCGCCTCCCGCTACCTTATCGAGCCCTGTGGCAGTGGCAGATCCCGGGTCATGCACCTAGCCAGGGTGGACGTCAAGTAAGTGGCCGCCATATTCTATTTAAAAGACAAAACTAAATCAAATTCCTCTCTCTTTCAGGGGAAAGACTCCGGAGTGGTACAACAAGAACTACGGACACATCTGCTCCCACTATTTGTCCCGCATCCGGCTGGCCTTCAAGCACGTGGCCGAAGGTCCCGAGAGCAAGGTGTAAGCCCCCAAAGTGGATGTTGTGTGTCGTCAAATGTCGCATTTAAATGTAACTTGTGGAGGAACCCGACATCCCTCCGAACGAGAAACCCACAAATTCAACCGACCCCGAGGACCACAAACATGAGCTTGGGTTTCGTCACGACGAGACCAGAGAAAATATATTGTACATAATTTTAGTGGCCTGCAGACTGCAGTCTGCAATCTGCAGTCCTTCTACTTTTCAATTAGCTTAAGCACACTTAGTTTACTGTATTATATTTATACGTGGTCCTAAATTATACGCCCTACTCTGTATGAAATGACGAATGAAATGAAATCTAACATCCAAAATACTCAACACACGTAAATATCACAAAGTATATCGTTAATAGCGAACCCGCTTAGGTTTACGACGGCACTCCAAATGTCTTAATGTTAATTAGTTTTTAGCGTGGCAATATGTTATTCGGGAATACAGAATACAGAAACAGAAGCAAATCAACCTTAAAAATGTGTAAAGCAAATTCAACTAGTCAAATTTTATAAATTAAGTTAAACTACACTAACAAATACACTCAACATCAACAGGTCTTTGCCACCCAATAGTTTTCTCGGGAGCAACCGTCCCGGTCCCAGCCCCTGCCTTGACCCTGACCCCACCCCTGCTTCCGATTCCGATTGATTTGGCTTGATATTGATAGTTTGATTGATTGATAAATAATGTTATAGAACGCGACGTGCCCTAGATCCCCGATCAATATGCATATACTTATTGTAGCACATACTATAGTTTTATGTGTGTCTATTACTTAAATCTATTACTGAGTGTACGAGAGCCTGCCAGACAAGGCGGCAATGAAAACAGAACTAACCAATGTCAAAGTTTATAGTGGAGAAGTAACTCAAATATATTAAAAAAACGCAATAAAAGTACATATTATTGATATGCGATAAAGTGCAAGATAATAGTTTTTCTTATGGAACAAAGGGGAGAAGGGGATGCCAAGGAAATTAATTATTCCAATTTCTTTTGGGAATAAAATCTTTAAACATTTTTATTCACCACGAAGTGGCTCCCCTTTGGGGCTCATTTCGAGGCTGCTCCTACACCGGAAATAGATGGAGCCACTTGAACAACTTTCCCACCGGTAGTGGCATTTCCACCACAAGAGGCTCATACAGATGACGCCACAGAACACTTTTTGGAGAGGCAGTTCAATAATTAAACCCAGAAATCGGATATAGCCCCATCTATAACTATACTATAACTATGGGAAAGAATTTTAATATATTAATTTGTTCCGTAAGAAAATATAACCTGCAATCCGACAGACGGATTGGCAGTCTTTCCCTATATTCCAAGACTTGACACAACGCAAGGACCTGCCGAAGAAACGAGGGCACCTCCTACACCTAAGCATTCCAGTCATTTTCCGGCCTCTCGGCTGGTTTTTACACATGTCCGGCTCAAACGGTCGCTAATTGTTCCCAGGCAGCCCGAAAAACTGACCCCGAAAGCTTCACTGCCTTGTTCCCCTTGCTACCATGGAGCTCAGACCCCTTAGACCCCTCAAACCCTCAGACTGCGATCACCCTCCACACATGCGACAAACATTAAAAGTCCATTAAAAAATTATGTTCACCATGGCGAGCTGGGCTCCTGTTGGGGCGTTTCAATGGCTGAGAGGCAGAAAGTCCGGACTTGGACGTAGCCAATAGGCAGGCACACTGCGAGAAAAATGGAGTTCCTCTAAAAGGATATACAAGCTACTCCCTGAATGCCAAAACATTTAGCTTACCATTGATTGGTAATTGAAAGAAGAATGAGGGTTAACTTTCTCTATTTCGCAACTATCTTTTGACCAATACCTTTTTCCGCCTGTAGCCCGCCGACCTTAACAGCCCAGTCGGGGCAGTTGGCGGTGGCTAAACTTAGAGTGCAAGAAACAGCAGTCAGGTAAGGCATAATTGTAATTGGAAATTGCAATTGCATTGCAAATTGCATATTGCATATTGCCGTGTGGCCCACATGCAGTGACATCGATTCGAGCAACAGCAACAGCACCAGCAGCAGGCCTGCCAATGCAAATGTCCGACGTATTGATTGCATTAATTAATTAATTTGTGACTTAATTTCATGGGCTTGCGGCAATCAGCGCTCCGTGCACGCACCGCAGCCGAAATGACGCGACTGATGCGCCGCACGTGTGTGTGTTTGCCTTGTTATTAATTGAAATTTAATGGCACAAAGTATTTTTATTTATTTATTCGCCTGCAATTTCATTTATGCGCACTTCCGTCGCCCCCACACGCGCACGCATTGCCTCTGCAGTTGCAGCAGTTGCACTTGCAATTGCTGTTGCAGTTGCTGTTGCAGTTGCAGGAGGTAGCAGCAACATCGACGGCAACGCCGTCGGCGGCTGGCATTTAACATCAAAAGCCCTGCCCAGGCCAGACAGCCCCTCTCCTGGCCATGGCCAACGAGCTTGTAATTGATTTCACTTAAAAATTAAATAATGCATGCGGTTTTTACTGTAAAATGGATTTCCCAAATGCTGCTGCCACCGCTTCTTTCTATCTTTTGCGCGCATTTACCACCCACTCCTCTCTTGGTCAGCAATGCTGGGCCCGTGTTAAATTAAATATGAAAATAAATATCAACATAATTGAAATGGCAGCGACGGCAGGACAGGACAGCGCAGAGCAGGGCGGGAGCTGGCACTGTGCAGCTGGGCGACGTAATTGATGAAATTATTTAAGAATTATTTCACAAATGCGGCGTGACAATTATGCGGGACGATAGCCCAGATCATGAACTGAATGCACGGAGAGACAAGTGTTTGGGAAAAACACTTGGACTTTATGAGAAGAAAATTGAGATGGTCCTTTCGGATCAGTGACTCCCAAATCGCAGAGACTCACTCTTGATAAACCTATTAAATACAATATTAAAGAGTTAATTTAATTTATTAGAGTTTACCTTCGTGTAGGTGGACACCATTAAAATGGGCAAATAATAAAGCAGAAATTTTATTTAAACGCAGTCTGTAATTAATTATCTGCATCGCCCCCTGGCCCCAACACAGGGGAGTTCAGTGTTGATCGCATGCCAAACAGTGCCCGCAATAAATTAATGAACCGAAAAACAATTATCATAAATAGCAGCAACCGTGGCATGCTGCGTATTTGCAACACTTTTGCCATGAACTGATTTACAATTCCGCGACTCTGTGGATGTTGCTGCGAATTCTTTGTGAAATATTTAACGTGTTGCAATTACAGTTTGCGATAAATAAATACAAGCGACATCTTTCCAATTTCCAATTGATTTTCAGCACATATCCCATTCCCTCAGCCCATGCCCATGCCCATGCCCCACAACGATTCCCCTTAATTTTGCATTTATACAAGTACATAAATAAGTGGCAATATTTCGCTGACTCTCCATCGGGCCATTTAGCCAAATTCTTGGGAACTGATCCAATGCCGCCAACTAAGGCAAAATGCTCGAGTACTGGGGGCCTCTTGGCTTAATTAATTAAAAATATACATATTTGCATTCATTTCGTCGACGTCGACGTCGACGTCGACATGCAATCACCACCACTCGTGGGTACATTCCTGCCGCTCCTCCTCGGTTCCACGAACTCCTCGAAACTCGAATCGGAGGGAAAACGCGAAAAGAACCAACAGAGGCAGCCGAGGCAGCAGGAGGCGGCAATTAAATCGCGGAGCCCTTGGCACTTGGCTCAGCAAATGTTTGTTTCGTTTGCTAATTTCGCCTTAAAAGCGTTTACAGCCCGGTCTCTGGTCCCTGGGCTCGAGTGTCCGCATATGGACTGGCTGGCTGGCTGGCTGGGCTTGGGAAGCGCCTCGATAGCCGCTCTACTGGCCCCTGATCAGCGGCACGTCAAACGCCTACGCCGGAATGCGCTCGTGGAAAGGCGAAAAGCTAAGAAAAAGCGAAACTGGATACAGGAGACTGGGACTGGGGAGTGCAGACTGGTGACTGGAGCCTGCGGTTTGCGGAGAGGGGCATCCCATCCAGGCCACCAATGAAGGCAATTGACAGTCGCGACCGGCGGGAGCAAAGTTGGCGCTGCGACAAATTTCCATACCCCCTACTTCTGGGTTATTTGCGGCATGCCGGTTTTACGCTGACACATGCATTACAAAAAGGAAGCAAAAATCGAAACTCTATTTAATGAGTACTCCTTTGCCGAGTTAAAAGTCTGCTCCCAAACTCAATCTTACTTTTATCCCTCGCCAGCCCTTGTTATTTTGTCGTCTTGCCGTTTTGCGTGCGCACTTTTAATTGCAATTGAATTTTAATTACTGCGTTGTCAGCAAAGAATGTTGCAGCCAGTCGTTTAAGTGCCGACAGGCAATGTGAAAAAGAGACAATGAGGCAGCAACGTTGGAGCCCGCCGGCAACAGTTGCTGTCTAGTTACAGGCAGAGGCAGCAACTTCTGCTTCAGCTGCTTCTGCTCCTGCCACTGAAGAATCCAGAGAACCAGAAGCTGAGTCCAGAAAACAGACTCTGAGTCCTGGCCCCGCTGCCTCGGCTTTGACTTATTTACAGCTTTGTCGTCGGGAAAGGCAGCAATTAAGTGGAACGACAGCCGACGGAGCTCAGAGCTCCACTTCCACTGCGTTCGCCCTTCATTAATCAGCAGCAATATAAACGCGATGATCCGATAGCGTTTATCGACTGCTGATGACTCTATTTACTGTCCCCCAGCTAAGGGCATAGGCATGGGCATGGGTTTGTCCCGTAGAAAGCCTAATGAAGCCCCGCCCACAGCTCTTCGCAATTAGGAATGTCTGGGCCTTTGATTGGGGCTTGACTGATGGGCTTCGAGATTCTTTAGGCCGAGTTCATCGAATATTTTATAATTGATTTAAGATTTATCAGTGGTGTGAGCTAATGAGTAGTTAAAACTTGGAGTAATCGCGGACCAATAAACCCTAATGGCGATGCTAATCGCTAGCTCACTTATCAAACATGGGTTGGCCTATAAATTTCTGAATATTTCCCGAAACCTTCTCCCAAACAGGTGCTCTGAAATGGACCACAGCCCAGAAACAAAGGCGTATGAGTGCGGATGACATGTTTCCCGGGTGTCGAGAGTTTCCCGGGGCGGCCAACTCCACCAATCAACAGCGAAAATAACAAAATGTCAAACGGAACGCATGCAACAATTTATTTAAATACCTCAACCTCATCAAATTTAAGTTAACACACCCCAAGCATCAAGCATTACGACAGACGTCGGGCCCCAGCCAACTGAAAATGAAAATGAAAACGAAAATGAAAATTCAATTTTCCACCTAAACGCAGACACCGCATCAATTTTGAAAATGCTTTTGCCCGGCAATGAAAACGATTTGTTGTGTTTGACGAAGAGCCAGCTGCAAGTGGGTTTTCCTGCCACATTCGAAGGGGCCAGGGGCAGCAGGCAGCAGGCAGGAAGCCAAGTGGAGCCCAGACAGGGAGCAGCCCTCAAACGGCGGCCAAGAAGTCAACACGGAACGATGGCGATGCTAAAGAGATGCAGGCGGTTCGACTCTGCTTGGAAAGAAAGGGAAACGAAGGGTAAAAGGGCCAGGGAACCAGGCGAGCACTGGCAAAAATATAAGGCACTTATTACTGCTCGTTAAGAACTCATTCGAATTATTGCCTAGTTGTTTTCAAAGTGTAGCCACTTCGTTTTGCCTTTTGGGATGCTGTTGCCTGTCAACGAGGAGGTCTTGGAAGGGCTGTGGCGGGAACTTCAGGCAATTTAAATAGTTTTGTGGCGATGTGCGTGCGTCAATTGCCTGGGAGCCCATCCATGGGATTGTACACTGGCAACGGTATCTTGCATGCCTCGGATAATCGCCGGGTGCTAGGCTGTTGATTTATGCAACGATTTCCACTGTTTTGATTGATCAGACCCAGCCCTTGCAAGCTACGACGGGCTCCGAACACGAGTTTATTAAAACATTTAATTAGTTTTTATTGGCCATTAAGATTCCAATCATGACTGGCCGGCAGCGCCGGAACAGTAGCAGCACCACAGCATGGAATACACCCACCATCGCCGCTTTCTACCCCAAAACTTATTTATACATTTTTAAGTTTATTACTTTTCCACAAAAACATTTTATGGCGGCCAGCATCGAAATATTTATGATATTTCAACAATGGGCCAAAAGTGAGCGAGCCAACAATTTTTGACTAAAATCGAAATAAAAACATACAAATTAATTAAAGTCAATAAAGTAAATTAAATGTGGCCGGGGTCGGGGCGCAGCCGGACCCCTTTTAATGGGCCATTCGAGCGGTGTATCGGAGCGTTGGTGCCATCGAGCAGTGGAACGTTGGAACGGTGGGGCGCCCTACGCATTGCCACTGCTAATGGCCAAAAAGGCGGCTACTCAGCAGCTCCTTCGACCGATCATGGCGATGTGATGGCACTGATGCCACTGGCATGCACTTCGCTGCCAATTTAATGGCGTTTTTACAACTTGAAAGATTCGTGCCTGCCACGCCGTTTTGAGCGATGATGTCTACGGCCTCATCCACGCCACCCTCGCCACAGCCGCACACGAAATGCAGCGCGGCGAATGTCATTAGAACATAAAAATGATATTAATTGCATGCGAGAGTGCATCATTCCGTAATCCGGACGGACTGGGGTTGAGAGATGGTACGTAGGAAGCACAGGCATGCAATCAAAACGTCGGCGTTATGATGATGGACTGCCATGAGCTGCGCCAGGAAGATGCTATTGAGAAACTCCAGCTTTAGGATACCCTTCAGGTTTTATTTACTTCCAAATACGCAAAAAATTTAAACCAGATTGATTGATAAAAGAGATCTACAAATCAATAATCGCACTTCTCTTTACGATCGGATAAATATTGGCAAAGATATGGCCATCGAAAATGGCTATTTTGGGGTACCACGAGTACTTTCCATTTTTTCGAAGGAGTCCATCGGAAAAAATTAACAAAAAATTTAAATTGAAACTGGCACTAACTTTTTGATTAAATTTAATAGAGAATCGATCTACGAATCTCTTAAGATATCCCCCTCAAGAATCGGATAAGTATTGGCAAGGATATGGCCATCGCAAATGGGCATATTGGGGTACCACGAGTACTTTCCATTTTTTCGAAGGAGTCCATCGGAAAAAATTAGGAAAAAATTGAAATTGAAACTGGCACTAACATTTTGATTAAATTTAATAGAGAATCGATCTACGAATCTTTTAAGATATCCCCTTCAAGAATCGGATGGGTATTAGCAAATATATGGACATCGCAAATGGGCATATTGGGGTACCACGAGTACTTTCCATTTTTTCGAAGGAGTCCATCGGAAAAAATTAACAAAAAATTGAAATTGAAACTGGCCCCAGGATTTTGATTAAATTTAATAGAGAATCGATCTACGAATCTTTTAAGATATCCCCCTCAAGAATCGGATGAGTATTGGCAAAGATATGGCCATCGCAAATGGGCATATTGGGGTACCACGAGGGGGTACTTTCCATTTTTTCGAAGGAGTCCTTCGGAAAAAATTAATAAAAAATTGAAATTAAAACTGGCTTCGAAATGATGATAAAATTTAATAGAGAATCGATCCACGAATTTTTTAAGATATAAGAATTTTAAGATATTGCGGGGGGGCATATTTGCGTAACAAGAGAACTTGTTAAGAACTTTTCCATTTTTGGGATATATTTTTGTAAATAAATATGGATAATTAAAATAGGGTTCTACCAAATTAAAAGAAATCGTTCAGTTAATTAATGATTTAGAAGTATTAAGATATATTTAAAAAAATAAATCTTACCTTAGATCGGCCCATGGCTAACCGTAAATGGTAAACTGTACTTCCCAGGGGGGCCGCTGGCCCTGTTTGCTCGTGCTTTTGCCTATTTTGTAAATAAATATATTTATTGTGAAATAGGATTCTACCAAATTAAAAGAAATAGTTTTGTTAATTAATGATTAAGAAGTATTTAGATATGAATTAGAATAAAATTCTACCCATGACTAGCACTAAATGGTAAACTGTACTTCCCAAGGGGGACGCTTGCCCCGTTTGCTTGTGCCTTTCCCTTCTCCCGAGAACGCGAACACGCAAGGAGCAGCTACCGTATACATACAAACACTCGCGAATGCAAGAAAAAACTTAGGAGCTCTATGAATATCACAATATTTAGGGGAATCAATTGAATCAAAACATATATATGTACTTATTTTATACATATTATGTATTTAACTAAAACACAACCTCAAATGAAAATGAATAAAATCGAAACTCCACTTTAACTTTGAGGAAGAAGCAAAAATCAAACGATGTAAACGGGTGCGCGATCAGGCAGAAACAGATACACATTTTGAGAACTTGCCAAGTTACACATGGCTAGGATCCAACGGTAAAAGGCGAAGCAGATGGATACCGAAAGAACGAAGGATGGAACAGATACACATTTGACGAACTTGCTATTCGTAAGTTACAAATGGCAAGGATAAAACGGTAAAAAGCGAGGAGGATGGATCGGTATTCGAGATCGAAGATTGGGAGCACATACAGATTAAACGAACTTGCGATTCGTAAGTGACAAATGGCAAGGATCTAACGGTAAAAGGCGCAGAGGATGGATACCAAAAGAGCGAAGGATTCGTAAGATACGAATGGTAAGGTTGTAACGGTAAACGTTGACGAGAACGGATACCAAGAGAGCGAAGGATGGGGATTGGGGCATTGCCATTGGCGCTTCCTTTCTCTGTTCTCTCTATTTGTATCCGGTAGCTTGTGGAGCGGTGAGAGCGATTTATGGATGAATAAAAACTTATTTAAAAGGATCCTTAATGAAGTGTAATGAAGTAAATATTATATATAATGTTGTTAGTATAGAACATTTTAAAAAATCGATCCATAGATTCCGATAAAATTCATATCTATTGGGAAGGTTCGGATGCGAATCGGTTGTCTCCGATTAAACAGAAAAATGTTGATTGAATTTAAAGTTTTGGGGAGAGGATATTGTAGGGATTTTACTTTCGAAAGCAGTTTCCAATGCGACAAACGTATGTATTCTCCCCAGTAAAATCGTCGAAATGCTAAGGGCACCAGAGCCATCCACTTATGTGGCTCGAAATATGCGGAGGGGCGCTCTTTGATGGCGACGGCTGTCAGGCAGAGCGATCGCATAGCACTGATAAATAATAAAAATTAAAAATAAATTAACACCTAGTAAAGATGCAGCGGCGGACGGACCCCAACTTGATATGCCTCTTCTCATTTGTCCCGCTCCGACGTTTACTGGGGACCTGGTTTCGAATGTTGCCAGTCCGCAGACAGCTTAAAAATAGCGAAAAAGTAATTAAAAACGAAAATATAAAGGCGGGAGACAACGCACAAACGCACACACGCACCTCCGTCCCTTCCGTGGCTCGACAAAAAAATATAAAACGAAAAAGTATTGAGTTTAACAAGCGCATCGTCGCTGCAGGCAGAGATCAAAGGAGGCAGGACCGGGACCGGGACCGGGGATGGAGCCAGCTTGGGGAATCTCTGGGATGCCAGAAAGTGTTGTCCAGACCGATAATGATGATGCTAATGCAGTTGACATTTTATGTGGCCATAGAATGCGGGGCATGGCCGGTAATTAAATGCAATAATAATTCGATTTAATTAGCCAGCAGCAGCTGGCTGGGGAGCGGCCCTGGGGAAGTGCTAAAATATTGATGGATCGATTTAGCATAATATTTGGTTTATGATCCACATTGTTTGGGGATTTGCTTTTGCTTTGCAGCTAATTAAATGACCTTAAAAGGGTCGACATCTGTCGGAAGTGATGATTATTTTACGGTTTAGTCAAATTTTATGCATTTGAGGGAATTCCTTCGGAGTTCTATTAGGTAAGTTTTTATTTTAATTTCGATTTTTATTAACATCTGTCTTTGGATGCAGGCCGATTGGCTGACAAATCGGATTCGGCGCGAGCTTTTAATATGCCCACACAAACAGACTCGCTTTCGACATGTATCCTTGCCCAGAAGCTCCGCAAGGACACAATAGCCGTGCTGGAGATATTTCATTGAATCAATTAACGCTGGACATGGTATAATAATTACTGTCTGCTGGTCGCTGAACACAGTCGCCATCCACCATAAACCACCCACCACCCACCACCGACACACACACAAGCAAGGTCGCCCGAAGCGACAGAGCAGCAGGGCAGGCTCGTTCCTCCATTGACAACTGGATGGGAATCTCATCCTGGCCTCGTTGCTTAACCAACTGAAACAGTCCAGTGGAGCGGCAGCGGGCGGGAGATGAGGTGGCAGCAGTGTAGGACAGCTAGAGAGGGAGCGAGAGAGAGAGGCATGCACAGTGAGAAAGAGAGACAGCCACTTGGCCAGGATTGCGCCATATTTTAAAATCAGCATCCCATTAAAACGAATTTCTTTATAATAAAACGAATACAAAATATTGCCATTGTAAAACAAAGATAAGAGTTTTCTCCCAGTGCAGCCGTAAAACAAAAAGTTGCCCGTATTAAAGCAAAATAATGAAGTGAAAACGGCAACAATGTGATTACATACAGTCATAGACCCAAAGCCATAATAAATGGTTCTGCCAGCGCCAGAAAGAGAGAGGTCACGGAACGAACGGGGAGCATCTGCGTCGGCGCTGTTCGCAATGTTGCTGGCAACATGTTGCCATATGCTAACTTGTTGGATGCAGGCCGAAAATAATGAATTCCCCCTCGCCGCTGCTCCCCAGCACTCCACACAGGTCAGAAACTTCTGAATTCGGATTTCTGATTTGTCTGGCAAACAATTTCCGAATTTCCGAATTACCGAATCCCCGAAATGCGATTGCTTAAGCGCAATTGGAAAAGTTATTAATCGGGCGGCCATAATGGGTTCATTTACAGTTCGTAATGTGCCCCCATTAGAGGCCCAGAGGCAGCTGCTTCGGGCTCAGACTCGGATGGTGATCCGCTGCCGAGGCACTTGATGGCAACATTACGGCGGGTTAAATGGCTTGTAATGATGGCAACAAAACAGCAGCAGCGAAACGAGCGCAGAGGCGTGTGCGGAGGAGGGGCTGGGGGTTAAACAGGGCTAAATGTGTCCAATCACTGGGGGCGGAATGGGCGGAGAGGGCGGTTCGGTGGGGAAGTGGAAATCGAACAGCCAAGCAAATGTCTGACAGCATTTCTCCATTTGCAGCAGGACTTTGGGGAGCTGATATACATCTAATGGACACAACTTCGGCCCAAATGGGACTCTTCAGGAGTTCCACGTCGCTCCCCTCTCACTGTTTGTCACAATATTACCAATTCTGAATTATCAGAAAGTTGAAAGACGTTCTAATAGATTTCAATTTATCGTCGTAGCACTGCTTCTCCCTTCTTCCTGTTCCCAGTCGTCAACCAGGCTGGGATTTCCAGTTCAGTTGCGAGAAACACATCAAACCATTAAGTCACACAACTCCACACATGCAAAACACGACAAATTGAATTAAGAAACTCACATCGTATCGTGGAGCAGGAAAACAAAAACTGCCGTGTTATTTGTTTTTGTTTCGTTTGTCGCCTAGCGAATTTTTGTGATGGAGCCATTAGATCCCGAGGATAGGGATCCGAGGGATCTGCTCCTGATCGATCGCATAGGCGACGCACACGCTGGAGATGCAGGCCACGACTCCGACTCGCAGGAGGAGAACGGCTTGCTCCAGCCACTGGAACTTGTGGGAGAACAGGTGCAGGCCCCGCCTTACGCACCTCGACACCGACAACCACATCCACATCCACATCCAAATCCTCTGCGGCGGGACAACCGGCAGGTGGCGATGCTACTGGACGCGCCACACGAGCCCCCGCCCATGGGCCTCTTCCAGGCGAGGGGGGGCGTATTGGCACATCCACGCCCCCCGGCGCGGAGCAAGAAACGCGGCTTCTTCACGATGGTGAAGCCGTCGGTGCTCCGGAACCAGCGGCCGGAGCTGAGCTCCCTTTTCCTGAACGCCTCCAGGGCGATCCGCGATGTGCGGGAGGAGCAGCGGGGCGAATTCTTCGCGGAGTACCTCTTCGAAAACATGACCAGTGAGAACTATCCCAACGGTGTCGGACTGCCACATCACTGGGGCCAGTTCTGATTGAGCGTGACTTCGGGGACCGAAGCCGGGATTCAGACAAGTTTTCGGGTCGTTGGATCGCTAGGCTGCAAGACCCTGGGGATACCAGTCCTTAAACACTTCACCAGTTCACCACTTCAACAATTTTCGTTCTACATAACTCCGGTCCTTCCTCTCTAGTTTTGGGATAACCTTCCCAAGCCTTTTCTTCTGTACGCCCTAGGTAGGGATGATGATACTTGTTAACTGAATTCGCTCGATAGGATGGAACATGGTAGGTTTTCTTCATTAGCCCGAGGTTAGTCGGCTGCCTGAATTTGCGTTCACGATGTAATCGTTACTAGATTAAAGCAGCAAGATCCAACGAATAGTACTTAAAAGCCTTTTGCATTTCCCCGCCTTTCCTAAGGAAACGAATCATCAGCGACTTGATTTACAGATTCCGGATTAATAAAACATTTACACATAAAACAAAGGAAATGGCTGGGACAGAGGCAGTGGCAAGGGCAGAGGCAGACATTGTGGCACCAAACATGCCGTTCAAATCAAAGTTTTTGGATTTGATTTGCTGGCCAGAGGGCTACCGAAAAATTCATGAAATTGACAATTAATAAACTTCAAATTGGGTGCCAGGGAGCACAGAACCAAAGGGATTTGCCGGCCCAACAATGGCTGGCCACTGACAATGGCCACAATGAACAGCCGAACGCCAGGACAGAAGAGCAGGAGAGCAGGAGCACTGGAGCTCTGGTGGGCTGGAGGGCTTCAAAGCCCCGAACATTGCGAAAGCCAGTGGCAGAGACAAAGGCCGAAAAACGGACAATTGCCCAAAGTGTAGCAAATAAATACAAAATGCAAAAGATAATTGCAATCAAAGCCACAAAATGTAGCCAAGAGGCTTATAAATTGTGGGCGGCGGGCAAAGCCGCAGGGTTGCTGGACCAGGGAAGCGGGGAGGCTATCTGGGGGATGAAATGCGAAATGTGAAAGGGGCGAGAGTGGGTGGGTGGCATGCACAGAAGGTAAACGCATTTAATTTCCTAAATGTGCTTCACATACCACAGGCGGCACAAAGCTACACACTTGCATTCATGTACAAATAGACTGCAGTCAGTTGCAGTTGCCGTTGCCGTTGCCGTTGCAACATAGCCGCCCACTAACCCACCATGCCACCCAACCACCCTGCCACCAAGCCCCCCACCGACAATATAGCAAAAACAAGAACAACAGCAAGAAGCAGCAGTTGAAGCGACGGCAATTTACGACCATTATTGCAACAGACAGCCAGCTTTATTATGTGCCACGCCCGCAACAAAGACCACTGAGAGAAAGAAAGTCAAACTTATGGAGTAATTCCCTTCAATGCCGACGAAAGCCTGGCCTACTTTTACACCTGACCTTGCAACAATGAGGACATTTCTTCCGGTGTAACCCCCATTGTGTGAGTTTGTTTCTGCCATAACTTTTTGTGGCTGCTTTTAGGCTGAGCTCTCGCATTTGCTTTTTGGTCACTCTGTGATTGCAGTTGCAAATGGCACTGGCACTGGCCAGTTGCCACATGCAACAATGTTTTTGCCGCGCGCGCCTTCTAATTGAATTGAACTGAATGCAATTGAATTGATTTTCGGTTAGCTTTGTCTGCCTAATTGTTTCATTTACAGGGGCAGGATGGCCTTCATTCGGAGGCATTTCAATAAAATTAAACTAAGCCCTCAGAAAATGTAGAGCCTCGATGAGCATTTAAATCGCAATTATGGCAACAGGGATTTATTAATTCACTAAATGCTCCTGCAACTTGCCGATTCGGCTGCCATTTTGTCGTCCTGCAATATGCATTTGTATTTAAGGGGTTGTTGTCTGCCGAGCCCTGCCAACAAATCCATACGTCCACCCACACGTTGAGTGTGATTGATGCCCCTCTGATACCGCCAGTCTCCCTTGTTGCGTGATGTCTTTGATCTATGACCCTGCCTCCCACGCACCCATCTTTGCTGAGTAATTGATTTTGGCTGGCAAAAATCGCCAGGTTCATCCACATCCACATGACCAGTGCCCCACTCTGCTGCTCTTGTAATTCTCCCTAATTATATACTTGGGTTCGCATTAATTATTGCCACTGAATTCGCCGGAAAGCCCCCGAAAACTTAAGCTGCGGCATTTTGTCAACTAAGCTAAGTTCGGCACAAACATGGGACACTGAAGGCCCCCGAAAACCCACTCCAGATGCCCTTTGGAAGGGTATTCCTATATTAATAAGTCATAGATGTGGAAACTAATAGAAGAAAACTTTAGAAGAGGCCCCAAATAGTTGGAGCCATCCCCAAGACTAGAGACCTAGAGTATTTGAACTTCCCTATGACTCTGTTTAGCATATTATATTTTTGTATTCTCTTGTATTTATGGGGAAACGTGTGCAGAAAGTTTTCCACTTACAAACAATTCGCAAGCAAATACCTTGACTTTTACTGCTGCCCCTGGAAAACAAGAAGGCTGGGTTTGGGGAAGGGGGTTGGATGTCTGTGACTGCCATTACCAGCGCCCTTCCCCGAGACGGGAGACGGGAGTCGGCGGCCGGGAGTCGGGAGTCGAGCAGAGTGTAGCAAATTGTTGGAAAATAAAGTAAGTACACTAGCAACATAAACAGCAGCAACGGCAAAGGGAACGGCTACATCCGCCAGAACGACAAGAGGCATCCTATGGATGCGATGAGGCGAACAGGCAAGCTGGCAAACTGGCGAACTGAACATCGGCCAAGATACTTTTCGACGTAAGAAGCGTGGGTGGGCTCCCTCCAGAGACTGTGAACCTGTCCCTGCCCCTGCCTCCTAGCAATCCGAGCAAATACGAGGAGCTGTCTAAATACGATTTGCACTGCTAGTTGGCAGTGGCAACGGAACAGCAACAGATACTGGCAGCCATGACAACAGCCGAGCCAGAATTCGACTACCCCGGCTTCCTACAAAAAACAATAATACGCACCTGCGCCTGCGGAGGTCTGAGCAGGGAACCATGGAGCATGGAGCGGCAGCTCACCTGGATAAGGCAGGAATTAGGAAAATGCAATAACGTAGCTAATGAAATTACTTGTCCTGCCTCCACGCCGATTTGTCTTTCAGTGTAATAACTTAATTCCTCGCTACTATATTATTCATTTCACTGAACACGACCGACAGGAATTTGATGGAATTTCCTGTAAACAGGCAGCACCCAGAGCCCGGGCTGACCCAGGGACGTGCAGGCAGACCTGCCAACTTCCCCCTCCAACTAGTCACAAGAACCCAGTGGGGGGACAGACAAAGCGACAGCACGACAGACACGTAAACAGGCTCATGAGCAGCTTGGGGGGACAGTCAATAGCCTGATCCATGCCCATTGTTGCTCGCAGTCGCAGCCGGTTAAGCAAACAGCCCGCGCTTGCCACTTCAGACAATTAGACAAGGCTTTAGGCCAACTGTTCCTATCCAAACGCTACGTGTTTAGGGCCGAAAACCATTTCCCGTAGAGTCTAAGGTGAAACTAATTAGACAACCAAGGAAGAATTTTGGCGATAGAGTTCACAGTTCAGCGTACAGAGTTTAAAGTGAAAAGATAGACATCCATCTTTATGGAATCATCGTCTCATTTCGCAGGCAAAATGTCTGACAAACTGTCCGAAAGAAAACTCTCTGGGTGATTCAGCTGGCGTTTGCGATCTTAATTGATGGAAATTTGTGATTCGGCCTCAATCCCAGGCCGAGCCAAAGAACGGAGAAAGCGGGGACTACGAGAAGGAGCGGTGGTCGGGCCATTAACACATTTTAATCTGCCGCTGGGCGAATGGCTTTTGTGTGAGAAGAGCCTGCATTTGCTTCTCCATCTGAATCCGAATCTGCCCCGGAATCAGAGTCGGAAGCTCCTCCGGCTAGCTCCCAAAGTCGGCGCTCAGTCGCTCTTAATCATCAGCATAAGCAATAATGGGAAACAATTGCCATCTGCTGGCAGCCAGACCCCCATACCCGGCCAGTTCCCGCCCCTGGCTGCCACTGAAACTGCTGAGTCGAGGCACAAACTTTTATTGCATTGCCATGTCAACAGTCGAGGCAAGAGCAGCGCCGGTGCACTTAAAATGCGAATCCGAAACCGACTGCGAATGGGAATGCGAATGCGGATTGTGACGCAAAATGAAGCTACTTGTGTGCCAGTCACATGCACAGATACAGATACAAATACAGACACAGATACAGATGCAGGGCGGCAAACTGCGGCGGTGGTGCTGCAGCATGCCACATTCAATTAGTGCAACAACATATCCTGCCAGCCTGCAGTTGCACGCCAGCAGAACGAGCAACAGACACAGAGAGTCCGTAGTCCGCAGTCGGCAGTCGGCAGTCTGTAGTCCGTAGTCGGTATTCCTCCGTCCGGAGTCAGTGCTGCACTTAATTTTATTCATTTGACAGTTGCAGCACAAAGTCTCGACACACAGTTACGCGTACACAGAAAGAAAACTTTGCAATATGAGAATAAGTACAAACTATTTAAGGGTGTTAACTCTATAAAACTTATCAAAAAATAAGGTTATGAGGGGATACTTTTTTATGTTATAATAAAATTAGTTTTAAAGCTGAGCAAGTTCTTCTCCCTGTAGATTTGCAAGCCCAGGAGACACATTCGAATCGGTGCCACACGTTCAGCAGCAATTAAGGTCATTGGAGGCAGCAAAAGTAACAGCAACAGCAACAGCAACAGCAACTTCAACATCAACAACGGAGGAAATACTTTTTAATTATGACATTTTATTGAGTGAACATTTATGCAGAAATGACAAGACTGGGAGGCTTTCAATGTGCGGGTTAACAGGGTTGAAAGGGTTGAAAGGGTCCATTGTCTAGTGGGCGGATGGCGCGCTGCGGAAGGACAAAGGAGTCCAGTTCACCCGTAACGATTACTGTCACGTGTCCTCAATGTGCCTCAAATCTGTTGCTGCTCGACTCCAATTAAGTTCGATTGAAATGCCAGTCCTGCAAATCAAATTTACACCCGTTCTTCTGAAGAGGAATTCAATTTGCCAAATACGTTCAGCCATCGCTCAGCCAGAGCCATCGCATGAATATTTGACACGTTTTAAATGTCGCAAAGCGCATAAAAATTCCATAAATACGCTAATGAAACACATGGCCATGGACGGGTAGGGCCAACAGGGAGACAGGCATCGAAAAAGGAGGAGGACTTGGCAGAAAAAGCGAGCAAAGAGTCGAAACGACCACCCAGGCAGCCATCCAGTCGACACATGCAACAAGGCCACGAGGGGGTTTCCCCATTTCCTTGCCCCATGCCCTTGCCCCCTACCCCTTGCAAACGTCACGGCAAATGCATTTTCATTTCATTTCCATTTATTTCAATTTCTCTCCCCATTTGTTTTCCGATTTTTTGCCCAGGAGGAGGCAGGTTCGAATTGTATCTACATTTATGAGCCAGCCAAGCCAACACAAAGGCAGGTTAAAATTTGGACCTTGAATGCATCTCCAATTGCCAAAATATGTTTGTCTGGCTGGGATGTTTGACTTTTATGCAACCATTTAAGAAACACATCATAAAAATTCAATTTGATTCTCTGTTTACGTCGACTCCAGATGATATTGCTTTTTAATTGCGGACACGAGCGGAAATTGCTTTTACAAACACACAAGCAGACAGCTCTTACATCTGAATGGATACAACATGGAGGAGTGCCCATTGACATTTTGCTCCTGGCTCCTGGCTCCTAAGCCACTCCTGGGACTAGTTAGAAGGGGGGAAAGTTGGCTAGCTAGCTAGCTAGCTGCGGAAGTGCGTTGATTGCAGGACCTCTCCGGCCACAAGGAGAGACTCCTTTTGCCATTTGGCTGACCTCAAAAGCGTTGACCTTTTCGCAGCAGTTCGCTCTTGTTCTTGTTCTTGTGCATGTTCTTGTGTTTTTGTTTCGTTTTTAATTGCACCACATGCGCCATGCAATTTATAATTGGAATCAACTCCAGCCCCCGCCTACGCACGCAAGCTGAATCACAGCACCGCGAGAACAGCTTGTGAGTTTCGAGCTATTAAAACCATAAAGATATATCCAAGACACCGAATTTTCTCTCAGTGCTGCCGAGCGAGCAGGCGCGCTCTCATTTAATATGAAAGTCACAGAATGTGAGCTAATTGAAAACACTTGCAATATTTATGAGCCGGGCAACATGTTGCAAAGCCACTTGACTCTGCTCCCCGAAAGAGACGGACAGCGTGGCAAGGCAAAGAGCAGCAGAGACCCAGGAGGCAGGGGGCTGGCCCCCTAGCAACATGTTGCCAAGCTAATAAAACAACAAAATGATTTTATTATAATGGATTTATAACGCAAGCCAAGAGCAAACGGGCTATTAGACAGAGAACGCGTCATAGATAGTCTCCCCTGCGACGAGCGAAAGAGAGGGCAATGTCGGGTTGGAAAGAGAGGGCAGGAGGACCGAGAGATAGAGATGGAGCGACGGTGAGAGCTAAATGCACTTTTGAATTGAGACGCGAACGCGGCAGTCCATTAAGCGCAATGTTGTTGTCATCATTTAATGCTTTTGTTGCTTATTTGCCTTATGCGACTTGACAGCACTTCCCCTTCCTCCTTCCGCCATCAGCCCTGCTCCCTGCCCCCTGCCCACCGCCCCATGCCCCTTGACCGACGAGCCGAATGAGAGCAGTCTCTGCTTTGCGTGTGCGCATTTGCGGCGGCAACGAGCTGATGTTGCCGCTGTGCCGTGCCGTGAATCGGGTCTGCCGCTGCCGCACAAATGGGCCCCCACAGCGTCTCGGCATCGTGGAATCGCTTGCCTTAAGTGGAGATATTTATAATAAGTTTATTTGTTCGTACTTTTGTCTGCCACGCAGCGGCAAGAGAAGCAGCAGCTGCTGCAGCAACAACAACAGCAACATGCAACATGTTGCTCGGGAGCGGGGGAGTATGTTGCCCAGCTTGTTTGCCGCTTTTGGGCTTTCACATCCACAATCCACAATCACATTCGCAGTTGTAAATCGACGTTTTGCGTTAACGACCGAGCCTTGTCGGTACAAATCCCATCATCGTTTTGGGGCCGCGTGTTTCGTGATTCGAGTTTCGCGAGTTCTGCGAGTTCTGCGAGTTCCGTGCCTCCGTCTGAAGTGAGCCACATTTTGGGTGCCTTGGACTGACTGGTTGGGGTCTCATCATGCGGCATTCACATCCGCGCCCCATGCAACGCACAATTTGTTTAGCATGCAATCCCCAACATAACTTCATTTATCCAGCGCGGAATAACTTCTCTCGACTTTATGGACTAAACAGTTGGATGCCTTGCATAATTGCAAATTAAAAGATACTTTTTCAATTCATACCCTAATTCGGTATGTATTTCCTCATCCTCTTCTGAAACGAACTAGAAACTTACTTTTACCCGACTCCCAGTCCCTCCAACTACCCTCGATCCTTTTCAATCTCATTCAAGTGAATCTGAATTGCCTCATCTTGGTCTCGTGCAGCATCAGCTTCAGCATCTTGTTGATGTTATTTCTTGTTTCATATTTTCGCAGCTATTTTTAGTTCTTTGCCGCCCAACCTCCGTCCTTGCCAATCCTTTGCCATTGCGAATCCTCAATTCAATTCAATTTGCAGCCCGTACAATTTAAATGAGCAATCAGGCCACTCAGAGCAGGGCCATTGTTGTTTTGGCTCGTTTGCTGCTGCTGCTGCTGCTGCTTCTGTTGCTCGTTGCTCCGCTAATGATGCCGGAGCTTCAGCTTAAACTGTTGCTCCGGCAATTCGCGAGACACGCGGAGTTCATGGGGTTCACGTTGGGAAAGGAATGTTTGCTTGCCTTATGTTTATGGCCGGAATTTCATTTGGCAATGATCGAACCAGGTCAGCAATTGAATCCGAATTAATCATTTGGCCGTATAGCTGTATGGCAATATAGCAGTCGCGATAACCTAAAAATAAATGGCAATCAAGCACTCGCGGGCGTGAGTAATTGGCCTTATCGAAGACATAGCATAGCATCGGCCCATTAATAATCGCGCCCTTATGGCTAATTGAGCTGTCGCCCCTCTTAAAAACTTATTATTATTACAAAAAAAAAGGAACAAAAAAAAAGCGAAAAACGAAAACGACCGGGGGGAGCACTCACACAGGCGCACTTCGCTGACTAACTGGCTGGGCTGTAGCAACAAATTGAATTACGACATTTCGACAAAGACAATGAATGGCTTTTGTGTGTGCGGTGACCCAAAGCGTCGTTCTCAGGAAATGAAATTATACACCAATTATTGCCGACGCTGGCACCCCATCAGCCAACAGCCAACAGCCAAACAACGACGAGCGACGAGAAGCGAAACCTTTTAAAGAAATTGGAAAAAGCTGAGAAAGATACTGAACTGAACTGAAATGTGAACGGCGGCGGTGAATACGGCAGCGAATCTCAATAATTAATCAAATAATAAATCTCGGTGAGCAATTAAGAGGAGAAAGACAGAGCCAGCGAACCGAAAACTTAGCCGAGAGCAATAAAAAGCATTGAAAAGCCGTTGGCTCAGCATTAATTAGCGCTAAACGGCGTCGCAACAGCAGAAACGACAGCAACATGGGCTCCCCAGAGCAGCATAGCACCCGAACTGCCGAGCAGCAGCATCCGCCGCCAACTTATTAAAGTATGTACATATAACTCAATTATAGAGAATTAAAAACAAACTCACGGCATAGCCTAGCCAGCCAGCCAACCAGCCAACCAGCCAGCAATTTGCAATGCAAAAGATACAGAGGATATGCCGAGATACCGAGCTACCGAGCTACCGGGAGGAGGAAGTGGGCTGGGGAGAAGCTGCGCGAGAAGCAGGCAGCACAGCACAGCAACAATCAAAGCAATAAAACACATTCAGCATTTAATAATCATGCCAACGAGCAAACGAGTCGGTGAGAGGTGTGTGGGGAGGGAGAGTCATTCCATCCACTCAACAATGAACTCAAAGATACAGATACAAATGCGACGGCAACATTCTGGCAACGTCTGGCGATAGCAACATGTTGCCGGAGCGAGCGATTTATGAGCTTCGCCAGCGGTGAGGCACAATTAAGCCGTAATGCATATGAAAATTTGTGTTTTATTGCCGTGCGTTATGTTCACGTGCGCGGCAACTGTTTGTATCTCTAGTGTCAGTGTATCTGTAGCCGAGTATCTGAGTATCTGAGTATTTTTCGCTTGTCTGTGTATCTCTGTGTGGGGGAGAGTGCGCACCATAATTGTAATTACAGTAATATGTTTTATGACGGATCCCTCGTTTAGCCAGCAACCCCCACACAAATACAGGGACGGGCCAGCGAGTGAGTGAGTGTCTGCGTTTGGCCAAAATGTATCTAGATACATAATTGCCACATTCAGTCGTCGTTAAATAGTTGCACGGCGCAGTTCACACACAAGCCAAGCACAAACGGAGGCAGAAGTACTTTTATGCGAAGCAGAATCAGAATCAGTCGTAGCAGCAGCAGCAACAGCAACAGCAACAGCAACAGCAACAGCAGCAGCAGCAGATACATTAGCAGCAGCAACACTAGCAACAGTCGCTGCTGTTGCTGTTGTCGTCGTTTGTCGACGACGTAGTCGTTTTCGTGCTTTATAGCGCTCGCACTCACAAGTCGTTCAGAATCGGTGGCGTCGTGGTCGTGTTTCTCCGTTTCGCCAAGTATCTGTGTCTCCGTTTCGGATTCAGATTCGGAATCGGTATCGGATGGATTGGTTTGTTTTGGATTTCTGAACCGATTTCGGAACATCTTAGCCGAGCCGGTAACTAGCCAACTACCAGTCACCCGTAGATCGTAGCCCGGCTTATTGTTAAAACACGTAATTATAATTAGGCATGAGGCCGTAGAAAGAACCGCTGAATAACCGAACAATCGACCCCCTCAAAGTTGCCCCTTAAGTGTACTATTTTAATTAAGCGTTTGCAGCAACAACAGAAACAACCATAACAAGTCATGTATCTGTATCTGTATCTGTTTCGGTGTATCTGTATATCTGTGTATCCCCGAGTGCCTCTACCCGTGTCCGTGTTTGTGTTTGTGTTTGTGCCGCTTTGTGTCCATTAGTCACACATGAAACTAATTAGCATTTCGTCTGTTTGTTATTGTCGCGTTTGCTGGTCAAAGGAATTAGCGCGGCAAGAGAGCAGCGACGTCAAGCGCCATTATGCGATATCTCATACATATACCGTGCCGAGTATTTATATCGGCTCTGGGATTCTTTGGTGTTTTTTTCTTCCATTTTTTGTGCCCCCCTTTTTTCTTTTATGATTTCGCCAGGCATTTCCCATTAATTTGTTTATTTTGTGCGTGGTCGCCCGCCACCGACGGCAAATGGCAAATGGCAACGGCAAACAGCAAACGGCAAACAGCAATCAGCAATCGGCAATCGAGTTTTTAAGACGGCAAGGCAACGTGGTCAGCACAATTATCAAGCGGCCCATAGACGCTAATTGCTGGCAATGTATCTGCCGGATACATGGGCCGCTCACACCTCCAGCTCCATCTTCAAAGTGGCTTTTTCGCTACGTGTTTGCGTCGTTTTGGCTTTTTTCGCACGCTCTCCTACCAGACACCAGACAGCAGATACCAAGACAGCAGAGCCGGCAATTGACAAATTTGTCAACGCGATCCGCTCGCTGACAAGTTACGCAGCCGCACTGCTGCCAATTTTATTTGGCACAAACGCACAAATCGGTCGGTCTCATAAATAAATTATGAGCTTGTGCGGCCAGAAAAGGAAATTCATTCATTTTCATTCTCGTTTTGATTTTCATTTTGATTTGCACAGAAATATTTCAATTACTCAATTAAATTCAGCTGGCCAAAGGTGTTATAAATAAAGCGTTCTCCCCTCTAAACGTGCCGCTGGACCTCGACTCGATCGTAATTGAAGTCCACTTTATGGTCGGCTTTGTGTTCGTTTTCCATTAATTACGCCTGGCCAATGGCCATAAATACCGTCGTTTTCGTTGCCGTGTTGCCGTGTTGCCGTGTTGGTGCGCTCATATTAATAATAAATAAGTAAAAGTAAACATATTACTATATAATGGCCATAAAGCGCTAAAGCTGCCATTTCAGTGCCGAAAGTTCAAGTGATTAAATGAAGCAAAAACAATTAGGCAGCCCATCAATTACTCCGAAACTGCTAAGCTGCCAAATCAGATTCCAGTCTCAAAAGAGATGACTCACCGAGTCCGCGACTCCGCGAGTGCCTTTAACTTGTGGAATTCTCACAAGCATGTGTTTATTTTCTATAAAATGAATTAAATTGCCAGGAAAACGTAAAATATCTGGCCAATAGCTGCTATCTGGCTGGCCAGAACAGGGTCGGGAATCGGTTTAACGAGGGTTTGTTTCGCAATTAATAAATGAATACAATAAATTTAATTAAATCACAAAAGCAATATGCAGCTTACAGATACAGCACAGCACAGCACAGCACTGCACAGATAGTACTACAAACAGACTCATTGGGATCGAAGAGATGGGAGACAATGGACTGCCAATTATGAAACCAGAACGCATTTCAAAATAATTAAAAATTAAATAAATGAACGACGTGCGGGCAATAACAAATAACAAATTGTGCAGCTAATGGTGAAAAAAGTCCAAAAAGAGCGAGCCAAAATACATTAAAATTAATTCGCAATTGCAGGCGCAAACGCAAACGCAAACGAAAGGCAAAACAATAATCAATAATTGTCAATTGGCTGGCTAATGAATTAATTACATTTCACCCCGCCACCACCTTTCTGGCCTTTGTTTCTCTTCTTTCATTTGTCAATTATTTTATATGGCGTATTTTGTGTTTATTTTTTAAATGGCATTGTGTTTGCCTTTTTTCTCGCTGGCGACGCAAAAGCAATTTAATTAGGGAAAGTGGATTAATTTGCAACTCGTTAGACTAATTAAGGATTATAATCAGCAGCACCAGCCAACCAACCAACCAACCAACCAACCAGCCAACAAACAAACCAACCAGCCAACGAGCCATGTAAATCGCTAGCGAATAGTAAAAAGTGAGCTTGAAAAGGATAACAAAAAGTGAAAACAAAGGAGCCCCAAAAGAAAACAAATAGAAAACAGCGACGCCCACGCAAGGCGACCTTTACTATAATAGAACCACTATAAATAGATCGACTCTCGACCCAAAACGAAAGTAAAAATCGTTTAATTGGATTTCTGGTCGCCTTGGCCCATTCGGATACAACCATTACCCGCCCGAGACAGGCCCCCTCACAGGTAAGCACAAAACGATGTAGCATTCCCAATCTAAACTTTGAAAACATTTAAATATATTGCAATGACTTTGAAGATTTGCTGGAATTCCCCATCTTTGGGGGGCAAAGGGATCACGATCAGATAGGAGTTATCAGGAATTGCTGATTAAGTTTGCATTCGCACACGTGGCATGTTGTTTCTTTCTGCCGACCTTTGCCCCAAAAATTAGCCCCCATTAACCCTTTCGAGTTTTGCAACTAGCGAGTGTTCTACGTAAAGCAGGGGAAATTCTACTCTATTTTACTTAAAGGACATATTTAAACGATAATATGTACTACCGGTATTACTCCAAAACCCCATTTATCAACCTCTTTTGCTGCAAACAAATTCTCGGTATCAAATTAGTTGAATTTCTCTGCAATCACGTTGTTGACATATAATTAATTTCAATTTCATGATGATGTCGCTGGTTTCGCTCTCGTAATGTTGTTGATTTTGATGTTGCTGCACTTTGGTGACTACAGTAATGTGAGCTGCAAAAACCTAAACTGTATTTATTTTGCCCAGTCCAGTCCCACTCCAGTAGCATTCCCATTCCCATTCCCATTCCCATTCCCAAGCTCCAGTTGAATCAGCCGCCGACCGTATGGCTGGCCTCAGCACTCTGCCATTTATTGCCGGTTTAGTAATCGCAAATAGCAAAAACACTGCCTGACAATTGCCGCAACTATTCGCAATGTAAACAAGCGCTGTCGCACATACTCGTTCAGTAATGCCCCAGAACAGAGCTGTGAATGACTACTCACTATTTTCGCCCATTTATCTCCTCACACATCCCAGCACTCAATCCAACTAATTTTTACTAATATCAAAAATGAGCACATAGGAATAAAATCATTTGAAAATACCACAAAAGTTTACTGCAGATTGACGAATCTTTTAAGGTATCCCGCATCAGGATCCGATTGATATTGACCGAGACATGGCCTTCGCTTTGCGACATACCATATTGGCCTTACAATAGATTTCTCTGTGATTTCCAAGGGTCTCCCCAGAAAAAATAATAAAAAATCGAAAAAACTATTTGTGATCGGATTTTGATTTAGATCGATAGGGAATCCATTTAGTATTTATTTAAGGTATCCGCTTTAGAATCGGACAGATATTGGCTGAGATATAGCCTTCGCTTTGAGCCGTTTGTGCTTTCAAAGCACGTTTTCATTTTGTTATATTTCTCCCCAGAAAAATATGGTAAAAAATCTAAAAATGTATTTCTGATCAGATTTTGATTTGGATCGATGGAGAATCGATCGACAAATCTTTTAAGGTATTCCGCTTAAGAATCGGATAGATATTGGTTGAGATATCGTCTTTGCTTTGAGAAATTTGTGCTTTTTCAAGGATTTCTATGGGTTTTCCAAGGAGTCTCCTCAGAAAAAAATTGATAAAAAATGGAAAAATTTATTTGTGATCAGATTTTGATTCAGGTTGATAGAGAATCGATCCAGAAATCTTTTAAGGTATCCCGCTTTAGGATCGGATTGATATTGGCTGAGATGTAGGCTTCGTTTTGGGGCATTTGTGCTTTTTTAAGGATATCTTCATTTTTTTAAGAAGTCTCCTGAAAAAAAATCGAAATTCCAACTTCAGATCGATTCTCTATCAGCTGAAGCCCTTCCAATATTTCGAGTTATACTTTTTGCTCTTGTTTAATTATGGAGTTGATGAGCGATTGTAACAGGCGCTAGTTAATTATGGAGATAAGGAAACCTAATAAAGGTAATAAGCCTAGTCGAAAAGCTTTCCCTTTCGCCGAGCTTGTGCATCCGAATAGTGTCTTTGGGCCAAGTTGGGTTTATTACCGCAGCCGTGGACCGAATGCGGCCTTTAATTGAGTCATGTCATACGGGTATTAGGCATAATTAAATGGCAATTTCATTCATAGCCACGGAAATGTGGATATTGTATGTGAAATGTGTGCAGTACAGTGGGGACTGGCCAGTGGGCAGTGCGGAGTGGGGAGTGGGAAGAGTGCAATGATATCTAATATCTGTGGCATAACAGGCTCGCATTACGGACTAAAATTAATTAAATTGTTACTCAAACTGTTTTCTGATTGACTGACAGACGCCTGACACTTGACGCGATGAATGAATGGATTGCCATGGCATGGAATATCGTGGAACTGGTCAGTCTGGATCGGCTCTACTCCAAATACATGTGTATACACTATATAGAGTGGCAAAACTATGCGACTGCACAAACAGAACTCGGACTCGGACTCGGACTCGGATCAACTCAGCTCAACCAACGGAGCTCCGCTTGGCCATTTGGCATTTGAATGGGCCCCGACGGCGATTACGCAAAAATGTAAATAGGAAAATTATATGCAAAAGGCAGAAAAGCATTTGCAGCTCTCATTACAATCACACATACAGAGCAGGCTGCCTGCATTTTTTCACGCTAATAACGAAAGCAAACAAATAATGGAAATAATGCAATTGACCATTCTGGAAACAGAATGCATAAACAATATGGCATTTAACGATCCTGCGATTCACCGATACCTGCCGCCGCATTCTTTGGGGATTGTTTCGCAAATGTTTGTTTGGATTATTAAATTAGCTGTTCAACTTTCCATATCAATGCGTAATTTACTGCGAAAAAGCAATGCGAATCTTTAGAAACTTCCTGTCCTTGCCCCTTCTCGGACTTGGAGTGCGAAAACCAGTCCCACGAGCCAAAAAACTGGCCACAGAAAGACCTCCACTGCTCCTCCTTCTCTTCCCTGGGTGAGTCACGCAATTAAACGGCGCTCATTAATGCGGAATGTAAGAAACGCAGGGGGAACCGCGTCTCGGGGCCACTTATGGAGCACTTGCAGTCGCTGCTGAACTTTTATACATTTTTATAGCTGTGAAAGAAAAGAAACGCAACCCGGGGCGCAACCCGTTTCGCTCAATCCGAATCCCAATCGGAAGACCAAGACCCAAGAGTGATGTATGCTGGATTGATTCTTCTGTGCGACAAAAGTCAAGCCATTAGGAACATTTCTAATCAGCGATTCCGGGAAATCGAGGCACAAACAAGCCAGCACACTCAATCAAGGCGGCTTTGAGCAAAAGACGATCACTCGACGAGTACTCGACTGACGCAGATCGCCGTCTAGTTGAGCGGACAGTTGAAATACAAAACTAATTAGCGACCACTGGCTGTGCAGCAGCGCCGTTTGCCGTTTGCAATTCAATCAATATCAATTGGCAAATTTGCATTTTGCATTTTGCATTTTGCAGCTCGCATTTTGCAAGTCCGGTTAAGTGCTCGCACATCGGGCAAATTGGACCACAAGTTGGTCTCATTTGGCGCTGGCTTCGTGTAGTCGTGTTTTCTAATTAATAATTATGACCATTATGAGCCAGCCGGTGTTTGGTTTCTGCTTTTTGGCCTTATCGGCTGCAGACTGCGTTAGCAGACAGGCCAGACGAGTCAAACGGCTTCCGCACTTTGCCAGCGGCCAGCAGCCAGCAGCCAGCGTTCAGCTTCAAACACACAAAAAACTTCAGTTTTAATTGAAACTCTCGCGAACTGGGAAAAAAGTACAAAACAGAGTCATGGGGATGTATGTAAATACCACATACGTGTGCATATGCTCAATTGCTTTCGAAAAGCCTCAACGAGCGATAAAAAATATAAATAAATTCGCAAAAAATATTCATATTGGTGCAACTTTGTAGAGGGGTTGGGGCTGGGACCGGGGCGATTGGGGCGGTCAGTTCGGCCGACATCAAATCAAATTGAATGAACGCGGTCCATTACTCTGCCAGTGATTTTGCCAAATGACTTCATTTCATATCAATTAAGTTTATTGTGCCGGTGCCAGGGACTGTCTGTCTGTCTCTATTTGTGCGGCCCCTCTCTTTCCCCTCAGCTGGCCCATAAAAAACGCACGCCGCACTAACAGATACACAGATACACAGATACACGACTCCAAAGATACACGGATACATTGCCCTGCCCTGAAAACCGAACGAACCTGATTCATGCGCTTAATTGCTTTGGAGCGTGTGCCGCCTGCCGCTTGCCGTCGCACACACAAAAAGGTATGCCATCGAATCGAATTGTGCACACAAATGGGAGCAACCAAACTTCTGAGTTTGCCAGAGTATCTGTATCTGTATCTGTATCTGTTGCTGTTGCTGTTGCTGTAGTTGTATCTGTATCTGCGACAGCGACCGCGTTGGCTTTCAATAAAAATGACAACAAAGATTCCTGACACTGGGTTCACCCTACAGTTGGTGCAAAGAAACGCTCATAAAATATGCCGGCGACCTGGGCAGGCCAATCCTGCGGACTTTGCAGACAGAATATCGAGAGGAAATTTAATAAAAATAACAAAAAACAACGCCACCACTTCAATAAATGAAATTCGAATTCGAGTGCAAAGATCAAAGTCGGAAAACTAGGCTTATTTCGGGAGTTCCTGTATTTATTTTCTAAAATGAGCTCACCTTTTCAATTCTGTTATCAGTTGTAAATAGCGAGTTGTAAACAAATTGTGTTGCATCGCAGAACATTAATTTGAAAAACGCACTCGAATTTGCATAATGAACCTCGGAAGAGGCATCTTCGTATGAAATGATTCATCTTTTATCATCAGCACCTCAGTAACAGCCACATTGGTTAATTATAACGTAAAAGCTGCCATTTTCTGCTTATCAGCGACCAGCGACCCAACCCCAAATACCATTATACCCCTAATTTCAGTGACCCACAAATGCAATTAAGTTTCGATAAAAATAGAAACTTTGTGATTTCCCCGTCAGGGCTTCGGTCTGTCAGTCCGTCAGTCCGTCGGTCCGTCAGTCACCCACAGAGCCCCAGAGCCCCAGTGCGGCGGCAATCAATCTTAGATATCGTCGTTTGTTAACTGTTGATGGTGATAAGAAACGACATCGCAATTAGATAGCCGGGCCAAGAGATAAGTGAACAAGGCGAGCCGGGCCACATTTATGGATCGCCGCCAGAGCCGAACTCATAAAAGGCGGAAAGCCGCAAATTGCCCGCCGGGCTCAGCTGCCCTCGAGTTCCAGAGAGTTTCGTTTATGGCCCGCTAATTAGCTTGACAAACAAGACCGATCCGTGATCTGTGTTCTGTGGCCAAGCGGAACCATTTGAATTCTCCCGCCAACTCGGCGTTTTCCAACATGGTTCCAAGGCCTGTGCTTTTGCAACACTTGGTGGCACACAGCTGATCGGCAGTCAGTTTGGTTTTTTTCCCCGGCACGTTGCCCAGGAAGTCGTGTTTGGGAAACGTAAACAAACTTCCCTCCGGAAAATCGGCATCTACTTCGCCCTTAGAATGTAGTCATAGTAGCCGGCGCGTTTTTCGTCAAAGTAACGTGTTTCCACACTCTCGTTTTCAGCCTAAAAAGCTCTAAGAACAGAAGTTCCCACAGTCAGTAGAAAGTATCTGTATCTGAGCAGCTCCAGAAAGTATCTTTGAGCGGATTGAAACCATTTGAGAAGGACTGTGAGAAAAGAGGTTCTTAAAACCTTTCCTTAGGAATCCAAGAGACTCAAACTTTTAAGTTTCCCTTGAAAATGAGCTTCGACATCGACGCCCCGAAGATTTGCGAGCAACTGGAGGGCACGGACCGGCGCCAGAAGACCCAAGCCCTTGCCGAACTCCGCCAGCTCTGCCAGAACGCTCCCAAGGAATTGAGCACTGAAGACATAGCCGAGGCATTTGACCAGCTATACCTGCACCTTCTGAAGGCCTACGACGACCGCTTCGAGAGCGTCCGCGACCACGCCGTTCAGGCGGTGGACGCCTTCCTACAGCTGCTGCCTCCCATGGACTTCCACCTGCTGAACGTGGTCTCGACGCTGGCAGAGCGCATGGGAAAGGCGGAGACGGTGGAGCCCAGCGAGGAAATCCGCCTCCTCTACATGGCCCAGCTCCACCTGATGGTGCGTAAGTACGCCCAAATGGGCAACGTGGGCGTCTTCCGGGAGTGCTACCCGCAGGTGGTAAAGGTCCTCATAAAATCCATCAAGGACGATTACCCCCTGGTGCAGCGCGAGGGCTGCAGCACCCTGGTGAACCTCCTCAAGGTGGCCGACACCCAGGAGGTGCGCCCGTTTACCGAGTCTCTGGCCGTGGCCCTGTACGGGATGCTGAACCACAAGCACGCCCAGGCAAGGATCTCGGCGCTGGAGGCCATCGGAAAGATCAGCCTCCACATGGACGCCAGCGGCGAGGCCATGCGCCGGCTCTTCAGCGAGATCTCGCCCCTTCTGATGGACTCGATGCCGCTGGTGCGCCGCGAGGTGGGTCAGGTGGGAGTCCTTATGTGCCTGGAGCTGCCGGATCGCTACTCCTTCTTCGAGCGCATCCTGCCCATGATATTGTGCTGCCTCAAGGACGACTCCCCAGAGGTGGTCAAGGACATCTCCGGCAAGTGGCTGCTGTGCGGCAAGCAGTACTACTTCGAGAACGAGGCCGAGCTGAGCCAGCAGGAGATCACCGATCTGCCGGTCGAAAACTATCCCAAGGGCGTGCTCCGGCCCACGATCGGATGCCGCGGCCTGGTGCAGCGTGCCCTGAGGTTGCTCCAGCTGATTACCCGCGAGACCGGGGACTGGAAGGACAACGTGCGGCTGCACTCGCTGAAGCTACTCTACCAGTTCGTCCTGCACGCCGAGGCGGCCATGACCGCGAAGTTCTTCGAGATCTACGGCGACGTGGCCCACGCCTGCATCGATCCCGTGGCGGAGGTGAGTGCCGAGGCGGCCAAGGTCTCCGACCTGATGGGTCGTCTGCTGGCCTACGACGCCTGGATCGAGCACGGATTCACCGGCCTGGAGCGCAATGCCCGGGAGTCCTACGTTCGATGCTTCTACCACATGTTCACGGCCTCGCTGGGCGGTAGCTACGAGCAGCTCGTGCGCCTGGCCAAGCTACTCCGGACCGTCGACTACTCGCACACCCTGAAGCCGGGCTTCCAGCAGTACATCCTCAAGCTTCTGGACACGGTGCTGGAAAAGTCGATGAAGATAAACGCGGGCCAGGAGGAGCTGCAGGCGCTGTACGAGTGCATCTACGTAACCTCCATCAAGGTGATGGCGCTCTCGCACTCCCTCACCGGCTGCCGGAACGAGGATGTCAAGTTCGGCCAGACCCTCATCGAGAAGATCATGGCTTGCGAGCAGATATCGGAAGCCAAGCTCCACGAACGGTGGTTCCACCTGGCCCTGAAGGACGTGGAAAACCTGGACGCCACTCTGGAGGACAACGCGGAGCCTGTGATGCTGCTGGACGGACTCATCAACATTTGCCATATCCGAGCCACCTACATCTCGGACCTCATAGAGAAGGTGAAGGTGGTCTTCGAGCACTGCTGCGACAGTGCCCAGGTGAAGATCTTCAGCAGCCTGTCGGTGGCCTCGCTGCTCTGGTCGGAAACCGTGGACATCGAGAGGGAGCAGAGCACCCAGCTGCTCGGCCACTTCATCACGGAACTGGTGGAGCCCTACTTGACCTGGAAGGCCGGGGCGAACGCCGAGGCCATGAGGTCCCTGGCCATGGCCACCGTATGTGCCTTGGCCCAGGGGGCCACGGAGGAGGCCGTGGAGGTGCTTCCCGCCCTGGCTAAGCACATGCCCAGCCTGCTCGAGGATCGCAATGTGACCACCAGGCACTACGCCGTCAAATCGATCATTTACTTCCGCGGCATGTCCGTGGAGGACCTGAAGCCCCTGGCCTATGCCACCATGCAGCGCATGGACGATCCCTCGGCGGGAATCCGCTGCCTGGCTGCCGTGGCGGTGGGCAAGCTGAAGCCGAAGTTCTCCAGCGAGGCAGGGGAGACAAAGGAGGCAGAGAAAAGCCACGAAAGGGAGGTGTGGGAGACCTTCGTGAAACGTGCCATAGACCTGCTTCTGCTCTACCACGAAAGCCCCGAGAAGGACATGGGAGCTGCGGTGGAAGTGACCCTCAAGGAGCTGGTTCCCTCCTACCCAGAAATTTGGGAGGAGCGCCACCAGCGAGCTCGGGCCATGTGTCTGAATAAGGATAAACTTGACGAACTCTTCAAGAAACTGACCATTGCAGAGCCAGATTCGGAGCCATCTGCCACCTCATAGACATGCTTCTCTCATAGACTTTAAGACTTCAAAAGCTTCAAAGCATTAAATTTTAAATTTTGTTCGGTATTTATTTCCTTAGCATTTAGCCAATGATCTATTCCAAGAACCCAATTGTAAACAGAAACCTGGAACTATAAAGAATTGCACTGATGTCGTCGTGACTGAGCAAATTGCAGAAGAACTCGGAGAAAACTCTTGTTTATTTTAACGGGGCCAAAAATAATCCAAAAGTTCATGATGAATTGGGACGAAAAAAGTGCAATTAGCTGGGAGCACTGAGTGGGTCAAACGACTGACTCGTACTTATTTATTAACTAAAAAAGTCGCAGGAATCTAAACCATATTTTATTGACTAAAGTGCCTGGAAAAGAATTCCTGGGAGCCAAGTCAACAGGCTTTATGCGCCAATTAAATGACAAAATAGCCAAAGGGCGACAACATGTGTACAATTGTTTTATTTTTTCGCGGAACAAGTACAAACATCATGAACATCAGAAACAATTAGAGGCTGGTTGGTTGGCTTGTCGAATGAAATTACAATTTTAATAAATGGAAAACGTTGCATAACTTTCAGGGTAACTGCGGCCGAGTGATTGGTTTTCATTCTGCAACTGGAACTGCAAGTCGACCCACTTCCCGGCCGGCAGAAAACTAATTTGCTTCCCATATAGCGAATAGCGATGTGGCCGAAAAGTTGGCCCACTCTATTGAAACAATTTGTCAAATTAGGCAAAATGTACAAGTTTCTAATTAAAACACAGCCAGACGAATACTGCGACTGCGACTACGACTGCGACTGCGACTGCGATTACAAGGATGAGCGCACAAGTACAGTGGGTCCCCTTGGATGACTCCAAAGTTTGTAGCACGTTCAGTATAATCCCTCTTGGCCAGTATCCACCGTACTCGCTCACACAACTGAATGCAAATTCAAATGGCGCCATGTGGCATGACTGTATCCGTCTCTTTCTGCGCACTTAATTGCTGGCAAATGAGCGGCAGAAGGTATTTTTTTTGCACGCGAGCTTACGTGGTTTTGGGCAAACTTGTTCAAAGTAAATGCACATTGTACACAGCTGGCCCGGCATCCTTGGCTGCTCCGTTGATTTGCTGCTCTGTTAATTAATATTAGTTAACATTTTCGCGGGGTTAATTATTCATATATATTTGTGCAATTAGAGCACCTTTTCGGGGATGATCTTATCTTTATGGGAGGATATATTGAGGTAAAAATGCGCCAAGGTCCCTTCTCCTTCTTCCCATTGTTGTGGGAAAGCACATTTAACTAATTATGCGAACTCCGGGCCTCAAAGGCTGTGTGGAACTGTGAGGTTCTTGGCCGTGCAAGCCCGTCCTTCGGAGCTCTGGGAAGCTCCGGGAAGTGAGAGCCACGACCGCCCACAGACGTCAGTTGTCAGTTTAATTAATCCCCTTCAGAGGCAGACAGGACGAACTGCAAGTACACTGGAGTGCAGGTCCCAAAAACTACAACAAAGTGATAATGGCTTGTCAGTCGGAGGGAATACACGATGAATAATGCATTTCCCTCAGTGTAGCTCGACGGGCATGGACACGGGCACGGGCACACGGCAAATAAACAGTTATAAATAGCAGGAGTGGGCAGGCCAGCGGACCTGGTCGAAGGACCAACAAAAACGAGCAACTTTTCCACCACCGCTTGTGGCGCACAAATTAAATGCTACATTCAATGCCATTTCGGAATCATCTCGAGGGCCCATCCGGGCTGGCTGGAAGCGGGCTGGATGTCTGAAGGACGCACAGAAGTTGCCGTAGCTCGACTTGTGCCGCAATTGAATTTGGCTGGGGCACAAAAAACGAGAACGAAAACGAAAATAAGTTAAGCCGCATGCTCGTCCTGGCAGGCTTCCTTCCCTGCTTTCTGTTTTGTGAGAGCTTCCAATTTGAAAATTACTTTCATTACGTTTAAAAGTTCATTAAAATTTCACATCCCTGAACTTCTGGCCGTTCATTCTTGGCTTCCATTTGCTATTTTCCATTTTCCATTTCCCCCTCGGATGAAAGCCAGTGTCATTCGGATGGCCCGAAAGACGAGTTAAAAATAAACACCTACTAACTGACCTATTTGGCCCGGATAAATAAATTCAAATGAGCCACGACCGGGATATCACGAGCCCTTTAGCCTTGCCGGACTCTCACTAATTGAGATACTCTCGGCTCGGGTTGCAGCCTGCATTATGCAACCAAATTAAATGAGTTAACGTAACAATTAATGCGCTGGCATGGCAACCGGCCTTGTATAATAATATCCTTCTGCCATCGTCCTGAAGGCAAGCTGAGTGACGCACTGTGCGGGGGAAAGGTCAACCGTGTTCGAAGCACGAACTGGGTTTAAATTCATTCCGACCAAATATATCCTTTAAGCAAATATGTTCCAATAATGCCCCAAAAAAATAATATTCCCCATTGAATGAAGTGCTCATCCCGGCGACTCCCCCATAAATATCCTCCAGAAAATGACCAACGATGAACGATGAGCGATAATTAAGCTCTGTCCGCGCTCGAGTTTCCTCGCAGCTCCTTATCCTGCCGAAACTTTGAGTGGGACTCTTGGCAATTAGGGTGCCTGCCCGCCTGGCCACCCGGCCGCCTGGCCGCCTGGCCGCCACTAATAAAAATGAGAATGGGCCGAGTCCTGGGCGGGGTCGCCCTGTCATCGCTGTTGCCTTGGCATGAGTGCGCTTCATTGCCCCAGCTCCGGTTGTTTCCACTTAAATGCTTTATTATAATTGAGTCTGGGCAGAAAGTAAAACTGTCTCTGGGCAGCAGCAGCCGTGGCTTCCTGGCAGCGTGCTTGAAATTAAATACAAATAATCTTTTGACTCCTTCCCGTTCCCGTTCCCGCCCGCTTCCTGGCAAACGGCTAAGGGCAAAGGGGTATTTTGCTTCCCTCATTTGGCGTTGTTTTAATTACGTCTTAATGCCAACGCTTAAGGGGGACCTTCGTCCCAGGTTGGGTTCAATGCCTCGCCACCGAGCATTGCGTATCAATCCAGCGTTAATTGCTCCACTCCCCGGTTCGCGCGAACCCGACTCTCCGCAGGAAATCGGATAAACCAGGAATGGTGCGAAAGCCATTTCGGCAAAGGTCCTTATCGATTTTTGTTCCCAAACAACCAAAGAACAGTGGAACCGAAGACCATTAAAAATTACCTGATTCAATACTTATCTTTATAGTTGGTCTTGCCAATATATGATTTGAATTTATTGAAAGTAGTCCACTATTTAGAGCCAGGGGCCACTGTTCTCGATTGTGCTTAATTATGAATCTTGCCAGACACTGGCGGAAAAGTCTTTAGGGTCGATGGACAGACAGGAAGCCCTTCTCCCAGGACCTGCCCAGACGAGAGCTCCAACTTTGACTTGGCCATGTATCATTATTGTGGGTTTGCGAGTGTTTATTTTCGGCAGCCGAGAGCAGAAGGAACCCCGAACACCAGGCAGCAGGCAGCAGGCAGCAGGCAGAAGGTAGAAGGCAGCGCCAGCAGTTTTTGTTAATGTTCGCATTAATGTTGTCACATTGCTCCGACTCCCATTTTGCGTGGTGGGTGGCGTGGTGGATGGGGGAGGCACTGCCCTGCCCTGCCGATGGCAACGTTGCTGGCATTAATTAAGCATGTTTGACTGGGAATGTCAACAGCAGAAATTGCCGCCCTTTGCTGTGTTCATGTGTTTGGCGCTGCGGGTGCACACTCGGAAAAAGAAAGGCTCCTGCCGGAGATAAATCGGCCTTTTCGAGCACTTAACCGGCACTTAAGCCTACATGGCGGCCTATTTGCCACGCTTGGCCATTGGAAAATTGAGAAACCGCATCGCAATACCTTCGCAATAGGCGTTCATAATTTTTTCGAGTTCATTTGACGTGCTGAGGATTGACGGGCTTTGCGAGGGGCGCGACAACTGCCTGCCCACTATCAGCTTTCTCCAGTGTCACTCGGGAGGCGTAATTAAGTGACGCAAGTCAATTTATTTTGCAATTAATCATTAATTTATGTGTACGGAACGGAAGTACGAGAATAATTGACTCATATTTCAGCCCGACTCCGCGTCGATCTCGACACGGAGAAATGCCAAATATTGTCTGACAGGAGGCAGAAGAGTTATCAAATTTCGCAGTGGCCAGGATAATGGAATTTTCATCATCTTCCGCATTTGCCACTCGCTTGGTACGGCGAACCTTGGCTTTCGTAGAATGCTTTCGTTTTACATTACTTTTCGCAAGAAGCCACCTTATCGGTTGGTTAATAATTTGCGCATTGAGTTTCGAGTCGGAGAAGTAACGTAATTGAACATGGAGAGCCTTTGTATCCGAATTTTTCCCATCAAGAGGAGTCTTTAAGAAAGATTTACTTCCTTGAAAAGCACCTACATTTAATTCAAACACAAATCCATTTGAGAGGAAAGTGCAATTACGAAATTTACAAACATCAAACATGTCGATGGGAAATTAGTTGGGAAAACTTTTCGCATTTTATCAAGTTGCCTGGCAAGAGTTTTTGCATATTTTATGTGCCAGCCGGTTGATGGATTGGCTGACTGACTGACTGACTGACGGACGGACGGATAGTTGGTTGAGGGCTGGTTGAGTGGCCTGACAAAATGGGCTCTACTGTACTATACGGATGAGCAATAAATAATCGATGCCACATGGTCGGTAATGCATTAATTTAAACTGTCCGTCCGCATGCATTCTCTTGACAATTAGCAATCCAATCCGGGCGGATCCAATCTGCGCGGACTGCTCCCAATTGGAGTGTCAATTAGTTGGGGCCGCCGACCTTTGACCCACTTTGTTGGCTTGTTGGCAAATGAGGTCCGCTCGAGATGCCATCAACAGGGAATTTTAATAATGGCAATGGAACTAGAGGCCACTGTCGCGCACCCATTTAAAAGATCATCAATCATAGGCAGCTAGTTAATTGCGTCGAGTTCTTTTTTTTTTTTTTGGTTGTGGACAAAGGAGCGCCAGCAGCACCGGCCTAATGGTCGGCCAAACGGCCAAGCGGCCAAAAAAACAAAAACGAAAACGTTTAGCGAACGAAATGCCGCAGCAAATTAAAAATAAAGCCTGAGCACGCCAACTTTGTCCAACTTTTCTGACCCAAAGTTCAAGTGAAATAAGCCATGACAAGTACCCCCCCCACCGAGCGCTCAAGGACCCTTGGAGGAAAAGCTTTAAAAGCAAATTCTGGCAAAGTTTTGACTTATTCTTGGCGCACTTACAGCCAAATCGATGTGAAAATCCAGATGGACAGGGCCAGCGCGGAATGGGGGCGAGGAAAAACGATGAAACAGGAAACATTTCAAACGGAAATGAGCCTGACGTCGCTTCCGGCTGAGTGAGAGTTCTATATGGAGACCAGAGTGGTTAATTAACCACCAAAACATTAGCCATCTTGCGTCTTGGACAATACCTGGTACACCTCTCTGGAACTCCAGTCTAGGGGTTTTATATAGACAGAACGCAAACATAATTAGCTGACATTTTCACTTATTTCCTTCTAATTGCGATTGCTTCCATCCATCCCCGGGGCTGGCAACTCAACAGTTGGCCGGGTCGAGCTGTCACTCGTCAGAAGCTTCACTGTGGCGTTTAACCTTTTTAGCTACCCCAAAAAATGGCAGAACGGCAGAACGTCAGAACAACCCTCGCCGACGCATCAAGTAAAAATAGCTCGAAAATTGCGCAGCATTTATAATCTGTCTTTGATTTATATAACGATTTCCGTTCGAACTACGAGTGGTTGCACTGAAAGAAATCGGAGGCTCTAAACTACCAAAGAGTCTCTAGCACAGTAGAGGTTTCTCCCAGTGTGTGTGTGTATTTGGGAGTTGGCTTACCCTTGGCCAACTGCTTTATATGCTGACTTGACAATAATGTGGCACAAACACACATCTCAGACGCTGAGAACGTGCCACCGGCACTGGCTTCGGCTTCCTCCTGCCACAAAACGGACTGCCTGGCTGCCTGGCCTGGTCGTGGCAGCACAATGACATGAATTCAATATAATAAATAAAATATAATGCTGTCAATAAAAATAAATAAATATAACATCAGCAGCAGTGGCCCTGGGAGCACGGCACTGAAAGCACTGAAAGCACTGGAAGTGCAAAAGTTTAAGACATCGCCGGGGGAATTGTAGATTGAAGAGCTTAAATGCTCCGCTCCAAATAGCTACGTAATGTTTATGTGCTCCAAAGATTTGGCTTTGAATGGCTGCCATTTACCTTGAGGAAAGAGAGAGTGGGCGTACCAGACACACACTCACCCACAGGAGCAGCAGTTATGTCAACCATCGCAGGACAATGATTCTCTGTTGGGTGGAAAACTGTTGGTGGCAAAGAGTTAACGACTTTTATTAAAACAAATTGCTAGTTAAATGGGTTAAGGAAAATACTTGCAAATAAATATTAGCCTGTGTGGGAACAAGCAGTCCTGTCCGGCTCTGCAAGCAAGGATAAACCAGCCACAGGAAACTGAAAAACACTTAAATAAAACATTCACTAAATGGCAATTCGCTGCATTGCTCGGATCGAAATTTCCCGCCCCAAAAGAGAGCTCACAATTGCCAATTTTCACACACCTCCGCCGCCCACATTCCGCCACACGACCCACAATCGTTTTCAACATTTTATGATTTATTTATGCAGCCATGTTGGCTTTCATTCCGGAGGACTCTTGTTTGCAGTCGGAAAATAAAGTTATTCGATCCAAGTTGGCTTTGGCACACAACTGCTTGACGCTCCTGCCCAATCTGCCCAATCTGGCAAATCTGCCAAAGCTAAAGCTGCAAAATCATTGAAAATAGCAGACAACAATCATTTGGCCATAAAGTATGTACGTACGTACCCATATGGGGGAGGAGACATTGTTTTGTACGAAACGATGAAACGATGAATTCCTGACTCTGCCACGCACGTCTGCCCGCCCCTAGTTGTCAAGTTTGGGGAAACTTTTCCAAATCGGCCAAAACTTTCGGCTGATTCTATTGTTTTCGCCCGCCTTGCTCTCTCGGTCAAAGTGCTAACCCAATTTGAACTCGAAAAGTAAAAAGTAAAAAGTAAAAGTTATTTCATTTTAATTTCCGCCCCCACCTGGGTTATTGTGGAGTCGTTACTAGCAAGGACACATGTAAGTACGCAGCCACGCAAATTAAACAATTAAAGGGAGCGGAGCACGAGGAACTTTTCGAGCCAGTCTCTGCGGCAACGGTTAATGTAAATTCATTTAAAATTACTTAACTGGGGGGTGCGGCCCTGCCTCGTACCGCACCGCACCGAACCGCCCCGCCCCGCCCCGCCCGCACCACCATGGCTGTCGATAGTGAAATGTTTGCCGTCGTATCCTTGCCAAGGACCCCCGTGTCTGTGTCACGGCAATTTAATTAGCGAGCACATAACTTTATGAAATATTCAGAGACTTTCAGCCACGTCGCTCGGCACACACACACACACATAAACACAACGAACTCGTTGCCGCAAGTGTGTGTACATTCCGGCCCGGGCAATTATGAGCCGCCCAGGACATTCATTAGAACACCTCATAAAAATCAATTAGCGGCGTGTTCCCTGTCCATGTCCCACCCCCCAGCAGAGTCCCCTGGGTCCTGAATTCATCAAGTGACTGCATTTTTGCCGAAACGGGCCAGAGGCTTGTCTCTACATTCCCCGTTATTAAATCGTTCCAGGCTCCAATTCCAAAGACTTTCCAGGGCGATGCAGCGTTGGCGTTTGAATTGGCAGAGGGGGAGGGGTAGGGGAACGAGGGCAAATATGAATGACGAATTACACACTTTAGCTGCCAGGTTGACAGGCTGCCTCTCTCGCACAAACGGAAAAGGGAAGAATAACGGTGGAGAGCTCGGTGGAGGTACATTAAATTATGCTGACAGGGCAGAACGGACCGGGCCTGAGTGGCCCAGGGGCAGGACCAGGGGGTGAAGTCATCCGCAGTTAACGTCAAAACTAACACACGAAGAATGCCAGCAAAAAGCTGAAGAGCAGAGACGGTGACAAACGTGAATGAAACCCGAAGTAACAGAAAAAGACAGAAAGCTTTGTCCTTTACCATGGCCGAACTTCTAATACCCTACACTTTTTCATAAACCAATTTAAAAACAACCCACCTGAAGAGTGTTAATACAGTTAACTTTAGTGTCCAAAAATGTCGAATTCTAAAAATACTCTCCTGAGAGTGCATAAAAGGAAGCGAAGACTCTGACGAAAGCTGCCGTGGGCCAAATGAAGCAAAGACCCTGATGACGATGATTCGAGAGTGGCTTGTTAAAATTCCAGCAAAACGTCAGACAAGTAGTCACCTCCCCCTCTGGCTCTGGCAACATTCCACCTCCGTTCTGACCCTGCGGAATGTGTGTGTGTTGCCATGTTGTTGTCAATGCAATAAAATGAAAATGAAATAAAATAGACAAAATGCTGGCTAGCAGAGGTGGGCAGACGGGAAGACAGACAGAGAGAGACAGAAAGACGGACAGCCCCAAAACCATCTCGTAAGCCTCGAGGCCCAATAAGGCTGACAGAAAGTTGCCAAAAAAGAAGGGCAGACAAAGCATTTATGTGCGGAACAAGACAAACAGGAGCGCATTTTGGAGAACAAAGGGAGCTTTTCGAAAACCGACTAAAATACCTGGAGTTTTTAATATCAAATTTTGTATTTTAATGTAACCCTTTCTGCTCCCATCTCTCCTCCAAGGTCGTTTAGCGTCTAATATATTTGCTGTCACACTTTTCACTCCACCGCTCCTGAGGTGCCACATGTGCCGAGTCAGAGGCGAGGCTGGCTAACTTAAATGTCATTAGCCCTCGTCCTGGCACTCGACACTTGGGTTCTGCCACGGAGCACAGAAGACAGGATGCTGGTGCGGCAGGGCAGAAGAGAGAAAAAGTCAGGGGGTTGGGGGAGGCATTGCCAGGAGCCAGCTAGGAGCGTGCCAGGTAACTAATACACACACTTGCCGGCATCTGAGCTACTGTACGTGCCCACAGGGCAGGCCACTGTTTTCGGGCATCCTTTCTCCTCTACACTGACAGAAATTACTCCTAAAAATATGATAGAATAAGTACATTTTGGAGTACTTTCTCACTGTGTACTTTGCTTCCTCTAGCTTCTCGGGCTCTGCCGCTGTCCCTTTCCGCACCGCTTGGTGCTGGCAAGGCAATTGAAATAACTTCTTCCGCTTGCCTGCCCTGCTTCCGCTGCTTGAATATGTCCCCCAAATCAGCCACCCATCCACCCTCTGCCCCACTTCGCCACTCCACGTTTGAATTGGCTTTTGCCATTTATTTTATTTCGCTTTCGGTGATTTCGCAGGCAGCTGGCAACATGTTGCGGCAACATTGCGCTCTCTTCCGACTGCTGAGAGCGGAGTGGTGCTCGTATATCTTCGTGTCGTGCCCCATCGTGGGGCCATCCTTTTGTTGTTGCTGCCGAAGGGTAATAAAAAATCATTTAAGCTCGAATCACGTGGGGGGAGGTGTGGGTGGGATGGTGGGTACTTTGTAATAACTCTAATTGCTTCTGGAAATACATTATCCAAGAGATTATTTACCTTCTAATGCTTAGCACGCATGATTAATCCACAGAAACCCAAATAAACTCCCTTAATATAATATTATCTTTGCGAGATCCATAATTCCTCGACTACAGTTAGTCAAAGGCTCTCACGACACGCTGCTCAAATTTACGGCGGCAATTCAAAAAGTAATAATTCTCCCTGCACATTTCACACGCTTTTGACTCAACGAATTAAGTTAAATTGTGTCACCCCCAAATGCTCTGCCATAAATCTCGCCCAGCACTCGCAGTCCTTGCGAAAACACACGCACACAATGCCGAACGTACAAGGCTGTACAACACCTCCCACCAACCACCGGCCACTGCCCCCGCTCCCGCTTGCACTTGAAACTTATGTATGTGGCGCCAAGTGGGATCCTTGCCCCGCTCCTCCCGCAAGGATTGTGCAACATTTTGTTATGCAAATCACAACGCAGTGCGCCAGGAAATAGGCTATGAGCGCCGCCTGGGCAACCAAGCCAAGGCTTGCCGGAGGGTTGAACAAGTTAGAGTACACTGGAAGAAACGATTCAGAAGCTATAAACAAAAAACCAAAAACAACTTCCGGAGAACCCATCACTCTCTCTCTCTCTGTAAAAGGAACTCGGGCAGCAAGTGGCAACGACAGACGGTGTTTTTTATTGCATTACTTTTGGGTTCGCAATCCGGACAGGGGGAGTTAATAGGGAACAGAGAGGGGTCGGAGCCAACGAGGTCCTTTGGCCTTCAGGTTGTAGGGCGCAAATTACATTACCAGAACAAGTACCAGGACCAGTAACAGCTTTGAAAGGCAATCCAACTACCCCAACTGACCTTTCTCTATTTCTGGCTTACTTTCCAGGCAGCGTTGGCCTAAATGATGCCCGAAACTGAACGCGATTCGCAGTTGGTGGCAGCGGAAATGGTGAGCGGAGCCCTGGGGCACGGATACGGCATTGCGAAGGACCCGCAGCAGCAGCTCCACCAGCTCCAGCTCCAGCCCCATCACCTGGCCCACCAGCAGCCGCATCAGCATCCCCACCCCACGCCGACGCCCACGCCGGACCCCTACAAGATGTCCGCCACCACGTACGTCTACAGCAGCCCGCTGACCATCCCGACCATGGTCAGTCCGAGCAGCAAGGAGAAGCTGGTCAACCTGCTGCGCGTGCGCGACAACCAGTCAAACATGGCCAGCCCGATCTCCGACAGTCCGCCCGCCACCACCTTCCTCCAGAAGCAGCTGGAGGCCGTGAGCCCGAGGCCCAACACAGTGCACCCGCAGGTGCAACATCCCTCCCAGATCCACCACCAGCCACATCCTCATCAGCAACAGCCGCAGCGACGACATACTAGCTCGACGCCACCGGGAGCCCCCACAAACTGGCACGCCCACGTCTATGCCAGACCCCCCAACCGGCCCACCCCGCACTCCATCGCCGACATCCTGGGCATAGCCGTGGGCGAGAAGGAGGCGGCCGAGGGTGCCTTTGATCCCTCGCTCCCGGCCAAGTCCCCGAACACCATCGTGAAGCAATACGAGCAGGATCAGCAGCTCACCATGAGCGACGCCAGCGAGGAGGACGCAGGAGCGGGTGTAGCACTTCCAGCGGCGGCATCTGCAACAGCAGCGGCTCCGCTCGATCAGCCTCTGAATCTGTGTGTGGCCAAGAAGTCACGCGACAGCAACAGCTCACCCATGGCGGCCAGCAAGCAGAGCCACGTCATCGGGAAAACCGCCGCCAAGAAGGGTAAGCATTGTACACAGGGAAAAAATTGTCCAATCCTTAATATCCTGATAGGGTGCCCCATGGTAGATCATATACATTGGTATAGTTTTAAAGGACTCCTGAATAGTTTCCAAATCTTAAGATAATTTGAAAGGTAGCCTCATTTTTTGAGGCATTATTATTTTTTTGGAGTGTCCCCGAATGTGATCTGGCAATGGCGCCGGGCACTGAAGTAAACATGTTGCTCTCAGGGCGCCCTGGGGCAACGCTCGACGAGCCTGCCAATTGAGCGGAGCGCAGAGCTCTCAACACGCTTCAGCGAAGCGTGCGGCGGGCAACACGGCGTATGCGCGTTCTGCCAACTTAAATGGTGCCCGTCGGGCCCGCTGGCAGTCTTGGCCTCTGTTTTTCGGTCATCCTAATGACTTGGCCATTAGGACTTACCACACTCCAGTTAAGACTTTAGGTTTGTAAAAGAAACCCCAAAGAATAAGCCTATTATTTCCGTTTATTCGCATCTCTTGTTAAAATAATTAATAAACCATTGAAGTGGCAATTGGTAAACAAAGTGGTCGAAATCTAATTAGGTGCACTTTTGGCTCGCTGCTTTGTTGTTTTTTGTTCATTTGTGAAACTGAAATGGCTGCCAAATCGAATTTTCATTCGCTTTCGAGTCTGATTTTGCGCTGCATTAAAATGATTTAATTCGGGGCCAGAGTGGATCAAAAATATACAAAATATACAATATACAATATATAATACAAAATGCAATTAGCAATATGCACATGGGCAGCAACAACAATAAACAATATACAATATACTAATACATGCAATATAATGAAATGAATGCTAAATTGGCGAAATAAGCAAAGTTGAGAACTAAATTTGAATTTGAATAATTTTGTGGCAGCGCAGCTTGTTTAATTGTTCAATGTTGTGTTCGATTTTTATTGTTATTAGAATCACGTAGCCGCCTCGAAGAAACAACGACGTCCAGCGACCATAACAAGCGCTCGAATGACGAACTTCCAGACATCCAGACATCCGATTGTTCGACATAGTCATCAGTTAATTTTCGCTTAATAACTTGTTTCCAGCTGCCGTAAATGGAGCTGCCAGCGGACCTCTTTTTATATTTGCTTGTTTACTCCGCGAAACGACATTTAAATGCCCGCCGACTGGGCCCAATGCAATGACATGGCAATTGCCAATTGGCGTTAAGAGCAGCGACTACAACAGCAGCAGTAGCAGTAGCAGTGGCAGTGGCAGCCATGGCTAATATAAACAAACATTTGTTCAAAGTTTTATTGTTGTTGCTCTAATTGCACAAGTTGGCGTCACTGTTTTTGTTGGGCTTTTAACGCTTGGCCCGCTTGTTGTTTTATTTCTGCCCCTGCTTCAGTCTGCTTTGTTTTTCCATTTAGTTTTATTGATTTCGCGCCACTGGGACGCCCTTTACACTTCATTGAAATCGCATCGAATCGAGTGGCCTCCTTCCTTCCTAGGGGGGTTTCTACGATACTGAAAATTGCCAATTGCCAATTGCCAATTGCCATTGGCGACAACTACAAACCGACCAACCGATCCAACGACCAAACCCACCAACCTCCCTCCCGCCTAATTAATCACAGTGTCAAGCATTCGCGATTGGCCGTATGGACGTATGGACGTATGAGGCCGTCGGGGCCCACACGGCGTATTAGCAATGCGACAGCGGCAGCTGGAACACTCCAACGTCGAACGTTTTGCATTTAACTGTCAATTAGATTTCAATTATGCATTGGTAATTGAAGTTGTCCAGGCAACGACCGACACAGTCACCGACAGTGTGTGCGAATGGGACTCATGCCAGACACGTTTTGGCCCCGTCAAGACCAAAAGTCGCAGCCGCGGCATTAACACTTGTTTTCATGCGAATTTACAAGTCGCGTAGTCGTGGTTGATAAACGTTTCCTTCGCTTTCCCTTGCAGACAACTCCGGCAAGCCGGCGGCCAAGAAGAAGAAGCTGTCCGCCGCGGCCACCGCCGCAGTTGCCCAGCCGCCGGACACCAGCCCCACCGGCAGCAGCGAGAGCCTGATGCGGGACAAGCTTTTGGCCACCAACAGCTCGCCCGGGGCAGCCACTGGCAACCCCAATTCCCACCACCATGCTCCCACCCCAAGTAGCGCCAACAGTGCTCTGGAAACCACCGAGGACGACTCCGACTCGGGATCCACCGACGCCCGGCGCAAGAAGAAGGCCCGCACCACCTTCACGGGCCGCCAGATCTTCGAGCTGGAGAAGCAGTTCGAGCTGAAGAAGTACCTCAGCTCCAGCGAGCGCACGGAAATGGCCAAGCTGCTGATGGTCACAGAAACCCAGGTGAGAGATTCTCCATCCTTGATACATAATTTGCATAATGAAAATCGAAAACCGTCGAATTATTGCCATGATTTGTTGTTGATTTTTCCTCTGTGTACATAGCATTGCAAATTGCAAATTGAACAGCAAACACATTATGTTTTCCCGGGGATTATTTGGCTTATTTAATTTGAAAATATTTTGCCGGGCAGAGCTGACTAGAAAAGCACAATTGCTGCGGCCTTTTAATTAAATTAAACTGTTTTTTAGTTCATGCCACACTCTCTAATCCCGAACTAATGCGCATTTTCAATTGCCTTTTTGTGAGGAGAGTGCTTAAAGCATTATATTTGCCTAATTTGATATTAAGGGAAATAATACTCATTACAATTCGATGTCCTTTTAGTGGATAAAATGGGAGTAGGCCAAACCTGGAAACAAAGGGTTAATTAGGCAGCTAAATAAAGTATTCGGTCCTGTTGTTTGCTCTGGAATAATCCGCCAATTATTTACCAAGCTCGAATGTCCCCCGGCAGCCCCGAATTATCGAAATTTATCGTAATTTAATTGTGGAGCCCAACAAGAGGAGGCAAGGTGTGATGCTCTTAATGCCTCAGTAATTATACTGCCCCATTGTATACTGTTGCAGTTGCAACAGCAGCTGCACGAACATGTCATTGGGGTGGGCACAGGACGGAGAAAATATACAATTTGCATATTAGCCAGAGCTCCTTGAGGCAAAAGCAAACTCACACTCTATCGCAAACACACACAAGTTAGTCCCGAGTCGCCTGATTGTGAAATAAATTGAGATTTATTAACTTACTAGTGGGGAAAGCAGAATCGAAGGATAAAGCAGTTGTATCCGACACAACATCTACCCTTTCTGCGGATTTATAAGTCCTTTCCAGTATCGAGTATCCAACTCCCGAGCACGCCCTTCAGAGAGGGCATGTAATTAGAATAAATTAACTTTGCAAGGACATGCCCAGAGCCCAGCTGCTGTCAGCCAATTAAGACCAATAACAAAATTTATGTACACACAAAACACCCCAAACACCGCCCCTCGATTGTGGTGTTTGCTCTTTAAGAAATGCCAAATTAGTGAAAGCTTAAACATCTCAAGGGAATTCGGGACTTGATCGTGGAGGCCATTGAAGCCTTTGCGGTTTGTGTCTCGCACAGGATATTTGGGTAACCGCCAAACTCGATTCTTATCTGTGTTTGCAGTTAACATCTCAGTTTTTCAGATCCTGGAAAAAATACTACTAGAAAGCAACTTCCCATGGAATACATTTAAATCAGCTTCCAATTAGATAATAGCCTTTGCAGGACATGCAACTAATGCAACATTATGCTGTCCTGTAACTGAAAGCACATAACAATGGAGTTAATTAAATAGAGTTTACCTTCCATCCAGTCTCCCCATCCCAATCCCAATCCCAATCCTTCGAAAGCTGTCAAAATTTGGGGCTGCCAATGCAAACCCGATTTGCATTAATAATCTCACGTTACGCATACGCCGTGTGGGAGCTCAAATGCCATAAGACTAATTGGCTGCCATGCCAAAGACCGAGGATATTCACATCTATATATGTACATATATAGACGTAAGGACATAGACGTGGAGTCGGGGGAGGTGAGAGCCGAGCAAATTGGCCATGGCAACAACAAGGATAGCGACGGAGTCACATCGAAATGCTTGCTTAATTAAATTACATTCTCCATCAAGTCAATTAATTACAAGTTGATATATACACATAAACACTAAGCACTCTGTGTGCGGCCTTGCACGGCGAGAAATTCGACAGTTGCAGAGGAGTCCTTTTTGAAGGACACTCCTCCTCCTATGTAGTTTCTCTCCGTGCAGTGCTCTCCGATGCTGTCCATCTGTTTTGTGTGAGCCAAGATGTTATGCATGTCGACATGTTCAAGTGTTTTGTCTGTGTTATTAATATTATAAGCTCGGCCCGGCCATTTATCATCCTGGCAAAGGACATGGCCATGGACGTGCTGTGTGCTGTGTGTGTGACGTCGATTTAAGTGCAACGCACAGATTCCTGCCCATTTACTAAACCCTCCCGCCATCCCTGCACCTGCAGCGGTTGTGTGTTTCTGTTTATATATAAAACATGGTCCTGCCACACAAACATGTATGTGTTAATCACAGCAATAATATCAGCAAATTAACTGCAGGACAAGGCTCTCCTGGCTCCTGCTGTGGCCGACATTAAGCCTCCTGGTCATTTGCATTGGCACTTGCCAATTTTCCCATCGACTGCCACCGAATGCGGCCCGAAAACAAGCTCGTATCCGTATCTGGTTCGAAGCGAGAGATTTACGCTAATTGGAATGAAATTGCCGACTGCTCGTACAACTTGAATAACCAGATTATAAAGGATAAAGAAAGGATAGTTTATATCTTCTATAAATAATAAGTAGACTTTTCTAATGATTACCCGCAACATTGTATCAAGGGGAAAGTACTGAGTACAGTAGAAGCTTGCTAAATTATGCTTTTTTGGATAAAACTTTCCTCGGAAAGTGACAAAAACGATGTATTCGAAATAGAGGAGAGACAAAGTAAAAGCCATAAAAGTTGCTTTAAATAGACTGCACATCACCCTGCACATGCCACTCCTCCAGGAGGCCACCTTCCGCCGCGGTCTTCTATCCTCATCATTTGGTGTCCCTCACCCAGAGGCGTCGCGTGTCTGCATCGTCTGTCATCAACAAACTGTAAAATAGCCTTAAGCCAGATAAAAATCAATTAATTACGCGTAGATGCGGCTGTCCCCAACTGCAACTGCAACTGCCGCACCGCGTTGCTGCCCCTCGCCCCTGGTACTCACACACACGCACACCCGCGCAGCCTGACAACATTGTAATTGTGTTGCGATTACCAAACGAACGTCACGCGCCAAACGCAGCAAATTACATTTGCATATTAGTGCCAGAGGCAGGAGAGGAGGAAGGCAGGTGGCAGGTGCTTCGAGTGCCGCGGGGGGCCAGGATGCTGCACAGATATAGGGGCAACTGTTGGTTTGCGGTCTCCTCTGCTCTGCAACTGCAACTGCAACTGCCTCGAAAATTTGCATTAGGCATTTCATTTTAAATGTTCGCCGTGGCAGGCCCGATTCTAATTGCCACTCAGGTGCAATGTCTGTCTATCTGTACTATATTGGCTCTGATCGATCCGGGTTGGGCATATAATCCGTAATTCCATATTAAACCGAAGGTCGGCTGGGGTAATATATAACCGACATCTGGAGGGATCCTGGCCAAGCGCCTACTGTGCAGTTTTGACCCATTTGCGTGTTTCTGTTTGGCCAACAACGGGGCTCTGGCCACTTCCCACTGGAGTCTGGCCACTGGGCAATGACAAATGCGATAATTAAATTAAACTGCTGCCGCAAGCAGCACAAACGAATCAAATGGCCATTCATCTTTGGGGGCACCACAGAATTGTTCCGACCAGGGACCAGGGACCAGGGACCAGGGCCTGCCTGTGTCACTAAAAGAGTAAAAATTATGTTGCGTAAAATTAATTTCGCACATGCCGGGGACACAAACCCAATGAAGTTGTAGATTATAGCCCTTGTCTTGTACATGGATATCCATCAGTTGCAGGCTGGAAAGGATTTGCGAGCGCAAAGCACAAATAATGATGTCATATGCAAATGTCGTACAATTAAAAATGGTTGCCTAATGGGCGGCAATAAAATAAATTTAATTCCCTCTTCGAAAGGAAATCTATTCATAAAGTGGTTATTTATGGGACGAGGCTTTATTTTATATATTATACATACAAACAGAGAAATATTAATTGTTATTCGATAGTTAATATTTTAAAGGCATCCCAGTTATGTGAAATAAACGTGAAAAACCGACTGAACCGCTTCCGGGACGTACTTCTAATCCAATTACGAATCCAATCATTCGTTATAAATATAAAGAGGGACTCTCGACACTTTCACGGCTAGAGAACTAGAGAGTGAATGCCTTTGGCAAATTAATTAACTAATTAAGGCTAATTTGCATTTTATTAGTAGGCAATTATTTAATCAATTCATGAATAATTTGCGGCATCGGCTCAGAGGCATGGGAAAATATTGGGTATTTGCCGGAAAGGCTTAGTCTATTGAAATCATAATATTAACAAAGCACCAAGCTGCATTCTATGCCAATATAATATATAATGTTTGCCATAATTAAACACTGAAAGTGTCATTTATTATTATTAGTGTTGGGAGCACCGACGCCCAGCTGTCGCCACAGGAATGGCTGTCCTCTGATAGAAAACCCAGCCACGAGTGACCAGCCACGAGCGATGGGGGACTCGCGATGGGCGAAGAGTAGTCCGAAATAGCCGAGGGCGGGGCCTGCCAGCTGATGGCTAGCGCTGTCTCTCTCGCTCTAGCGATCGCCGGACCGGAGACAACGATCGGCAGTCGGTGGGCGTTTCCGACTCTCCCGGGCTCTTCCCGAGCGGGTGTCAGCGCTAAACGCTTGGCAATTAGCGAGTCAACGGGGGCTGACAGCAGATTCCTTTTGATGAAATATGAACAATTATGTGCGAGTTTACTTTCGGGACAATTGGTAATTAATGGGCACTTGCTGCAGCCAAGAACAAAGTGAAATGGTCAACGACAGAACTCTAAAATGGCTAAAAGAAACAAAAACGAGAAATCCAACACAATAAGCCAATTAAAAGCCAAGCGAGAGGGGCGGACGAAACTATTGCCAAAGCGAAAGGCATTTCTTAACAAAAACCGCATTTAAAACCTGCCCCTTGGCCTGGCTAATAAGCATAATTTATGCTACTAGCCGCTCCGGATCCACAAATATATAGAAAACTAAAAATACTAACGAAAATAAACGAAATATCTGAGAGCGGCGCGATACAAACTCATCAACTAAATTGCTCGCCCGGCCTTTGCTTTATTTACTTGCTTTTCCGCTGCATTTTGTTGATTAATGCGTACTCTTTGGTTTCCATTTTATTTCTGTTCTGTTCTGAGGAACAGCAATTCTATTCTATACCAAACAAAATTACATTTTGATCCCTTGATGAGCCAGCCCGTTTTCGCAATGCCAATTTTCATCGCTGAATTTTTTAATTTCACACATCGCTTCGAATGCGTTTCTTCTGATTCTGCGTTCTGTTTCTGTTTCTGTTTCTGTTTCTGCAACAGAATGCATCCTGCAGATGCAGATGTCTAAGCAGATTTATGGCCTTCTCTCTCGATTCCATTAACTGCATTCGTGTAATAATTGCACGCAAGTTACACAAATTCCAAATCCGGAACTCAGGAAACAATATATAATATTTGGGAGGGATAAGCACATTTCATTGGACGTCCGGAGATAATGGCTGTGTTTTGCCGCCCCTACCTCCGCTTCACATGACATTAGTTGGCATTTGTATGCCTTTAATTAATAAACAACAATTTCGAGGCATGAATAAACATTACCCAGGAGATCTCCAGCTCCTATGGAGGAGTCCTGAAAAGTATTTATCATATCACTGAAAGAAAAAATGAAACTATACTATATATTAGGAAACTTCTTCGGACCCTCTCCCGCTTTTTTGTACAGTATGGCTTTTCAGGATGCTCCGCTTTTCGGTTTCCATTAGAGACCAGGACTGGGCTGCTCCCTCCAGTCCTTAATCCGACATGGCAGGCAATGCAGTGATTATGTTATTAATTAGTAATGGCATTGCAATGCGTGTATTTGCACGGAGCAAAGTGTTTCGTTACACAGCAAGAATCGACGGGATGCGGAAGGACGGACTGGGTGGACTGGTCGGAGTGGGTGGAGGAATCCGAGATGCATTTGCCAGTTATCCAGCCGGTTTATATTTGATTTGGGGCTGGCGGATGCATAATTACAGGGGGCTTATTGCGGTTCCCAGATTGCTTAGCAGTATCCACCCAATATCTGAGAGTTCCTATAACCTATTCAAATTTGATTTAATTTTGTATACAATTCGTTGGGACATGAACAATATGAAGTATTGTACATACAGAAAACTTTTAGTATGTATCTATAAGCAAGGCTTCTCCTAAAAAAAAAACTAAAAAAAAAACTCAATATGGTTTAGGGGCAATCTATGGCCAAAAGATGTATACTCACAAAGCATAGTATCCAATAAGTGGTATAGATAGGCAGATGCACGTATCATATATTATTCCACCATGTTAAAATCCAACCTCCGCCATTTATCCATATTTTTGTAACGATTGGAACGCTTTTCACACACTGACACGGAACTCCAATAGAAAAATTGGACACTCCAGGTGATTCTAACTGAAAACTGGAATTTAATTATATATTATATTATGTATCTATTATTAGATGTACCTCATTGTGTTGTGGACCTTATTCATTAGTAAAATAAAACACCTTGGTATTCAAGACTTTTTCAACGATATACACTGACGCGCACTCACAAAACAAAAAAATTAGCTTAAGACGGTCTGAATTATCAGCCATCAACAGCCGATTACTCTTAGGACCGATGAGATATATCATTTAACCTGGTTTTAATCACTACTTTAAAACAAAAACTAAAATAAAACACCTTGATATTCAAGACTTTTTCAACGATCTACACTGACGCGCACTCACAAAACAAAAAAACCACAAAAAAATTAGCTTAAGACGGTCTGAATCCGCCCATGATCAGCCATCAACAGCTGATTATTCTTAGTACCGATGAGATATATCATTTAACCTGGTTTTAATCACTACTTTAAAACAAAAACTAGTTTAAAACACAATTTCGAAATAGCTTCGAGAGCTTCGATACCGGCAAAGAAAATGGCAGAACGTTGCCAGCTTGAAAACTCTGATATCGATTGTCAAGGGTCGCAGTGTTGTACAGTTTTAATGGTCTTTGAAATAACTGAAATAACGGATAATATTAAATAAAATATCATTTAGAATCTAAAATCAATATGCTCTATGCCCTAGTAAATGGGGGTGACTCTATAGGGCAAAATCTATCAAACTGGTGTAGCTCTCCATAGCCTCAGAAAAATGTTATTTAAATACTGAAATATTTGAATTATTGTCCGTTACAAAAGCATATTCAACCGCATTTCAAAAATAGTTAGTAAATCGAGCTAAGAATATTGAAATGCACATCGTTTAAGGATTAGAAGTGAAGTAGACCCATGAGTTTTCTATTTAAAACCTGTGGAAAATCAAAGCTTCCGAATAAGATATTCAAAATGATATTCATCTAAGATCGGTAAAGATCGTTTCTTTTCAAAAGTTTAGAACAATTTCGAATGCCCTGCAGAGTATAAAAATCAACAAAGAAACAGAAATATGCTAAATTGCACATTAAAACATTATTTGTAAAGACGCAGAACATAAACGAGCAATGGATCTGTCCGGTTTTTCTTGGCACGGAGGAGAATTATGTGCGGCAGCCGCCATTACTAAGTAGCAGTTTTTCCGGACCCCTGCACTGCCCCGCCGTACTTGGGAATCCTAATTTGGCCGCCCATTGTTGGGCCAGACATAATTTCTTTCGTTTATTTTCGAAAAGTGCGCTGAAAATGTGAAAATTAATTATACGAGTACTCGTACCAACCAAGCACTGGCAATGTACGGGAAGCTGAAGTATATTGCAATGCCCCTGCTCTGACACGAGACTATTTGGGGATCTTGGGGCCCTCTGATCTTGGGGCGTTGAATGAAGTACATAGATTTGGGTACAGCCGCCAAATAGCTGAGACGCATCTGTCATAAAAGTTTGGCTGCAAATGTGGGAGTACAGTGGGAGTTAGAGCCTAAAAAATATAGAATCCTTGTTCCAAAATTGGATCTATATTTGAATCGATTTCCGTGGGGCTTTTGTTTGCTTTTCGGATATTAATGGGCTCTGTTCCTGTCATCTTGGCCACACACGCCACGCAGACACTCTTAAATGTCAATAAATCATAAGCGGGTCGGAAACGAGTGGGAGTGAGGTGGGTCTGGGGCCATGGATCGCTTGACAAGTTCTGGGTATTTTTAGAATTATTTCCACATTTCGCCTTAATGAGGTATAGTGCTCGAATCAAAACATAACAAACAAGGCAGTTTATTTGGGGTGCGAGATTTATCCGAGCCGGAGCCATAGCCATAGCCATAGCCAGAAGAGGAATTCCACAAGGTAGGAATTATTAATGAAGATTTATGCAATATTTATCAAATCGCAACGCACCCTCACATTAATAATTCTGGTTGAAATCCAAGAATCAATTAGATCATCGGCCATGAATGGGGGGCCAGAAACACTCAAAAATACTCGTAATCAACAATTAAATATGACGATGATGAGGCCCGCATCCGAAAGGCCATAAAAATAGGGCCATTAGGTGAAAGGAAGGCATCCACTTGGCTTGGCCCAACCGACCATTGGCCCATTAAGAGTGTGCATAAGGTAAACACGGGAAATGCTTTATTGTTTATGAACGTATCATTCCGGGGTGGCAGAGGGATGAGTAATTGGCACCCGGCAATTGGCAATCCTCCAGGCTGGGCCGAAAATAATCGAGATAATCGTGAGGAAACCTCCGCCGTCTCTCATAATCCATCTTCATCCATAAAATAAACAATTTGCGTACGCATCAATCCATCGGCGAGTATATAACCATTCGAATTGATCCAGTCCAGCGCAGTCCAACCCTGTGCGAGTAAATCGAAACTATTTGGCAATCAATTAATTGATTCTCAATATGAAAATTTATGGCATTTGTGCTTCTGTGTTTGTTCAGTTGTACTTGGGCATTTCCTCTTTAGAATTTGATTTTTCTGCGTCCTGCCCTGGGGAGGAGCTGAGGAGCTGAGGAGGTGGAAAGGCACGCCTCCGTGCCGTTTTCATGTTAATTTCATAATTTTTCCGCCACTCCGGCAAAATGAGCATGTCATATAGCGCATCTATCTTTGGCATTTGTATCTGTATCTGAATCCGTATCCTAGCGTGTGTATCTGTGTGTGCCGACAGGCCGCTGAAATACTAATTATGTGCGCGATTTAAATAGATTTTTCATTTATTTAGCTGGCCCATCATTTCTGGATGAAATGGAAATGAAAACCAAAAACGAAAACGAAAATGAAAACTCAAACTGAAACGAGAGGCAAATGTTTTATGTTGCGCCATTGGCCACTTGAGTGGAAAAGGGGGTTCTGTGGTTCTGGGGGATGGCCTGTGCCTTTTGACGTGCGCTTGTCATTTCATCATTGCTCCGGTTTTTAGCCAGAAGAGTGACGGGGCGGAAGTACAGTCAGTATGTTCGAATTCCTATTCATATTTTGGGGGTACAGAGCTCCACATATATTTTTTTGGCCGTTCACTAATACGGTCAAATGAGACAAATAAACTTTTAATTATTTGCTTTATCATGTCAGGCCTTTTCCGATGCTTTCCCATTACTCATGCAACCCCTCTTTTTCTACTCCTTCCAGGTGAAGATCTGGTTCCAAAACCGCCGCACCAAGTGGAAAAAACAAGACAACGTCACGAACAACGAGGCCGCGGAGCACAAGTCCTCAAACGCCAACAAAACCGGTGCCGCCTCAGGGGAGAATGATAAGAGGGCGACCCACAGCAGCAACTCCACCCCAGGACCTGCTTCCGCCTCTCCCACTGCTGGCAACGGCACGAATGGGACAGAGACCAAGAAGACCCCCAAGTCTCCTGGACGTGGAAATAATAACAACAATTGTGTGAATAATTTGAATAATAATGTCAATAACGGGGAGAACAAATTGCCGGGCAAGCAGAACAGCACAAAGATTAAAAAGCAGCTGAACGCCCTGCTCGAGAAGACCGTCAAGGCAGCAGGACAAAACCCGGCCACCCAAAGCAGGACTGAGGCAGACTCTCCCGAGCCCAAAGCGGCGCTGGAGAAGCGCCATAATAACAACAATTGCGATCTATTGCACCAGCGCCTGCACCAGCACGCTATTCCCCTGACCGTGGAGCCGGCAGCTCCTTTGGAGCAAACAGAGAAGCTCGACATCAAGCTGGAGGAGTCCCCTCAACACCGCGAGCTCCAACTAAGCCTGCGACGGGCGGCGGCCGCAGCGGCGGCGGTGGAAGCTCAAAACGGCGCCTGCAATCCTAGCCAGCTCACGGAAATGGACTTTGAGAGCAAGCTGGCAGCCAGCAAGATATCCATAGCTCTAGCTATGGCCAATAGCCAGCTGAAGCGGGAAGATTCGGTGGAGACGATGGAGAAACCCAAACCGGAAAGCGAGTCCTCGGAGGACGGAGAGGAGGAGGAGCTGGAGGAGGACACTTCCAGCGAGAATGGGGGTTCCGCAGAAGCACCTGACTCTCAGGATCGCGATGCAGACATGCGAGAGGTCTAGGCAGCCTTCGTTAATTCACAGGATCCGCCGGTGTGGCCTGGAAGGAAAAGGCTAACCCTTCCTAGAGAGACGTATCCCAGACAACCCAGACAGTCAAATTAACTTGTGCCAAAAAGTCGAATATTGCTCACCCACAAAAAACACAAAAACATTACTTCTTATACTTGTAAGAAAAGAGAAACTTACACCTAATTGTAAAACATAATTGTAATTGAATTATCGCTTAATTCGTTCACCTTTAGGCTTGTATTTAATTTATTTAATATAAAATACTTATGCTAAGTCTAGGCTTCTGTAAATGTCGCATTTAATGGAAAAATATGGAAACTATAAATGCTAAATGGTAAATATATGTCGGAGGTGTGTGGAATTGGTGGCAACTAACGTTGTAGTTTTAGATACTAGCCAGCTTCATAGAGTAAGATTTCCGTGAGACGGGGCTTACTTGTCCCGAGAAAAATGTGTCGATCTCTTGAAGAGACACTAGTTTCGAGTGTGGTCCGGTCCCGCAAGTGGGTATCGCAGAAGTATCCAGGCATGGACAAGGAAGAGGCAAGAGTTGGGGGTTCGATGATGGCCTGCGATCGGGATCGCTGCGGGATATGCAGTGAAGTGGCATATTAGTGACATATACAATTGTAATCGAAACTTTTAAGAATTTCATAATGTGATAATGTATACGAGCCGATTCAAGGTATAGAAACCACAGCTGGTGGTGACAAGGCACCCACGTTACACACTTTAAAACCGACATCAAATTTTATAAAAACAAAATAAACTGATTGAATGCAACCTACTGGCGGATGCATCTAATTTTGGGAGGGGGACGCGGCGGAGTCGGTTGTGGGACATCTACAACTCCATCGGAGGTGATCAAGAATTGACCGAAATCGGTCGGGGTTTCCGGTGAGTATATAATCTCCAGTCGGCGAACGGTAAGCAGGCATATTAGTGACATATACAATTGTAATCGAAACTTTTAAGAATTTCATAATGTGATAATGTATACGAGCCGATTCAAGGTATAGAAACCACAGCTGGTGGTGACAAGGCACCCACGTTACACACTTTAAAACCGACATCAAATTTTATAAAAACAAAATAAACTGATTGAATGCAACCTACTGGCGGATGCATCTAATTTTGGGAGGGGGACGCGGCGGAGTCGGTTGTGGGACATCTACAACTCCATCGGAGGTGATCAAGAATTGACCGAAATCGGTCGGGGTTTCCGGTGAGTATATAATCTCCAGTCGGCGAACGGTAAGCAGTTCGTCGCCGAGCTTGTGCTGCTTGGGCTCCATTAAAACCCGATAACGAGTGCGTCCAAGATGGGACCACTGAAGGCCCAAGCTCGGCACCTCCTTCTCTGCATCTACGTTAAAGGAAACCTGGTTAACGCATACCACGGCGCAGTTGTGCTTTTCGGAATAGCCCAGAAGGGCATTGGTTAGGCACCGAAGCTCTCGAGCCCGCTGCTTGTAATCCTTGCGCTGTCGGTAGAGGGCAGCCACGGAGTCGATGACGATCAGGCCTATACCATTCTGCTCGAACAGCTTCGGCAGCCTATTTTTCACGCAGTCCATAAGAGCCGTCTGTGGGACAGAAACCTTAGGTCAAACTTGTCATAGCTATTCATTTATTGTTTTACTCACCGTGTCAGTGAGATACTCCACGAAAACGTTGGTCATGACGTTGAGCTTTGTATTGGGGTATCGGCGCTCCCAGACCTTGCTAATCTCCATCAGACGCCTCGTCGGAAAAGGTTTCTCGGTGCAAATATAGGCCACGCCCTTGCCCAATCCACCCAGTTCCGGGGGCAGCTGGACGCCCATGGCCAACTGCATCAGCAAATGGCTTTTTCCCACGGCAGAAGCACCGCATATCTCTGTTATTCCGCGCGTCATGACACCGCCGCCCGTGCAGCGATCCAGAGCGTTGCAACCAAAGGTCACTTTAGACCACCGGACATTGGCTAGCGGTTTGAAGAGGGAGTCCGCCGTCTGGGGCATCTCCGCCAACCACTTGGACGCCGCATCCTTGAGTACGCGCACATCTTCCGGCGAACACGAACCAGTAATGTCGAATGTTCTTTTGATGTCCAAGAACTTACACCTCGGAGTAGTCAGCACGTCCTCCGGGTTGGTGACATCAACTAAAATGGGCCCAGATTAGACGCTTATTATAGTCTAAAGTCTATAGCAAGTTAAAGCCATTTACCCGACTCGACGAAATCCCTCATATTCTTTGGAATCTCTCTCAAAAAGCTTGTCATCGCAGCTACAGAAGAGCAAGAGTGCTGAAGTGGTGTAATGTAGGCCACTTAGGAGGTGTTTAAACACCTTTCCTGTTTGGCACGCAGGACGATTATCGACCAAACAGCATCGAGTAATTCGCGATGACTTTTAAGGAATTCAATAATCAACCAATAACAAATGTGAGCTTTCCCATCAGCTGTTGCCGCTCTTGTGAGAGGATCTAACATCTGTTTCAGAGACATGGATCCCGAGGTCATTTCTCTTCATTTAAAAGTGAACATAGGATATAATGACCGTACAGAATCCATTCATAAATTACATTGTTTTATAGCCGAACTTATTTACACAATACGGTTTTGATTCAATCATTTAATGGCATACATTATTCTGCACAAACATCAGAGCAAATAAACACGAAACGATTGAAAGTTTTACAGTCCAGTGGTGGCACCTCTGTCTCCATCCCATCTCAGACAAATTTAGCGTGGTTTATAGTAGTGATAAAGCTAAAGGATCCTAATGCTTGGGTGTGGGCTTGGAGAGCTCGGCCAAGGCACGGGCCTCTGCCTCGGCACTGCGCTTCTTCTCCTCGGCTAACTTGGCATCGCGGATAACCTTCTGCTGGGCCTCGATCTCACGCACCTTCTCTTCCTTCTTGGAGAGGCGGCTCTGGTGAGCGGCACCGTAGGCAATGCCCACCAGGAGCAGGGACCATCTGCCGAACTTGATCAGTGGAGAAACGCGAACTGGAGCTTGGGACATCTTTTAGCAGGAGTTATGTAATGTCGACCGTGAACTGCAAGGAAAGAAAATGTCAATGACTTCTGTATGCCAGGGATTTCCTTACGAAACTATAGCTTCATGAATGTTGCAGCTATTCTTTACTTGCAATTGTTATCAAATTCATAAATTTACCAGAAATCAGCAACGGCAGCACAGGTATAACCTTAAAACAGCTATCAATCTGACAAGTGCGGTTATCGATAGTTGCTCTGCCAGATGGGCGCTACCAGACAGGCAACACAAATTTTTACAATATAAAAGTATTTAAAACTCGATTCGAACTGAGTTCAAATATTGTTGAATTGAAATGAGTGAAGCAAATTATATGTTTGACTTGTAGAACAAAGATATTCCGATTAAAAAGTTTTATTTAAAAATCGCGCGATTACTAAATCGCGATTGATAAAAGCCATCTCGAAAAAAGTGTCATCTCTAGACACTTTTTTTGGAAAAAACTTGGCAAAAACAATAATTTTAGCTAAACAATAATATGGAAAGAGATTTTCAAAATTGTGCGCTGCCGTAGCGGATTAACCAACTCGAAAAAAGGTCAAATCGACGAATTCGAAAATCAACGCCTACCCAAAATTGACGCGTGTTAAATGCAAACAAGAAAATTCCACCACAGACCTTGAGTGCCAACACACACACAGGCACACCTGCGCCACACACACATACATACACACTAAACGTCAAAGGGTCGAAAGAGAGGGGTGCACCGAGCCGAACCCCGTTTTTGCACCGGAAGTGAATTCTAAGGCTTTGCCAGCAAGATCTTTGGCTGCCAGTGCAAGATGGTGAACGTACCCCCTCTCTTGTGCAGCACACCCCCGCCCATCGACTTTGGCGAGGAGGATGACGATTCCGGTTTGCAGTCCACCATGCCTGGACTGGAAGAGGGTGACGAATTTCCAGAGTTTGGCTTAGTCAGCCTCGCGAAAGGTGAGCTCAGCTTCTGGTTTGTTTACGGCTTTGATTCATTGGTTTCCTGGTTTCCGTCTTTCTTTAAGATCCACCTTCTCCACCGGACTCTGCGGTGGAGTTTCTCGAGAAGCCACCCGATCTGCTCCAAGAAATGAAAAAAGATAGCACCGTGGAGGCGTTCAATTACCAAGTCAAGCAGTCGCCCGTCGACTTTGATGTCTACCGAGAAGCAGCGCCACCCACGCCTCCACCTTTGAACGTCGAAGCAGAGGTGGAGGATCAGAACAGGGAGGGTGATGGGGAGCATGACTTGGAACTCGAAGAGGAGGTCCCCTCCTTGAAACTGGATAGCCTCAGTCTATACTCAATGGAAAGCGTTTCCGCCGCCTCCACTCTCTCACCTGTCCAGATCGATCACGAAACAGAGACCGATCCAGTGATGCCAATAACCAAAGCCAATGTCCTCAGCCATCAAGTCACGCTGGAGGACGTTACCGATGACAGCGACGAGGAGTGCTCGCCAAAGAAGCCCAAAGAATTATTTATACGCGAGGGGGCAGAGGATTTCTTTGCCATCGAAGTGCTGAGCACAAGCGGGGAGCCAGTAAAGAGCTCCAAGGAGACGAAGAAAAGCTTTTCGAGGCTGAATAGCCCGATCCTATCTGACAGCAAGGAGGATGATGGCAAAACGATGCAGAAACCGTCAGAAAAGGCGGAAAATAATACTCCTAATCACTTCTCCGACTTTTCGTCGGTTTCGCCTCCAATTATTACTCAAGAAGCGGAGGGAAACGCACGGGATTTGGAAGCGGACAATGACTTTGATGACTTTAGCGAATTTGCTGACTTTTCAGCTGGCGATTGCCAAGAATCCTCGACGATGGCAGCGCAAACAAGTAACATTCCTGCACTGGAACCTCCAAGCCAAACACGAGAGCCTGTCGATGATGGCTTTGACGATTTCCAGGAGTTTGATACTTCGGTATCGGCAACTGCACCTACTCAAGTTTCCAAAAATCAGTCCGACTATAAAACAGAAGATGATGACGATGACTTTGGCGACTTTTCCGAACCCATTGCGGGTCCGATATCTGTACCTCCGCCCCCGCCGTCAGCAGCAGTCTCCTTGAGCATCAATGAGCGGCTGAAGCCAGTTCTGGATTCAATGTTTCCCCGGGCCAATGCTTCTCAGGTTCAAGAAGGTGCCAGCACGAAGCACCAAAGGCCCTTAGTACAGTGTCAGAAATTCAATTTCGGTGCCATAGAGCAAGCTAGGGCGCTCGACTACCAGTGGAGCAGCTCGGAAATGAGGCACTCCCTCGTCAGATCTCTCGGGATCGATTCAAGAAATATAGTACGTCTTATTTTGATTATTTATACGATTTTTTAATTCAAGTTAATGTTTATTCTTGTCTTGATAGCTCTTTGGCGACAAATGGAACTCGTCAATGCCGCGTTTTGCGGCCAACCTGAGCTTTGATCCCCTGAAGCCGCTGAAACCTTTGACGCCCTCCAATGCCAGCTCTTCCCAACAAGACATTGGCTCTAGTTCCCTCAGCAGCAACAGCTTTGCGGGTAAGTCTCTTCGATCCTCCGATCTCCGATATCGGTCCACCAAATTGCCGCAAATTACCAGCCACACAAGTTCCGCCACTTTGAAAAATTGCCACCTATCGCCACGCTCGCTTTTAGTTGAGTTCTTCCCCAAAACTATTCTATTCCCCAAACTTTGAAACTCGCTTTCCACATTGGCCTGCGTTTGATTGGCTGCTTCTTTGGTTATCCTTTCGTTTAGCCTAGTCCACATTTTCTCCATTCTATTCAATATTCTATTTCAATATGTCTATCAACAAACGATCCAAGTTTATCCTTACGATAAATTGTATTTAGAATCACATGTACAGACTTTACAATTGGAACAACTCCAACTAGACCAACTAACGGTGGTGGCTAATGCTGATAAAATAAATCTTGTTACCTCTAAATCCCACACCAAAAACAACAATATCAACGATGACACCGTTGCTGCCACATCGTTTGCTCAACTGGATATAAAATCACCGAAACCGAACCCGAACCCGAAACCGAAACTGAAACCGCCTGTGATGGATTTGATGCCTGAAAACAATCAAATGATACAAAAACAATTGACAATCGATTTGCACTACTCTGCCACAACCACCACACATTTAACAACTACCTGCAACATCAACAATAATAATCCAAATCCAAATCAAAATAATAATCGTACTAACAATCATTTAAATACTGCAACTATATCAATTGACACTAATCTCACTGCTCACGACGCCTCCTTGCTGGAATTTAGTAAGTTTCGTTGGCTCTGTGCGTGTGCGTGTGTGTAGCGTTTCCTCCTTTTCTTGGTTCGCTTTCGTTTAGTTTCTATATATAATTTCTATATCCACATCCTTCCATCATTGTCTGGCCCTGTCTTGTTTCCTTGGCACAAAGCATCCGACCCGCCAGCCACCTCAGTTCCACTCCAGCACAAGTAGTTCAATCCCACGGTACTAACCAACATTTGCTTACATTATTTAGCTAGAAAACAGTTTCAAAAACAGAAAAAAATGTATAAAATCAAAGGATACGAAGCCTGATTATTAAAAGCCAAATAATTTGTGTTTTTTCTTTTAATATTTTCTACTTGCAACTGAGATTTCATAAAAAATATCCAAATCTTTCAGCAATAAAGCTGTGATATTTACTTTAGAATATAAAAATATATCTATAAAAAGCATCCTCTTTCGAATCGCTAACAATTATGACTCCCTTTTTCCGCACAGGCCTGGAAACAACAGCAGTCGCATCCCAAGCGAGCCAAGCTGAAGCGCGGACTGGCCCGGCTCATGGGGAAGGCAGCCCCACCAGCCCCAGTCCTGGTTTCAGCGGCTTCGATGAACAGCCGAGTCCTTCCACTGGATACGAGCCAAAGCCAAAGCATCCTGCTGAATCCCCAGGAACAGCACCAGCAGCAGCTGTTGCTGCAGCAACAGAGGCGCTACCGGCTGCTCTACCACCAGACAGCCCTGCCCACCAGCTCAACGGTGGCGAGCAGCTGCATCAGCAGCAGTCGGAGTCGGGGCAGCTTAATTTGAGGACAGCTAGCTCTCCCTTGCCCCCGGAGGAGATCATGGGCGGCCCAATGGCCACGTACGCGGTGCCGTTGAAGGAGACCCACATCTACACTCCCTCAAAATCGGACACTGCTGTGGCCAAGACCACCATTGCGCCCATTGACTTTGACTACGAGATGGCAGCCACCGGCATTAAGATCGACGAGACAGTGGTGAAGAAGGAGTACCGCGACGTGGAGTACAAGCCTCCGTTTAGTTTAGATTCCCCCAGCAAAGTCTCTGCTAGCTTTGAATTGCCTCCTCCGGACAAGAGTCCAGAGGACGATGACTTTAGTGACTTTCAATCCATGCCGGCTCCCAGGTCGAAGATTGAGGCACCCACGTTCGGGGAGCAGATGATCCTCAGTCCGGCCATTCTGCTGCCACAAGCCATTCCGCTTGCAAAGAAATCTGCAGCAGCCACTTCCATAGAGTGGGGCGACAATGCCTTGGCCAGCATTAATGCGGAGGAGATGGCTCGGATAGAAGAGCTGTTTTCCAATCAGAGCAAGACCCCGACGATAAGCGCCTCAGTTGCCAAGAAGCCACCGCCCCAAGCATCAGCTCCACAGCATCCAACAGTAAGTCAGGAGCCAGTGCCGGCGCCTGCTCCCCCTCAGGAAGACGATGAGTGGTCGGACTTTGTGTCCGTTCCAGTTCCCGCCACTGCTTCTCCTGCTCCGGCTTCAGCTCCGGCTCCGAGCAACAACAACAATTTCAGCAGCGCGATCTCATCGAGAAAGTCCGCACCCAAGGACGACGATTGGTCGGATTTCGTGGGCAGCAGCTTGCCAGCTCCTCCGGCTCCTCAGTTCAACTCCGGGGCCTGGCAGAGCGCAAACTTCTACAATAATCCTCTAAGTCTGTACCAACAGCAGCAGCAACAGAACCACATCAACCTAATCCCCGGAAGAAACAACAACAACAACTGTACCCCAACTTTGCCACAACAGATCCACATCATGCACGACTTCTCCACGGCGCCCGCGTCCGGTGGCTTGATGAACGTTGGCGGAGGGATCACCTACCAGCAGCACCACCAGCGCCAACAGTTCCAGATTGGCAACGCCAAAGTGGCCCCTCGGATCTCCCTGATACCCGATCTCAGTTTCGTGGCCCCGGCATTGCCAACGAATGCAGGAGCCTTCATGGGCGTGCTGCCAAAGCCGAGTTTTGGGGGAGGCGGCAAGAAATGACACAAGAAAAAACAGCAACTTGCAGGTGGAACACGCCGTCTGGACGGGAGAAGAGGTGGCGGCGAGGCCACCGTTCTTACATAATGAATAGTTAAGGGCGCTAGGTCACGGGACGACAGTCAGTATTATGAATCCGTCTGATTTTTACCATAAAACCGTCACATAAAGAACACGCGTAGTTTGCTGCAAGCTGTGTTTCAAGTTGTTGTTGTTCAATATTAAGACATTGTTGTTGTTGTGTGTGCATGTCGTTGTTTTAGACATTGGCTTAAAAAAAAAAAGACCTGGTGCAATACTTTAATCGAAATGTGTTTTGTAACTGTTGAAACAACCCCAGAATTCCAAATCTATTCCCAATCGAAAACTTGATTCGCATTCAACAAAGAACGTATCTGCCCCCATGAATCCCTTCTTTCAATCCTGTATATAAATAATCTATCTATGTCTAGCTATATGTCAATAGTATTCTGGAAAAAAGCTATAGGTCATATCAATTATCAACCTAAGCCTATATGACAACGTTCGAACCCGCTTCTCCTTTAATGGTTAGGAAATAAAAACAAAGAGTGCCAGCTTATCCTTAAACATATATCTTAAAACGATTCTACACGTCGCCTTTGTTCTCCTTTTAGACGTATTTTATACCGTTCATGTTGACCTGTAGACAGTTTTTGGTCCAAAGACCCCCCAATCGCCAGCATCAAGTACTTAGTTTAGCCAGAAGTAGCAAGAAAGTAGTCCCCAAACAAAAACAAAAATACTCTTAAGAAAGTGGGCCACCACTTTGATAAAGGAAACACTAACCCGCCTGATGCGAACTTTTCTAAACTGTGTACTTAAAGAAACCAGAACTAACCCAGCAAATATAGTTAACTATGAATGTAAATGTACGAGTATCTTGCATCTTGAGTTCGTCATAGTCAAGGACTAGTAGTCAGTCAGGTGCATTCCAGGTGTGTCCAGGTGTATGTGTCCAAGTGTGAATGTGTAAAGGTGATCTCCAGAGAGAAACTCTGCGAACTAAACCCAATCCGCTCCAGTTCCGAATAGAGTTTCCTTCAATTCGTGTTAATGTGTTTGATTTATTTATTTTAGTTTATGTTACGCACTTTATGTTGAATGTCTCTGCGTGTTGCGTGTTGGGTGTCTGTGTGAATACGGAAGTATAAACAGTTATTAACTAAAGTTTAAACTAAGTGTTTTGATGTAATCATGTTTTAGACTAACTGTAACTGTACTGTAAATTACAAATAGATTTTCATTGTTTTGTTTTATTTTCGTAACGGAGTTGAGAGAAAAAAACCGAAGGAAAACAAGACCTTGTATTGATATCGATATATGGGGGCTTGATTACAATTTTTAATAAACGAATTCACTATGTAATAGAAAATAAAGTATGTATTTACCATAATGTATAACTAAAGATATGCGCAGATTAAAAATAAACATATTTGAAAACGAAAACGAAAACTTTCCATTTTTCACGTTTCCATTTCCATTTCAATTATTGGAGCATTAATTAGAATACATAAATATTTTGGAGTGGTCACAAATGTGTCTTAATCGGCGTCGTCGTCGTGTTGGGGATCTGTTTCTGAAACCTGCGTGCAGCTAGGGATTAGACTAATCATTATATTGAAGCATTCTGCGTGAGTTGATGTTTGTGGCCTTTCCAAGTTCGATTTAAGTCAACAGTTGCATGGTACAGAGCATGGTAGCCGGGGGCGGTGCAGGGGTCTAGAGGACTAAGGGTGTATAGCTCTATGGCAGTAATAGTAATAGTAATAGTTAGAAATTACACATGTATCTAATATAAATATCTTTATAAATAGGGTACGGGTACGATCGATCTTTGTTAATGTGAATGCAATGTGAAATGTGTGTCTTCATCAACATTCAATCCAATATCTTCTCTCTAAGTGGTCAACAGTTTTACTTATATTTTCGTTCTTAATGCATAGGCGCGTTGCTTGTTTAGTTATTAGTAATTTAATTATTATTCTCCTTAAGTTTAGCCTTGCTCTAAAATAATGAAACGCTAACAAATCCAAAAAGTATGCTCATGTGTCAAGGCGATCTCTATGGAAAATCTCGGATGCTTATTGTTTAACGCAATTAATTCTATCTTTTCAATTACAAATTGATTTATGTTTGATGATTTTGAATGGTCTTTGCTGACTAATTGCTTCCGCTTTCGAGATTTTTCCACTTTTCAATTCACCCTGTGGTTGTGTGAGGGTTTAGAGTTATGCGGGGCGTTGTCGCTATCCGTTATGATATTTTGAACTAACAGTTTTCATAATTTTTCCTCAAATACGAACTAAACTCTGGGGATGACAGGTGACGGCAACAGGTCTCGAAACGGCCTTACTGAACATCTATGGGTGAAAGTATTGAGTCTAACTCTTAACGATCTGCAACTTAAAAGTAAAGTATTCTGTATTCTGAATCGTTTCCCTTCCACCAAAGCTGTTCAAGGCCCGAAGAGGAAGCTAACCACAAAATCTAGGGAACTATTTCGATGCAAAACCAGTTTAGCTCTCAAAGTTCCCATAGACTTGCGACTTCCATAGAGCAATGTCACTGTCTCGAGACTGTTCCGCATCCGCCCTAGCCAGAGCTCTTCCTCAGAAGGCGAGCCAAGGATGGTGCAGAAGCGACTCCTTGGAACGATCTCCGTAGTCGTAGGTCAACTCCTCCCCGGGCTCAATGTCGTCCTTGGCCAAGAGCACCAGATGGGGCCGTTGCTTGATGACTACAACTTTGGTCATAAGGTTGCCGGCACGCGAGTGATTGATGAGGCGCCCCAGCTTTCCGGTGTCGACGGTGGCATCGATGCAGTACTGCTGGTTCTTGTGCTTGAAGTAGTACATGTAGCAGCCGGCGTTCTCGTCCAGCGCATAGCGCTTCTCCCGCTCCGATGCCTCCATGATCGAGATGAGATCACCCACATACTCCACAACGAATTCGTTCCGCTTGAAAGGGCGATCGGCCACCACGCCACGCCCTTTGCCCATAAAGTTTCGCACCTGAAGACCTTCACAGCGCTCCTCCAGCACCGCCTGCTCCAGGCCGCGCATCCACTCCTCCTTGACAACAGTCTTGGTTTTGCGCACGGAACGGCGCACCGGGAAGAAGTCGGTCATCTCGCGATTGCCATTGGTGGCGGCTAAAGGCAGTGGCAGTTGGTTCTTCGATAGAACCTTGCTCTTGGCTTTGGACTTGATGGGGGCCGCTGGTTTGAGCATGGCGGCGATGGTGCCCGGTTGGGCTGTGTCTGGTACTTTGTTCTGGTTCTCCCGCTCCTCGGCGGCTTTCAACAAGGCAGTTACGTCGTCCTCGTCATCGTCATCGTCTAGGACGACCACAATATTGTCTGCGTCTGCGTCCGGCTGCTTTTGAAGCTCATGTGGCGATGGTTTCTGCAACAATTGTGGTTTTGGCTGGTAAGGCGCTTGCGGCTTTGGCTGGTTCAGTCTTCGGCGCGACTTGCAGGCGGCAACTGCCGCCGTGGTGACGGGCAGTTTTCGAGGCGATTTCCGGGGGGAGAGCAAGTTATCGGTGGTCCCCGCCTTGCTCAGACTTCCAGTGATCTTTAATCCCGTCTTTATTGGCGAAGGACATAGGATGCGGTGCGGGGTGGCGGGCTTTCTGCGACGCATACCGCCCACCGCAGGGGACTCGGTGGCCGCCGAGAGACTGACAGCCACTCCGCTGTCGCAGGAGCTGCTGTCGTGCTGGTCCAGCTCCGGCAACATTGGCTCCCTTTGCCCATTCAGACTCACTATCTGATTGAAGCGTCCATTGAGAACGCAGGAATTGAGAACAGAGGGCGGGGAGGAGAACACGGCAGCTCCTGCCAGCTCGAAGCTCCGGTTGATCTTTATGCTGGAGGCTTTGGTGGGCGTGCGATCGATGTCGAGAGTCAAAACAGGCTCCTGCAAGAATATGTTATCCGTGCTGCTGCTGTGCGTGGAGCTGTGGCTGTCACGCAGGGCAGAGCGATGGGTCTGAAAGTCGCCGATGGCGCCCAGGACCTCCTGAATCTCGTGTATCTGAGGGATGTCTTTGATTTCTGGCATTTGATCCGTATCGTCGTTCTGATAGCAGGGAGAACTCGATGCATTGGAGGAGCCCCCGTCGAACAGCAACTCCTCCACGACCTGCTGCAGCTCCTCGTCTGCCAACTTCAGTTCCTCGTCCGCCTCCGCCAGTCGGTGCTCTTCCTGGAATCCCGTATGTGGTATTGTCTTTTGCTCTTCGCTCAATGGCGGAGAAGATGCCTTCTTCATGGAGTTCTTGGCAGCAGCATTGGCTTTGAAAAAATTCTCAATAGTGCGTGTCTGGGAGCGAGTGGCCAGCGGCACCCCTGAAACAGAAACAAGCGAACAAGAAGCTTTAGAGCTAACCTCAAAATCGGGCAGGGTTTCCCCTCGCTGCTCACCTATGGTCTTGCTTGCTATGTTGTCTTTGTTGTTGTGGTGATACTGATGGCCTTTGTTGTCTTCCGGCAGGCAGAGATTTTCACTGGCCTTCATCAGGCGGCAGTCTTTCCGTTTTGGACTAGCGAAATACTGATCCTCTAGCAAGTTTCCGGCCACGGCTGCGGCCGCATTCAGGGGGATGGCCTCCTGCACTGGGGCTCCTCCATCGCCTAGGCCGGAGCTGGAGCCGGAGCCAGAGCCGGAGCCGTCAGCGGGTGTCTCCTTGGCGGGACGAGCGCGTCTGCGCACCATTATCATTCCTATGTGTGCTGTGGAGGGGGCCGCGTGATCGCGATCGCGTTCGCGTTGTAGGGTGGTTGGTGGCTGCGCTCCGTCTTACTTGGCGCGTTTTTCCTGGACACGCGTTTTTCCACACACTCAGACACACCACACAAACACGCACACACTCAATAACAAACTGCAATTATCTGAGAAATACGACGGAAGAATACATAAAAAATTTGCACTGCATATTACATGTGAGTGTTTTTCTGCACTTTTCCTCTTTCTGTTTTCCCCTCGCGTACAGTTTTCGCCACAAAAAAACGTCGCCGTTCTCTTGTTGTTGCTGCTGTTGTTGCTGGTGTTGCTGCGAGGCGAAAGAGGAAGACCAGAAAATAGGAGGGAGCTCGCTTTACCTCGTCGCTCTATTCCCGTCGTCGTCGTCGTTGTCAAAGGCAGCAGCATCGCATTTTCCGACTCCTGCGATCACCTATGTCCACGGGACATAGCGGAGCAATTAGTTCCTTCCTGGATGCACGGTTCCGCAAACTTTTTGGTTGTTTCTTTCTCTCGCTTTGCGTCGGTAGCTGACGTCCAGTGTGACCAGCCTTATACAGCCAATAAAGTGGCAAATTAACCTAACGCGGATCTTCGGTGATATTAGCTTCTTGATAATCGATTTTGATTTAAAAAAAAAAAAAAGAAATTCAAATTATTTCAAAAGACGTTTACGAAACATATAAATCATACGAAACGTGATAAATCAATATCTGTATTGAATTTATTCAAAGTTCAACTCCGTCATGGTTTAAATAGGGATTTTCAACGAATTTATCGTGTGTTACTTTGATAAGGCTTTCAGGTTTTCACACTTTAAACTGTCAAAAAATGTTCTTTAAAATAATCTATTATTTTACCCGTTAGATAAGGTTTTGAAATCCTTGAATCTATGTATATAGATTTTGTTCTCACGCGAACCCGGTCACACTGTTCGCTTGTCCCAAAGCAAAGTAATTCGCGAGGCGCGCGTGAAAATTTTTTGCGGGCTGTAAAACAAACGAATCGCTGAATTTGTATCATTTAATGTAGTCACAGATAGTGCAGAAAGTGTTGTCAAGCTGTCCTTGTTCAGTTTCATTTAAAAGTGCACTGGACCGCAACGCGTCACTCGTAGAGAAAATTCTTTTTCTCGAAAGCCTTGCTAAAAGGCGAGAATATTTTGGGCGCCTTTCGCGATTGTCGCGCTTGGCATTCTAAGAATTATCTCTGGCTTTGCGGGAAAGCGTGCCAACATCTACCCAAGGAACTCCAAAAGTAAAGTAAAACTCCAAAAAAGACCACAAACATGCCGATTTGCAAACGAGAGGGGTTCGACCTGAATCAAAAGGAGGGCAAAAACGAAACATTCCATGACAACGACCTGGTCTTCTGCTGCTACATAACTAAAAGGATTTTCCGGGACTACGAGTAAGTGCATCCCCACTCCTTAGCTTTTTCCTTTCTGAAAAGGAATGAATCTGATTTACCGATGTACGTCTGGACACCTGGATGTATGTATGTACCTCGGGCACGAGAGCACGAACCCAACAACAAACAACGCCAGGCAAAGCGCGCGAACGATTCTCAGCTGCCGCCGGGCCAGCTGCTCTCGGCGTTGCCACCAGGCGTCCAATGGAAGGAGCCACTGGAAGTAGGGCGCGCGAAATTCAAATTAATCTTCATAAATAAATGAATGAACTTTATGATAAAACCGCTTCCTTTTGCAGGGATTACTTCCGGCATGTGATGGTGATTAACTCGACGGTTTGGCAATGCGAGGCCACTGGAAAGGATGGCCTCACGTACGAGGAGGCGATTAAAAGCGAACGTGCAGCCCGCAAAAAGATGGAACAGTTCAAGCAGAGTCTCAGGGCGCCAGTGCTCTTGGTGGTCGAAGGCGCCCGCCAATCGGCGAAACAGACTCTGAACATGATGGTGGCCAAGTTTCTGCGAAAGCGATACTTTGTCGGTGAGCAGGTATCTGTGGTGGGCAAGAAGGGAGCTCAGTTTATTGTGGAAGGCATTCAGCTGGGCCAGAATATGCCGGAGCCGAGCAACGGGATCTATGAGGACACCGATAACCTGGAGTATCGTTTGCGTCCCGTCAAAAAGGGAGCCGACTCTGGTGCAGAGATTACACTTCCATTTGACCAACTGCGCCGGCAGCGAATGGAGTTCAATATGGAGAACCTAAACATGTTTATCAAGAGCCACGTCACTCGGGTGGATGGTATCCTGCGACCCAAACCAGAGGCTTACAAACAATACGTAACGGATCCTGGCGTGAGCTTGGCAACCATTTTCATCGGGAAAATGCCACGCTACTCGCCCTCCAAAATCAAGAAGCCCGAGCCCAAGGATGCCAAGAAGCAATCCACCCTTAACAAATTTATTGTTGCCGATGAGGTTTCCGCTGAAAAATCAAAGGCCAAAGCCCAGGCTGACGCCAAATCCCTGGCGGAGGAAATGGGACGCGTGAGGCTAGAGAAGCAGGCCAAGCTGGCCGAGTTGGAGCGCAAGAAGGCGGAGAAGAAAGCCCAGTTAATAGAGCGTGTAGAGACCGAATGTAATTCCTTGCTCCAAAAGACGGATGACCTCGAGAGATCCGACCAGATGGCTTTGCCGCGTTACAAACCGCTAGAGACCTTTCTCCCGGAACAGCTTGTGGGTGATGCTTTCATGATGCGGGAATTCATGCACACCTTCACGGGACTCCTGTCTGGAATCGAGGTGTTCCGCCAGAATCTCAGCTTTTACGAGATGTCCAGGGCCTTGAGTGCTCGCGAAGTAGCCGGTCCTCTGTCGGATATCCTTTTAGTGCTCCTTGGCACTGTTTTCGACCTACAAAAGGAAGAGGAGGAAGAGTGCGCCGTGTCATACAGAAAGGGCTTGGTGGGGACCTACCGAACGCAGGAGCCCTACCGCAGCATGACTCAGGCCAGCAATTGTCATTCTTACTCCAAAAGGCACTTTTCATTCAAGGTAAGAGCTTCATTTTCAATAATTTTTTAATTTAATTTATAAATGAGATCAATAAAGAATCGATTAACAAATCCTTTAAGGTATCCCGCTTAAGATTTACATAGATATTGGCCGAGATATGTCCTTCGCTTTGAAACAGATGCGCTTTTCCAAGTATTTTTACGGGTTTTTCAAGGATTCTCCCCAGAAAAATATGATAAAAAATGGAAAAATTTATTTGTGTTCAGATTTTGATTTGGATCGATACAGAATCGATTAACAAATTTTTTAAGATATTCCGCTTGAGAATCGGATAAGAATTGGCCATGATATAGCCTTCGCCTTGGGCCGTTTGTGCTTTCAAAGCACTTTTTCATTTTGTCATATTTCTCCCCAGAAAAATATGAAAAAAAATCTAAAAGTTTATTTGTGATCAGATTATGATTTAGATCGATAGAGGATCGATTGGAAAATCTTTTAAGATATTCCGCTTGAGAATCGGATGAGAATTGGCCATGATATAGCCTTCGCTTTGGGCCGTTTGTGCTTTCAAAGCACGTTTTCATTTTGTTATATTTCTCCCCAGAAAAATATGACTAAAAATCGAAAAAATTATTTGAGATCAGATTTTGATCTATAGATCTATAGAGAATCGATCCACAAATCTTTTAAGGTATTCCGCTCGAGAATCGGATGAGAATTGGCCATGATATAGCCTTCGCTTTGTGCCGTTTTTGCTTTTTCAAGGATTTCTCTGTTTTCCAAGGAGTTCATAATCGATATTGGAATCGGAATCTTATTGTCAGAAAAATGGTTTTTATGTTTTGAACTTGATGTGTTAAATTTAAGTTTGTTTTGAAATATTTAATCTTTTAAGATAAACGAACTGCCAATCGACGCCTTGACCCTCAGCGAAGTGCTGCGACTTCATTTGTTAGCTTCTGGAGCCATGGTAAGCGAGAAGACGGAGCGCTGGCGGATAATGTACCGAAATGGCTACTCTTCAAGGGAGGATCCGGGACTGGAGCTGCGTTTAAAGCATTCAAAAATAATTCAAAACCTTAAGAACCAGCCCGTATATAATTTAGAGTTTGGGGATGTGATGGTGGTGATCCGTTGCCTGATGAGCCAGATCTTGACGTACTCCGGAACCATCAATATAATCGAAGAGCGCATGGAGAATGCAGCAAAGGCAAGGCTGGAGCTGAGGAACTTGGTATCCGCGGAAAACAAAAGGCTGGCAGCCGTGGAAATCAGCCGCAAGAAAATAACCCAGACACATCAGCAACTGATTAATGCCGCCGAGCCGCTCCAGAAGGAGTCGTTGGTAGAGAAAATGAACAAGAGCATAGCGGAGTTACACTCCCAATCCGATCATCAGCACCGCAAACACCTGCAACAGTTGAACCTATTGACCTCACAGCTCTTCAACTTTCTGGTCTATCTGGGAATGGATAGATGCTACCGAAAGTACTACGTATTGGAATCTTTACCGGCCATTTTGGTGGAACATTCCCCGGACAGCTTGGACACCTGCTTGGAGCAGCCGCCTCTGAACAAGTCCGTCAATGAGATTCGACAACAGGCCCAGCTGCCGAGGAACCGAAAAGACTTGAGGATGTATCTGCTAAAGTTGTACGGAGATGTGGACAAGAAATCGAGACGCAGTGCCAAGCAGTCTTTGGAAAATAAAGAAAACCAGGAGCACCGCCTGAATGGGACTGTCGAACCGATGGAGGTGGAGACAGATCCTGCCGAGAGTCCAACCCAACTCGAGCTGATGATGTGCAGCGGCGACAAGAGGAACTGCATTGTTCATGATCCCGGACACGGGCAAAGGCAACGCTGGTCGTACATAAACAAGCCGGAAGAGATCGATGAACTTATCAAGTCGCTGAATCCGCAAGGTATTCGAGAGTCCGAGCTGCTTCAAGAGCTCTCCAGCCTGCGCGTTCTCATTGAAAACCATACCAAGACCTGTCCCACGGAGGTTTTGACCCTTGATACCCTTGATCGGAAGAAGTTTATCAGCTCGATGAACTCGGCGACGCAAAAGAAATACGGAGATCCCAACTTTGGGTGCGTAGAAGGAATGGAACTCAACGATGTGATGCGCAGTCACCTGGTGGATCGATTAATCCAATTTGAAACGGATATCTACACCGGTGACCTTGGGCGCCTAAAGGTCAAGGACATGGAAAAGTGGCGAAACGACCTTGTCGCAGGCGAGTACGATCCTCAGGGTAAGCTGCAGTGGGGAATAAGGGGCGTGTTGGAAGATGATGTGAACAATGGCTCAGAAGATCAGGAGTCAAATGGGGATCCTGACGAGGACGGCGAAGACATTGCTCCCAGCGCCAAATACGCCAAGACACCTTATCGTGACCCGGGTCAGTCCTTGGTGGCGCAGGAAGAAGAGAGCTCTGCTCACGATGAGGGCAAAGCTGAAGATGATAAGGAAGCTAAGGACGACGGTCTGGAAGCGGACGTCAAAACAGTTCCCAGTGAAGTGCGCAACATGGCGGCTGCTCTTTTGCAAGTGGAACAGGCTGTTGGTAGGAGGTTCTTCAAGGAACCGTATGGGATGAAGAGGTGGGATCCCAAGAACGAGGCTCAGAGGCAGGCATGCGAGGCGCGGCTCCAGCAATGGGAGGTATCTCTTATGGAAAGCACTAGCTATTCCCAAGTGTTTCTGCACTTTAATCTTCTGCATGACTGCATCCAGTGGAAGAGCTCCACAAACAAGTCCCAGTGCAAGGTCTGCCGTCGTGGCAGTGATCCGGATAAGATGCTTCTCTGTGACGAGTGCAACGGTGGCACGCATATGTTCTGCATGAAGCCCAAGATGCGGACGATCCCGGAAGGCAACTGGTACTGCAAGGACTGTGTGAAAAACCTGGGTCTACATAATTCTAGCAACGAAAAGGAAAAGAAGCGAGCGGACAAGAAAAAGCGCAAGTTCATCGTTGAGGAGGAGGACGGAGATATGGAGGGCGAGGAGGATATAGAGGAGGATGAGGATGAAGAGGATGAAGCTAACGATGAAGCCGACGACCAGGAGGAGGAGGAAGAGGAAGAGGATGAGGACGAGGATGAGGAGTCACAGGACCAACGAAGCGAGTCCTCTTCGCGATCGACTCGGTCTGTGGTGAAGGTCAATGGTCGCCCAACCAGAGGGGTGCGCCCTAGAGGCAAGCCTTTGATGTCCAAGGAAATTGAGGAGACCGTCAATGAAGACTCTGAAGGCGAGCTCGAGAACAGCGATTCAGATTCCCTGCAGGAGGATGACGTCGACGATGAGGAGGAAGAGTAAGAATTAGTTTCAACAACAAATGTATCTTACTTAATTATTATTTATTTTACAGAGACGAGGAGAAGGTGTGTCAAAAGTGTTTCTACGACGGCAGCGAGGTCCGGTGTCTCCGGTGCAGTCAGTACTTCCATCTCGAATGCGTCGGTCTGAAGCGTCCCCCGCGCAATGAGTTTGTTTGCAAGACATGCAAGAACGCCGATTCAAACCGTCTCAAAAGGAAACATAGTAAGTACTGAATTATTCTAGGAAACTTCCTTCTCCCTTAAACTAAGAAAATATATTTTGTATCTTTTAGTGAACGGCGACGGGGATGACGACGATGATCAAGATGAATCGTCTGCCAAACGTTCTCGATCCTCCCGCAACTCACTGCGTCTGTCTCTGGACAAGTCCGCCTCCCGTCAAAGCAACGGCACCAGGAACAACAACAACAACACCAGCACCAACAATAACAACCATCGTCGGGGCGGACGTCGAACAAACGAGAACCTGCCCCTGAACAGTGCCGCACTGTACGATCTCCTGGAACAGGTGATAAAACACAAGGCCGCCTGGCCGTTCCTTCGGCCGGTACTGACGTCGGAGGTGCCGGACTACCACCAGATTATTAAGACACCGATGGACCTGGCCAAAATCAAGTCCAAGTTGAACATGGGCCAGTACCAGCTGAACGAGGAGCTGCTGAGCGACATCCAGTTAGTATTCCGTAACTGCGACCTCTACAATGTCGAAGGGAACGAGATCTACGAGTAAGAAATGCGACTGGAGTTTCATTTAGTGTGATTTCTAATCCTTTTATTTCAACAGTGCTGGCAGTCAGCTGGAGCGCTTCGTTATGGACCGTTGTAGGGACATGCAGCTACCATTTAGGCCCAGCGATATGAACGCAGTTTGCTGATCCCCGCCAGCGACTGTGTGAGTCGTTGGCAATTGCTAGTACTTCGTTCATCCTTTAGGCTTAGGTACAAAATGAACATTCGCCGACTTTAGGTTAAGTGAAGTAAAGTTGTACTTTTTCCATTCTGTTAGTTTCAAAATGTTCAAAGTTTCCGCAGAAGTAACGCACATTATTTTTCGGATATTGTTTGAAGGCGTTTATTTAATACATTCATAAATTATTATAGAAAATACGCGTCAATTTTTGAACCAATAAATGAAGTGAAACATAAATTAAAAAAAATATATCGTTTAACAAAAAAAAGTAAAAAAGTAAAATTAACATAAGATTACTTTAACATTCAGTAAAGTAATCATGGTTAACTGCAGTTCGGACTTGTTTTTCTGCCAAGTGCCAGGACCTGCTTTTAACATTTGTAGGTTGACCGAGACATTGCTCTTTCTGCAAAATAAATTAATTTAAAATTACACTTTATCTGAGATTTATTCGTAAAACTCCGTCCTGCACTTTAGAAGTGTAGCTTCCATTGCTCTTTGTAAATGCAATTTCTAAATCACTCACAATTATTTCGATACAAATATCAAAAAACTTTACAAAAAGACGCTCATGCAGGGATTTGATAATTTGTTGAGGGAATTAGGATTAATATGTAATTCCTAGAATATGTACGTAGATGTAACCGAATCTACATGGACGAAGATGTAGATGCGGTGGATTCCGTATTACAAATCTCCGGAATCAAACCATTGACGGACTTATAGTTATGGTTGGAAGTCAGTTGGGTATTGTTGTTTGCCTCCGTCTCCGTTCCAAGCGGGAAGGGATACGAGCTGGAAGTGCTGGGTGCCTGGGATAGTTGTGCCTCCATGGAGGTCATGGAATTGGTGCTGGAAGTGTCATCAGCATGGACGTTGTTGCTATCCGGCTCCTCTTCCTCGGATTCATTGTTCTGTTGCTCCTGATCCGGCTCCTCCTCGTTTTCCAAATGGCAGGGATTTTGTTTGCAATTTGTATGCCTCTGTTTTGTGTCAAAACTTCGACGCCTCATTTTTCGTTTTCGTCCGTTATGCTCTAGAGGTTCTAGTAGAAAATGAGATTAGTTTTTATAATTAACAAATCATAAATCATAAAGTGCGGATTATCGTTTAGGAAAAACTTGATTTCGTATGACAACTGAAAAGACTAGGAATCATAAAGGGGAACTTTAGAATACGTAATACAAAAACCCGTAAAGTGTGCGAGGTGACTGAGGATATCTGCTGTGTCCAACCGCAAGCAGTCAGGGGACCCAAGGCGCTAACCGCTTTTGTCAACAAAGCATGGGCACTTGCCAATAATTGGGGGTAGCAGTTGGCGCACCCCGCCCCATGGTGTCAACGGTTTTGACACTAGGCAAACACCAGGACACAGGATGTCAACTGGCCTACAACTTCGTATCACACGTCCTTTTGTTAGTTGAACAATCTCAGTCGAACGAGGGTTCAGTTACTCCAGATATGTCGTCGACTTTGCAGTTAATTATGCTGGCCCTAGTGGGCGGATCCTGGGGTCAGGCCAATAACACGGATTGTAAGCGGGTGCTCTCGTCCATTCTGGGCCATCTGGAGGGCGGTCTGGAGCTTCATCTGAGAGATGCCTGGGACAGTGATCGGGATATAACCCAGTTTGTGCTACAGCAGATATGGAGCTCCCTGACGATCAGCCTTAACCAGGAGCAGAATGTCCAAACGTCGACTGAAACAATAAGGCATCATTTCTACCTTTTCGAAGAAGTGGAGGAAGTGCAGAGGATCCTTGAGGGTCTCTACAACACAGGTGGGTTCTACATCATTGGCTTAGAACACCATTCGTCTGACACACTGTTGCTGGACCTAATGGCCAAGATTTGGCTCAAACATAGCCACAGTCGGATTTACTATATTCAGCTCGATTTGGATCGCATAGTTCTCTATGATCCATTCCTGAGATCGGCAGTAAAAGTAGACGGGACAAGTACCTACAATCGCATTTATCAGAACCTTCAAGGCTATCCCCTGAGAATTTACATCTTCGACTCAGTGTACTCCAGCGTGGCATGCGACGGAGCCAGCCGAAAGGTTCAGAGTGTAACCGGAGCAGATTCCAAACTAGCCAAACTCGTGGCCAAGCACTTAAATTTTACCCCCGACTTTCTCTGGCCAGACGATGAGTATTTTGGGTGAGCTTGTCAACTAGCTTTCCTAGCCCATCCTTATCTAAGCTTTACCGAATTCCAGGGGACGCCTGGCAGATGGGACCTACAGCGGCGGCGTTGGACGCGCCCACAGAGGCGAGGTGGACATTATATTCGCGGGATTCTTTATCAAGGATTACCTCACCACACAGATCCAGTTTACTGCCGCCGTCTACATGGATGATTTGTGCCTTTATGTGCAGAAGGCCCAAAGGATACCCCAGTCCATACTACCTTTCTTTGCCGTGGACCCAGATGTCTGGTTGTGTTTCCTGCTAGTGGGGACGCTGGGATCTTTGTTGTGGCTCCTATTGCGGATAATCAATTTGGGTTTGAGCATTGCAGAGATAGGAGGTGACTCCTACAGGAGTCGGAAGATCGGGTTGTTGACCACTGCAGGCCGCATATTCATCGATACCTGGGTGGTATGGGTACGGGTCAATGTGGGTAGGTTTCCACCTTTTCACTCGGAGCGCATCTTTGTGGCCTCTTTGTGCCTAGTCAGTGTGATATTCGGGGCGCTCATAGAGTCCAGCTTGGCCACGGTATATATTCGCCCCCTGTACTACCGTGATCCTAACACTCTCAAGGAGCTAGATGACTCAGGAATACCTATTTACATTAAGCATCCCGCCTTCAAGGACGATCTATTCTACGGTAGCGACTCTGAGGTCTACCGTCGCCTGGACGCCAAGATGCTACTGGTGGCCGAAGGCGAAGAGCGGCTTATCCAAATGGTATCCAAGAGAGGACGCTTCGCTGGGGTCACTCGTTCCGCCAGCCTCGAACTGAGCGACATCCGTTACATAATGACAAAAAAGGTTCACAAGATTCCAGAGTGCCCAAAGAACTACCACATCGCCTATGTCCTGCCACGTCCCTCGCCGTACCTGGAAAATGTCAATCGCATAATCATGCGCCTGGTTGCCGCCGGTATCGTGAACCTCTGGACTGGGGAGGCGAAGGAGCGCGCCAAGTGGAGAATTCAGCGTTTTCCAGAGTATCTGGCCGAGCTGGGTGTAGGTCGTTGGAAAGTGCTAACTCTCTCCGACGTCCAACTAGCTTTCTACGCCTTGACAATTGGCTGTCTTCTGTCCGGGCTTGTATGTCTGGCAGAGATCAACATGCCTAAATTTCTGCATCAAAAATGCTTCAAGCAGGCCCACCGCAAAGTTTTTAATAAATAATGTAAGTCAGAAACTGTGTTCTCTCCGAACTTTACAAAATCCACGTTATTTAAAATAAAATTAGATGAAGAAATACTATCCATAAATTACCTGATTTTGGATCAGGAGTCGTCCGATCGCTGTAGCGGCGTCTTTCCTCTCGAGCCGCAGCTTCAGCCGATGTTGTGGGCATCTCGTCGTCCCCGAAGAGTCGGTGGGTCTCCTCCAGCCAGTCGCTAATCCTCGCCTGCGTGGCCGCCTGTTTGTGCTCGCCGAGCAGACGCTGCAGTAGTTGGTCCATCCGTCGCGGCGGTCCTGTAGTGCTACTGACCGCCAGCTGGAGCAGGGCCTTCCGCTTCTTGGCGATCAGGTAGAAAATGCGGTTCGGATGGGTCTGCCAACTCATCTCGCTGACATTTGGAGTGTCCTGCTCGTTGCCCTGCCCATTCTGGCCTGGACTGTGTCCATTTTCCTCATCGCCTTGGTCTACCTGCTCCTCATGTTCCTCATCGATGGCAGAGCTCACGGCCTCACTTTGTTCCGTGGAATTCTCATCCGTGCTGCTAGTGCTACTAGTGGGGGAAGAGCTTTGGTTGTCTAGTGTGCTCCAGGACTCTAGCTCGCGTTGCACCAGAGTGTCAAAGAAGGCTAGCATCACCTGGTCCTCTTCCGTGTTGCGAGCACTAAAATCCTGTGAGGCATGGTCCGAGGAGGTTCGATGCAAGGTGCGGGTGCAGTAGGGTGCGGTGTCGCCTTGGTCTAGGGATCCTTCCCAGCCGGCCTGTGCAAACGGGCTCCACAGCTGGATTATAGAAAATTGTTACCAGAGTTCATAATTAGCGTTAATTGAATGCACCTTGATAATCTTCTCTACTCCGGATGAGGCCAGTAAGCATCGCTGGCGGTTATATCGAACCTGGTTCACGATGGAGCGGTGTCCGGCAAGGATTACTGGGGGAGTATCCACCCACTGGTTTTTCTCAGTCACTGGAAAATAATGAATATAATAAAAAAAATTTCAGAGCTCTGTCTTAGAAATAAAAACAGTAGACTAGAATAGATTCGCCAACCACTCACATTCCACCCCGTCCAGGCGCCAGATAAACATGTTGAAATTATCGGATCCAGACACCACCAACTCATCCTGTGGCCCGGCAAAGGTGCAGCTCTTCATGGTGCAGGAGTTGAAGTACTCGTCGTGGTAGAAAGTGGCCACCGGTTCCGGGGACCCCGGGCTGTAAAGAATGGGAGGAAGCCTTCTGTGCAAGGTCAAAAGCAAGGATCCGTTGCAGTTGAAGCGCACGCTCATGCAGCTGGGCGATTCCGGTATGTAGTTGAACTGGCAGAGGGCTCTACAGGAGAGAATATTCGCTTAGGATTATGACTTAACACAGCACATCGGCCACTTACTGCTGGTGGTGCCGAAGGTCCCACAACATGGCTCCTCTCTTGGCATTCGCGGTGGCCAGAAAGTTGCCATTCAGCGGATGGAACTCCACTGCATTGAAAGGAGTCCTGAACTTGGCTATGGCCTGCGGATCCGATTTTCCGGCTCTCAGGTCGTACACCAAAATCTCGCCATGCTCTGTGGCCACGCTGAAGAGGTTGGAGCTGGTCCTGTCCACGCTAAGGCCATAGACGGGTCCATCGTGAGAGAAAAAGTTCAGGATTTTCCCCCTTCAAATACATGTATATAGGTATATATATTTAAATAGAAGCTGATAGAGATTGGCCAGAATTGGTACATACGTGGGCAAGTCGTGCTGGATAACCAAGTCGTCGTTCCCCCCGGAGAAGATGTAGGAGTTTTGGGTGTCGAATCCCAGACAGAAAATGTTGCTGGCATGTTTTTCGTTCATGGTACGAGGCTTACCCAACTCGGACACCACCTCTTGGTCAATGTTCCACAGGAGAACGCGCTTGTCGTCGCCCCCTGGAAAGGAGTAAGGAAATAGAAAAAGAGGAAGCCATTCCCACCTCGACAATCCTTACCCGAGGCCAGGAACTGGCCACCCTCACTGAACTCCAGGGCGTTAACGCAGCCATAGTGGCCAGTGAGGTTGCGCTGGTAGAGATTTTCCGCCGTGCTCAGGCGTTGCCGGAAGATGGCCGAGGGCAGGTGGCCAGTCACCAGCTGGTGCTCCCTCTGGTTCACAGCCAGGGACAGATTCCGGCTCTCCAAATGACGCAGGTTGTTCCACAGGCTCATGGTCACCTTCGAGCTTCTTCAGATGGCGGAGGCGAGCACCAGCTACGGCAGAACGACTGCTGGGACGGAGCACAGAACTGGGTTTGTAGGACTTTTCCGGACATACATATTGCGATACACTCTGTTAATTTGGTTTACCCAGCAACTGGCACCGCACTAAGTTGGGTCTTGTCGCACAAAAAATGATCTCAATTTTAATATTCGGCACTTCAACCTGGAAGGGCGTTAATATTCATAAACAAAGGGCTGTAGTTCCGAAAACTAGCACTGATGTAGCTGTGGGCGATGTGTTTTTCAGAGACCTGCGGCGGATTCACTGCGACTGCTTTTTTTAAGTCCAATCAAAACGAAAACAGACCAGAATTGTATATACAAACCGAGAAACCATGGAACAGCTGTTCGCCAGCCGCGTACAGTGGGGCAAGGCAGGCGAACCGAGCTCATGTTACTCCCCATAGCCAGTAAACTCTGTACCATTGTGGTACGGGGTTTACGTTAAAAAAATAAACCGGGAGTAGTTTTACAGATTTTCTACCTTCTATACTATCCGATCTCTCTAGAAATGTGTAGGATAGGCCCCTGCCATTCTAAATGTAATCCGTTCTAGTACCCAGTTACCGATGAGTTTTCCATAGATATACAAATTTCCATAAACCCAGAAACGTTTCGATATCCATTCATTTGTAAAATAGTAAATTCCGCCCGTGCAAGAAAATGTCCGACGACAATACCCAATCGGAGGCACAGCAGGGAACCATACCTGGTAAAATAGTTTTCGGGGGTTACAGATCCTGTTTACCCATGGGGAGGAACTGGGACTCCTTGTTAGCTTTTCTAGAATGAGCTAATGTTTTCCATACCCACACACACCTATTTTAATTAGTGTTTCTGGACGATGTCGATGACAGGGAGCAGTTGAGTAGGATCAGTAACTACCTGAACGGCCTGCGGGACCGCCTGAGGGCCAGCATCCAGCAGCACCAGGAGGTGGTTCAATCCTCGGTGCAGCTTCTCAAGGACTTGGGCGATGTCACCAACGTGATGCAGGTGGCAAAGAGTGGCACCCAGACTCAGGCCACAAAGATCCGGCGACTGATAATGGGTTTCGAAACTGTAAGTGCAACGCAACAGGCCAACCTGGGGGTCATCAGCTTGCCCACTGACATATCCGAAATCCGGGCTCTTATAGCAGAGTTCGAGCGCCTGAACGAGAGCCAGTTGCTCCGTGAGAGCCTGATGAGCTTCAAGCATTCCCGGGAGTCCTTGGATAAGTTGTTGGAGTTCCTGGAGAAGATTGGTAGTGACTCGCAACGGGCCTCGCCGAGACCCAAACAATTGACCGGGTGCCCAAGTGCCAGTCGCAGTCTACGGGAGAAGATCGAGGCCTTTAACAAAGTCCTTGAGAAGGGTTCGCCAAAGCAGAGCGACACCTGTCGCCACTTTACCAACTGCTTCAGTAGCCGATGCAGCCTAGACGAGGCTGTCGTTACTTCCGCGCAGGACAAACCCAAGAACATAGCCTCCAAAACCAACTCGGGGTACGAGGGAGACGTCGACAGCGAAGTGGAGGTGACGGAGCTGCTAGAGCTACCTGAGCAGGAGCAGGAGCAGGATAAAGTCCGTCCTGAAGAGGTTTCGCACCAGTCGGCATAAACAAGACGCACGGATTCAAAACTCCCAAAAATTTTTAGTTAAAAATTACCCAAAACAATAGTGTATCCAACATCCAGATTCAATCCTGTTGACATCCCCAAGTCATAGTCTAATTGGTATAAGAATGGTGTGGTTGAACAAGCTCTGATCTTACATTCTTTCCCGTAATCTTTTGGAATCAATAAATTGAAATTGTTTTTCGATAATAGGTTACAAAACAAAATAGTAGGTTAAGAAACCATACTTTATACATTTGTTTTTTTACGAAATCGTTTTTCTTTCTATAGGAGCTGTCCGATTTATTTGATTGATTTTAGTGATTGAATCGGTTTAAAAATATATTTTCCTTAAAATTCTAGTACAAATTCTTTCTGTTGCTTTTACTTACATTTTATTTCGAAAATAGTTATTTGTCAGTGACCCTAACTTTGTTAAATCATAAGGAGCTAAATGCTTCGACTGCCAGGCTCTTCCTGATCGCGTCCAATCTGCGGTAGTCCTCTGCTTATATCTTAGCTGTGACGATACAGATGGAAATATATCACATTTAAATGAAGCAAAACCGTGCTCGGGGGGTCAACAGCCCGTCGCCGCATCCTGGAACAAATTCGTGTAGTTGATGGCGAAAAAGATGGATACCGCTCCTATGGCCGAGCCCAGCTGTGTGATAGCGCCTACCCAGACCAGGGACTGGCCACCCTGGGCCCGCATCACCGTGGTGATCCCGAGCTTTGTGTAGCTCACGATCCCCACGAGGAGGGTCCAGGCGGTAACCACCAGCACGGCGCCTACGGTCTGGTCATGAAGGGGCGGCAAAGGGCTCAGTGCCGCCGTTGTGAAGACATAGCTGGTCAGGAGACCCGCTAGAATAGAAAGCACGGTTATCAGTCTCAGCGACGTGAAGTGCAGAAACATGGCCATGAAACAAGCCACCGGGTTAGCGATCACACTGAGAGTGGCTGCCAAGTGATAGGCCTTGGCTCCATAGGGAGCACTGGAATAGGACTGAATGCTACCGAACATTCCGTTGCTGAACAAGGAAATGGTGCCAATCAGGAGCAACATGTACGTGTACTGCCCCTTGGTGAGCTTTTGCACTTGGGCAGGCTGATTGGCGTCCCGGTCCACCTCCCCGTAAACGTATTTGTTTCCCTCGCTGACTGTTACTTGGGCGTACTCCTTCCTGGCCAGTGGAAGGGCGTTCAAGAGTGTGTAGCCTATATAGCTGAGCACCATGAGCCCAAAGAGGATCAGGAAGAAAACTCGGGTATCGAAGCGCGGCGGTGTCTTTGTTAGCTCGAAGATCTCCTCTCCCGCTTCCGTCACGTTCACCAAAATGCACTCTCCACTCTCGCCGATGCCTTGGACCAGAGCCGTGACGCTCGGCAGGAGGCCACTCAAGCCTTCTCCAATGAAGTAGGTGACCATGTACTGCTCTTTGAAGCGGCCCATGTAGGGCATGAAGAGCACGGAGCTGGTGCAGGCGTTCAAGGCCGTAAAGCAGGTCAGCACAAAGAGGGCCAGGCTGTGTTCCGTGCCCGCAACCGAAGCAGTGCGGTTATAGAAGAATGCAGTGAGCAGGCAGGCGGTGCCCCCCACTAGTAGCACGCCGTGGATAGTCCAGCCGTCGTTGAGCTTCTTTGGGGAGTATTTCTGAATGGCCGTGTAGAGGAGCGGTCCCAGGTTGCCAATCTGCACCATCAGGCTTAGATACGAGGGCAGGCTCCAGCCCTCCGGGGCCTCGTCCACCAGGAGCGGCAGTTGGATGAAGGTGCCGTTCACGCCCAACCAAGTGCCGATCCCGAAGAAGATGGCCAGGAGGTCCACAACCCAGCTGCGACTCCGTACTGCAGACCCCATGATGTCTGTGTACTTTTTTTGAGGGCTTCCCCAGTTGAGAAACAGGTTGAGTTCACTCTTCTTGTCGTCGAGGGTGGAACATCTGGGGAGAAAAGGAAAGTCGGTTCAGTTCGGAGACAGAGATAAGAATCTCCAAAAACGGTTGCCCTCTATAAAATTGTGTTTAAATTTATTGCAGGCTTTGCTGTCTTGTCTGATACTACCCTCGGATAGATTCTAAATCTACCTTTAGTTTGCAACATTGTAGACGGGCGTTTACGAACTATACTACCAAATCAGAAACGTTTATTAGTCTTAAATTTCGCTCAATGTTTCAGATAAGCCTGCAAAGCCTTTATCTGGCTTGCGATGGCATTTACAGTTCATTATGTTTGTCTTTTGGGCAAATAACCGGCGAGTGCGATTATGGAGGTTCTGCGGTTACCCATTACAATTCTGTGTTCCATACAATAACACACTTGTATCCAATAAATTTAAAAACAATCCAGAAATGGCAGTCGACTGCCATATACCTTTCAAAGTATAGGAAAATGGTTCAAAACTATGAAGGACAACAGAATCAGAAACATTTTCCCATAGTAATCGCCTAGTTCAAGTGTATTATCTCATTACCAACGACGAAACCCTCGAAACTAATTGATTGGATATATCTGCCTCCTAATCTTACATTCGGGAGATATGGAGCGATGTGCCGGCGGTCACATACTATCCCGATCTAATCTGCTAATTCAATTAATTTGCGACCACTGCACGTATCTGGCTAAAGACGATAAGAATCGCAATCGGAAAGTGAATCCTCTTTTGGGAAATGCGTACCTACCTATGTTTGGGTGAAAGAGGTACTTTAAGACAAGTGTTTAAATCAAATATAAGGAACAGGATGAAACTGAAGTGCGCAAAACACTTTTTGAATCTACATACATATCTGCGCTTTTTGACAATGATCTTCCAGCTACTACGTCAAGCAAACTGTTGGATTCGAAGCTGATGAAGACCCATTATTTTGGGCAACTCAAAGGGGAGCTTTGAGCCAAATTCAAAACAGGTTTTCCTTTTTGCCAGGGGCATTGAAGAAAGCGCTAGCAAGATAAAAGCCTTACCTGTTAAACTCGGCGGGATTTTGGGTGGCGTCGTCCAACGTCGAGATCACTCCGTAGACTGGCCCCGCCGGAGAACTGCCAGCTCTTCCTCGGCGGGTTTTGTGGTTCCTGCTCATGTTAGCGGTTCGAGGTAGTGAACTCTTCGAAATAGTTTATGATCTTTGCCGGCGATTAGATTCGAGAGATTCGGGCCACTGTGAGGTAGTACGATGGGATCCGTGGGCTGAATGTAGGCTACACCTCGGTTGATCAAGTCAATTCATCAGAGCACGGCTCAATTGGCGAACTGACGAAATCTGCGGGAATTGGAAATCAAAGGCCTTCCAATCAATTGCGATGCCTCGGTTCCCGTTTATAAATTTTCGTGGGATCCCTGAGAGTGTAAATACAAAGTCGAACTGCCAATTCTCGGGTTTAGTTTCGATTTGTGATGAAAAATTGAAAGCCTCTTATGCAATTTCTATGCTTGGTGCTTTGAAGGAGTCACAGCCTGTTGCAGGATGTGAAATAAAAATCTCTCGGGCGGCTGGTGTGGAAAAGCGCGTCCGGCTTTGGCGAATTTCTTTGGCCATTTGAACGCGACTCAGAAAGAACAATTCCAACGTAAGCAACACAAGTATCAAAATAAAATAACACAGAAAAGCTACGGAACAGCTGTTTTGCCTAAAAAATACTAAGGTAGCGCACGTGCGGAGAGCACGGAGAGAGCCGGAGAGCAGTTTGTTTTGGTCATAAAAATACCTAGTACCTCTACCCTAGTTGGGGTATATTAGGTACATTTGGGGGATGTGAAAAACAATGGCTCTGTATAGGTCAACAGAAAGTATGACCTCGAAAAAAGCTCCAATAAAGCAATTTAATAAAACCGATCTGATATATTGAAGAATTTATTGAAAACAATAATGATGATAAATGCCAAATGTTTCACAATCCGCATATATAAACATTCATTCTGTTAATATCTCATATTTCTTATCACAGTGACTGGCTTTTTTCACGTCACCAAATGATAAGAAATTTCCGCTGCGTAAGCTACCTCGCACATATATTGGGAAAGCTTGAGTATCGAATTTATTTTGTTTTAATTAACAACTGGGTGTACAGTATCAGCATTTCTTTTATTGCCAATGGAAAAACAATGGAGAATCTAGTGTGAAAAGCCATACCCATAAAACTAAAACCAAAGCTGGTGCACATGAATCACTTTCCGCCGATTGAATCGATTGGTGGGTGTCTCTATTGGGAGCAGAGCTGCTGGTACCATTTTTTACTCTCCCGGCATTTGGGATTGGTGCACATGGGACAGCGCATGAGGAATTTCGGGTTGACAGACTGCTGGGACTTAAGGTGGTCCGCCACAATGTCGCTCAGTGCGTTTATGAACAGCGGGTGGTCGTTGGGAGCAGCAGCTCGTCGGATCTCCTCCACGCCAACCTCTTTGGCCAGCTCGTCGCAGTATTCGATGTCCAATTCGTGCAGGGTTTCAATGTGCTCGTTCACAAAGGCAATGGGTACCAGGATGAAGTTCTTCCGGCCCTGCTTGACGTAGCCCTGAGAAAGATTTGCTTAGTTTTAATTTTCCGTATTGATATAAGGTATTGGATAAAATACCTTAATAGCGTCATCAGTAGCTGGGGCTAGCCAAGGAAGTGGTCCGACCTTGGACTGCCAGGCCAGACTGTAGGGATTTGTTTGGCCCAGTTCCTGCATGACCATGTGAACACTGGCCCCGATCTCTGAAGGATATGCATCGCCCCGGTTAACAGCTTTTAGAGGCAGAGAGTGGGCCGTAAAAAGAATGACCACATCGTTGCGCTTCGTCTCCACGAACTTGGCCAGCTCATCTCGAATCCGCTGGGCGAAGGTTTTGATCAAAAGCGGGTGGGTGCCCCAGCGGTCGATTATGCTCCACCTGATGTCCGATGGGAGATTGCTTTGGAATGGGTAGAGAGCCATAAATATTTTGAAACGTGCTAGCTCTTCGTTATTTACTTGTTTTTGTAGTGGGTGTAGATGGAATTGAAGCTGGACCCAGACGTGGCACAGCTGTATTGTGGATACTGTGAGAAGAGCACAATGCGTTCTGGTTTGTCTCTGGAAATACAATATATTAGTTTCTCAAACAATGTTAAAGGAGCGGCATTCATGCTTTGCATTTCAATTCCGCTTCGAAGTTTGCATCACCCACTTTTCGATTTCCGCCAGCGTGTTTTCCGTGAGGGGATTGACGTAGCGAAAGCCCACGTAGTGCTTGTGGGGCGCTGTTTCCGGGGAAACTTTGTCCAGGCGCTCGCACATCAGTTGTCCTTGCAGCTCGGTCCACTTGAGGATCGGTGACCCACCACCGATCTCCTTGTACTTTTTCTGCACCTCGGGAGTCCGCCGCTGAGCGATCCAAGGTCCTAGGCGGCTCTGCACGGGCAGTTGGATCATGTCTCGGTCGGTCATGATGCGGAGGAGATAGTCGTGCACTTGGTCCGTGGTTTGAGGGCCGCCCATGTTGAGCATTAGAATTGCAGTCTTCGGTTGCTGGCCGCTCAAGTGGCGCACATTTGCGGCCAAGTTACCTGCCGGGAGTTGGTGGTAATAAAATAAATTAAGTAATTCCATCTACTTACTGGCCAGCCGACATAATTTTGTGTTATTATGAAACATTATTGACTATTTGCTTCGAAAAACTATTGCACTTGCAAATGACAACCAGAAAGTTTGTAGTGCTGGAAAACGTTTAAATTGGGTTCATTGCACTTTGAAAGCCGGTTGGGTGATATCGTTTCTTAGATAAAAATAAGGTAAATAAGGTGAAAGCAAATGTACGTGGTGTTTTTGATTTATATAAACTTGAATAATGCGGTATTTTTAAATATATTTTTTTCTTTTGGCAGTGTTGCATAATGCTATTGGACCGCCCAATTTCAAACTTATATCAGTGTTGCCACATGTTTCAAAAAGAAAGTTTGTGACCGTTACCATTGTTTTACATGCTTTATTACACGTTTTAACACGTTTTATGTAACCCATTTTAATCCTCTCCGAAGTTTTATTTTAAGTTCTATTCAATTAATATTCAAAGTAAAGTACTATCGCTTGCAGCATGGTTTACTCGTTACCTTGACAAAGTTTTCTGCTGCTCAAACGTCACGGCCATTTTGGCTGCACTTTTCTCTCGTCGTTCGCTGGATACCGTTGTTGCTCTGCTAGGGTTCCCCTTTTTCGGGTAAATGACGGTCTAAAAAATAGGACTTTCGGCATAAAAACAGGCAAACAAGTCGCGCAAGGTGCAAAGTACTGCTAAAAGATTTGAAACCCCAAAAAAAGTGCGGTAGAAAAGCGAAAAAAAAAATCAAAAATTACCAACACCGCAGAGTAGTGAAAAAAACCTTCCGAGTTGTGGAGTGGGCAGGTGCTACAACGAGTACAGCGGTGGGTGGGTTGTATCAGTGTGAGTGAGTTGCTCCAAATTCGCGGCGTCGGCGCAGGAACTCTGCTGGGTTGTTTCTCTTTTCGTGAACGGAACAGGATATTTTATTATACTGAAATTCGTACGCATGAAGTTCGCATAGTTGTGAAAGCTTCGTGCTGCCACACGGACGCAGTTCGCATTCCGTTGCTGGCACCGTTCCCCGCACCGACACCCGCGCGCACCCACACAATCGTTCCCAATCGGCTAAAAATCAATTTAACGCAAGATAAGCGCTGAATAGTGGCAGCTTTTCCATTGAAACATGCTGAAATTAACTCATAAATTGCGAAAAAAGAGCCGCAGCAAAAAAGTGGCTGCTGCGGTCGATACAAATTTGTGAAACGGGCAACGAATCGCAACGAAAGGAGAGTGCAGAAGGCAGTGCAGAAGAGGATGCAATGATGTCCTTTCAAGTCATTGACCACCGAACCAGCAATCTACAAGCTTCAACAACATCAACGTAGCCACCAACCTCGCATTTGCAACTCGGCTTTTGTGCATTTACAGTTTTCTCACTGCCGCAGCATCAGCGGAAAGTAAAACAAAATCGAAGCTATAATTATTAAGTATACGACCAGGACGAGCTACTGCAAAAGAGAGAGAGACAGAGTGAACAGAGAGAGAGAGAGAGAAGAAAAGAGAGCAAGAGAACGAGAGGACGAAGTGCATCCTCCACATTACAACGGCCCACTTTTACAACTTCTCCTCCTCCACGTAATCGGGTCCTGCTCGACCTCCGCCTCGCCGCCACCCCGTTGTTGTCATTCGCAATTTGTGATCTTATATTTTCATAACTCGGGCAGCCACTGGCAAGGATTAGATGTAAACGTCAAGCGTCGGGCGCCCTGTTCCTGCTCACAACTGCAGGTGAGTGCGGTGAGGTGTTCGGGGAAAGAGTGTCCTTTGGGGAACTGCATGTAATGGCTTTGAGTTAATCATTTCAGATTATTTTTTATGAGTTTTTTCTTTTATTTTACTTTCAGTGTTTCTATTTTAAGCTTTATCCTTTGTTACAATGCCCGACTGGAAATTGAACTCCAGATACATTTTTTAATTAAGAAGGAATGCCTGTCCCCAAATCTTAGCTGGCATTTCATAAAAACAATACGCAAACGTCGAGGATGAAATGTCTTGTGGTGACTGCTCTCCAGCATCAAAGAACTTGAAATTTTCCAGCCCCCACCCTAGGCTGGTTCGAGGAAATGTATGAGAAACCGACTTGCCAAGGGACAACCAAGGATGACAGAAAAAAGGCACTAACCGCGACATTAACAATCACAAATGTTTTCATTTCGTCCTTTTCGCTGGCGCTATTCCTTTTTCCCCTTTCCCAAGTTCCCCTCATAGAGAGGACCAACAACCCGCCAAACTACCCTCGAAGCTAAGAGCTTTGCTCCAATTTTCAAGCAAACATTGTTGGAGGCTTAGAGTGAGCCAAAAACTATCAACCGATTTAACTTTATTTTATATTTATTTTGTATAAAAATAGTTCAAAAACCCTAAAATGGACTTTAATTTTTAATCAAATATCCAGTAGAATTGATAAGGAAGCCATTCGATGGTGTCGGTTTTATACTTTTGTAGGATTTCGTTAAAATTTAAAGCATAATTAGATTGGATAGAGATTAGATTCGCTTAAATTAGTTTTTGTGGTGCAGTGGCTTTAGCTGCAAATGAAAAGGACCAGGCCCTTTTTTCGGGATCTGCAACCCACTAATTAGATAAAATCCTTACTGGTACATCTCGTAGCTTTTCCGGTGCCTGGGGTCCGAGTGGCGAGCTGCATGTTGCTGTTGCACTGTCGTTTGGTGACAGCGGCAGGGCTACAATTTTTTGTCTAGCAGCGACAAAAAGGACACATGCAGTATTAGGTATACACTGGGAGTTTTAAGTGTGGTTTGTGAGGATATGAAATAGTTTTAATGCATTTGAAAGTTACATTTATTATCCGTTTATCGTTGTTTTCCGCGGTGCATGTGAAATGGGTGTGCCACCCTCTGAGACACCAACCGGTGGTGGGTCTGCAAGCCAGGTAATGTGTGAACAGAGACCTTAAACAAAATAATAGGGGGCGGGAACACACTTCAACGCATCAATAAAGAACACCAACAATGCGATGGGGGTTAGGGTCGAGCCCAAACACAGAAATCAATAACCCTCATCATTGCATTTGTGGAACACGTGGGAGTACTTGTACATATTTTTTGTGCTTTAAATGTCAGCATTTCCCATTCTATAGTATCCTGTCGAGGAGCGCTTGGTTTTCTATATTTTTGATCAATGATTTGCAATACTCCACATCAAATGGCTGGAGGCGGGGCTTTGTCACTTACTGACTCGCAAAACGCAGACCCAGAGCAATGTACATGGGAAATCATAGCCGGTTGAATTTATGATGTCATTACAATAAATTTTATGCGTGCTTAGACAACATTCCCAGCAATGGCAAATAGCGAATGGTGACCTGCAATGGTGTCCCCGATGTTGTAATGGTTGTTGCTACCACCCTAGTTGTTGTAACATCAACACCCAACTACAGTTTCTCTTTGCGGATTGCTGTACTTTGTCGCTGCTGCTGCTGCTGTGACAGAAAGTATCTTGTATCTGCATGTTGTAAGTCGTGCCAACTCCGCATCTAACTTGGGCATTGCAAGTGGCAGGGACGGTTGTAGTTTCGATCTTTAATATTTCACAAAACCTTAAACCACCCAACCTGCAGAGGCTCTTCGCTAGAAAGAATCTAGTTGTCAGTAACGCAGATGTACCCCACGACACTCCAACATACAGTATGAATATGCATAAGGACATGTCTCTGCATTCTTCACTAGTTTCTTTTGAATGTCCTGTGCACGATTGTAGCATTTTTCATTGCAGTTACCGAGCCAAGGAGGAGTTCTTCCTCTCGCAGGCCAGACAAAAGCTTTTTATAGCTTCTAAAATCTCAGTTGGAGTCGTGGGAGAAATGCCGGACGTGGCTTGGTTTCATGCCTGTTCCCTGTGCTAAATTGTCATTACATAGAATGATAAATGGTTTTTTTCAGTGTTTGCTTAACTTACTGGCAGCACAATTACAAATTATTGGATGGTACAATGTAATTTCTTTTGATACATGGAGGTTAATAGAAATTGTACAGAATATTAGAGATTTTTACTATCAAGTGTAGATTGTTATCTATTTCAAAGCTTATTTTATTAACAAAAAGCTCTTGCAGTGTTTAATAAGACAGACAGGCTTCAATCCCGCTTTACAAATATATACCTGCTGCTTTATTTCTGTATATACAGCGGTGTGGTTTTATCTAAACAGTTGCACACGTTCTCAGCAGTTGCATTTCATGTCAACAGTCCTTTATCTTCTTCGTCCTTTCTCGTTCTGGTCTAAAGCCCAGCAAAAAGTGTTTTTTAATTAAATATTATAACCAGCATTCATTGGGATAGCAGGGCGTCGCTTTGTTCGCTTGGAGGCGGTTGGGAGCTAAACCAAGGGCCTTGGCAGGGGATTTCAAAGTGTAAACCTATGTATTGTTAGAAGTGCTAAATGGAAATAAAAGAAATTACATTGTATATCTAATAAATACACATCTAAATATAATATATGGAGTTTTCAAAACAGTTTAGGTCAAATAAGCAAATGTAGGCTTTCCCTTGTAATTTTCCAATGGATTGCCAATATGTGGAATCAAGAATTTACATTGCTGTTTACGAATATATAGTAACGGATACTTTGCTCCTCCAATATTTCATTTCCCCAAAAGAAGGTTATTTTAGGTTCAAATTTTATTCAAAACTTGTATTAAACGCTTAGGAAAACATTTTGTTGCATACATCTAGGTTTCTGGCTGCCTAAAGTTCTAGTTTAAGCCGCAAAATAAAAATATTTAAAACAAGTTAACTCTTAAAACGATATTCTACTTATTATTACTTATTTATTATTAGTATTATCATCAGATTTGGTAGGCTTTGCGGATAGTGGGAACTGCCGATTATATCCTTTTTCAAATCCATTTTTTTCAATCCAATCCAACATTTTATTTGCCTATGGCCGCAGAAAATCAACGCCATTAAATCGGAAACATGCTGTAGGCGTAATATAGGACTCCTTGTGTATTTAAGAGGGTTTTTGAGGGGATGGGAGGAAAATCTGTCCGAACACTCGAATGCCTTGTCAAGCAAATGCATGTGACACATGTAGGCCTCATGGTTTCAGGCTCGCCAAGTGTAAAGCTTCATTAAGTTTAACACGCACCGACCCACGCAGAGTACAGTGAACTCAGGGCATAGTGAAAGGCTTCAGTATATGGGAAATGGTTTACAGGTTTCACAACCGATAATTTTTTCTTATAATCTCTCTAATAAATAGACCGATAAATATGGTAAATATCAGTATCAAAATATATATAGATCTACTATTAATAATGTAATATATAATAAGTATATTCCACTTTGCTATGGTAAGGATGTCGTCCTGTGCCCCAATGCTTTTGTCGTTGACAATAAACTGACAGTGAATACTTAACTGACGGCTTTGCACTCAATTTTCACTCATTTAACTTGTGTTTTATATTTCCAGGAACTCACAACGAGCAACGAATAAATCGAACTTGCATTTTTATATCGTATTTTTGTAAGAAGCCAAATCGGAACGTGTTCAGCCTATAACCAAGCATATTACCAAATGCCATCGAATCCAACTCGGTTTGGAAGAGTAGTTAACCGAGCCGGCAATTAACAGAGTTGCCTTCGAACGAGCCCCCACCTCAGAGAAAGGCGGAACGTAGAAGGATATTCCCCAATCGGATCCCCACTAATAAATGCAGTGGAAGAAGAAGTTTACTCGATTAAAAGCAGCTACCGGAAATTCGCGTGTGCGAAGAATGCTTTGTTGTGGACGTAGAAAGGTGAGTTATTGTTGCATTGTTTCTTTTTTTACCTTTAAGAATAGTACTTATTATCCTTCTCGGTGACCGAGAACATTTTCCCGATGATATCGATCTGCCAGTCAACTACCCTTCTTTGGTTCTCATAATATGTTTGAACTTTTCGCCTGAATTTCAATTAACTTAATTGCAAAATCAGATTTTCCCTCCGATGTTGCTTCTGTTAAAGCAGAAGGAGGCGGACAGATCCCCTAGTAGGCGTTGGGTGGTGTTTCCGTATGAAACACTCTGCATGCTCTCCTCAATTTTATCGCAAGCGATACACATATGTGGTGTCAAACTCAATTACCACGCATTCGTGCGGCCGGATGGAAAGTGGGGGCTCTCCATCCTACTTTAATCAAAGTCACCGCACCATTTAATGCAATTTTTTAAATAAACTCCCAATTAAATGTCTACTAATTGGGACGAACAGAGGGTTGAATCGGATGTTGGCCCGCGATATGTATGGAAGGATCCACTGGATCCTGCTGGACTGCTTCCTACTTAGGTGTCTGGCACCTTATTACATCGTGTTCCTCCATGATCCTGCATCTGTTTTCAGTAAATTTTGAGGTTTTTGGGTGTTAGGACAACGCAAATCTTTATTGATTGAACTCACTTAAGGTAGGTTAGTGTTTATAACTAAAAATCCGTTGAAGCTAAGCTAAAATATAGAAGAAGGTAAAGCAATTTAAACTACTTAAGAACCCTTAGAAATATCCATAGAAAGCTGATTGAAGAAAATGTTCATAAGCTTCCCAGTGTTTGTTTTTCTTGGGCAAGTCCTAGGAGAAACTTTATGATAAAGTCCATGCAGATGACTTCCTATTTAGACCGCAGCCACGCCCTGCGCTCTGTTGTTCGTTTAAGTTATAGTTGATTATTTTTCTGTGCGCCTCGTCGCAAAACTTTGACTTTGGTTCCCTGACATCAGAAAGTTTAACAAATAAATTAATTTACCCGCTGCTGAAGAGGCTGGCTGCCGTCTTGATCGTCCCACGGGCTTGCCGGCAACTCAATTTGCCCTTATGGCTCCGGATCCCGGATCAGAATGGGAAAATTAACTCTAAAAGTGTATGTCGGTTTCGCAGGATCCTGACTGCCGCCTTCCCTTTAATTGCATTTCTTCGCCCCGACCGCGTGTTTGCTTTAATCAGTTTTGTGCCAAGCTGAGTAAATTGATTTGTTAAACAATTTTTAATTGAAATAAGGCGACTCTTACCACCGCCACCGGGTAAGAAGAAAGTCAAAAGTTTTGATGCCAATACTTGCCAGGTTGTTCCGGTCTCCTTTCCTGGCTTTCCTGGCATTCCTTGGCACTGCCAAGCGGAAAACAGCTGCAAAGTTGGTCAAGTGAGTCGTGTTGGCATTTCTAGTGGCATACACACGAGTGTTGACTGGCAGCCAAACAGGCAAATATAGTGGGGGATTCCAATCGAATTGCATGGCTGAAATCAGCATATTGAATTACAAATTGGAGGGTTGTCCTTCTGCCTGCCTGCAAGCGAAACCTATCAATGGCCCGTTTCGCTGTGGAATTGCAGCATCCAGGGCACAGTAACTGGCATTTTTTGGTGGAATTTCAACAAATTCCGCATGCCGGCGAGGCAGTAAATTATTTTGATTTATGTGCAACAATGACGCATGAGTGATGTGGCAGCAGAAGTGGCAGCAGTAAATGCACATTGCTTTTGAAATCTAATTGAAAGTTCTCATCGTGAAAGCGCGTAGAATGTATTTTCCCATTTTTTTGTATAGTAAATATTCTGGTGCGTCCAGTAGTACATGGGAATCCGAATATGGTCCAAAGCGATGGCTGTATCTCTACTACCAATCATTAACATTTTCTGTTGGGCTTTCATCTAAAAATTGCAAGAAGGTTTGGGAATTGGGGGCCTTGAGAAGGCCTGATCTTTGTCAATAAACGATTGGACATACATAAATGGAAATATAAATCTGTATTCTCCTTCCTAAAGAATTTAGTGTCGTAATAAATTGCCAAAGTATTTGCTTTAAGACCCTCAAATGTTTGCCTGATTACTTGAGAAACTGAATGAAACTTTATGAAAATAGTTTGCGGCTATGGTCGACGGCGGTGGATAGGGAGGAGCTGCTTGGAGGCTTTGTGGAAAACTTTTTCAACTTGTTTGCCATGCAGCGGCACGTAGGGCCCTGAAATGGCGCAGGATGATGGCATCCCATTCCTATTCTCGTCACTTCCGTCCGGGAATCTGCCGAGTGCCATTCACAAATAAATGGCGGGCATTTAGGCAGCCGCAGTCTGGAGTCTTTGCGCCTGTTGTTTGAGTTTCCCTAGCTAACAGAATGCCTGGGAACAACAATTGGAAGGCGTCGCCAAGAAGCGAAGGAGAGGACTGCCAGAGAAGTTTCGACTCGATGCAGATAAGGATATTGCCTCAGCTGTAGCTGTAGCTGTAGCTGCAGATGGAGAAGGATATATCTGGCTCCTGACACGACAAGAAATTTCATTTTAAACATCAATTTTTGGATATAGTAGAAATTAATCTTTGCTTCTGTTTAGAACAAAACAATTGCAAGAATCCAAACTATTTTGAGCTTAAATTTTCTCTCAGTGACTCTTGTTCCAAAAGATATAAGACACAAGGGTAGAAAGTTTCGTCAGGACAAACACTGGCACAGTATTTCTTCTTCAACATCGCCGCGGCCAACTGCTCCTTGCTTTTCCCTTGCAATTTTCTGAACTACAAAAGCGTTTCTGCTCGGCTGCACTTCGTAGGGTTTCACATCCCCTCGCCTTTCCTTTGTTTTACTTGGCCAATGACTTAAAAAATATTAAAAAAGGGCGGTAGAACTATTAATTGGCAGCAGCAGGTGTATCAGTTTTTAATTGCTGCCAACGCAGCGGAAAGTTTTCTTCCCTTTGGCGGCTAATAAGCTTAATTTCGGGTGCATTGACTTGGAAAGCGAAATGATAGGTGCAAGGAGTCCAAGGATTCAGAGTGAAACTGTGATTAATTTTTTCTGGGTCTTCCTTGTGCCAAAAGAACGAGTCATGTTCATGTTCATTAAAAGGAAAGGAAAATATACTTGGGGAAATATTCTGATCGGGAATATCAAAAAGACTATTCATCAATGTCTTGGCTGATCCATAGTCAAAACACAGAACTAACTAGGACTTACTAGATCAGGAGCTCTTGTAGGGATGCTTACGTGCCCCGAAGTCCTGTACTGAGTCCCGAGAGGCAGGACTCACTTCTCGCAGTACGTGCTCTTCATTTTAGCAACTAATTGCAAAAGTCTAACGCAACTACACCAGGCCAAATCGCATTCCATATTCATCGAAGAGTTTCCTAGTTGCGTTGCGTGCACGTAAAATATTTGCCTGTCATTTCGTCGCACTTTCCCATCGGGCGACTGTCGAACGTGTTTTTATGTATATTTTCCAGGCAAAGAAGTGCCTTGTCCCAGCAGGCAGGTGTCCTAGAATTCTAACTTCTAGCCTATGGCGCCAGGAACTGAACCTGGAATATTTTCTTTTAATTATTTCCTCTAGAAGGCCAGCAAGCCATTAAAATGATGAGCGGGAAAGCAGGAATCAGCCCGGCCTTGCGGTAAAGATAATGGTCTGTCATCAGCTGAGCTTTGCTTTAGCATTTCTGTTTTATGCTTTCTGGTTTTGGCCTTCTGTGTCTCTATGCTTTGCATTTAAGTGGCACTGCTGCGTGTGACACATTTTATTTTTGGTCCATGAACACATCAGCTTCACGCCGAGAGACGGCACTGGAATCCAAGTCGATGTTCGCATTGAGGCCACTCGACTACGAATGAAAATTTTCCTGTACACTGAAAGAAAAGAGTTATGTTCGTGGAAGTCTTGAAGTAGACCTCCTGGTATCGATCTGGAAGTAATCCTCCTGGTACCGATTTCTGGGTGACTACCATCTTTGTTTGTTTCAAGTTTAGTTTGTTTTAGGACGAGGACGTTTTTGCGTTAAGTGGAAAAGGGTGAACGAAATGTGGCATTGCATTTCGCAAAACAAAATTAACCTCACGACCTACTATGTACTTGTATGTATATACAGAAACCAGCATCCACGGAGATGTGTGCCATGTGCATGTGTGCATTAAAAGCGGTTTATGCCACTCACAAGTAAGCCCGCTCCGAGTGTTTAACTGCGTCCAACACCCACACCCGATTGTTGTGTGGATAGGTCGTGGCTTGCGTGTTCTAGCCCTGTACCCATCCAGTTCTGCGAACCACCCCTGGGGCGCCACCTGCTCCACCCAACCTTTTCACCTTGGGCTGCTGAAATTTTTGGATTACTTGGCAGTGGATTTTTGTTACGTTTCGAAGGATTCTTCCTCCATCACCCTGGCTCTTGCCTCCTACTTTTCCCACTCTGTTTGAGCCTTTACCGAATTTTGCATTTTGTGGACGACGGAAACAGGAGGGCTCTGTGGGTGGCTGGAACACTTTCTCTCAGTCTCTTTCTACCTGGACTTGCTCTCTGTTCTTACTCTTCTCTGGTACTTAAAGAGCTTTTGTAGTAGAGAAAAACGAACCGCTTTTGTTTTTGAGTTTGGCTTTGCGGCTTCAGTATGCCCAGAGTTGGGAAAGGTTTGGGGTAAAATTTCTTACTTTTTTAAGTGTAAAACTTTGATACAAAAAACCCATTGACTACAAGAAATATATATTTAAAGTTTAAATGGTTTTTATATAGGTGGTATTGTACGCATCCAGAGTTTATACTATTTAAAAATGTTCTTTTATCATATTCTTGTTCGTTGCCCCAATAAGTAGGCAACGGTTCTAATGATGCTGCGGAGATACTTCCTATGGGGACATTCGAAAGTCTCGTCGGCGACCAGAGGCTAAGATTGGCATAAACCGTATACTGGCAAGAGCCTTGAGCCATGACATGCTAACAGGCAACACTCAGGCGAAGACACGACCGCAATTATGCCAAGGCTTCCTTCAGCCTTTAGCCGGTTCTATTTCAAGTGTGATTGATGAGGCGAGTGAGTGGGTGGTGTGCATATAGTAGATGATACGGCATTTTCACGCCAATTGCGATTACTTGTTAACGGCGGCTGCAATTATCCAAGTGCCAAGGAGAACGGCGGCGGCATTAATTGCTAGTGAAGGCAGTTAAAAGGCAATTTGGTAGCGTGCTATGCCTTACGTTTGAACCCGAATCGAAATGAAAACCGCTAAGAGGCTTACGCCCTACTTAAATACCAAAAGCGAAGCTTTCCTATAATTCTATCGAATGAACAAAATCAAAACCCGCATTCAGATTGGTGGCAAAGTTGCTTATTTAGCATTTCTTGACCACTTCGTCCGTCATTGACAAAGTCCTAGAGCTTGAACTAACTACCTGGTGACTTTAATCGTTAACAATAGTTAAGTTCATGTTTCAGAAATATTACTTAAGTTTGAAAAAAATAACCTAATACCATTTTTTGTATATCCATTTTAGAAACTATAAAATGATTGTAATAAGAAATCCTTAATTTAAAAGCACATCCTGGTTTTCAATACTAAATACAAAATTTATATCCCTTTTATCATATTTCATAAAATCTGGTTGGACGAAATTAGTAAAAATTGCGGTTAGCTTGCTGCACATAGGCCTGGAGAAAAGTTCTCATTTTCGGATTTAATTCAGCTTCGTGCTGCGCGTACAACTGCGAACTCAATTTGCTGCGCTTGACAAACTCCAATGACAAAGAATTTTTCCTCTCCGGAAGTTTGTTATTAGCCGCTGGCATCCGGCAGGCACATAGTCCCCGCGGTAGTCGCATTCGCACTCGGACGGATAAATTTATTGCCGGACGGGGGCAGCAGCCGGGGGTGACCCCTTGCCACGCTCTGATGAGTCCATTGGCTCGCGCATTTTATCCGCGCAGGCGTCTACGCTGCGTATACGTAACGAGGTGTATTTTTTGTACTCCTGCCAGCCAGGCCGTTCGGCAGCTGCCTCGTGTTTGCCTAGCTGAAGTTTCTTTCGCCGCCTGCTTCTTAGAAAACACTTTCGAAAGTGCATTCATTTTACGTGTCACCGGGCCTGACAGTTGGTTGCCTGTCGGCGGTCCGTTGGATCGCCGGAATGGTTTGATGAACTGGCAGGTCAGCCAACGATTCAGCAAGCTGACCCACGCTCACTCACAGTGGTGTGGAGCAGCTTTTGTGAATGAGTTGGCCCACTCGGGCGCACTTGTATCCTTCAGCCTCAATCTTTGCACTCTCGACGACGTTCCTATCCATTGTAATGCGTTTTTAATGGTCATGTGTGCTATCTGTTTGTGACATCGTCCCGGTTTCAGGCTATTAAAATTATGGTTCACCGTGCCTTGCAGACCCCCATTTTGCTTTTGATTCGTTTGAAAAAAAAACAAACATTTGCCGGCCATTGTCGGACCGTTATCAGTCATAATGTTTGTCTGACATGCCAGCCGAGTTCCCGACCTGTCCTTTTTCACAAAACGACAATGAGTTGGGTCTTCTGACCTGCGAATCCTCGTGATTGGCATTTTTTCCTGGCATTTCATTTCATTAGGCACTCGAATTTCCCTAAATAACCCAGGCTCTTGTCGAGTCGAGTGTGTGTGCGAGTCAAGAGAAGGTTTAAGTGATCCAATGAAAATGATTACTAAGCCTAGAGCGGGAGGCAAGTGCTGTCCTATCTAAGGATGAATGGCCATTGGAATAACAAGGGAGCTTATCGGGGAAAGCTCTTATGAGTATCGATGACAAATCAAGCTTTCACGTTTCGATTTAGGTCCTGGGGGAATATTTGAATTGACCGAGTGGGGGGATATTGAATTGGATTCAAGTGGGTTACAGGGTGATTGTTAAAAAAACTAAATTTTGGGGCATATTTGTTGGGTTTGTTTGGATAAATTTTAGCAGGAAAAGAGAACAGCATCACCAAATTGTGTAGGTGGAACTCCCTACGTGAAGTCTGATTAAGATTTCTAATAATAATTCAACAGACTAAGTCGTGTCATTAATAATACACTCGGAGTGCCCTGGGCATTCTTGGACAAGTTCAAGACCGCTCGGGTCTTAGAGAAATCAAATCTGGCAATGCCGGCAGACGTCTGCTCCTGCATCCTGCCGCTGGTGCGAATCAAACAGAATCCCCAAATCCCAACTGCCAATTGCTCCTGTTAAATAATTCAAATACATACACACACTGAACGAAAGGAGGGGGCCGTTTAGCACGCAAACGCACAAATGCCCGAATGAGGAATGCCGAAGTTTTCGGTTCGGAGCTTTTGCTCCAGAAAGTTTTTCTCCATCGGGAGAGATTGAGTGGGTGGCCCCGCCAGCCCCAACATCCCCGCTAGCCCTACTGTGTATATGGGCTTGCTCCAGTTTCGAGAATTTGGTCGCTTTTCCCGACTCTCCGGCTGTCGGCGTCGGACATTTTCCGCCGGGCTCCACTACGCAAGTTTCAGTTGAGCGCGTCGGACGTCCGTCGCTGTTTCGTATCCTTCCATCGCTGTAGGTCGTGCGTGGCCTCCTCTGTGGCGTGCCAGTGTGTGTGTTCTTTGCGTTGTAGTATTTGCATCGGCTCTGGCATATATACTATATATACACACATCTATATCTGCAGCACTCGTGGCGTGTAGTAAAACTCATTAAAAAGCAACTTATTCAATACTATTTCACGCAAGCGGGTCCAAAGGCGCGCGCTCGACGAAGGACCTGAAACCGAGACTCGAACCGAATCATCGGGCGGACTCTGGAGCAACGGCGATAAAATTTTAATGCCGCGTCAAATTGTCAAGCTCGATCAATAAAAAGCGAATAATTCGGAAAACTACAGTCAATTTAAACTCTCTTAGGGAATGTATACACGTTATTTTTCATTTGAAAAACCAAAATTGGGATTAGGTATTATGTAAATAGTAAGTAAAAGCGGACAAGCGATATCCTTGGGATTGTGTAATTTCAACGGATTGGCAAATTCGGAGATGAATATGGCACGTGAAAGTGTTAACAAAAAATGTATTTCATTAGAGCCAAAAAACGTTGCGTATAAGCCCCACAATTTCTCCAACTATTTATTCATTTATTCTGTTCTTAAGATGGGCGGGCAGCACAGGCTGACTGTCCCATATACAGACAAAATTTTTGTTGCCAAATGCGCGCGCTCACGCCCCCTCCAACACCCACAAGCATACAACAGAGAGGTCGTCAGCCCAACCGCCCAGTCAACCACCCACCCCCACCATGTGCCCATCACTGAGACAAAAGGGACAGACGCACACACTTAAGGTTCAACAGCCCGACTGGGTCGATTGCCTCGAAAGGAATACAGAGCAGAAGGAAATGAAAAGGAAGGGAAGGGCGGCCATTATCTTCGACAAGGCTAACCCACGTAGCTGGGGCCACATTGCGTATACCACGCGTTGAACTGCCAAACTCTCAGGGCTTTTCGCAGGGCTTCATCTTTCGTCTGCAACGCGGCAAAGTGTAATTTTCGGCATTTGCTGTCGGTCCTAGCACGTTTACCACGGCCATCCTGCCACTCCTGCCGAGGCCAGAAGTTTTTTTATAGCTACACTCGAACAAACAGTTGTAACAAATAAGTTTGTATATTTTTTGGGAAGCTGGCAAACTTTTATGCCTTAATTTAACTCTGACGGTAGTGCTTCAATGCTAATTATAAAAGTTATTATTGCTTTCCAGCACTCACAAGCCACTAGGTTTGTTTTTTTGCTTAAAAGTAAATCATTTCTATTGGCAAGTTTAACGTTTGTCCCTAAAATTAGTGGAGCCAACTTTTTCTAGATGGTTGTGTCGGGCAGCTCTCAGTTTTAATAAAATATTACGCGGGGAATTATAAAAATTCTTGCACGTAACAATGGAGTTAGTAACTAGATGCCGTAGGCTGTTCTCAAGCCGTGTCCTGTCTTGGCTTTCTGCCCATCGAAGAACACACGGCACTTAAAGAGCCATCTAAATCAATTGTGTAGAAATTTTGAACACGATTTGGCGAACGGCAAACGGCAAACGGAAAACGAAAAAAATCGGGAGACTGAGAGTCACTATTGGCAGTGAAGCGTGAAAAGCAAACATAAATATTTTCAGTTGGCAACAAAAGGCTGTTGAAAGGATATCACACCCACAGGGCACACACAGAAACAAACACCAAGAAGGACATCTAGCAGTAACACATGCACACTGATAGATACATTTGTTATAACTCTTGTGTGCTCAATGAACGAAAAGCGGATAAAACCCCGAAAACCCCAAAACCCCGAAACACAAAACGAAATAAAGTGATACAATTGGATCTAACCCTTAGGACGTGCGCGGGAGCAACAAAATACGTATCAAATTATTACTTAAGTCTACGAATACCAAAGATAAAATAAATCCAAACCACCGAAAGACCAATACAGCGAATTAAGTTTACAAAACGAAATTAGAGACAAATACATATCGACACATATCGATATAGAGATTCATATTTCGGTATTTAACCTTTGGACACCAAAAAAGTTGGCAAGTTGGCTGCCACAAAGTTAATGTGCGATAACGCCACCACAGGATGTTTCCTGACCCGAAGCAGCCATCGAAAGGTAAGTCCAACAGGGTGGAGTGGGAGCTTTTTGTATTGATAAGACATAACCCACAGGGAGAACAGATTTCCATGATATTATATCCTCGGGAACGAATCCTGTGCAATAAATTACTGTCTTAATGAGCTTACGTTTTATTGTCCCTTTGTTTTTGGTTTGCTACAAACGTTTCGCTTTAAGAATTGGAAAAAGCCATCGAATGTGTGACCTTCGTGCAACATTAGTCCCAAATGGCATAGTTTGGCTCCCATTAATTGTCAGAAGCTCAGTCGGTTTAAGTTGGAAATGGTTTTTGAGAGGAAAATGCCAAGCGCGCAAGTGCTCGGCTTTTCTCACAACGTCAATAATTGCCACCGCCCCCTTATTGGATTCAGAAAAGCTGGAAATGTCATAAGTCTGCATAATGTTTTTACGCAAGTCGAGCCACTGCTCCACTCACTCCAAGTCCGCCTGGGATGTGGGAGGACTTGGCGGGAAAGGCGAATTCGCATGACATTTTCAAATATATTTTTGTGTGCTTCGCTCTAATATTTATGTGAATGTTTTCTGAATGTATGCAAACATTTCTGCGCACGCTTTTTCGGCTGCTAAGCTCACAAGCTCCTACTCTTTCGCGGATTGAGCTTCGCCAAAATGACTCGCTACGTCCTCGCCTGCTTTTGGTCTTTTTAAGTTTTATTCCGTCATCAGGGTGAAACAGAGAATGAATAAAAACTATTTTATGGAATTAAAAGCACTTCACAATAGCTACAGGGGAAGCAAAACGAACTTTTGGCTCTTAAGTTAAACAAAAACCCACCGGGAGTTGTTTGGACTCCCGCAATGAGTCTATACTTAGCCCACTTAGACACTCAATCGCCTTTTGTTTATTTATCAAAGTTTATTCGTTTAAATATCAGACTGGAGATTGCAACTTTCGGATACTCCTGGTCGACGGGGAAGCGAAGTGTGCTTGAAATATTGAAATAAAATTCCATTAGACATGCACTCCGCTGTGTGAGCCGGGAAAGCGCTGAAATATTTGCATAGATAATGGCGGCCATAAAATTGTTTGCGCAGTTCTTCCATTTGGTTGCGTAATTAAATTTTTTTTACCAACCGAAGGCTCTTAAGGGAGATAATTAAATTTATTTTTAGTCGGCTTAAATCGTATAAAAAGAAGGGGAAGAGTAGAATCGTTTTTGTTTTATCTTTATATATTTTATAGGAAACAATGAAACTGCCATAAAAGGTTGCATAAATTAGGGTTCCGTCATAAACATCCTTAACTCGTTCTCGTAATTTTTTTCCTTTCAAGATTTGTGAAGGATTGTGCCCCAATCACTCCATTTTTTAGGCCCTCGCCTATGTGTCCTTGTGGCGCAGAGAGTGATGTGATTGGCCCAGGTCCTGAAAGGTTCATTCCGCTCTTTTCTCCACTCAGCTTTAGGACTCAATGACTCTGGGCATGCTTGCTCTACCGCTCGATGCTGTTGATTGGATGGAGCCTTAAGGCCGCTTTTGATGCCTTGGCATTTTAGCATCCTGATATCCTGTTGTCCTGATATCCGAATCTGTAGAGATGGGTTGTGTGAGTGTTCAAGGATCCAATTGCATAATGCGGTGCATGGAATGCGTTTACCCCCATCTTGGCAAGCCGTTCCATTGTTTCGCCACAAATTGAATTTAATCAATAAATCGCTAATATGCCGGGTGTTCCTATGAAAGTGGGAGTGCTACTGCCAATCCCCGTCCACCAGACTGTCAATTCAGTGTCTCGTCTTGTTGTCGTGGTTTTAAGTTAGCTGCTTTGCTCTTGTTCGCATTAAGTTGTGGGTATCTCTCAAACAAGATCTCCCGATGCCATAAACCAAAGAAAACGCAATGAGGTATTCCCCTTAAGAATCAAATAAAAATTGACAGAGATACAGCCATCGCGGCGGCCATTTGTTATTATTTCTATAATTGTTACTGGTTTGTGGAAGATCTCACTGTCGCTAAAATATCATTTAAATAGTCTGGAAGTCTACCCCAATGTTCGTTTAATTGTAATCATAATTAAATTGAACTCAGTAAATTCTAGCCGGAGAAGTAACCGGGTGACGTGTGTTTGGCGCCCAGGGAATTTTCCGGACCCCGTCCAGGAACTCCAAATTATCAAAATTTTGTAATTATCCAGCTTTTGTTTGTGGTTGTCAGGTGGAACTCGGTTTTGTTTCGGGTTTGGCTTCAGTTAAAGTTGGTCTATTGTTTCCTGGAATAGTTTAGCCCCAAGGAAATGCTTTGTGATGTGAGGAAATCGTTATGAATGCCAAATGAGTGGCTCAATGCCGCTCAGCAGAAGCTATGGTTGAATCCTGGCCACGTTCCTGTGTGGTCATAACGTAATTTATGTAGCAGAACAAATTGTACATCAAATGGATTTTCTGGAAACGATTTTCCCAAATTCCCAGATCGGTATAAATGTTAGTAAAATTTAAAATTTAAGTGGTCTGAAGTCGTGGACGCGGGACGGTCATGAAAGCTAATGGTTCGACCCAGAGCTATTTGTGGTCCTTCGCTGGCGTGGGTAATTTAATCAGTTCGAGCACCATTAGACAAATAACATGACTTGCTTCTATGTTTAGAATTATTAATTACACGGCCATAGCCAAGCCAAACCAATTTCCTCAAATCAAATAGCAACAAAGCCAAGGCAATTATTCTCGTTTTTGTTTGGCCAATCTGAGTCTGCTGACATGAATGCGAGAAAAACAAAGAAGTGGATCGAATGGGGCCAGTTCAGTACATCCTGCTAAATCACACGCTCCTACAATCAATCAATGCGTCGGACAATCAATCAAGCTGCGCGCCAGGGGAGGAGTTGGCTAACTGACAGGCTGGAGAACAGAACTTGGTCATTACAATTATGGCTAGTAAATTATTAAACTGGCCGAGTCAGGAAAATGACGCACTTTTCCACTCCACAAATGGCTAGTTCAGGATATTGCGCCTTGCGCTTTGAGTTTGAAAAACAAAAGTCAAATGTCCGTTCGAATTTGTTACTCTGAAGTAGACACATTTTTGTTCAATATTTGTTATTAGATAGGATAACACCTTTAATACTGAATACGAAATCATACTTGTTAAGAGTTTCGTTAATAGTATTTTCAACCAGTTTCTCGTTATTTTTTAGCTCAGTGTATCAGTGAAATAGAAAACATTACTGACTGATTTGGCTATTTTAGCTGCTGGCAGCTAATGGCGTTTGTTCTGACATAATTACAATTTTTGTCAATTTCCGTTTTGGGGTGTTTATATTTTATTTGGCTGTAAAGGCACTAAAAATGATTTTATTGATTTGTGCTGTCACGCAACTTCCTTAAATGGCTTTTTTCTACTTTGTTCATTTCTCTTCGAACCTTTCTACTAAAACACATTCCCTCCTGCATAGTATTAGGAATAGCACACAAATTTAAAGAAGCTTCTTTAATACTAAAGACTTCCTCAATATATGCTTTGGTATGGGGACGATTTTCAATTAGTCGTAGTCGCCCGCGGGTCGGCTGGGTTTGAGGGTTGCTTTTTATAGGCTCCCCGCTTACTCGGCAGTTGGGAAAGCATAATCAAGTCGAAATGAGGCCCGAACTAAAGGGCTTAGTCTGCAGGTTGGACAGTGAGTCACATGTGCGCCCGAATTTTCCTTCACCTTCGTTCTTCGTCTGTCCCAGGCTAAAGACGTCTAATGGATCCAGTCTTGGTAATTTGCATTTTCCCGATCCCAGGTTCCGCCTTCGCCTCGACAATTTTCCACATCTTTGCAACTTATTGGATTGGCCGGGTAGTAAACTCCTCACTTACTAATTGAATGCGCGACGGTCAGAAAATAGTTAGGAAAGCGGGCTGGAAATCCGGAAAGGCCTTAGAATTAACGGAAAAATTTATAATTATCTATCAAATGTAGAGTGGATTTTGGAGCAGATGCTTATGGTCGATTAAAGTTAAAGCCCTGCCTCTCGGTCATGCCCAAGTATGGAGGTCAAAACAATGAATAATATAATATTAATATTTCCATATGACAAAGAAAGTGTAGGTCCTGGCGAAAATGATTACACAGGCTTAGGATAGAAGCCTGGCAGCACATGTGGGTGCATAAATTTCATGCCGACAGCCTCGGACGTGAAGTGTTTGCTGGGTGGGCTGTTGCTTTGCCACTTCATGTGTCCATTTAGAGCCACGGCTCCTTTGCTCGGCCTAAGCAAGCCTGCACGCGATGCACACCATCTATATTTATTGTTTTCGTTTTGCTGCTTTTTTATTTAAGCTGTGGATGTGAGGGAATACTCGTTAGTAAACAACAACGGGGGGAGGGCCTCGGCCTCTGCCTTCGACCCGCCAAGTCCTTTCTGTTATTGAATACAGTTGTCCAGCCACGCCCCGATTTCACTCACACACACACGCCAGTCAAGAAACAACAACAAATGCCTACTTTTTGTGCCTCGGAGCTTGTGAGTTAATGATGCCCCGCCATAATTCGCCTGAAATATTTATTTGGCCATGCCTTTCAGTTGACTGAACGGCGAACCACTGTACACAAGTACCGACATACCATTACAGTAAACGCTTTTCCACAGTTTAAGGCCTCTCAGCCATCGGGGGAAAGTTTTCCAGCAATCCCAGCTATGGCCTCAGGGGTCAAATCCATACTCAGTTTCTAAGAATGCTTCTAAGAAGATGACCCAAACCGGGACACATTTTATATCTATCTCTAAACCACAAATGGAAGCTGACAGAAATTTCTCTGCCTCTTATTTTCGATTTTGGAAACAGGAAATAGACGGAACGCAAAAGCTCGCGTCATGTGGCATCTGTTTGTGAGAGTTTTTGGCAACATTATATGACAAAGTTCTGTATAGTTTCATAACTTTTTCCATCGACGCCCCCATTTTGAAGGGGAAGTTGCAAACTGATTTTCAGTTTCCCACAACTAGGGGCTAGCTTGAGACGCCCACTTTATGGGTGTCTGATGGCGTGGCAACTAGACCTACCCCGGACTTCATTAACAACCCATTTCTTGAGGTCCAAGCCTCAAACAATGTTGCACACAGTTCGCCGATAGGAGGAATAGGTTAGGGTTCCACTGGCGTTGTGACATCATCGAATTAGCACGTCACGTGCCGGGTACAGTCATTCTCACACCCTGCCCGCATCCTGAAGCTGGAGCTTTGCATGACGCTGCGGCGAGTGATGTGGCACTGACAGAAATTACAGTTGTCGTGAGTCCCCAAGAAAGCGACATACGAAGTGGAGCAAGCCCAGACCCTGACGAAATAATTACAGCTTAGTATCTGGGGCACAGCTTAAAGGCGGATGGCAAAGGAAAGGCCCATTAACAGGCCCTGCCACATGACTCGGGGAAGCAGAAGTGCACAATACACTCCAAAATTCTGTTTTGATATTTGAAGTAATAAAAAAAGTAATAAACCCAAAATTGGCCCCTGTTTCTCATGTTTTTTTATACTAAAATAAAGTAGGTATATAATTGGAATATACAAGAATATAGAAACCTAATATATAATAAATTCCCAATTATTTATTCCTACAGGAAAATGGAAGATCAGTTCCTGATGTCACTGCCAGTCCGGGGAGAGCACCACCCGGCCCGCTGCCAGCCAACCAGCTGTCCTCGCTGGGCAACCAACAGCCGCACCATGGGAACCAGCAGCATCAGCAGCACCACGGGAACCATTCCAACCAGCAGCACCACGGCAACCACCGCGGCCATAGCGGCAGCCTGTCAAACGCCGCGGGTGCCAAGGATCCAGTTTTGCTGCAGGGCGATTTCCGCAAGGTCAGCGGCATCAGCTCAGAGATCTTTCGGCAGATAGAGGCCGTCGAGAATGATCACGATCCTAATACCGCGGCGGCCCTGGAGGCGGTGGAGCGGCGCGGAGAGATGATAGTGCGCATCCTGGAGCCCCGGTGCATGGGCAGCAAGCAGGCGGTGGACGCCGCCCACAAGCTGATGAACAAGGCCGATGGGAGGCACACGGTTCAACTGGTAGAAATTGTGAAGCGCCCGGGTCAGACATTGGGCCTGTACATCCGGGAAGGCAACGGAGCCGATCGCACCGATGGCGTTTTCATCTCGAGGATCGCTTTGGAGTCGGCGGTTTACAACAGCGGCTGCTTGAGGGTAAAAAAGGAGTCCATTCACGAAACTCTCGCTAACGCTACCGTTTCAATATATTTCCAGGTGGGCGATGAAATCTTGGCGGTTAACCTGGTGGACGTCACCCACATGTCGCTGGACGATGTCGTAATTATCATGTCAATTCCACGTCGCCTGGTTTTGGCTATTCGTCAGCGGCGCGGCAATCGGGGCACTGGCTCCCCGGGACCCTCAACACTGTCCAGGCCAGAGCAAAAACCCCCACCGGTTGTGGTAATTAAACGGGATCTGCGAGACGAAGACCTGGACGAGACGGATCGGATGCCGAGGCCGCGCTCATCACGTGATAGACGTACAGGTAGTTTGAAATTGACGCCATGTTTGCCATGCTAATCGGAATCCTTTCTCTGCTCTTTTTTCAGGTGACGGCCGCGAGATGACGGAGTCCAGATCCCGTCTGGGTTTGGGTCTGAACAACTACAGTCCGCAGTCGGAGCAGCTAGACATGTACTACAATACGCGAGGTGGTGGCGGCGGAGGAGTACCAATGGGAGAGCCTCCCAACTGGGGATACAAGCCCCCGCCCCCTCCATCCTCTGTCATTACGGAGCAGCCCACAAAAGGACACGCTTTTGCGCCATCCCATGCCTACTACCAAAATGCTGGGACTCTGGAGAGCTTGGCGGAGAAGGTGCACGCCTTCTACCCGGGAGCACCTGGTGGTCCACCAGTGGGGCCTTCTCGCCGAATGTCCACCGGGACAGGCAACGTCGGTCTGGCCCAACAGCACGCCAGGTTTCCTCGATCCGGCTCGGACCAGCACCTGCCTCGGGTGGAGTATGCAGACTACTCGAACTCCCTGGGCCGCCATTCGTTGCTCCGTTCCAGCTTAAAGCCAGGAACGGCTGGAGGAGCACCGATGCCAGTGGGCGTAGGTGGCACTTTGGGACGGTATGGCCGCTACGATCAGCAGAGGAGCGGGGGCGTCCCCAAGTACGGTCCTCCGGCTGCAGGAGCTCAGTCTCTCACCCGCCGCTCTAGGCCGAATCTGGACTACTCCAGTGACACAGAGGCCACGATTGGGCCGCGGCCGAGCTACTACTACTACAACCGCCCCGCCATTGGAAGCATGCCAAGAGGATCGGGAGGCGGCCCAGGAGCAGCTGCCACTGCAGCCATGCTGGCAGCGGATCATCTCAATAAATTCAACTCGCTGCCCCGCGAACGACCTGGGGTTCGGCTGCAGGGAATGCGATCACGAATCGGGGATCGGTTGGGGGACGAGAACGATGGCAACACTTCGGCACCGGAGTTCGATGCGCGGCGAGGCAGGGATCTGCGCCAGAGGATCACCGCCAGCCCGTCAATATTTACGGCGGACGAATACCGCGCTTGGCTGAGAAGGGCGCCCAGCAGCTCGGCCATTGCGGAGCAAATGCGAATGACGCGGGACATGTTTGCCCAGCCAAGAGCTCAGAGGTTCTCGTGTAGCGCAGAAAACATCCATGATGTGTTGAGAAATGTAAGTTGGATTGAGACATAAGTAATTAATTTTAATATTATTAGTTTTTTAGTTCTTATTAAGTAAGGAATTGTCTTTAAAATTTCAGACGGAGAGCATCTACTCGAGCAGGAACCATATTCTCGGCACCGGCACTTTAGATCGCAATATTGGCCTTACCCGCCCCATCTCGGCGTTGCCAGTGAGATCTATGTCCTCGCAGCATATCGGAGGCGCAGGATCAATCCGCTCGCCGAGCATTCGCCGCATGCGGCAGTTGCTGGAGCTATCCGCCGGACCGGCCAGTCCTAGTGGTAGCATAATGAGCACTGGAGGCCACCAGAGTCCGGCCCCAACGCCAAGTGCCACGCTGCCGCGTCCCCATCGCCAGATAGACATCAATCCGGCGGAGTTTGCCAAGTACAAGTTGGACAAGCCCATTGTAGACATTGGAGGCGTCTCCGGCATGCTATGGATTCACCTTCTCGCCGGTCGTGGCTTGAGAACAGCTCCAGAAGGAGCAGGTCCTGGAGGAGCAGCTCCGCCGGGTCAGACCCGAGATCTCTACTGCGTAATCGAATGCGATCGCGTGCACAAAGCCCGCACAGTAGTGCGATCCGGGGACCTACAGTTCGACTGGGACGAGTCCTTCGAGCTAGACCTGGTGGGCAACAAGCAGCTGGACGTGCTGGTATACTCCTGGGACCCGCAGCACAGACACAAACTATGCTACCGCGGTGCCGTCTCACTATCCGCCATCCTGAGACAGTCTCCTTTGCACCAGTTGGCCCTTAAGGTGGAGCCCAGGGGCACTATCTACATCCGGATGCGCCACACCGATCCCCTTGCCCTCTATAAGCGACGCGGACTTCCCAGCTTACGGGCCGGCTATCCGACTCTTTTCGGAGCCGACCTAGAGTCGGTTGTCAACAGAGAGTCCAAGGGTGCGCCCGGCTGTGCTCCAGTACCCATCGTTCTGCGGCGTTGCGTCGAAGAAGTAGAGCGTCGGGGGCTTGACATAATCGGTCTGTACCGCTTGTGTGGCTCCGCCACCAAGAAGCGACTACTGCGTGAGGCCTTTGAGCGCAACAGTCGCGCCGTGGAATTGAGCCCAGAACATGTTCCTGACATCAACGTCATCACCGGGGTGCTCAAGGATTACCTGAGGGAGCTTCCAGAGCCACTGTTCACTCGATGTCTTTTCCAAATGACGGTAGATGCTTTGGGTGAGTATATTTCTATAAAAATGTACAAAATAAAATTATAACAATGAATTATGTTTCGATTTTCAGCTGTATGCCTGCCAGATGACCCAGAGGGCAATGCGAAACTGATGCTTAGCATCCTCGACTGCCTGCCACGGGCGAACCGGGTATGTTTGAGAGTAGCGGAGTATTTTCATGACGAATCATGATCCTTAACATCTCATTTCCTCCACAGGCCACACTGGTGTTCCTGCTCGACCACCTGTCACTGGTGGTGTCCAACTCGGAGCGGAATAAGATGTCCGCCCAGGCGCTAGCCACAGTGATGGGCCCCCCGCTGATGCTGCATTCGGCGACTGCGCAACCGGGCGCTGACATAGATCATGCCCAGCCGATCGCGGTGCTAAAGTATCTCCTCCAGATCTGGCCGCAGCCGCAGGCGCAGCATCAGCAGCTGGTGCAGCACATGGGCGGCGCTACAGGGGCGATGCTGTCCGGCCTGGCCACTGCCGGCAGCATGAGCAACATGGCTGGCGTTGCTTCAGGTAACGTACTCCCAGCGTCCAGTACCTAAATCCAAACTGTTAGACCCGACACTGAGACAAACCAAGCCACAGACACAATCACTGACACGGATACAAAGTACCGACACCCACAATTGAAGTGTAGTTACAACTTGCAAGAGTTTCTTACTCTCTATTTCGTTTCTGCTTTGGATGCATCGCAGCAACAGCTGTACCAAGTCAATTGTTCTCTCCACCCGTTCGACCTCCTTTTAAGCCTGAAGTGCGGCACGATGCCTTGATTCATCTCACAATTAAAAGTTATGCAAGCACAGACACAACAGCATAGACACAAAGTCCCACAGACTGGTTTTGTATACCTTTGGCTTTTTATATTTAAACTTTTCCAAGGAATTGGCAATAAGAAAGGAGTACAAAAGGGTGCTCCTATAAACAAAATTCCAAAAGAACACTTGTTACTTATACGCAGCGTTTCCCTATGTGATTAGATTCCTTGTGAGCTTGTGAGGAAGCCATACATACATAGCGTTTCACTCTTTTTGTTTTAATTTTGTTATTATTTGGCGACGACAAGACTTAACCCATTCCAAACACACCCACCATAACTCGGCCCCCGAGACTCCTCCATCCGACTCGCGTCCATATTAATATTGATTAATACAGAGTCCTATGTAGACAGGTCGGCGCGGCGAGTCAACAGGGCAGCGTGGAAGCAAAGTCAGTGCGTTGCCAGCGGACAGACAGGCACTCCTTCTGCAGCAGCAGGCGCAGCTCATGGCGGCGGGCCACCTTCTGCGCTCGTCCACTTCGGTAACCAACATACTCTCCCAAGGCCATCCTCAGCTCTCAGCCACAGCCAACAGTCATCTGTATCAATCAGTAGTGGGTCAGTTAGCTCAATCGCATCGAGCCTTGCAACAAGCGGTGCAACAGGTAAACAAACACAGTGGGACACTACGCCGCACACAGTATAACACAACAAACACAAACAACATAACCAATCAGAACAGAGGCAGAACACAGTAAAACAAAACATTATCAAACGATGCCTTTTGTAAAAGAAACTATATTAAGAGCACACAGAAACTCACATGGCACGTGGTTTCAAATTTTGCGAGGCTGGAAAAGAAATGAATTTATAACAATGAAAGTACATAGAGTGCAATCTTTTCTTCATTGTTCTTGCCTTCCGGTAGAAGAAATAAACTATTTGTAGTAATTCGCATTACTTTGAAATACTTGACTTGTTTTTCTTAAAAATTTTAACCCCATTAAGTCTAATTGATTTAGATGCTTTGTCGAGCTTAAACTTGCCTGGGAGAAGCAAACCTAAACACCTTCAAACTAAAACAGTGTCGAATCCATAAAATACTTAACAACACGAACAAACACAAAACATTTTCTTCTTCTAACTTAATCTTCTAACTTCTCCTGTTGACCGTTTTGCAAAAGAAACGATGACGAAATATATATTCAGAAACATACGTTTACATACCAAACTATCAAATGAATCTTTTTTTTGGTTGTCAATTTAATTTGTGCTTTTTACAAGAAAACTATATGAAATATGGTTAATATTCAGTAAAGTAAATCCTAATTTGCTGATACGTTGTAATTGTGACCTACACACACCTTAAAAACCATGTCTATGCGTAAATACTCTAACGTATCGGTGTGATATACTATATATTGCTGGTAATGATGATGATTTGAGCGATGTGATTAATGTTGAACGGCGTGTAAAGCATGATTGGCCCACTACTGGTAACAAATAAATATACATTCTTGTATCGATTCCTTCTACCACATACACTCCTCGTATCCAAATCCAATACGTAATTGTACATGCCAAGAAAAACACACGATCATGTAAATGCTTTATTTCACTCGCGTACTGCCATTGTAAAAAATTCATCAAAACATTAGCCCCAGAGCTTGAAAATCCCAAATATTAGCTTTCATTTAGTCCCACTTGTGGCTAAACTTTTGGAAGTGCCCACAACCAGAGCTCCCCAAAGATTCTGGGAACTGTTGACACTTAGCATTTAATTAAAATTTATTAAAGATACCCTAGGTTGCAAATTGTACAATAATAGAAGGGCTTTACCTTCAGCTAACTTTGCACATTGATCTTTATTTTCAAACTTTCGCACTCCTCCTAAAATAATATAAAAGATGCCACTTTATTTTCTTTATCTCCTTATGTACATATACATGAATCCTTATAATTCAAGACGTTTTGAGAAGTGTTTTAATTTCTGTCCCAAAAGTTAAAGTATCGATAAAGTTAACAACAATAATAACCTAAGAAGAAACTGAAGATTTCAGTGGCATCTCCTTTTGAGTTTTTGGTAGTTCATGTTCACTTTGCATGCCTTAACGTCACCCGTCACCAACGTCATCAGCCTTTGCCAGAAACCCAGTGTTCATATTTTCATGTTCCCAAAACCCTAAATCCGTTGACAATATTTGATTGGTTTACGAATTGGCCGCCCTCTCAGTACGAGAAAAGCACCCGCACGAACTGATTTTGTCCTTTGCCTTTGATGACTGAATGTGTTCGTCGTACTTTATATGTCTTACTACTATGTTACACCGTCACACCCGAAACACCCACTTACACTTCAAACCAGCCCGATTCAAAATTTAAAATTATGTGCACTCAGCGAACTAACACTTAGCACGTATTGCGCCCCAACCCTGAACCAAACTTAAGAAAGTCCTGAAATCCATAGAAGATTTAAATTTGACCAACTGGTGCGGGTTTCACCTGCGCTTTCTCTTCTTTTCTTATTTCTCGACTAATTCATTGTAGCCCTATCAATTGGGGGCCTCAGTGGTCTCAGCAATTCCCGACCCATCGCCACTGCCACTTCCCGGCACACCCTCCCCCGGCAGTAGTTCGGCCTCGACAGGATCGGGCTCCGGATCAGGATCAGGAAAAAGTAAGTCAATTTTACTAGCAATCTGGTCCGTTAATTAATTCCTTCCAGGTACGGATACCATTAAGCGCGGCGCTTCGCCCGTCTCCGTCAAGCAAGTGAAGATCATCGACCAGCCGGCCAGCCCTTACTCCATTGTGCAAAAAAAGCCACCGCTACAAAAGGACGCACCTGTGGACATCACCACTCCTACCACCAAATCGGATACGACCTCAAGCTTGATCAGTAAGGAAAACGGGGGGACAACAGCCCGTAGATCCAATGTCGACAGCTACGAAACGCACAAGACACATGCCTCGGAGGTAAGCACTTACAGCTCCAAGTACTCTAGTCTGGACGCCAAAAAGAGCAGCTACGGCAGCAGCAGCTACACACCGAGCAAATCAGGCGGCACTGGCCTGTCCGTTGCCGAGGACTATAAGGCCATGCGGAACAAGTCAAGTGCTACTTCGAGCTCCAGCTCCTCCCAGGCAACTGTGCTTAGTGCGGGGTCCACGGCCACATCAGCGCCGACAACCTCCTCTGATGATTCCGATGACTTAGTGTCCTACAAGTCATCGGCCTCCACCAATGCCCTTCTGGCCCAGTCGCAGGCTATGACCACCAGTCAGTTGATGTCCAAGTATCTAAAGCGAGAACCGCGGGTGCAGTTTACCCCCATCAAGTCACCAGACTCACCATCGCCGCCAGGTGGTGGCGATGGACTGCCCAAGGGAACCTACCAGCTTGTAACACCCACTTCAAGTGGTCCATCGTCAAAGCCGGGAGCCACCACGGGAGCGATTAGCAAGTACACCACTAGCTCCATCTCGACGGACTCGAGCCAGAAGTTGTCCTCCCCTTCAAAATTGTCCGCTGCGAAGGATACCAAGAGCACCACAGGCAACTCTGGTACCACCACCTCTTCATCATTGGTATCGACGGGAAGGAGACTGTTCGACAGTCTTGCTTCCTCCTCGTCCTCGGAGACGGAGACCAAAACCTACATTGGAGGCGCCGCAAACGACATTCGGAGTACTAGTAGTAAATCGGGAATGGGTATGACCGAGCAGAGAAGCTACGGGAGCACGCTCTTTGGGAGCAGCGGCTTAGGGAACGGAAACCACTCTAGCTCCACCACCAACGGGAACGGAAACCACAATGCGATGCATCTGTATGGAACTCTTCCAAAGAATGGAGTTTCCACGGGGGCTGCTTTGTTTGGGAGCTCGGCCAGCAGCTCCTCCTACCACTCGGGGGGAGGTAGTGGAGCTTCTAGTGGAGCAGGCACAGCTAGCAGCAGTGGCGTAAGCTCCATGACGGGCTCCACCAACAGCTATGACTTCTATACTAGCAGTTCCAACAGCAGTAGCACCCGTCCCTTTGCCAACGGGGGTAATAACTACCACACCCTGGGAACCTACCGCGCGCAGTATGCGGCTACTAATCCCTTCCTAGACGCCTTCGACGAGAAGCCGGGCTGCGGCAGCAGCAACGGGGAGGAAAAAATAGCAGGGGATAAGGGAGGCATGGGTGCTGCCCACCACCAAAGAGGCCCAGTTCTATCGTCCTTGGGGTCCTCGTCGGGGGACTCAAAGAACGGAAGCGATGAGTACGACGACATTAAATGAGTCAAGAGCAAAGAGGCTCTAGGGGGTTAGGAGAATTAGGAGGAAACTCCTCAGCTAACTGCACCTACAAATATGCGTAATTTAAAACTCATTTTTGATGGTTATCGTCAAAACAAAAGGAAAATTATGGTTTGTTTCTTAAGTTTCTAACTAAATGAGGAGTCAAGGGAAAGATTACCCTGATTTAGATGGTGAAACTTCTGATGGCATTTGTACATATAACATAAAATGTCGTGCATAAAGGTGTGGGAAAGTATACGAGGGCAAGTCGTCGGGATTAATTGTCATTCAATGCTGAACGCGGTCTTTTCGAGTATTTACAGTTTACAAATTTACAATATGCGAAAGTAAATCGAATAATCAAATATAATATATAACACAACCGTTTATAATAACCGACGCTACGAGTACTGTTCAACTGTAAAAGGATATAATAATTCCTATTATAAACAATACTAAATATGTTTTTCAAAATCCCCAATGAAGCTTCGCGGCCAGCTAACTTAAATCCGAATTCGAAAACATTTACGAACAGTATTTTTGAACGAACTAAGCATACGTACATATATAAATGACATTTGAATCGAAAGCATAAAGAGAAAATAATATATAATACAAAAATTACAAAAATATACAAATACAAAAGCATATAAAAGTATAAAAACTAACAGAAGGTTGAAAGCGCATTTAATTTTTACAACAAACTTAACAGACAATTTCTATATATTTACTTAAACGGCTCTAAAAGAAGTAAAGCTATGCTGAACACATATTTTTGCAACTCTCCATACCCATATCCAAATACCCAAGTGGACAGATCTGATGTAAATAGAAAGAACCACTGTTCCACAAAAGGCATCCTTCTAGCCTGCGCTAAGTCTGTGTTTCATCGTGACCAACTCTCAAATATATTATTCGATGTATGTGTATGCTAACTATTTTATTGGACGTCTTTTTGAGCAATGTATTGGCCTAAAGAGTTAATCTACGTCTCCTAGACACCTTCATATTACATATGTATATCAGAGTCGCTACTCCCCAAATGGATCGAGCCGAAGGGCAGGTGCTCCTCCCCGAAGCATCCACAGAACACAGCATCCGCAGATGCATACATGCTAATACAAATACATGAATTTAATGACGAATCGATGTGCTTAGTTTTTGTATGAAACAAAGTCTGATATACACACTAATATACAAACAGTACAGTATAATATTTATAGGCATTTAAACATAATTATACAAACATTCAAAATCAAGACAAAATCGATAAAAAGTTTATAATACATATATAAAGTAAAAACATTTGAACCATATATAGTACTTTAAATAAAAAAGCGCTTTGCGACTACGATGAGTTTAGGCAATTGTGTTTGCAAAGCTTCTTGAAACAAAACACTAGTGTTCGAACAAATGTTCTTAATCCCAAATCGTATAACATACCTAACATAAATAACGCTAATCATCATATTGGATAAACCTGTTAACAAATGCTATAGAAGTGTAAATACGCAAACTGAAAGTGTACTAGTCCAGTTTGCGCTTTAGCTGAAGAGTATCTAATAGTCGAGTCAACCTAGTTTCTAGAGAAAGGCAAGCTTGGCATACAACAGTCTAGATTAACCAAGATTTTATTTAAATTCAGTAAGTGAAAATTTCCAATCAGCCACAGATATAGATAATTATATACGAGTAAATTCATCTGCATCTATTCGTAGCTATCCGTAACAAGCAAGCATAATCATTCGTCTTCAAATACATACTTCCTTGACAAGAACCACACTAGAGGATAATTACGGACCCAAGTGCAAGTTCAAGCCAGATTCAAAGTCAGCATCAATTATAACAAATGTCTTAAGCCATACATATATAGATACATAGCCAAGATCGCGCCTTATTTGATTTTAATATAGATTGAGATTCCCAAAAAGCGTTGAGATTTTAAATAGCAAATTGATCGGTTAACTGTTGTCATATTTATTTGATAGGAATCAAGAGTGTTTAACATAATCCTCGAAACCAAAGATTTATAAAACACAACGTAGGCAAAGGCAACGTACAGAGTTGGGGCAATTGATTTTTATATAGTGAATTGTTAATTATTGCATATAGAGAGTAGAGTTTTAAATATTACAAAGTCAACATCAACAAATGGGAAATAGCGAAGCATCAGAGTGTTCATTTGTAGAGTTCTAGGTACCGCCTTAGCTGCCCAACCTGGTTATTGATTTTAGGATTTAAATGTCGTACTTACACCAATGAAACGTCAATGTTACTACAGCTATCGCCTTCTTTTAAACATAAATATATACATATAAATACTCCCTAACACTTCCCAGTCCAATCACTTGATTTGTTCTCCCCCAAAAGCTTTAATCGTTGAACGACCGAAGGTAACAAATTCGATACATATTCTACACTAGTAATGGAGTACGTCGTGGACTTCGACTCGTTTGCGAATTGTTGTGGCTTCTTAGTCGTAGTTGGCTTAGCCTTAAGATGTGGGTGCAGCAGGAGCATGTGTGGTGGCTGGGAATCAGAGTGGATGGTGTTCAGTTGGTGGTGGTGGTGGTGGTGAGTGGTGGTGTTAATGGTGGCGGTGGTGCTAAAGATAGTCGACTGATGCAATGGTAACGGGAGACACGAGGCTTTTGCCTTGCTAGGATTTAGCTGCAAGTACCGGGTGTGGTTCGAGGCCCGACCGACCCTGCTCGATATGAATTTGTCCTTGTACTTAGAAATCGTAATCACTATGGAATATACATGCATATATCACTGTGTCATATCGTACATTTAAACCGCAGCAGAAGGTAAATTGTTATACAAAAAGTATTCACATATAGGAAACGTATGTAAGCAGCCCAAGTAATAGCGGCAGAGCAGCAACTAATTAATTATATACATACATAGTTAATTAAACTAAACTAAATCGATTGGCATGCAACAAAGTACTACAAATTGTATATGCATTTAATTTAGAGAAAACCTATCGAATACGATTAATGTCACCCACAAATAACAGATACGAAACGCAATCCAACTGTTGGCTGGCAAAGATGAATTGAAAACTAAGCTAATGCTAGTTATTTAGCAATAGGTGGACGGCGTGAGGAACTAATTTACCGAAATGTATTGCACAATATCGAAACACTTATTAATATTAGCGAACGTTACTCAAAACTTACAGCAAATTATATGCATACGAATGGTATCGAAACGAATTGACTCGAACAGCAGATAGGAGAGTACATAACACGATCGGGATGCTCTGGTCCTTTAGTCCGAATCCAATGAAAAACGTACTTTAAAGCATTCGAGGTAATCCGTTGCTTTGTAAGAGGTGTCAATAATTCTTTCGGGAAATGCTTTTTCTACTCAGTTTTTAGAAGTTTCGGAATGGCGAGGGGCTTCTATGGCACGCACCTCTTTAAGTTTCACATTGTATCTTAAAATCTTCAGTCGAATCTCGGATCGTTGCATAAGGGCCTGGTTTAGTTGGAGCGCATAGGCCAAGGTCTAGGCATCTGTATACAAAATTTGTAAAATGATACGTACAAGTATATGTATGTATTAAATGTGCCTAAACTATTAATTACTTCTCAATAAACCCAGGACTCCGCTACCCTGTACATTCCTACTTTGAGAATCCTTGACGCTAAATGGGGACTTTGTTAGTAATGATCTTTTCGAGGAAAGATATCTTCTGTCGAACTTAACAAGTAAATGGAGACCAAATGCTCAGGGCTTTAGCGAGTTATAGTAGTATTAACAATATACAAAACCAAAAACCACAAGGGGAAACCCATTTAAGAACTTAGGGAAGAAACATCATGAGCATGCTCCATCAAACGTTAGGAAACCGCATTTTAGTTGATACTTTAGCTTTTTTCACAGCAGCTACAGCAAGAAAACGAACAAGAACAATCCAGAGAACAAACTTACAAAATCCAAACAATCAATTTGTTGAAAAAGACTGAAAACGTAATAAAACAAAAAGATACAAGAACAAAAGATACTGTAAAGAAAATCCATTTTGCAGAAGAGTTGTCCTTCGATTCGACAAAGTGGCATCAGACCCATACGCATAGATATATACATATATTTCAAGGATCCCCAGTCATGAACCGTCTCAGAGTTCCCTGTTTTTTTTTTCTTAGCAATCAGTTGAAATTTTTCTTTTATGAACCTTTTAGCGCGTCATTGAACCTTGACAAGTATGATATAACAAAACTTAAAGTAATAGTGAAATATTAGCATATGAAATATTAACATATTACCACCAGCAATTTGCTACCTACTTAATATGCAAGTTTAATATTCAATGCAATGAGCAATAGTCTAACAAATAGTTCAAATCGTATCGAGGAGAGATACGAGAAGAGTTTTCATGTAGGAAAAACCTAACGAATACCCAAAAGAACTATCACAAAATTAATCCCGATTGTATTTAAACATTTGAAGTCACATTCTTAGCCCACCATTAAAGGAAGAAAAAGTAATAATAAATCTATAACATGAATCTATAACTTTGCTTTACTAAAATGATAAAATGCAATATTTGTTTAGTCTACACTCTCACAATATAAATTTGAACAAATCCCAAACAATATAATATTGTATAAGAACAAATATGTACATAATATGTGTATATCTTGATAAAAACGCAGCGGCGAGCCGGACGATAACAATAACAACAAACCCAACCAACTGACACGGTCGAATAGCATATTTGGGGGCGAAATTAGAAGCGATAATACTCTGATTTACCACTGCCACAAAAGGAAACAAGCAAGTACGAGTAAAGTGTAACGTTTATATAGACATAATGCAGCCTAAAATAGTATATTGCGAAGTGACTAGGGCTGTTGGAGAATATATAAAAAATGCAATTATACAAAATGTGTGATTGTGTGATTGAGGAACAGTAAACTTAACATTATTATTTACTACAATAAATTACAATAATAATTATCTCATAATTATTAAAAACCAAAGAAAACAAATACAAACTAAAACCGAATCGTTCTTTGCGTGAAAATAAAGCGATGTTAAATTATTTAATGAAAATATATATACAAATAAATAATAAAATTCCTTGTTTCATTCAAAATAAACATTCTTGCATACTAATATGCTCAATTTTTTAATTCGGATTGTTTAAATAACATAACATAAACGGTACGCAATTTTTAGGACAATGATAATGTCCCAAAGCTTTAGTTTTTGTTAAGCTTCTTAATGAATACGTCGGTCACTTCTTAAGCGATTTTGGATGGAAATACCATTTAAACAGCAGAGCTTCATTCCATATCCAACTGTACGAAAAGTTCTGGTACAAAGTTCTGATACATATACGATAATTACCAAGTACTCGATGATACGAATTCGTTAAGGTATAACTTTATGCGATTCCAAATGAACAAACCAAGTTGTGGTCCTTTTAACAGAAAAGTTTAATTGTTTTTGAATTGTCAAATACGGAATGGTCACATTTTTCAAAAAATGACTTTTTTAACCATTTAACAGCGTATATTTTAATCGATTTCAAACCGATGTCAAAACAAAATACCATTCACGAATCAGGGCTTCAGTCTGATTCGATCTGCATCAAAGAATGCGAGAAACTAAACAAAAAAAATTTATCCGATTTTTCAAAATTTTGAAAGGGGTACCATCATCATTTTTTTCAAAAAACGATAAAATTTTTTTTGCTCGATATATTATATCTTTGGATGCAGGTAAAAGAAGATTGAAGCCCTGAATAAAAAATGGCATTTTGTTTTAAAATCGGTTGCGAATTAGCTCAGATATTCCAATAAAACTGTTCCAAAAATGGAAATTTTAGATTTTCAAAATACGGAAAGTGGACATTTCTCAAAAACTCATTTTCTCATCCTTTTGCTTAAGTTTTTAAGGATATTTTTGCCATTTTGTATCAGATTTTACACCAAGATACCATTTAGGAATCGGGACTTCATTTGCTGTCCATCAAAATCAAAGATTTCTTATTAATCGAACTGTAAACTTTATAAAATCGTTTCAAACATCGCCTATTGGCCATATGGGCCTTTTCTCGCCCCCTTACTTAGGTTTTTTAAGGAAAACGCTTGAAACATATACGATAAATAAATAGTACTCGAAGATACGAGATCGTTAAGGTATAACTTTTGCCGATTAGAGGTGAACAAACTAAGTTATGGTCCTATTAATCGATAAATTGAATTCGTTTTGAATTTCAAATACGGAATGGTCACATTTGTCAAAAAATGACTTTTTTAACCATTTAACAGCGTATATTTTTATCGATTTCAAACCTATAACAAAACCAAATACCATTCACGAATCAGGGCTTCAATCTGCTTCGATCTGCATCAAAGAATGCGAGAAACTAAACAAAAAAAATTTACCCGATTTTTCAAAATTTTGAAAGGGGTACCATCATCATTTTTTTCAAAAAACGATAAAATTTTTTTTGCTCGATATATTATATCTTTGGATGCAGGTAAAGGAAGATTGAATAAAATGAATAAAAAATGGCATTTTGTTTTAAAATCGGTTGCGAATTAGCTCAGATATTCCAATAAAACTGTTCCAAAAATGGAAATTTTAGATTTTCAAAATACGGAAAGTGGACATTTCTCAAAAACTCATTTTTTCATCCTTATGCTTAAGTTTTTAAGGATATTTTTGCCATTTTGTATCAGATTTTACACCAAGATACCATTTAGGAATCGGGACTTCATTTGCTGTCCATCAAAATCAAAGATTTCTTATTAATCGAACTGTAAACTTTATAAAATCGTTTCAAACATCGCCTATTGGCCATATGGGCCTTTTCTCGCCCCCTTACTTAGGTTTTTTAAGGAAAACGCTTGAAACATATACGATAAATAAATAGTACTCGAAGATACGAGATCGTTAAGGTATAACTTTTGCCGATTAGAGGTGAACAAACTAAGTTATGGTCCTATTAATCGATAAATTGAATTCGTTTTGAATTTCAAATACGGAATGGTCACATTTGTCAAAAAATGACTTTTTTAACCATTTAACAGCGTATATTTTCATCGATTTCAAACCTATAACAAAACCAAATACCATTCACGAATCAGGGCTTCAATCTGCTTCGATCTGCATCAAAGAATGCGAGAAACTAAACAAACAAAATTTATCCGATTTTTCAAAATTTTGAAAGGGGTACCATCATCATTTTTTTCAAAAAACGATAAAATTTTTTTTGCTCGATATATTATATCTTTGGATGCAGGTAAAAGAAGATTGAATAAAATGAATAAAAAATGGCATTTTGTTTTAAAATCGGTTGCGAATTAGCTCAGATATTCCAATAAAACTGTTCCAAAAATGGAAATTTTAGATTTTCAAAATACGGAAAGTGGACATTTCTCAAAAACTCATTTTCTCATCCTTTTGCTTAAGTTTTTAAGGATATTTTTGCCATTTTGTATCAGATTTTACACCAAGATACCATTTAGGAATCGGGACTTCATTTGCTGTCCATCATAACCAAAGATTTCTTATTAATCGAACTGTAAACATTATAAAATCATTTCAAACATCGCCTATTGGCCATATGGGCCTTTTCTCGCCCCCTAACTTAGGTTTTTTAAGAAAAACGCTTGATACATATACGATAAATAAATAGTACTCGAAGATACGAGATCGTTAAGGTATAACTTTTGCCGATTGGAGGTGAACAAACTAAGTTATGGTCCTATTAATCGATAAATTGAATTCGTTTTGAATTTCAAATACGGAATGGTCACATTTGTCAAAAAATGACTTTTTTAACCATTTAACAGCGTACATTTTTATCGATTTCAAACCTATAACAAAACCAAATACCATTCACGAATCAGGGCTTCAATCTGCTTCGATCTGCATCAAAGAATGCGAGAAACTAAACAAAAAAAATTTATCCGATTTTTCAAAATTTTGAAAGGGGTACCATCATCATTTTTTTCAAAAAACGATAAAATTTTTTTTGCTCGATATATTATATCTTTGGATGCAGGTAAAAGAAGATTGAAGCCCTGAATAAAAAATGGCATTTTGTTTTAAAATCGGTTGCGAATTAGCTCAGATATTCCAATAAAACTGTTCCAAAAATGGAAATTTTAGATTTTCAAAATACGGAAAGTGGACATTTCTCAAAAACTCATTTTTTCATCCTTATGCTTAAGTTTTTAAGGATATTTTTGCCATTTTGTATCAGATTTTACACCAAGATACCATTTAGGAATCGGGACTTCATTTGCTGTCCATCAAAATCAAAGATTTCTTATTAATCGAACTGTAAACTTTATAAAATCGTTTCAAACATCGCCTATTGGCCATATGGGCCTTTTCTCGCCCCCTTACTTAGGTTTTTTAAGGAAAACGCTTGAAACATATACGATAAATAAATAGTACTCGAAGATACGAGATCGTTAAGGTATAACTTTTGCCGATTAGAGGTGAACAAACTAAGTTATGGTCCTATTAATCGATAAATTGAATTCGTTTTGAATTTCAAATACGGAATGGTCACATTTGTCAAAAAATGACTTTTTTAACCATTTAACAGCGTACATTTTTATCGATTTCAAACCTATAACAAAACCAAATACCATTCACGAATCAGGGCTTCAATCTGCTTCGATCTGCATCAAAGAATGCGAGAAACTAAACAAAAAAAATTTATCCGATTTTTCAAAATTTTGAAAGGGGTACCATCATCATTTTTTTCAAAAAACGATAAAATTTTTTTTTGCTCGATATATTATATCTTTGGATGCAGGTAAAAGAAGATTGAAGCCCTGAATAAAAAATGGCATTTTGTTTTAAAATCGGTTGCGAATTAGCTCAGATATTCCAATAAAACTGTTCCAAAAATGGAAATTTTAGATTTTCAAAATACGGAAAGTGGACATTTCTCAAAAACTCATTTTTTCATCCTTATGCTTAAGTTTTTAAGGATATTTTTGCCATTTTGTATCAGATTTTACACCAAGATACCATTTAGGAATCGGGACTTCATTTGCTGTCCATCAAAATCAAAGATTTCTTATTAATCGAACTGTAAACTTTATAAAATCGTTTCAAACATCGCCTATTGGCCATATGGGCCTTTTCTCGCCCCCTAACTTAGGTTTTTTAAGGAAAACGCTTGATACATATACAATAAATAAATAGTACTCGAAGAATACTCGAAAAAATGGCATTTTGTTTTAAAATCGGTTGCGAATTAGCTCAGATATTCCAATTAAACTGTTCCAAAAATGGAAATTTTAGATTTTCAAAATACGGAAAGTGGACATTTCTCAAAAACTCATTTTCTCATCCTTTTGCTTAAGTTTTTAAGAATATTTTTGCCATTTTGTATCAGATTTTACACAAAGATACCATTTAGGAATCGGGACTTAATTTGCTGTCCATCATAATCAAAGATTTCTTATTAATCGAACTGTAAACTTTATAAAGTCGTTTCAAACATCGCCTATTGGCCATATGGGCCTTTTCTCGCCCCCTAACTTAGGTTTTTTAAGGAAAACGCTTGATACATATACGATAAATAAATAGTACTCGAAGAATACTCGAAAAAATGGCATTATGTTTTAAAATCGGTTGCGAATTAGCTCAGATATTCCAATAAAACTGTTCCAAAAATGGAAATTTTAGATTTTCAAAATACGGAAAGTGGACATTTCTCAAAAACTCATTTTCTCATCCTTTTGCTTAAGTTTTTAAGGATATTTTTGCCATTTTGTATCAGATTTTACACCAAGATACCATTTAGGAATCGGGACTTCATTTGCTGTCCATCAAAATCAAAGATTTCTTATTAATCGAACTGTAAACTTTATAAAATCGTTTCAAACATCGCCTATTGGCCATATGGGCCTTTTCTCGCCCCCTTACTTAGGTTTTTTAAGGAAAACGCTTGAAACATATACGATAAATAAATAGTACTCGAAGATACGAGATCGTTAAGGTATAACTTTTGCCGATTAGAGGTGAACAAACTAAGTTATGGTCCTATTAATCGATAAATTGAATTCGTTTTGAATTTCAAATACGGAATGGTCACATTTGTCAAAAAATGACTTTTTTAACCATTTAACAGCGTATATTTTTATCGATTTCAAACCTATAACAAAACCAAATACCATTCACGAATCAGGGCTTCAATCTGCTTCGATCTGCATCAAAGAATGCGAGAAACTAAACAAAAAAAAATTTATCCGATTTTTCAAAATTTTGAAAGGGGTACCATCATCATTTTTTTCAAAAAACGATAAAATTTTTTTTGCTCGATATATTATATCTTTGGATGCAGGTAAAAGAAGATTGAAGCCCTGAATAAAAAATGGCATTTTGTTTTAAAATCGGTTGCGAATTAGCTCAGATATTCCAATAAAACTGTTCCAAAAATGGAAATTTTAGATTTTCAAAATACGGAAAGTGGACATTTCTCAAAAACTCATTTTCTCATCCTTTTGCTTAAGTTTTTAAGGATATTTTTGCCATTTTGTATCAGATTTTACACAAAGATACCATTTAGGAATCGGGACCTCATTTGCTGTCCATCAAAATCAAAGATTTCTTATTAATCGAACTGTAAACTTTATAAAGTCGTTTCAAACATCGCCTATTGGCCATATGGGCCTTTTCTCGCCCCCTAACTTAGGTTTTTTAAGGAAAACGCTTGATACATATACAATAAATAAATAGTACTCGAAGAATACTCGAAAAAATGGCATTTTGTTTTAAAATCGGTTGCGAATTAGCTCAGATATTCCAATAAAACTGTTCCAAAAAATGGATATTTTAAATTTTCAAAATACGGAAAGTGGACATTTCTCAAAAACTCATTTTCTCATCCTTTTGCTTAAGTTTTTAAGGATATTTTTGCCATTTTGTATCAGATTTTACATCAAAATACCATTTAGGAATCGGGACTTAATTTGCTGTCCATCATAATCAAAGATTTCTTATTAATCGAACTGTAAACTTTATAAAGTCGTTTCAAACATCGCCTATTGGCCATATGGGCCTTTTCTCGCCCCCTAACTTAGGTTTTTTAAGGAAAACGCTTGATACATATACGATAAATAAATAGTACTCGAAGAATACTCGAAAAAATGGCATTATGTTTTAAAATCGGTTGCGAATTAGCTCAGATATTCCAATAAAACTGTTCCAAAAATGGAAATTTTAGATTTTCAAAATACGGAAAGTGGACATTTCTCAAAAACTCATTTTCTCATCCTTTTGCTTAAGTTTTTAAGGATATTTTTGCCATTTTGTATCAGATTTTACACAAAGATACCATTTAGGAATCGGGACTTCATTTGCTGTCCATCAAAATCAAAGATTTCTTATTAATCGAACTGTAAACTTTATAAAATCGTTTCAAACATCGCCTATTGGCCATATGGGCCTTTTCTCGCCCCCTAACTTAGGTTTTTTAAGGAAAACGCTCGATACATATACGATAAATAAATAGTACTCGAAGAATACTCGAAAAAATGGCATTTTGTTTTAAAATCGGTTGCGAATTAGCTCAGATATTCCAATAAAACTGTTCCAAAAAATGGAAATTTTAGATTTTCAAAATACGGAAAGTGGACATTTCTCAAAAACTCATTTTCTCATCCTTTTGCTTAAGTTTTTAAGGATATTTTTGCCATTTTGTATCAGATTTTACACAAAGACACCATTTAGGAATCGGGACTTCATTTGCTGTCCATCAAAATCAAAGATTTCTTATTAATCGAACTGTAAACTTTATAAAATCGTTTCAAACATCGCCTATTGGCCATATGGGCCTTTTCTCGCCCCCTAACTTAGGTTTTTTAAGGAAAACGCTTGATACATATACGATAAATAAATAGTACTCGAAGATACGAGATCGTTAAGGTATAACTTTTGCCGATTAGAGGTGAACAAACTAAGTTATGGTCCTATTAATCGATAAATTGAATTCGTTTTGAATTTCAAATACGGAATGGTCACATTTGTCAAAAAATGACTTTTTTAACCATTTAACAGCGTATATTTTTATCGATTTCAAATCTATAACAAAACCAATTACCATTCACGAATCAGGGCTTCAATCTGCTTCGATCTGCATCAAAGAATGCGAGAAACTAAACAAAAAAAATTTATCCGATTTTTCAAAATTTTGAAAGGGGTACCATCATCATTTTTTTCAAAAAACGATAAAATTTTTTTTGCTCGATATATTATATCTTTGGATGCAGGTAAAAGAAGATTGAAGCCCTGAATAAAAAATGGCATTTTGTTTTAAAATCGGTTGCGAATTAGCTCAGATATTCCAATAAAACTGTTCCAAAAATGGAAATTTTAGATTTTCAAAATACGGAAAGTGGACATTTCTCAAAAACTCATTTTCTCATCCTTTTGCTTAAGTTTTTAAGGATATTTTTGCCATTTTGTATCAGATTTTACACAAAGATACCATTTAGGAATCGGGACTTCATTTGCTGTCTATCAAAATCAAAGATTTCTTATTAATCGAACTGTAAACTTTATAAAATCGTTTCAAACATCGCCTATTGGCCATATGGGCCTTTTCTCGTCCCCTAACTTAGGTTTTTTAAGAAAAACGCTTGATACATATACAATAAATAAATAGTACTCGAAGATACGAGATCGTTAAGGTATAACTTTTGCCGATTGGAGGTGAACAAACTAAGTTATGGTCCTATTAATCGATAAATTGAATACGTTTTGAATTTCAAATACGGAATGGTCACATTTGTCAAAAAATGACTTTTTTAACCATTTAACAGCGTATATTTTTATCGATTTCAAACCGATGTCAAAACAATATACCATTCACGAATCAGGGCTTCAGTCTGCTTCGATCTGCATCAAAGAATGCGAGAAACTAAACAAAAAAAATTTATCCGATTTTTCAAAATTTTGAAAGGGGTACCATCATCATTTTTTTCAAAAAACGATAAATTTTTTTTGCTCGATATATTATATCTTTGGGTGCAGGTAAAAGAAGATTGAAGCCCTGAATAAAAAATGTCATTTTGTTTTAAAATCGGTTGCGAATTAGCTCAGATATTCCAATAAAACTGTTCCAAAAATGGAAATTTTAGATTTTCAAAATACGGAAAGTGGACATTTCTCAAAAACTCATTTTCTCATCCTTTTGCTTAAGTTTTTAAGGATATTTTTGCCATTTTGTATCAGATTTTACATCAAAATACCATTTAGGAATCGGGACTTAATTTGCTGTCCATCATAATCAAAGATTTCTTATTAATCGAACTGTAAACTTTATAAAGTCGTTTCAAACATCGCCTATTGGCCATATGGGCCTTTTCTCGCCCCCTAACTTAGGTTTTTTAAGGAAAACGCTGGATACATATACGATAAATAAATAGTACTCGAAGAATACTCGAAAAAATGGCATTTTGTTTTAAAATCGGTTGCGAATTAGCTCAGATATTCCAATAAAACTGTTCCAAAAATGGAAATTTTAGATTTTCAAAATACGGAAAGTGGACATTTCTCAAAAACTCATTTTCTCATTCTTTTGCTTAAGTTTTTAAGGATATTTTTGCCATTTTGTATCAGATTTTACACAAAGATACCATTTAGGAATCGGGACTTCATTTGCTGTCCATCATAATCAAAGATTTCTTATTAATCGAACTGTAAACTTTATAAAATCGTTTCAAACATCGCCTATTGGCCATATGGGCCTTTTCTCGCCCCCTAACTTAGGTTTTTTAAGGAAAACGCTTGATACATATACGATAAATAAATAGTACTCGAAGATACGAGATCGTTAAGGTATAACTTTTGCCGATTAGAGGTGAACAAACTAAGTTATGGTCCTATTAATCGATAAATTGAATTCGTTTTGAATTTCAAATACGGAATGGTCACATTTGTCAAAAAATGACTTTTTTAACCATTTAACAGCGTATATTTTTATCGATTTCAAACCTATAACAAAACCAAATACCATTCACGAATCAAGGCTTCAATCTGCTTCGATCTGCATCAAAGAATGCGAGAAACTAAACAAAAAAAATTTATCCGATTTTTCAAAATTTTGAAAGGGGTACCATCATCATTTTTTTCAAAAAACGATAAAATTTTTTTTGCTCGATATATTATATCTTTGGATGCAGGTAAAAGAAGATTGAAGCCCTGAATAAAAAATGGCATTTTGTTTTAAAATCGGTTGCGAATTAGCTCAGATATTCCAATAAAACTGTTCCAAAAATGGAAATTTCAGATTTTCAAAATACGGAAAGTGGACATTTCTCAAAAACTCATTTTTTCATGCTTTTGCTTAAGTTTTTAAGGATATTTTTGCCATTTTGTATCAGATTTTACACCAAGATACCATTTAGGAATCGGGACTTCATTTGCTGTCCATCAAAATCAAAGATTTCTTATTAATCGATCTGTAAACTTTATAAAGTCGTTTCAAACATCGCCTATTGGCCATATGGGCCTTTTCTCGCCCCCTAACTTAGGTTTTTTAAGGAAAACGCTTGATACATATACAATAAATAAATAGTACTCGAAGAATAGTCGAAAAAATGGCATTTTGTTTTAAAATCGGTTGCGAATTAGCTCAGATATTCCAATAAAACTGTTCCAAAAATGGAAATTTTAGATTTTCAAAATACGGAAAGTGGACATTTCTCAAAAACTCATTTTTTCATGCTTTTGCTTAAGTTTTTAAGGATATTTTTGCCATTTTGTATCAGATTTTACAACAAGATACCATTTAGGAATCGGGACTTCATTTGCTGTCCATCAAAATCAAAGATTTCTTATTAATCGAACTGTAAACTTTATAAAATCGTTTCAAACATCGCCTATTGGCCATATGGGCCTTTTCTCGCCCCCTAACTTAGGTTTTTTAAGGAAAACGCTTGATACATATACGATAAATAAATAGTACTCGATGATACGAGATCGTTAAGGTATAACTTTTGCCGATTGGAGGTGAATAAACTAAGTTATGGTCCTATTAATCGATAAATTGAATTCGTTTTGAATTTCAAATACGGAATGGTCACATTTGTCAAAAAATGACTTTTTTAACCATTTAACAGCGTATATTTTTATCGATTTCAAACCGATGTCAAAACAAAATACCATTCACGAATCAGGGCTTCAGTCTGCTTCGATCTGCATCATAGAATGCGAGAAACTAAACAACAAAAATTTATCCGATTTTTCAAAATTTTGAAAGGGGTACCATCATCATTTTTTTCAAAAAACGATAAAATTTTTTTTGCTCGATATATTATATCTTTGGATGCAGGTAAAAGAAGATTGAAGCCCTGAATAAAAAATTGCATTTTGTTTTAAAATCGGTTGCGAATTAGCTCAGATATTCCAATAAAACTGTTCCAAAAATGGAAATTTCAGATTTTCAAAATACGGAAAGTGGACATTTCTCAAAAACTCATTTTTTCATGCTTTTGCTTAAGTTTTTAAGGATATTTTTGCCATTTTGTATCAGATTTTACACCAAGATACCATTTAGGAATCGGGACTTCATTTGCTGTCCATCAAAATCAAAGATTTCTTATTAATCGAACTGTAAACTTTATAAAGTCGTTTCAAACATCGCCTATTGGCCATATGGGCCTTTTCTCGCCCCCTAACTTAGGTTTTTTAAGGAAAACGCTTGATACATATACAATAAATAAATAGTACTCGAAGAATACTCGAAAAAATGGCATTTTGTTTTAAAATCGGTTGCGAATTAGCTCAGATATTCCAATAAAACTGTTCCAAAAATGGAAATTTTAGATTTTCAAAATACGGAAAGTGGACATTTCTCAAAAACTCATTTTCTCATGCTTTTTGCTTAAGTTTTTAAGGATATTTTTGCCATTTTGTATCAGATTTTACACAAAGATACCATTTAGGACTCGGGACTTCATTTGCTGTCCATCAAAATCAAATATTTCTTATTAATCGAACTGTAAACTTTATAAAATCGTTTCAAACATCGCCTATTGGCCATATGGGCCTTTTCTCGCCCCCTAACTTAGGTTTTTTAAGGAAAACGCTTGATACATATACGATAAATAAATAGTACTCGAAGGTATAAGGTATAACTTTTGCCGATTGGAGGTGAACAAACTAAGTTATGGTCCTATTAATCGATAAATTGAATTCGTTTTGAATTTCAAATACGGAATGGTCACATTTGTCAAAAAATGATTTTTTGTAACCATTTAACAGCGTATATTTTTATCGATTTCAAACCTATAACAAAACCAAATACCATTCACGAATCAGGGCTTCAATCTGCTTCGATCTGCATCAAAGAATGCGAGAAACTAAACAAAAAAAATTTATCCGATTTTTCAAAATTTTGAAAGGGGTACCATCATCATTTTTTTCAAAAAACGATAAAATTTTTTTTGCTCGATATATTATATCTTTGGATGCAGGTAAAAGAAGATTGAAGCCCTGAATAAAAAATGGCATTTTGTTTTAAAATCGGTTGCGAATTAGCTCAGATATTCCAATAAAACTGTTCCAAAAATGGAAATTTCAGATTTTCAAAATACGGAAAGTGGACATTTCTCAAAAACTCATTTTCTCATCCTTTTGCTTAAGTTTTTAAGGATATTTTTGCCATTTTGTATCAGATTTTACACCAAGATACCATTTAGGAATCGGGACTTCATTTGCTGTCCATCAAAATCAAAGATTTCTTATTAATCGAACTGTAAACTTTATAAAGTCGTTTCAAACATCGCCTATTGGCCATATGGGCCTTTTCTCGCCCCCTAACTTAGGTTTTTTAAGGAAAACGCTTGATACATATACGATAAATAAATAGTACTCGAAGAATACTCGAAAAAATGGCATTTTGTTTTAAAATCGGTTGCGAATTAGCTCAGATATTCCAATAAAACTGTTCCAAAAATGGAAATTTTAGATTTTCAAAATACGGAAAGTGGACATTTCTCAAAAACTCATTTTCTCATCCTTTTGCTTAAGTTTTTAGGGATATTTTTGCCATTTTGTATCAGATTTTACACCAAGATACCACTTAGGAATTGGGACTTCATTTGCTGTCCATCAAAATCAAAGATTTCTTATTAATCGAACTGTAAACTTTATAAAGTCGTTTCAAACATCGCCTATTGGCCATATGGGCCTTTTCTCGCCCCCTAACTTAGGTTTTTTAAGGAAAACGCTTGATACATATACGATAAATAAATAGTACTCGAAGATACGAGATCGTTAAGGTATAACTTTTGCCGATTGGAGGTGAACAAACTAAGTTATGGTCCTATTAATCGATAAATTGAATTCGTTTTGAATTTCAAATACGGAATGGTCACATTTTTCAAAAAATGATTTTTTGTAACCATTTAACAGCGTATATTTTTATCGATTTCAAACCTATAACAAAACCAAATACCATTCACGAATCAGGGCTTCAATCTGCTTCGATCTGCATCAAAGAATGCGAGAAACTAAACAAAAAAAATTTATCCGATTTTTCAAAATTTTGAAAGGGGTACCATCATCATTTTTTTCAAAAAACGATAAAATTTTTTTTGCTCGATATATTATATCTTTGGATGCAGGTAAACGAAGATTGAAGCCCTGAATAAAAAATGGCATTTTGTTTTAAAATCGGTTGCGAATTAGCTCAGATATTCCAATAAAACTGTTCCAAAAATGGAAATTTCAGATTTTCAAAATACGGAAAGTGGACATTTCTCAAAAACTCATTTTCTCATCCTTTTGCTTAAGTTTTTAAGGATATTTTTGCCATTTTGTATCAGATTTTACACCAAGATACCATTTAGGAATCGGGACTTTATTTGCTGTCCATCAAAATCAAAGATTTCTTAATAATCGAACTGTAAACTTTATAAAGTCGTTTCAAACATCGCCTATTGGCCATATGGGGCTTTTCTCGCCCCCTAACTTAGGTTTTTTAAGGAAAACGCTTGATACATATACGATAAATAAATAGTACTCGAAGAATACTCGAAAAAATGGCATTTTGTTTTAAAATCGGTTGCGAATTAGCTCAGATATTCCAATAAAACTGTTCCAAAAATGGAAATTTCAGATTTTCAAAATACGGAAAGTGGACATTTCTCAAAAACTCATTTTCTCATCCTTTTGCTTAAGTTTTTAAGGATATTTTTGCCATTTTGTATCAGATTTTACACCAAGATACCATTTAGGAATCGGGACTTCATTTGCTGTCCATCAAAATCAAAGATTTCTTATTAATCGAACTGTAAACTTTATAAAGTCGTTTCAAACATCGCCTATTGGCCATATGGGCCTTTTCTCGCCCCCTAACTTAGGTTTTTTAAGGAACACGCTTGATACATATACGATAAATAAATAGTACTCGATGATACGAGATCGTTAAGGTATAACTTTTGCCGATTGGAGGTGAACAAACTAAGTTATGGTCCTATTAATCGATAAATTGAATTCGTTTCGAATTTCAAATACGGAATGGTCACATTTGTCAAAAAATGACTTTTTTAACCATTTAACAGCGTATATTTTTATCGATTTCAAACCTATAACAAAACCAAATACCATTCACGAATCAGGGCTTCAGTCTGCTTCGATCTGCATCAAAGAATGCGAGAAACTAAACAAAAAAAATTTATCCGATTTTTCAAAATTTTGAAAGGGGTACCATCATCATTTTTTTCAAAAAACGATACAATTTTTTTTGCTCGATATATTATATCTTTGGATGCAGGTAAAAGAAGAGTGAAGCCCTGAATAAAAAATGGCATTTTGTTTTAAAATCGGTTGCGAATTAGCTCAGATATTCCAATACAACTGTTCCAAAAATGGAAATTTTAGATTTTCAAAATACGGAAAGTGGACATTTCTCAAAAACTCATTTTCTCATCCTATTGCTTAAGTTTTTAAGGATATTTTTGCCATTTTGTATCAGATTTTACACCAAGATACCATTTAGGAATCGGGACTTCATTTGCTGTCCATCAAAATCAAAGATTTCTTATTAATCGAACTGTAAACTTTATAAAGTCGTTTCAAACATCGCCTATTGGCCATATGGGCCTTTTCTCGCCCCCTAACTTAGGTTTTTTAAGGAACACGCTTGATACATATACGATAAATAAATAGTACTCGAAGAATACTCGAAAAAATGGCATTTTGTTTTAAAATCGGTTGCGAATTAGCTCAGATATTCCAATAAAACTGTTCCAAAAATGGAAATTTTAGATTTTCAAAATACGGAAAGTGGACATTTCTCAAAAACTCATTTTCTCATCCTTTTGCTTAAGTTTTTAAGGATATTTTTGCCATTTTGTATCAGATTTTACACCAAGATACCATTTAGGAATCGGGACTTCATTTGCTGTCCATCATAATCAAAGATTTCTTATTAATCGAACTGTAAACTTTATAAAATCCTTTCAAACATCGCCTATTGGCCATATGGGCCTTTTCTCGCCCCCTAACTTAGGTTTTTTAAGGAAAACACTTGATAAATATACGATAAATAAATAGTACTCGAAGAATACTCGAAAAAATGGCATTTTGTTTTAAAATCGGTTGCGAATTAGCTCAGATATTCCAATAAAACTGTTCCAAAAATGGAAATTTTAGATTTTCAAAATACGGAAAGTGGACATTTCTCAAAAACTCATTTTCTCATCCTTTTGCTTAAGTTTTTAAGGATATTTTTGCCATTTTGTATCAGATTTTACACCAAGATACCATTTAGGAATCGGGACTTCATTTGCTGTCCATCAAAATCAAAGATTTCTTATTAATCGAACTGTAAACTTTATAAAGTCGTTTCAAACATCGCCTATTGGCCATATGGGCCTTTTCTCGCCCCCTAACTTAGGTTTTTTAAGGAAAACGCTTGATACATATACGATAAATAAATAGTACTCAAAGATACGAGATCGTAAAGGTATAACTTTTGCCGATTGCAGGTGAACAAACTAAGTTATGGTCCTATTAATCGATAAATTGAATACGTTTTGAATTTCAAATACGGAATGGTCACATTTGTCAAAAAATGACTTTTTTAACCATTTAACAGCGTATATTTTAATCGATTTCAAACCGATGTCAAAACAAAATACCATTCACGAATCAGGGCTTCAGTCTGCTTCGATCTGCATCAAAGAATGCGAGAAACTAAACAAAAAAAATTTATCCGATTTTTCAAAATTTTGAAAGGGGTACCATCATCATTTTTTTCAAAAAACGATAAAATTTTTTTTGCTCGATATATTATATCTTTGGATGCAGGTAAAAGAAGATTGAAGCCCTGAATAAAAAATAGCATTTTGTTTTAAAATCGGTTGCGAATTAGCTCAGATATTCCAATAAAACTGTTCCAAAAATGGAAATTTTAGATTTTCAAAATACGGAAAGTGGACATTTCTCAAAAACTCATTTTCTCATCCTTTTGCTTAAGTTTTTAAGGATATTTTTGCCTTTTTGTATCAGATTTTACACCAAGATACCATTTAGGAATCGGGACTTTATTTGCTGTCCATCATAATCAAAGATTTCTTATTAATCGAACTGTAAACTTTATAAAATCGTTTCAAACATCGCCTATTGGCCATATGGGCCTTTTCTCGCCCCCCAACTTAGGTTTTTTAAGGAAAACGCTTGATACATATACGATAAATAAATAGTACTCGAAGATACGAGATCGTTAAGGTATAAATTTAGCCGATTGGAGGTGAACAAACTAAGTTATGGTCCTATTAATCGATAAATTGAATTCGTTTTGAATTTCAAATACGGAATGGTCACATTTGTCAAAAAATGACTTTTTTAACCATTTAACAGCGTATATTTTTATCGATTTCAAACCTATAACAAAACCAAATACCATTCACGAATAGGGGCTTCAATCTGCTTCGATCTGCATCAAAGAATGCGAGAAACTAAACAAAAAAAATTTATCCGATTTTTCAAAATTTTGAAAGGGGTACCATCATCATTTTTTTCAAAAAACGATACAATTTTTTTTGCTCGATATATTATATCTTTGGATGCAGGTAAAAGAAGATTGAAGCCCTGAATAAAAAATGGCATTTTGTTTTAAAATCGGTTGCGAATTAGCTCAGATATTCCAATAAAACTGTTCCAAAAATGGAAATTTTAGATTTTCAAAATACGGAAAGTGGACATTTCTCAAAAACTCATTTTCTCATCCTTTTGCTTAAGTTTTTAAGGATATTTTTGCCATTTTGTATCAGATTTTACATCAAAATACCATTTAGGAATCGGGACTTAATTTGCTGTCCATCATAATCAAAGATTTCTTATTAATCGAACTGTAAACTTTATAAAATCCTTTTAAACATCGCCTATTGGCCATATGGGCCTTTTCTCGCCCCCTTACTTAGGTTTTTTAAGGAAAACGCTTGATACATATACGATAAATAAATAGTACTCGAAGAATACTCGAAAAAATGGCATTTTGTTTTAAAATCGGTTGCGAATTAGCTCAGATATTCCAATAAAACTGTTCCAAAAATGGAAATTTTAGATTTTCAAAAAACGGAAAGTGGACATTTCTAAAAAACTCATTTTCTCATCCTTTTTGCTTAAGTTTTTAAGGATATTTTTGCCATTTTGTATCAGATTTTACATCAAAATACCATTTAGGAATCGGGACTTAATTTGCTGTCCATCATAATCAAAGATTTCTTATTAATCGAACTGTAAACTTTATAAAATCGTTTCAAACATCGCCTATTGGCCATATGGGCCTTTTCTCGCCCCCTAACTTAGGTTTTTTAAGGAAAACGCTTGATACATATACGATAAATAAATAGTACTCGAAGAATACTCGAAAAAATGGCATTTTGTTTTAAAATCGGTTGCGAATTAGCTCAGATATTCCAATAAAACTGTTCCAAAAATGGAAATTTTAGATTTTCAAAATACGGAAAGTGGACATTTCTCAAAAACTCATTTTCTCATCCTTTTGCTTAAGTTTTTAAGGATATTTTTGCCATTTTGTATCAGATTTTACACAAAGATACCATTTAGGAATCGGGACTTCATTTGCTGTCCATCATAATCAAAGATTTCTTATTAATCGAACTGTAAACTTTATAAAATCGTTTCAAACATCGCCTATTGGCCATATGGGCCTTTTCTCGCCCCCTAACTTAGGTTTTTTAAGGAAAACGCTTGATACATATACGATAAATAAATAGTACTCGATGATACGAGATCGTTAAGGTATAACTTTTGCCGATTGGAGGTGAACAAACTAAGTTATGGTCCTATTAATCGATAAATTGAATTCGGTTTGAATTTCAAATACGGAATGGTCACATTTGTCAAAAAATGACTTTTTTAACCATTTAACAGCGTATATTTTTATCGATTTCAAACCTATAACAAAACCAAATACCATTTACGAATAAGGGCTTCAATCTGCTTCGATCTGCATCAAAGAATGCGAGAAACTAAACAAAAAAAATTTATCCGATTTTTCAAAATTTTGAAAGGGATATCGATATATTATATCTTTGGATGCAGGTAAAAGAAGATTGAAGCCCTGAATAAAAAATGGCATTTTGTTTTAAAATCGGTTGCGAATTAGCTCAGATATTCCAATAAAACTGTTCCAAAAATGGAAATTTTAGATTTTCAAAATACGGAAAGTGGACATTTCTCAAAAACTCATTTTCTCATCCTTTTGCTTAAGTTTTTAAGGATATTTTTGCCATTTTGTATCAGATTTTACATCAAAATACCATTTAGGAATCGGGACTTCATTTGCTGTCCATCAAAATCAAAGATTTCTTATTAATCGAACTGTAAACTTTATAAAGTCGTTTCAAACATCGCCTATTGGCCATATGGGCCTTTTCTCGCCCCCTAACTTAGGTTTTTTAAGGAAAACGCTTGATACATATACGATAAATAAATAGTACTCGAAGAATACTCGAAAAAATGGCATTTTGTTTTAAAATCGGTTGCGAATTAGCTCAGATATTCCAATAAAACTGTTCCAAAAATGGAAATTTTAGATTTTCAAAATACGGAAAGTGGACATTTCTCAAAAACTCATTTTCTCATCCTTTTGCTTAAGTTTTTAAGGATATTTTTGCCATTTTGTATCAGATTTTACACCAAGATACCATTTAGGAATCGGGACTTCATTTGCTGTCCATCATAATCAAAGATTTCTTATTAATCGAACTGTAAACTTTATAAAATCGTTTCAAACATCGCCTATTGGCCATATGGGCCTTTTCTCGCCCCCTAACTTAGGTTTTTTAAGGAAAACGCTTGATACATATACGATAAATAAATAGTACTCGAAGAATACTCGAAAAAATGGCATTTTGTTTTAAAATCGGTTGCGAATTAGCTCAGATATTCCAATAAAACTGTTCCAAAAATGGAAATTTTAGATTTTCAAAATAAGGAAAGTGGACATTTCTCAAAAACTCATTTTCTCATCCTTTTGCTTAAGTTTTTAAGGATATTTTTGCCATTTTGTATCAGATTTTACACAAAGATACCATTTAGGAATCGGGACTTCATTTGCTGTCCATCAAAATCAAAGATTTCTTATTAATCGAACTGTAAACTTTATAAAATCGTTTCAAACATCGCCTATTGGCCATATGGCCCTTTTCTCGCCCCCTAACTTAGGTTTTTTAAGGAAAACGCTTGATACATATACGATAAATAAATAGTACTCGAAGATACGAGATCGTTAAGGTATAACTTTTGCCGATTGGAGGTGAACAAACTAAGTTATGGTCCTACCATATACCGAGCAAACAAAATTTTATCGTTTTTTGAAAAAAATGATGATGGTACCCCTTTCAAAATTTTGAAAAATCGGATAAATTTTTTTTGTTTAGTTTCTCGCATTCTTTGATGCAGATCGAAGCAGACTGAAGCCCTGATTCGTGAATGGTATTTTGTTTTGACATCGGTTTGAAATCGATTAAAATATACGCTGTTAAATGGTTAAAAAAGTCATTTTTTGACAAATGTGACCATTCCGTATTTGAAATTCAAAACGTATTCAATTTATCGATTAATAGGACCATAACTTAGTTTGTTCACCTGCAATCGGCAAAAGTTATACCTTTACGATCTCGTATCTTTGAGTACTATTTATTTATCGTATATGTATCAAGCGTTTTCCTTAAAAAACCTAAGTTAGGGGGCGAGAAAAGGCCCATATGGCCAATAGGCGATGTTTGAAACGACTTTATAAAGTTTACAGTTCGATTAATAAGAAATCTTTGATTTTGATGGACAGCAAATGAAGTCCCGATTCCTAAATGGTATCTTGGTGTAAAATCTGATACAAAATGGCAAAAATATCCTTAAAAACTTAAGCAAAAGGATGAGAAAATGAGTTTTTGAGAAATGTCCACTTTCCGTATTTTGAAAATCTAAAATTTCCATTTTTGGAACAGTTTTATTGGAATATCTGAGCTAATTCGCAACCGATTTTAAAACAAAATGCCATTTTTTATTCAGGGCTTCAATCTTCTTTTACCTGCATCCAAAGATATAATATATCGAGCAAAAAAAATTGTATCGTTTTTTGAAAAAAATGATGATGGTACCCCTTTTAAAATTTTGAAAATCGGATAAATTTTTTTTGTTTAGTTTCTCCCATTCTTTGATGCAGATCGAAGCAGACTGAAGCCCTGATTCGTGAGTGGTACTTTGTTTTGACATCGGTTTGAAATCGATTAAAATATACGCTGTTGGTTAAAAAAGTCATTTTTTGACAAATGTGACCATTCCGTATTTGAAATTAAAAACGTATTCAATTTATCGATTAATAGGACCATAACTTAGTTTGTTCACCTCCAATCGGCAAAAGTTATACCCTAACGATTTCGTATCTTCGAGTACTATTTATTTATCGTATATGTATCAAGCGTTTTCCTTAAAAACCGTAAGTTAGGGGGCGAGAAAAGGCCCATATGGCCAATAGGCGATGTTTGAAACGATTTTATAAAGTTTACAGTTCGATTAATAAGAAATCTTTGATTATGATGGACAGCAAATGAAGTCCCGATTCCTAAATGGTATCTTGGTGTATAATCTGATACAAAATGGCAAAAATATCCTTAAAACTTAAGCAAAAGGATGAGAAAATGAGTTTTTGAGAAATGTCCACTTTCCGTATTTTGAAAATCTGAAATTTCCATTTTTGGAACAGTTTTATTGGAATATCTGAGCTAATTCGCAACCGATTTTAAAACAAAATGCCATTTTTTATTCAGGGCTTCAATCTTCTTTTACCTGCATCCAAAGATATAATATATCGAGCAAAAAAAATTTTATCGTTTTTTGAAAAAAATGATGATGGTACCCCTTTCAAAATTTTGAAAAATCGGATAAATTTTTTTTGTTTAGTTTCTCGCAATCTTTGATGCAGATCGAAGCAGACTGAAGCCCTGATTCGTGAATGGTATTTGGTTTTGTTATAGGTTTGAAATCGATAAAAATATACGCTGTTAAATGGTTAAAAAAGTCATTTTTTGACAAATGTGACCATTCCGTATTTGAAATTAAAAACGTATTCAATTTATCGATTAATAGGACCATAACTTAGTTTGTTCACCTCCAATCGGCAAAAGTTATACCTTAACGATCTCGTATCTTCGAGTACTATTTATTTATCGTATATGTATCAAGCGTTTTCCTTAAAAAACCTAAGTTAGGGGGCGAGAAAAGGCCCATATGGCCAATAGGCGATGTTTGAAACGACTTTATAAAGTTTACAGTTCGATTAATAAGAAATCTTTGATTTTGATGGACAGCATATGAAGTCCCGATTTCTAAATGGTATCTTGGTGTAAAATCTGATACAAAATGGCAAAAATATCCTTAAAAACTTAAGCAAAAGGATGAGAAAATGAGTTTTTGAGAAATGTCCACTTTCCGTATTTTGAAAATCTAAAATTTCCATTTTTGGAACAGTTTTATTGGAATATCTGAGCTAATTCGCAACCGATTTTAAAACAAAATGCCATTTTTTCGAGTATTCTTCGAGTACTATTTATTTATCGTATATGTATCAAGCGTTTTCCTTAAAAAACCTAAGTTAGGGGGCGAGAAAAGGCCCATATGGCCAATAGGCGATGTTTGAAACGATTTTATAAAGTTTACAGTTCGATTAATAAGAAATCTTTGATTTTGATGGACAGCAAATGAAGTCCTGATTCCTAAATGGTATCTTGGTGTAAAATCTGATACAAAATGGCAAAAATATCCTTAAAAACTTAAGCAAAAGGATGAGAAAATGAGTTTTTGAGAAATGTCCACTTTCCGTATTTTGAAAATCTAAAATTTCCATTTTTGGAACAGTTTTATTGGAATATCTGAGCTAATTTTTTTTATTCATTTTTTATTCAGGGCTTCAATCTTCTTTTACCTGCATCCAAAGATATAATATATCGAGCAAAAAAAATTTTATCGTTTTTTGAAAAAAATGATGATGGTACCCCTTTCAAAATTTTGAAAAATCGGATAAATTTTTTTTGTTTAGTTTCTCGCAATCTTTGATGCAGATCGAAGCAGACTGAAGCCCTGATTCGTGAATGGTATTTGGTTTTGTTATAGGTTTGAAATCGATAAAAATATACGCTGTTAAATGGTTAAAAAAGTCATTTTTTGACAAATGTGACCATTCCGTATTTGAAATTAAAAACGTATTCAATTTATCGATTAATAGGACCATAACTTAGTTTGTTCACCTCCAATCGGCAAAAGTTATACCTTAACGATCTCGTATCTTCGAGTACTATTTATTTATCGTATATGTATCAAGCGTTTTCCTTAAAAAACCTAAGTTAGGGGGCGAGAAAAGGCCCATATGGCCAATAGGCGATGTTTGAAACGACTTTATAAAGTTTACAGTTCGATTAATAAGAAATCTTTGATTTTGATGGACAGCATATGAAGTCCCGATTTCTAAATGGTATCTTGGTGTAAAATCTGATACAAAATGGCAAAAATATCCTTAAAAACTTAAGCAAAAGGATGAGAAAATGAGTTTTTGAGAAATGTCCACTTTCCGTATTTTGAAAATCTAAAATTTCCATTTTTGGAACAGTTTTATTGGTATATCTGAGCTAATTCGCAACCGATTTTAAAACAAAATGCCATTTTTTCGAGTATTCTTCGAGTACTATTTATTTATGGTATATGTATCAAGCGTTTTCCTTAAAAAACCTAAGTTAGGGGGCGAGAAAAGGCCCATATGGCCAATAGGCGATGTTTGAAACGACTTTATAAAGTTTACAGTTCGATTAATAAGAAATCTTTGATTTTGATGGACAGCAAATGAAGTCCCGATTTCTAAATGGTATCTTGGTGTAAAATCTGATAAAAATTGGCAAAAATATCCTTAAAAACTTAAGCAAAAGGATGAGAAAATGAGTTTTTGAGAAATGTCCACTTTCCGTATTTTGAAAATCTAAAATTTCCATTTTTGGAACAGTTTTATTGGAATATCTGAGCTAATTCGCAACCGATTTTAAAACAAAATGCCATTTTTTATTCAGGGCTTCAATCTTCTTTTACCTGCATCCAAAGATATAATATATCGAGCAAAAAAAATTGTATCGTTTTTTGAAAAAAATGATGATGGTACCCCTTTCAAAATTTTGAAAAATCGGATAAATTTTTTTTGTTTAGTTTCTCGCATTCTTTGATGCAGATCGAAGCAGACTGAAGCCCTGATTCGTGAATGGTATTTTGTTTTGACATCGATTTGAAATCGATAAAAATATACGCTGTTAAATGGTTAAAAAAGTCATTTTTTGACAAATGTGACCATTCCGTATTTGAAATTCAAAACGTATTCAATTTATCGATTAATAGGACCATAACTTAGTTTGTTCACCTCCAATCGGCAAAAGTTATACCTTAACGATCTCGTATCTTCGAGTACTATTTATTTATCGTATATGTATCAAGCGTTTTCCTTAAAAAACCTAAGTTAGGGGGCGAGAAAAGGCCCATATGGCCAATAGGCGATGTTTGAAACGATTTTATAAAGTTTACAGTTCGATTAATAAGAAATCTTTGATTTTGATGGACAGCAAATGAAGTCCTGATTCCTAAATGGTATCTTGGTGTAAAATCTGATACAAAATGGCAAAAATATCCTTAAAAACTTAAGCAAAAGGATGAGAAAATGAGTTTTTGAGAAATGTCCACTTTCCGTATTTTGAAAATCTAAAATTTCCATTTTTGGAACAGTTTTATTGGAATATCTGAGCTAATTCGCAACCGATTTTAAAACAAAATGCCATTTTTTCGGGTATTCTTCGAGTACTATTTATTTATCGTATATGTATCAAGCGTTTTCCTTAAAAAACCTAAGTTAGGGGGCGAGAAAAGGCCCATATGGCCAATAGGCGATGTTTGAAACGATTTTATAAAGTTTACAGTTCGATTAATAAGAAATCTTTGATTTTGATGGACAGCAAATGAAGTCCTGATTCCTAAATGGTATCTTGGTGTAAAATCTGATACAAAATGGCAAAAATATCCTTAAAAACTTAAGCAAAAGGATGAGAAAATGAGTTTTTGAGAAATGTCCACTTTCCGTATTTTGAAAATCTAAAATTTCCATTTTTGGAACAGTTTTATTGGAATATCTGAGCTACTTCGCAACCGATTTTAAAACAAAATGCCATTTTTTCGAGTATTCTTCGAGTACTATTTATTTATCGTATATGTATCAAGCGTTTTCCTTAAAAAACCTAAGTTAGGGGGCGAGAAAAGGCCCATATGGCCAATAGGCGATGTTTGAAACGACTTTATAAAGTTTACAGTTCGATTAACTAAATTTTTTTTGTTTAGTTTCTCGCATTCTTTGATGCAGATCGAAGCAGATTGAAGCCCTGATTCGTGAATGGTATTTGGTTTTGTTATAGGTTTGAAATCGATAAAAATATACGCTGTTAAATGGTTAAAAAAGTCATTTTTTGACAAATGTGACCATTCCGTATTTGAAATTCAAAACGAATTCAATTTATCGATTAATAGGACCATAACTTAGTTTGTTCACCTCCAATCGGCAAAAGTTATACCTTAACGATCTCGTATCTTCGAGTACTATTTATTTATCGTATATGTATCAAGCGTTTTCCTTAAAAAACCTAAGTTAGGGGGCGAGAAAAGGCCCATATGGCCAATAGGCGATGTTTGAAACGATTTTATAAAGTTTACAGTTCGATTAATAAGAAATCTTTGATTTTGATGGACAGCAAATGAAGTCCTGATTCCTAAATGGTATCTTGGTGTAAAATCTGATACAAAATGGCAAAAATATCCTTAAAAACTTAAGCAAAAGGATGAGAAAATGAGTTTTTGAGAAATGTCCACTTTCCGTATTTTGAAAATCTAAAATTTCCATTTTTGGAACAGTTTTATTGGAATATCTGAGCTAATTCGCAACCGATTTTAAAACAAAATGCCATTTTTTCGGGTATTCTTCGAGTACTATTTATTTATCGTATATGTATCAAGCGTTTTCCTTAAAAAACCTAAGTTAGGGGGCGAGAAAAGGCCCATATGGCCAATAGGCGATGTTTGAAACGATTTTATAAAGTTTACAGTTCGATTAATAAGAAATCTTTGATTTTGATGGACAGCAAATGAAGTCCTGATTCCTAAATGGTATCTTGGTGTAAAATCTGATACAAAATGGCAAAAATATCCTTAAAAACTTAAGCAAAAGGATGAGAAAATGAGTTTTTGAGAAATGTCCACTTTCCGTATTTTGAAAATCTAAAATTTCCATTTTTGGAACAGTTTTATTGGAATATCTGAGCTAATTCGCAACCGATTTTAAAACAAAATGCCATTTTTTATTCAGGGCTTCAATCTTCTTTTACCTGCATCCAAAGATATAATATATCGAGCAAAAAAATTGTATCGTTTTTTGAAAAAAATGATGATGGTACCCCTTTCAAAATTTTGAAAAATCGGATAAATTTTTTTTGTTTAGTTTCTCGCAATCTTTGATGCAGATCGAAGCAGACTGAAGCCCTGATTCGTGAATGGTATTTGGTTTTGTTATAGGTTTGAAATCGATAAAAATATACGCTGTTAAATGGTTAAAAAAGTCATTTTTTGACAAATGTGACCATTCCGTATTTGAAATTAAAAACGTATTCAATTTATCGATTAATAGGACCATAACTTAGTTTGTTCACCTCCAATCGGCAAAAGTTATACCTTAACGATCTCGTATCTTCGAGTACTATTTATTTATCGTATATGTATCAAGCGTTTTCCTTAAAAAACCTAAGTTAGGGGGCGAGAAAAGGCCCATATGGCCAATAGGCGATGTTTGAAACGACTTTATAAAGTTTACAGTTCGATTAATAAGAAATCTTTGATTTTGATGGACAGCATATGAAGTCCCGATTTCTAAATGGTATCTTGGTGTAAAATCTGATACAAAATGGCAAAAATATCCTTAAAAACTTAAGCAAAAGGATGAGAAAATGAGTTTTTGAGAAATGTCCACTTTCCGTATTTTGAAAATCTAAAATTTCCATTTTTGGAACAGTTTTATTGGAATATCTGAGCTAATTCGCAACCGATTTTAAAACAAAATGCCATTTTTTCGAGTATTCTTCGAGTACTATTTATTTATGGTATATGTATCAAGCGTTTTCCTTAAAAAACCTAAGTTAGGGGGCGAGAAAAGGCCCATATGGCCAATAGGCGATGTTTGAAACGACTTTATAAAGTTTACAGTTCGATTAATAAGAAATCTTTGATTTTGATGGACAGCAAATGAAGTCCCGATTTCTAAATGGTATCTTGGTGTAAAATCTGATAAAAATTGGCAAAAATATCCTTAAAAACTTAAGCAAAAGGATGAGAAAATGAGTTTTTGAGAAATGTCCACTTTCCGTATTTTGAAAATCTAAAATTTCCATTTTTGGAACAGTTTTATTGGAATATCTGAGCTAATTCGCAACCGATTTTAAAACAAAATGCCATTTTTTATTCAGGGCTTCAATCTTCTTTTACCTGCATCCAAAGATATAATATATCGAGCAAAAAAAATTGTATCGTTTTTTGAAAAAAATGATGATGGTACCCCTTTCAAAATTTTGAAAAATCGGATAAATTTTTTTTGTTTAGTTTCTCGCATTCTTTGATGCAGATCGAAGCAGACTGAAGCCCTGATTCGTGAATGGTATTTTGTTTTGACATCGATTTGAAATCGATAAAAATATACGCTGTTAAATGGTTAAAAAAGTCATTTTTTGACAAATGTGACCATTCCGTATTTGAAATTCAAAACGTATTCAATTTATCGATTAATAGGACCATAACTTAGTTTGTTCACCTCCAATCGGCAAAAGTTATACCTTAACGATCTCGTATCTTCGAGTACTATTTATTTATCGTATATGTATCAAGCGTTTTCCTTAAAAAACCTAAGTTAGGGGGCGAGAAAAGGCCCATATGGCCAATAGGCGATGTTTGAAACGATTTTATAAAGTTTACAGTTCGATTAATAAGAAATCTTTGATTTTGATGGACAGCAAATGAAGTCCTGATTCCTAAATGGTATCTTGGTGTAAAATCTGATACAAAATGGCAAAAATATCCTTAAAAACTTAAGCAAAAGGATGAGAAAATGAGTTTTTGAGAAATGTCCACTTTCCGTATTTTGAAAATCTAAAATTTCCATTTTTGGAACAGTTTTATTGGAATATCTGAGCTAATTCGCAACCGATTTTAAAACAAAATGCCATTTTTTCGGGTATTCTTCGAGTACTATTTATTTATCGTATATGTATCAAGCGTTTTCCTTAAAAAACCTAAGTTAGGGGGCGAGAAAAGGCCCATATGGCCAATAGGCGATGTTTGAAACGATTTTATAAAGTTTACAGTTCGATTAATAAGAAATCTTTGATTTTGATGGACAGCAAATGAAGTCCTGATTCCTAAATGGTATCTTGGTGTAAAATCTGATACAAAATGGCAAAAATATCCTTAAAAACTTAAGCAAAAGGATGAGAAAATGAGTTTTTGAGAAATGTCCACTTTCCGTATTTTGAAAATCTAAAATTTCCATTTTTGGAACAGTTTTATTGGAATATCTGAGCTACTTCGCAACCGATTTTAAAACAAAATGCCATTTTTTCGAGTATTCTTCGAGTACTATTTATTTATCGTATATGTATCAAGCGTTTTCCTTAAAAAACCTAAGTTAGGGGGCGAGAAAAGGCCCATATGGCCAATAGGCGATGTTTGAAACGACTTTATAAAGTTTACAGTTCGATTAACTAAATTTTTTTTGTTTAGTTTCTCGCATTCTTTGATGCAGATCGAAGCAGATTGAAGCCCTGATTCGTGAATGGTATTTGGTTTTGTTATAGGTTTGAAATCGATAAAAATATACGCTGTTAAATGGTTAAAAAAGTCATTTTTGACAAATGTGACCATTCCGTATTTGAAATTCAAAACGAATTCAATTTATCGATTAATAGGACCATAACTTAGTATGTTCACCTCCAATCGGCAAAAGTTATACCTTAACGATCTCGTATCTTCGAGTACTATTTATTTATCGTATATGTATCAAGCGTTTTCCTTAAAAAACCTAAGTTAGGGGGCGAGAAAAGGCCCATATGGCCAATAGGCGATGTTTGAAACGATTTTATAAAGTTTACAGTTCGATTAATAAGAAATCTTTGATTTTGATGGACAGCAAATGAAGTCCTGATTCCTAAATGGTATCTTGGTGTAAAATCTGATACAAAATGGCAAAAATATCCTTAAAAACTTAAGCAAAAGGATGAGAAAATGAGTTTTTGAGAAATGTCCACTTTCCGTATTTTGAAAATCTAAAATTTCCATTTTTGGAACAGTTTTATTGGAATATCTGAGCTAATTCGCAACCGATTTTAAAACAAAATGCCATTTTTTCGGGTATTCTTCGAGTACTATTTATTTATCGTATATGTATCAAGCGTTTTCCTTAAAAAACCTAAGTTAGGGGGCGAGAAAAGGCCCATATGGCCAATAGGCGATGTTTGAAACGATTTTATAAAGTTTACAGTTCGATTAATAAGAAATCTTTGATTTTGATGGACAGCAAATGAAGTCCTGATTCCTAAATGGTATCTTGGTGTAAAATCTGATACAAAATGGCAAAAATATCCTTAAAAACTTAAGCAAAAGGATGAGAAAATGAGTTTTTGAGAAATGTCCACTTTCCGTATTTTGAAAATCTAAAATTTCCATTTTTGGAACAGTTTTATTGGAATATCTGAGCTAATTCGCAACCGATTTTAAAACAAAATGCCATTTTTTATTCAGGGCTTCAATCTTCTTTTACCTGCATCCAAAGATATAATATATCGAGCAAAAAAAATTGTATCGTTTTTTGAAAAAAATGATGATGGTACCCCTTTCAAAATTTTGAAAAATCGGATAAATTTTTTTTGTTTAGTTTCTCGCAATCTTTGATGCAGATCGAAGCAGACTGAAGCCCTGATTCGTGAATGGTATTTTGTTTTGACATCGATTTGAAATCGATAAAAATATACGCTGTTAAATGGTTAAAAAAGTCATTTTTTGACAAATGTGACCATTCCGTATTTGAAATTAAAAACGTATTCAATTTATCGATTAATAGGACCATAACTTAGTTTGTTCACCTCCAATCGGCAAAAGTTATACCTTAACGATCTCGTATCTTCGAGTACTATTTATTTATCGTATATGTATCAAGCGTTTTCCTTAAAAAACCTAAGTTAGGGGGCGAGAAAAGGCCCATATGGCCAATAGGCGATGTTTGAAACGACTTTATAAAGTTTACAGTTCGATTAATAAGAAATCTTTGATTTTGATGGACAGCATATGAAGTCCCGATTTCTAAATGGTATCTTGGTGTAAAATCTGATACAAAATGGCAAAAATATCCTTAAAAACTTAAGCAAAAGGATGAGAAAATGAGTTTTTGAGAAATGTCCACTTTCCGTATTTTGAAAATCTAAAATTTCCATTTTTGGAACAGTTTTATTGGAATATCTGAGCTAATTCGCAACCGATTTTAAAACAAAATGCCATTTTTTCGAGTATTCTTCGAGTACTATTTATTTATGGTATATGTATCAAGCGTTTTCCTTAAAAAACCTAAGTTAGGGGGCGAGAAAAGGCCCATATGGCCAATAGGCGATGTTTGAAACGACTTTATAAAGTTTACAGTTCGATTAATAAGAAATCTTTGATTTTGATGGACAGCAAATGAAGTCCCGATTTCTAAATGGTATCTTGGTGTAAAATCTGATAAAAATTGGCAAAAATATCCTTAAAAACTTAAGCAAAAGGATGAGAAAATGAGTTTTTGAGAAATGTCCACTTTCCGTATTTTGAAAATCTAAAATTTCCATTTTTGGAACAGTTTTATTGGAATATCTGAGCTAATTCGCAACCGATTTTAAAACAAAATGCCATTTTTTATTCAGGGCTTCAATCTTCTTTTACCTGCATCCAAAGATATAATATATCGAGCAAAAAAAATTGTATCGTTTTTTGAAAAAAATGATGATGGTACCCCTTTCAAAATTTTGAAAAATCGGATAAATTTTTTTTGTTTAGTTTCTCGCATTCTTTGATGCAGATCGAAGCAGACTGAAGCCCTGATTCGTGAATGGTATTTTGTTTTGACATCGATTTGAAATCGATAAAAATATACGCTGTTAAATGGTTAAAAAAGTCATTTTTTGACAAATGTGACCATTCCGTATTTGAAATTCAAAACGTATTCAATTTATCGATTAATAGGACCATAACTTAGTTTGTTCACCTCCAATCGGCAAAAGTTATACCTTAACGATCTCGTATCTTCGAGTACTATTTATTTATCGTATATGTATCAAGCGTTTTCCTTAAAAAACCTAAGTTAGGGGGCGAGAAAAGGCCCATATGGCCAATAGGCGATGTTTGAAACGATTTTATAAAGTTTACAGTTCGATTAATAAGAAATCTTTGATTTTGATGGACAGCAAATGAAGTCCTGATTCCTAAATGGTATCTTGGTGTAAAATCTGATACAAAATGGCAAAAATATCCTTAAAAACTTAAGCAAAAGGATGAGAAAATGAGTTTTTTGAGAAATGTCCACTTTCCGTATTTTGAAAATCTAAAATTTCCATTTTTGGAACAGTTTTATTGGAATATCTGAGCTAATTCGCAACCGATTTTAAAACAAAATGCCATTTTTTCGGGTATTCTTCGAGTACTATTTATTTATCGTATATGTATCAAGCGTTTTCCTTAAAAAACCTAAGTTAGGGGGCGAGAAAAGGCCCATATGGCCAATAGGCGATGTTTGAAACGATTTTATAAAGTTTACAGTTCGATTAATAAGAAATCTTTGATTTTGATGGACAGCAAATGAAGTCCTGATTCCTAAATGGTATCTTGGTGTAAAATCTGATACAAAATGGCAAAAATATCCTTAAAAACTTAAGCAAAAGGATGAGAAAATGAGTTTTTGAGAAATGTCCACTTTCCGTATTTTGAAAATCTAAAATTTCCATTTTTGGAACAGTTTTATTGGAATATCTGAGCTACTTCGCAACCGATTTTAAAACAAAATGCCATTTTTTCGAGTATTCTTCGAGTACTATTTATTTATCGTATATGTATCAAGCGTTTTCCTTAAAAAACCTAAGTTAGGGGGCGAGAAAAGGCCCATATGGCCAATAGGCGATGTTTGAAACGACTTTATAAAGTTTACAGTTCGATTAACTAAATTTTTTTTGTTTAGTTTCTCGCATTCTTTGATGCAGATCGAAGCAGATTGAAGCCCTGATTCGTGAATGGTATTTGGTTTTGTTATAGGTTTGAAATCGATAAAAATATACGCTGTTAAATGGTTAAAAAAGTCATTTTTGACAAATGTGACCATTCCGTATTTGAAATTCAAAACGAATTCAATTTATCGATTAATAGGACCATAACTTAGTATGTTCACCTCCAATCGGCAAAAGTTATACCTTAACGATCTCGTATCTTCGAGTACTATTTATTTATCGTATATGTATCAAGCGTTTTCCTTAAAAAACCTAAGTTAGGGGGCGAGAAAAGGCCCATATGGCCAATAGGCGATGTTTGAAACGATTTTATAAAGTTTACAGTTCGATTAATAAGAAATCTTTGATTTTGATGGACAGCAAATGAAGTCCCGATTCCTAAATGGTATCTTTGTGTAAAATCTGATACAAAATGGCAAAAATATCCTTAAAAACTTAAGCAAAAGGATGAGAAAATGAGTTTTTGAGAAATGTCCACTTTCCGTATTTTGAAAATCTAAAATTTCCATTTTTGGAACAGTTTTATTGGAATATCTGAGCTAATTCGCAACCGATTTTAAAACAAAATGCCATTTTTTATTCAGGGCTTCAATCTTCTTTTACCTGCATCCAAGGATATAATATATCGAGCAAAAAAAATTTTATCGTTTTTTGAAAAAAATGATGATGGTACCCCTTTCAAAATTTTGAAAAATCGGATAAATTTTTTTGTTTAGTTTCTCGCATTCTTTGATGCAGATCGAAGCAGACTGAAGCCCTGATTCGTGAATGGTATTTTGTTTTGACATCGGTTTGAAATCGATAAAAATATACGCTGTTAAATGGTTAAAAAAGTCATTTTTTGACAAATGTGACCATTCCGTATTTGAAATTCAAAACGTATTCAATTTATCAATTAATAGGACCATAACTTAGGTTGTTCACCTCCAATCGGCAAAAGTTATACCTTTACGATCTCGTATCTTCGAGTACTATTTATTTATTGTATATGTATCAAGCGTTTTCCTTAAAAAATCTAAGTTAGGGGGCGAGAAAAGGCCCATATGGCCAATAGGCGATGTTTGAAACGACTTTATAAAGTTTACAGTTCGATTAATAAGAAATCTTTGATTTTGATGGACAGCAAATGAAGTCCCAATTCCTAAATGGTATCTTTGTGTAAAATCTGATACAAAATGGCAAAAATATCCTTAAAAACTTAAGCAAAAGGATGAGAAAATGAGTTTTTGAGAAATGTCCACTTTCCGTATTTTGAAAATCTAAAATTTCCATTTTTGGAACAGTTTTATTGGAATATCTGAGCTAATTCGCAACCGATTTTAAAACAAAATGCCATTTTTTATTCAGGGCTTCAATCTTCTTTTACCTGCATCCAAAGATATAATATATCGAGCAAAAAAAATTTTATCGTTTTTTGAAAAAAATGATGATGGTACCCCTTTCAAAATTTTGAAAAATCGGATAAATTTTTTTTGTTTAGTTTCTCGCAATCTTTGATGCAGATCGAAGCAGACTGAAGCCCTGATTCGTGAATGGTATTTGGTTTTGTTATAGGTTTGAAATCGATAAAAATATACGCTGTTAAATGGTTAAAAAAGTCATTTTTTGACAAATGTGACCATTCCGTATTTGAAATTAAAAACGTATTCAATTTATCGATTAATAGGACCATAACTTAGTTTGTTCACCTCCAATCGGCAAAAGTTATACCTTAACGATCTCGTATCTTCGAGTACTATTTATTTATCGTATATGTATCAAGCGTTTTCCTTAAAAAACCTAAGTTAGGGGGCGAGAAAAGGCCCATATGGCCAATAGGCGATGTTTGAAACGATTTTATAAAGTTTACAGTTCGATTAATAAGAAATCTTTGATTTTGATGGACAGCATATGAAGTCCCGATTTCTAAATGGTATCTTGGTGTAAAATCTGATACAAAATGGCAAAAATATCCTTAAAAACTTAAGCAAAAGGATGAGAAAATGAGTTTTTGAGAAATGTCCACTTTCCGTATTTTGAAAATCTAAAATTTCCATTTTTGGAACAGTTTTATTGGAATATCTGAGCTAATTCGCAACCGATTTTAAAACAAAATGCCATTTTTTCGAGTATTCTTCGAGTACTATTTATTTATCGTATATGTATCAAGCGTTTTCCTTAAAAAACCTAAGTTAGGGGGCGAGAAAAGGCCCATATGGCCAATAGGCGATGTTTGAAACGATTTTATAAAGTTTACAGTTCGATTAATAAGAAATCTTTGATTTTGATGGACAGCAAATGAAGTCCTGATTCCTAAATGGTATCTTGGTGTAAAATCTGATACAAAATGGCAAAAATATCCTTAAAAACTTAAGCAAAAGGATGAGAAAATGAGTTTTTGAGAAATGTCCACTTTCCGTATTTTGAAAATCTAAAATTTCCATTTTTGGAACAGTTTTATTGGAATATCTGAGCTACTTCGCAACCGATTTTAAAACAAAATGCCATTTTTTCGAGTATTCTTCGAGTACTATTTATTTATCGTATATGTATCAAGCGTTTTCCTTAAAAAACCTAAGTTAGGGGGCGAGAAAAGGCCCATATGGCCAATAGGCGATGTTTGAAATGATTTTATAATGTTTACAGTTCGATTAATAAAAAATCTTTGGTTATGATGGACAGCAAATGAAGTCCCGATTCCTAAATGGTATCTTAGTGTAAAATCTGATACAAAATGGCAAAAATATCCTTAAAAACTTAAGCAAAAAGGATGAGAAAATGAGTTTTTTAGAAATGTCCACTTTCCGTATTTTGAAAATCTAAAATTTCCATTTTTGGAACAGTTTTATTGGAATATCTGAGCTAATTCGCAACCGATTTTAAAACAAAATGCCATTTTTTCGAGTATTCTTCGAGTACTATTTATTTATCGTATATGTATCAAGCGTTTTCCTTAAAAAACCTAAGTTAGGGGGCGAGAAAAGGCCCATATGGCCAATAGGCTATGTTTGAAATGATTTTATAATGTTTACAGTTCGATTAATAAGAAATCTTTGGTTATGATGGACAGCAAATGAAGTCCCGATTCCTAAATGGTATCTTGGTGTAAAATCTGATACAAAATGGCAAAAATATCCTTAAAAACTTAAGCAAAAGGATGAGAAAATGAGTTTTTGAGAAATGTCCACTTTCCGTATTTTGAAAATCTAAAATTTCCATTTTTGGAACAGTTTTATTGGAATATCTGAGCTAATTCGCAACCGATTTTAAAACAAAATGCCATTTTTTCGAGTATTCATCGAGTACTATTTATTTATCGTATATGTATCAAGCGTTTTCCTTAAAAAACCTAAGTTAGGGGGCGAGAAAAGGCCCATATGGCCAATAGGCGATGTTTGAAACGACTTTATAAAGTTTACAGTTCGATTAACTAAATTTTTTTTGTTTAGTTTCTCGCATTCTTTGATGCAGATCGAAGCAGATTGAAGCCCTGATTCGTGAATGGTATTTGGTTTTGTTATAGGTTTGAAATCGATAAAAATATACGCTGTTAAATGGTTAAAAAAGTCATTTTTTGACAAATGTGACCATTCCGTATTTGAAATTCAAAACGAATTCAATTTATCGATTAATAGGACCATAACTTAGTATGTTCACCTCCAATCGGCAAAAGTTATACCTTAACGATCTCGTATCTTCGAGTACTATTTATTTATCGTATATGTATCAAGCGTTTTCCTTAAAAAACCTAAGTTAGGGGGCGAGAAAAGGCCCATATGGCCAATAGGCGATGTTTGAAACGATTTTATAAAGTTTACAGTTCGATTAATAAGAAATCTTTGATTTTGATGGACAGCAAATGAAGTCCCGATTCCTAAATGGTATCTTTGTGTAAAATCTGATACAAAATGGCAAAAATATCCTTAAAAACTTAAGCAAAAGGATGAGAAAATGAGTTTTTGAGAAATGTCCACTTTCCGTATTTTGAAAATCTAAAATTTCCATTTTTGGAACAGTTTTATTGGAATATCTGAGCTAATTCGCAACCGATTTTAAAACAAAATGCCATTTTTTCGAGTATTCTTCGAGTACTATTTATTTATCGTATATGTATCAAGCGTTTTCCTTAAAAAACCTAAGTTAGGGGGCGAGAAAAGGCCCATATGGCCAATAGGCGATGTTTGAAACGACTTTATAAAGTTTACAGTTCGATTAATAAGAAATCTTTGATTTTGATGGACAGCATATGAAGTCCCGATTTCTAAATGGTATCTTGGTGTAAAATCTGATACAAAATGGCAAAAATATCCTTAAAAACTTAAGCAAAAGGATGAGAAAATGAGTTTTTGAGAAATGTCCACTTTCCGTATTTTGAAAATCTAAAATTTCCATTTTTGGAACAGTTTTATTGGAATATCTGAGCTAATTCGCAACCGATTTTAAAACAAAATGCCATTTTTTCGAGTATTCTTCGAGTACTATTTATTTATCGTATATGTATCAAGCGTTTTCCTTAAAAAACCTAAGTTAGGGGGCGAGAAAAGGCCCATATGGCCAATAGGCGATGTTTGAAACGACTTTATAAAGTTTACAGTTCGATTAATAAGAAATCTTTGATTTTGATGGACAGCAAATGAAGTCCCGATTTCTAAATGGTATCTTGGTGTAAAATCTGATAAAAATTGGCAAAAATATCCTTAAAAACTTAAGCAAAAGGATGAGAAAATGAGTTTTTGAGAAATGTCCACTTTCCGTATTTTGAAAATCTAAAATTTCCATTTTTGGAACAGTTTTATTGGAATATCTGAGCTAATTCGCAACCGATTTTAAAACAAAATGCCATTTTTTATTCAGGGCTTCAATCTTCTTTTACCTGCATCCAAAGATATAATATATCGAGCAAAAAAAATTGTATCGTTTTTTGAAAAAATGATGATGGTACCCCTTTCAAAATTTTGAAAAATCGGATAAATTTTTTTTGTTTAGTTTCTCGCATTCTTTGATGCAGATCGAAGCAGACTGAAGCCCTGATTCGTGAATGGTATTTTGTTTTGACATCGATTTGAAATCGATAAAAATATACGCTGTTAAATGGTTAAAAAAGTCATTTTTTGACAAATGTGACCATTCCGTATTTGAAATTCAAAACGTATTCAATTTATCGATTAATAGGACCATAACTTAGTTTGTTCACCTCCAATCGGCAAAAGTTATACCTTAACGATCTCGTATCTTCGAGTACTATTTATTTATCGTATATGTATCAAGCGTTTTCCTTAAAAAACCTAAGTTAGGGGGCGAGAAAAGGCCCATATGGCCAATAGGCGATGTTTGAAACGATTTTATAAAGTTTACAGTTCGATTAATAAGAAATCTTTGATTTTGATGGACAGCAAATGAAGTCCTGATTCCTAAATGGTATCTTGGTGTAAAATCTGATACAAAATGGCAAAAATATCCTTAAAAACTTAAGCAAAAGGATGAGAAAATGAGTTTTTGAGAAATGTCCACTTTCCGTATTTTGAAAATCTAAAATTTCCATTTTTGGAACAGTTTTATTGGAATATCTGAGCTAATTCGCAACCGATTTTAAAACAAAATGCCATTTTTTCGAGTATTCTTCGAGTACTATTTATTTATCGTATATGTATCAAGCGTTTTCCTTAAAAAACCTAAGTTAGGGGGCGAGAAAAGGCCCATATGGCCAATAGGCGATGTTTGAAACGATTTTATAAAGTTTACAGTTCGATTAATAAGAAATCTTTGATTTTGATGGACAGCAAATGAAGTCCTGATTCCTAAATGGTATCTTGGTGTAAAATCTGATACAAAATGGCAAAAATATCCTTAAAAACTTAAGCAAAAGGATGAGAAAATGAGTTTTTGAGAAATGTCCACTTTCCGTATTTTGAAAATCTAAAATTTCCATTTTTGGAATAGTTTTATTGGAATATCTGAGCTAATTCGCAACCGATTTTAAAACAAAATGCCATTTTTTCGAGTATTCTTCGAGTACTATTTATTTATCGTATATGTATCAAGCGTTTTCCTTAAAAAACCTAAGTTAGGGGGCGAGAAAAGGCCCATATGGCCAATAGGCGATGTTTGAAACGATTTTATAAAGTTTACAGTTCGATTAATAAGAAATCTTTGATTTTGATGGACAGCAAATGAAGTCCCGATTCCTAAATGGTATCTTGGTGTAAAATCTGATACAAAATGGCAAAAATATCCTTAAAAACTTAAGCAAAAGGATGAGAAAATGAGTTTTTGAGAAATGTCCACTTTCCGTATTTTGAAAATCTAAAATTTCCATTTTTGGAACAGTTTTATTGGAATATCTGAGCTACTTCGCAACCGATTTTAAAACAAAATGCCATTTTTTCGAGTATTCTTCGAGTACTATTTATTTATCGTATATGTATCAAGCGTTTTCCTTAAAAAACCTAAGTTAGGGGGCGAGAAAAGGCCCATATGGCCAATAGGCGATGTTTGAAACGACTTTATAAAGTTTACAGTTCGATTAACTAAATTTTTTTTGTTTAGTTTCTCGCATTCTTTGATGCAGATCGAAGCAGATTGAAGCCCTGATTCGTGAATGGTATTTGGTTTTGTTATAGGTTTGAAATCGATAAAAATATACGCTGTTAAATGGTTAAAAAAGTCATTTTTTGACAAATGTGACCATTCCGTATTTGAAATTCAAAACGAATTCAATTTATCGATTAATAGGACCATAACTTAGTATGTTCACCTCCAATCGGCAAAAGTTATACCTTAACGATCTCGTATCTTCGAGTACTATTTATTTATCGTATATGTATCAAGCGTTTTCCTTAAAAAACCTAAGTTAGGGGGCGAGAAAAGGCCCATATGGCCAATAGGCGATGTTTGAAACGATTTTATAAAGTTTACAGTTCGATTAATAAGAAATCTTTGATTTTGATGGACAGCAAATGAAGTCCTGATTCCTAAATGGTATCTTGGTGTAAAATCTGATACAAAATGGCAAAAATATCCTTAAAAACTTAAGCAAAAGGATGAGAAAATGAGTTTTTGAGAAATGTCCACTTTCCGTATTTTGAAAATCTAAAATTTCCATTTTTGGAACAGTTTTATTGGAATATCTGAGCTAATTCGCAACCGATTTTAAAACAAAATGCCATTTTTTATTCAGGGCTTCAATCTTCTTTTACCTGCATCCAAAGATATAATATATCGAGCAAAAAAAATTTTATCGTTTTTTGAAAAAAATGATGATGGTACCCCTTTCAAAATTTTGAAAAATCGGATAAATTTTTTTTGTTTAGTTTCTCGCATTCTTTGATGCAGATCGAAGCAGACTGAAGCCCTGATTCGTGAATGGTATTTTGTTTTGACATCGGTTTGAAATCGATAAAAATATACGCTGTTAAATGGTTAAAAAAGTCATTTTTTGACAAATGTGACCATTCCGTATTTGAAATTCAAAACGTATTCAATTTATCAATTAATAGGACCATAACTTAGGTTGTTCACCTCCAATCGGCAAAAGTTATACCTTTACGATCTCGTATCTTCGAGTACTATTTATTTATTGTATATGTATCAAGCGTTTTCCTTAAAAAATCTAAGTTAGGGGGCGAGAAAAGGCCCATATGGCCAATAGGCGATGTTTGAAACGACTTTATAAAGTTTACAGTTCGATTAATAAGAAATCTTTGATTTTGATGGACAGCAAATGAAGTCCCGATTCCTAAATGGTATCTTTGTGTAAAATCTGATACAAAATGGCAAAAATATCCTTAAAAACTTAAGCAAAAGGATGAGAAAATGAGTTTTTGAGAAATGTCCACTTTCCGTATTTTGAAAATCTAAAATTTCCATTTTTGGAACAGTTTTATTGGAATATCTGAGCTAATTCGCAACCGATTTTAAAACAAAATGCCATTTTTTATTCAGGGCTTCAATCTTCTTTTACCTGCATCCAAAGATATAATATATCGAGCAAAAAAAATTTTATCGTTTTTTGAAAAAAATGATGATGGTACCCCTTTCAAAATTTTGAAAAATCGGATAAATTTTTTTGTTTAGTTTCTCGCAATCTTTGATGCAGATCGAAGCAGACTGAAGCCCTGATTCGTGAATGGTATTTGGTTTTGTTATAGGTTTGAAATCGATAAAAATATACGCTGTTAAATGGTTAAAAAAGTCATTTTTTGACAAATGTGACCATTCCGTATTTGAAATTAAAAACGTATTCAATTTATCGATTAATAGGACCATAACTTAGTTTGTTCACCTCCAATCGGCAAAAGTTATACCTTAACGATCTCGTATCTTCGAGTACTATTTATTTATCGTATATGTATCAAGCGTTTTCCTTAAAAAACCTAAGTTAGGGGGCGAGAAAAGGCCCATATGGCCAATAGGCGATGTTTGAAACGATTTTATAAAGTTTACAGTTCGATTAATAAGAAATCTTTGATTTTGATGGACAGCATATGAAGTCCCGATTTCTAAATGGTATCTTGGTGTAAAATCTGATACAAAATGGCAAAAATATCCTTAAAAACTTAAGCAAAAGGATGAGAAAATGAGTTTTTGAGAAATGTCCACTTTCCGTATTTTGAAAATCTAAAATTTCCATTTTTGGAACAGTTTTATTGGAATATCTGAGCTAATTCGCAACCGATTTTAAAACAAAATGCCATTTTTTCGAGTATTCTTCGAGTACTATTTATTTATCGTATATGTATCAAGCGTTTTCCTTAAAAAACCTAAGTTAGGGGGCGAGAAAAGGCCCATATGGCCAATAGGCGATGTTTGAAACGATTTTATAAAGTTTACAGTTCGATTAATAAGAAATCTTTGATTTTGATGGACAGCATATGAAGTCCCGATTTCTAAATGGTATCTTGGTGTAAAATCTGATACAAAATGGCAAAAATATCCTTAAAAACTTAAGCAAAAGGATGAGAAAATGAGTTTTTGAGAAATGTCCACTTTCCGTATTTTGAAAATCTAAAATTTCCATTTTTGGAACAGTTTTATTGGAATATCTGAGCTAATTCGCAACCGATTTTAAAACAAAATGCCATTTTTTCGAGTATTCTTCGAGTACTATTTATTTATCGTATATGTATCAAGCGTTTTCCTTAAAAAACCTAAGTTAGGGGGCGAGAAAAGGCCCATATGGCCAATAGGCGATGTTTGAAACGATTTTATAAAGTTTACAGTTCGATTAATAAGAAATCTTTGATTTTGATGGACAGCAAATGAAGTCCTGATTCCTAAATGGTATCTTGGTGTAAAATCTGATACAAAATGGCAAAAATATCCTTAAAAACTTAAGCAAAAGGATGAGAAAATGAGTTTTTGAGAAATGTCCACTTTCCGTATTTTGAAAATCTAAAATTTCCATTTTTTGAATAGTTTTATTGGAATATCTGAGCTAATTCGCAACCGATTTTAAAACAAAATGCCATTTTTTCGAGTATTCTTCGAGTACTATTTATTTATCGTATATGTATCCAGCGTTTTCCTTAAAAAACCTAAGTTAGGGGGCGAGAAAAGGCCCATATGGCCAATAGGCGATGTTTGAAATGATTTTATAATGTTTACAGTTCGATTAATAAGAAATCTTTGGTTATGATGGACAGCAAATGAAGTCCCGATTCCTAAATGGTATCTTGGTGTAAAATCTGATACAAAATGGCAAAAATATCCTTAAAAACTTAAGCAAAAGGATGAGAAAATGAGTTTTTGAGAAATGTCCACTTTCCGTATTTTGAAAATCTAAAATTTCCATTTTTGGAACAGTTTTATTGGAATATCTGAGCTACTTCGCAACCGATTTTAAAACAAAATGCCATTTTTTCGAGTATTCTTCGAGTACTATTTATTTATCGTATATGTATCCAGCGTTTTCCTTAAAAAACCTAAGTTAGGGGGGCGAGAAAAGGCCCATATGGCCAATAGGCTATGTTTGAAATGATTTTATAATGTTTACAGTTCGATTAATAAGAAATCTTTGGTTATGATGGACAGCAAATGAAGTCCCGATTCCTAAATGGTATCTTTGTGTAAAATCTGATACAAAATGGCAAAAATATCCTTAAAAACTTAAGCAAAAGGATGAGAAAATGAGTTTTTGAGAAATGTCCACTTTCCGTATTTTGAAAATCTAAAATTTCCATTTTTGGAACAGTTTTATTGGAATATCTGAGCTAATTCGCAACCGATTTTAAAACAAAATGCCATTTTTTCGAGTATTCTTCGAGTACTATTTATTTATCGTATATGTATCAAGCGTTTTCCTTAAAAAACCTAAGTTAGGGGGCGAGAAAAGGCCCATATGGCCAATAGGCGATGTTTGAAACGACTTTATAAAGTTTACAGTTCGATTAACTAAATTTTTTTTGTTTAGTTTCTCGCATTCTTTGATGCAGATCGAAGCAGATTGAAGCCCTGATTCGTGAATGGTATTTGGTTTTGTTATAGGTTTGAAATCGATAAAAATATACGCTGTTAAATGGTTAAAAAAGTCATTTTTTGACAAATGTGACCATTCCGTATTTGAAATTCAAAACGAATTCAATTTATCGATTAATAGGACCATAACTTAGTATGTTCACCTCCAATCGGCAAAAGTTATACCTTAACGATCTCGTATCTTCGAGTACTATTTATTTATCGTATATGTATCAAGCGTTTTCCTTAAAAAACCTAAGTTAGGGGGCGATAAAAGGCCCATATGGCCAATAGGCGATGTTTGAAACGATTTTATTAAGTTTACAGTTCGATTAATAAGAAATCTTTGATTTTGATGGACAGCAAATGAAGTCCCGATTCCTAAATGGTATCTTTGTGTAAAATCTGATACAAAATGGCAAAAATATCCTTAAAAACTTAAGCAAAAGGATGAGAAAATGAGTTTTTGAGAAATGTCCACTTTCCGTATTTTGAAAATCTAAAATTTCCATTTATGGAACAGTTTTATTGGAATATCTGAGCTAATTCGCAACCGATTTTAAAACAAAATGCCATTTTTTCGAGTATTCTTCGAGTACTATTTATTTATCGTATATGTATCAAGCGTTTTCCTTAAAAAACCTAAGTTAGAGGGCGAGAAAAGGCCCATATGGCCAATAGGCGATGTTTGAAACGACTTTATAAAGTTTACAGTTCGATTAACTAAATTTTTTTTGTTTAGTTTCTCGCATTCTTTGATGCAGATCGAAGCAGATTGAAGCCCTGATTCGTGAATGGCATTTGGTTTTGTTATAGGTTTGAAATCGATAAAAATATACGCTGTTAAATGGTTAAAAAAGTTATTTTTTGACAAATGTGACCATTCCGTATTTGAAATTCAAAACGAATTCAATTTATCGATTAATAGGACCATAACTTAGTATGTTCACCTCCAATCGGCAAAAGTTATACCTTAACGATCTCGTATCTTCGAGTACTATTTATTTATCGTATATGTATCAAGCGTTTTCCTTAAAAAACCTAAGTTAGGGGGCGAGAAAAGGCCCATATGGCCAATAGGCGATGTTTGAAACGACTTTATAAAGTTTACAGTTCGATTAATAAGAAATCTTTGATTTTGATGGACAGCAAATGAAGTCCCGATTCCTAAATGGTATCTTTGTGTAAAATCTGATACAAAATGGCAAAAATATCCTTAAAAACTTAAGCAAAAGGATGAGAAAATGAGTTTTTGAGAAATGTCCACTTTCCGTATTTTGAAAATCTAAAATTTCCATTTTTGGAACAGTTTTATTGGAATATCTGAGCTAATTCGCAACCGATTTTAAAACAAAATGCCATTTTTTCGAGTATTCTTCGAGTACTATTTATTTATCGTATATGTATCAAGCGTTTTCCTTAAAAAACCTAAGTTAGGGGGCGAGAAAAGGCCCATATGGCCAATAGGCGATGTTTGAAACGACTTTATAAAGTTTACAGTTCGATTAACTAAATTTTTTTTGTTTAGTTTCTCGCATTCTTTGATGCAGATCGAAGCAGACTGAAGCCCTGATTCGTGAATGGTATTTTGTTTTGACATCGGTTTGAAATCGATTAAAATATACGCTGTTAAATGGTTAAAAAAGTCATTTTTTGACAAATGTGACCATTCCGTATTTGAAATTCAAAACGTATTCAATTTATCGATTAATAGGACCATAACTTAGTTTGTTCACCTGCAATCGGCAAAAGTTATACCTTTACGATCTCGTATCTTCGAGTACTATTTATTTATCGTATATGTATCAAGCGTTTTCCTTAAAAAAACCTAAGTTAGGGGGCGAGAAAAGGCCCATATGGCCAATAGGCGATGTTTGAAACGACTTTATAAAGTTTACAGTTCGATTAATAAGAAATCTTTGATTTTGATGGACAGCAAATGAAGTCCCGATTCCTAAATGGTATCTTTGTGTAAAATCTGATACAAAATGGCAAAAATATCCTTAAAAACTTAAGCAAAAGGATGAGAAAATGAGTTTTTGAGAAATGTCCACTTTCCGTATTTTGAAAATCTAAAATTTCCATTTTTGGAACAGTTTTATTGGAATATCTGAGCTAATTCGCAACCGATTTTAAAACAAAATGCCATTTTTTCGAGTATTCTTCGAGTACTATTTATTTATCGTATATGTATCAAGCGTTTTCCTTAAAAAACCTAAGTTAGGGGGCGAGAAAAGGCCCATATGGCCAATAGGCGATGTTTGAAACGATTTTATAAAGTTTACAGTTCGATTAATAAGAAATCTTTGATTTTGATGGACAGCAAATGAAGTCCCGATTCCTAAATGGTATCTTGGTGTAAAATCTGATACAAAATGGCAAAAATATCCTTAAAAACTTAAGCAAAAGGATGAGAAAATGAGTTTTTGAGAAATGTCCACTTTCCGTATTTTGAAAATCTGAAATTTCCATTTTTGGAACAGTTTTATTGGAATATCTGAGCTAATTCGCAACCGATTTTAAAACAAAATGCCATTTTTTCGAGTATTCTTCGAGTACTATTTATTTATCGTATATGTATCAAGCGTTTTCCTTAAAAAACCTAAGTTAGGGGGCGAGAAAAGGCCCATATGGCCAATAGGCGATGTTTGAAACGACTTTATAAAGTTTACAGTTCGATTAATAAGAAATCTTTGATTATGATGGACAGCAAATGAAGTCCCGATTCCTGAATGGTATCTTGGTGTAAAATCTGATACAAAATGGCAAAAATATCCTTAAAAACTTAAGCCAAAGGATGAGAAAATAATTTTTTGAGAAATGTCCACTTTCCGTATTTTGCAAAATCTAAAATTTCCATTTTTGGAACAGTTTTATTGGAATATCTGAGCTAATTCGCAACCGATTTTAAAACAAAATGCCATGTTTTATTCAGGGCTTCAATCTTCTTTTACCTGCATCCAAAGATATAATATATCGAGCAAAAAAAATTTTATCGTTTTTTGAAAAAAATGATGATGGTACCCCTTTCAAAATTTTGAAAAATCGGATAAATTTTTTTTGTTTAGTTTCTCGCATTCTTTGATGCAGATCGAAGCAGATTGAAGCCCTGATTCGTGAATGGCATTTGGTTTTGTTATAGGTTTGAAATCGATAAAAATATACGCTGTTAAATGGTTAAAAAAGTCATTTTTTGACAAATGTGACCATTCCGTATTTGAAATTCAAAACGTATTCAATTTATCGATTAATAGGACCATAACTTAGTTTGTTCACCTGCAATCGGCAAAAGTTATACCTTTACGATCTCGTATCTTCGAGTACTATTTATTTATCGTATATGTATCAAGCGTTTTCCTTAAAAAACCTAAGTTAGGGGGCGAGAAAAGGCCCATATGGCCAATAGGCGATGTTTGAAACAATTTTATAAAGTTTACAGTTCGATTAATAAGAAATCTTTGATTTTGATGGACAGCAAATGAAGTCCCGATTCCTAAATGGTATCTTTGTGTAAAATCTGATACAAAATGGCAAAAATATCCTTAAAAACTTAAGCAAAAGGATGAGAAAATGAGTTTTTGAGAAATGTCCACTTTCCGTATTTTGAAAATCTAAAATTTCCATTTTTGGAACAGTTTTATTGGAATATCTGAGCTAATTCGCAACCGATTTTAAAACAAAATGCCATTTTTTCGAGTATTCTTCGAGTACTATTTATTTATCGTATATGTATCAAGCGTTTTCCTTAAAAAACCTAAGTTAGGGGGCGAGAAAAGGCCCATATGGCCAATAGGCGATGTTTGAAACGATTTTATAAAGTTTACAGTTCGATTAATAAGAAATCTTTGATTTTGATGGACAGCAAATGAAGTCCCGATTCCTAAATGGTATCTTGGTGTAAAATCTGATACAAAATGGCAAAAATATCCTTAAAAACTTAAGCAAAAGGATGAGAAAATGAGTTTTTGAGAAATGTCCACTTTCCGTATTTTGAAAATCTGAAATTTCCATTTTTGGAACAGTTTTATTGGAATATCTGAGCTAATTCGCAACCGATTTTAAAACAAAATGCCATTTTTTCGAGTATTCTTCGAGTACTATTTATTTATCGTATATGTATCAAGCGTTTTCCTTAAAAAACCTAAGTTAGGGGGCGAGAAAAGGCCCATATGGCCAATAGGCGATGTTTGAAACGACTTTATAAAGTTTACAGTTCGATTAATAAGAAATCTTTGATTATGATGGACAGCAAATGAAGTCCCGATTCCTGAATGGTATCTTGGTGTAAAATCTGATACAAAATGGCAAAAATATCCTTAAAAACTTAAGCCAAAGGATGAGAAAATAATTGTTTGAGAAATGTCCACTTTCCGTATTTTGCAAAATCTAAAATTTCCATTTTTGGAACAGTTTTATTGGAATATCTGAGCTAATTCGCAACCGATTTTAAAACAAAATGCCATGTTTTATTCAGGGCTTCAATCTTCTTTTACCTGCATCCAAAGATATAATATATCGAGCAAAAAAAATTTTATCGTTTTTTGAAAAAAATGATGATGGTACCCCTTTCAAAATTTTGAAAAATCGGATAAATTTTTTTTGTTTAGTTTCTCGCATTCTTTGATGCAGATCGAAGCACACTGAAGCCCTGATTCGTGAATGGTATTTTGTTTTGACATCGGTTTGAAATCGATAAAAAGATACGCTGTTAAATGGTTAAAAAAGTCATTTTTTGACAAATGTGACCATTCCGTATTTGAAATTCAAAACGTATTCAATTTATCGATTAATAGGACCATAACTAAGTTTGTTCACCTGCAATCGGCAAAAGTTATACCTTTACGATCTCGTATCTTCGAGTACTATTTATTTATCGTATATGTATCCAGCGTTTTCCTTAAAAAACCTAAGTTAGGGGGCGAGAAAAGGCCCATATGGCCAATAGGCGATGTTTGAAACGATTTTATAAAGTTTACAGTTCGATTAATAAGAAATCTTTGATTATGATGGACAGCAAATGAAGTCCCGATTCCTGAATGGTATCTTGGTGTAAAATCTGATACAAAATGGCAAAAATATCCTTAAAAACTTAAGAAAAAGGATGAGAAAATGAGTTTTTGAGAAATGTCCACTTTCCGTATTTTGAAAATCTAAAATTTCCATTTTTGGAACAGTTTTATTGGAATATCTGAGCTAATTCGCAACCGATTTTAAAACAAAATGCCATTTTTTCGAGTATTCTTCGAGTACTATTTATTTATTGTATATGTATCAAGCGTTTTCCTTAAAAAACCTAAGTTAGGGGGCGAGAAAAGGTCCATATGGCCAATAGGCGATGTTTGAAACGATTTTATAAAGTTTACAGTTCGATTAATAAGAAATCTTTGATTATGATGGACAGCAAATGAAGTCCCGATTCCTAAATGGTATCTTGGTGTAAAATCTGATACAAAATGGCAAAAATATCCTTAAAAACTTAAGCAACAGGATGAGAAAATGAGTTTTTGAGAAATGTCCACTTTCCGTATTTTGAAAATCTAAAATTTCCATTTTTGGAATAGTTTTATTGGAATATCTGAGCTAATTCGCAACCGATTTTAAAACAAAATGCCATTTTTTATTCAGGGCTTCAATCTTCTTTTACCTGCATCCAAAGATATAATATATCGAGCAAAAAAAATTTTATCGTTTTTTGAAAAAAATGATGATGGTACCCCTTTCAAAATTTTGAAAAATCGGATAAATTTTTTTTGTTTAGTTTCTCGCATTCTTTGATGCAGATCGAAGCAGATTGAAGCCCTGATTCGTGAATGGCATTTGGTTTTGTTATAGGTTTGAAATCGATAAAAATATACGCTGTTAAATGGTTAAAAAAGTCATTTTTTGACAAATGTGACCATTCCGTATTTGAAATTCAAAACGAATTCAATTTATCGATTAATAGGACCATAACTTAGTTTGTTCACCTCCAATCGGCAAAAGTTATACCTTAACGATCTCGTATCTTCGAGTACTATTTATTTATCGTATATGTATCAAGCGTTTTCCTTAAAAAACCTAAGTTAGGGGGCGAGAAAAGGCCCATATGGCCAATAGGCGATGTTTGAAACAATTTTATAAAGTTTACAGTTCGATTAATAAGAAATCTTTGATTTTGATGGACAGCAAATGAAGTCCCGATTCCTAAATGGTATCTTTGTGTAAAATCTGATACAAAATGGCAAAAATATCCTTAAAAACTTAAGCAAAAGGATGAGAAAATGAGTTTTTGAGAAATGTCCACTTTCCGTATTTTGAAAATCTAAAATTTCCATTTTTGAAACAGTTTTATTGGAATATCTGAGCTAATTCGCAACCGATTTTAAAACAAAATGCCATTTTTTCGAGTATTCTTCGAGTACTATTTATTTATCGTATATGTATCAAGCGTTTTCCTTAAAAAACCTAAGTTAGGGGGCGAGAAAAGGCCCATATGGCCAATAGGCGATGTTTGAAACGATTTTATAAAGTTTACAGTTCGATTAATAAGAAATCTTTGATTATGATGGACAGCAAATTAAGTCCCGATTCCTAAATGGTATTTTGATGTAAAATCTGATACAAAATGGCAAAAATATCCTTAAAAACTTAAGCAAAAAGGATGAGAAAATGAGTTTTTTAGAAATGTCCACTTTCCGTATTTTGAAAATCTAAAATTTCCATTTTTGGAACAGTTTTATTGGAATATCTGAGCTAATTCGCAACCGATTTTAAAACAAAATGCCATTTTTTATTCAGGGCTTCAATCTTCTTTTACCTGCATCCAAAGATATAATATATCGAGCAAAAAAAATTTTATCGTTTTTTGAAAAAAATGATGATGGTACCCCTTTCAAAATTTTGAAAAATCGGATAAATTTTTTTTGTTTAGTTTCTCGCATTCTTTGATGCAGATCGAAGCAGATTGAAGCCCTTATTCGTTAATGGTATTTGGTTTTGATATAGGTTTGAAATCGATAAAAATATACGCTGTTAAATGGTTAAAAAAGTCATTTTTTGACAAATGTGACCATTCCGTATTTGAAATTCAAAACGAATTCAATTTATCGATTAATAGGACCATAACTAAGTTTGTTCACCTCCAATCGGCAAAAGTTATACCTTAACGATCTCGTATCTTCGAGTACTATTTATTTATCGTATATGTATCAAGCGTTTTCCTTAAAAAACCTAAGTTAGGGGGCGAGAAAAAGCCCATATGGCCAATAGGCGATGTTTGAAACGATTTTATAAAGTTTACAGTTCGATTAATAAGAAATCTTTGATTTTGATGGACAGCAAATGAAGTCCCGATTCCTAAATGGTATCTTTGTGTAAAATCTGATACAAAATGGCAAAAATATCCTTAAAAACTTAAGAAAAAGGATGAGAAAATGAGTTTTTGAGTAATGTCCACTTTCCGTATTTTGAAAATCTAAAATTTCCATTTTTGGAACAGTTTTATTGGAATATCTGAGCTAATTCGCAACCGATTTTAAAACAAAATGCCATTTTTTCGAGTATTCTTCGAGTACTATTTATTTATCGTATATGTATCAAGCGTTTTCCTTAAAAAACCTAAGTTAGGGGGCGAGAAAAGGCCCATATGGCCAATAGGCGATGTTTGAAACGATTTTATAAAGTTTACAGTTCGATTAATAAGAAATCTTTGATTATGATGGACAGCAAATGAAGTCCCGATTCCTAAATGGTATCTTGGTGTAAAATCTGATACAAAATGGCAAAAATATCCTTAAAAACTTAAGCAAAAGGATAAGAAAATGAGTTTTTGAGAAATGTCCACTTTCCGTATTTTGAAAATCTAAAATTTCCATTTTTGGAACAGTTTTATTGGAATATCTGAGCTACTTCGCAACCGATTTTAAAACAAAATGCCATTTTTTCGAGTATTCTTCGAGTACTATTTATTTATCGTATATGTATCAAGCGTTTTCCTTAAAAAACCTAAGTTAGGGGGCGAGAAAAGGCCCATATGGCCAATAGGCGATGTTTGAAACGACTTTATAAAGTTTACAGTTCGATTAATAAGAAATCTTTGATTTTGATGGACAGCAAATGAAGTCCCGATTCCTAAATGGTATTTTGATGTAAAATCTGATACAAAATGGCAAAAATATCCTTAAAAACTTAAGCAACAGGATGAGAAAATGAGTTTTTGAGAAATGTCCACTTTCCGTATTTTGAAAATCTAAAATTTCCATTTTTGGAATAGTTTTATTGGAATATCTGAGCTAATTCGCAACCGATTTTAAAACAAAATGCCATTTTTTATTCAGGGCTTCAATCTTCTTTTACCTGCATCCAAAGATATAATATATCGAGCAAAAAAAATTTTATCGTTTTTTGAAAAAAATGATGATGGTACCCCTTTCAAAATTTTGAAAAATCGGATAAATTTTTTTTGTTTAGTTTCTCGCATTCTTTGATGCAGATCGAAGCAGATTGAAGCCCTGATTCGTGAATGGCATTTGGTTTTGTTATAGGTTTGAAATCGATAAAAATATACGCTGTTAAATGGTTAAAAAAGTCATTTTTTGACAAATGTGACCATTCCGTATTTGAAATTCAAAACGAATTCAATTTATCGATTAATAGGACCATAACTTAGTTTGTTCACCTCCAATCGGCAAAAGTTATACCTTAACGATCTCGTATCTTCGAGTACTATTTATTTATCGTATATGTATCAAGCGTTTTCCTTAAAAAACCTAAGTTAGGGGGCGAGAAAAGGCCCATATGGCCAATAGGCGATGTTTGAAACAATTTTATAAAGTTTACAGTTCGATTAATAAGAAATCTTTGATTTTGATGGACAGCAAATGAAGTCCCGATTCCTAAATGGTATCTTTGTGTAAAATCTGATACAAAATGGCAAAAATATCCTTAAAAACTTAAGCAAAAGGATGAGAAAATGAGTTTTTGAGAAATGTCCACTTTCCGTATTTTGAAAATCTAAAATTTCCATTTTTGGAACAGTTTTATTGGAATATCTGAGCTAATTCGCAACCGATTTTAAAACAAAATGCCATTTTTTCGAGTATTCTTCGAGTACTATTTATTTATCGTATATGTATCAAGCGTTTTCCTTAAAAAACCTAAGTTAGGGGGCGAGAAAAGGCCCATATGGCCAATAGGCGATGTTTGAAACGATTTTATAAAGTTTACAGTTCGATTAATAAGAAATCTTTGATTATGATGGACAGCAAATTAAGTCCCGATTCCTAAATGGTATTTTGATGTAAAATCTGATACAAAATGGCAAAAATATCCTTAAAAACTTAAGCAAAAGGATAAGAAAATGAGTTTTTGAGAAATGTCCACTTTCCGTATTTTGAAAATCTAAAATTTCCATTTTTGGAACAGTTTTATTGGAATATCTGAGCTAATTCGCAACCGATTTTAAAACAAAATGCCATTTTTTATTCAGGGCTTCAATCTTCTTTTACCTGCATCCAAAGATATAATATATCGAGCAAAAAAAATTTTATCGTTTTTTGAAAAAAATGATGATGGTACCCCTTTCAAAATTTTGAAAAATCGGATAAATTTTTTTTGTTTAGTTTCTCGCATTCTTTGATGCAGATCGAAGCAGATTGAAGCCCTTATTCGTGAATGGTATTTGGTTTTGATATAGGTTTGAAATCGATAAAAATATACGCTGTTAAATGGTTAAAAAAGTCATTTTTTGACAAATGTGACCATTCCGTATTTGAAATTCAAAACGAATTCAATTTATCGATTAATAGGACCATAACTAAGTTTGTTCACCTCCAATCGGCAAAAGTTATACCTTAACGATCTCGTATCTTCGAGTACTATTTATTTATCGTATATGTATCAAGCGTTTTCCTTAAAAAACCTAAGTTAGGGGGCGAGAAAAAGCCCATATGGCCAATAGGCGATGTTTGAAACGATTTTATAAAGTTTACAGTTCGATTAATAAGAAATCTTTGATTTTGATGGACAGCAAATGAAGTCCCGATTCCTAAATGGTATCTTTGTGTAAAATCTGATACAAAATGGCAAAAATATCCTTAAAAACTTAAGAAAAAGGATGAGAAAATGAGTTTTTGAGTAATGTCCACTTTCCGTATTTTGAAAATCTAAAATTTCCATTTTTGGAACAGTTTTATTGGAATATCTGAGCTAATTCGCAACCGATTTTAAAACAAAATGCCATTTTTTCGAGTATTCTTCGAGTACTATTTATTTATCGTATATGTATCAAGCGTTTTCCTTAAAAAACCTAAGTTAGGGGGCGAGAAAAGGCCCATATGGCCAATAGGCGATGTTTGAAACGATTTTATAAAGTTTACAGTTCGATTAATAAGAAATCTTTGATTATGATGGACAGCAAATGAAGTCCCGATTCCTAAATGGTATCTTGGTGTAAAATCTGATACAAAATGGCAAAAATATCCTTAAAAACTTAAGCAAAAGGATAAGAAAATGAGTTTTTGAGAAATGTCCACTTTCCGTATTTTGAAAATCTAAAATTTCCATTTTTGGAACAGTTTTATTGGAATATCTGAGCTACTTCGCAACCGATTTTAAAACAAAATGCCATTTTTTCGAGTATTCTTCGAGTACTATTTATTTATCGTATATGTATCAAGCGTTTTCCTTAAAAAACCTAAGTTAGGGGGCGAGAAAAGGCCCATATGGCCAATAGGCGATGTTTGAAATGATTTTATAATGTTTACAGTTCGATTAATAAGAAATCTTTGGTTATGATGGACAGCAAATGAAGTCCCGATTCCTAAATGGTATCTTAGTGTAAAATCTGATACAAAATGGCAAAAATATCCTTAAAAACTTAAGCAAAAAGGATGAGAAAATGAGTTTTTTAGAAATGTCCACTTTCCGTATTTTGAAAATCTAAAATTTCCATTTTTGGAACAGTTTTATTGGAATATCTGAGCTAATTCGCAACCGATTTTAAAACAAAATGCCATTTTTTCGAGTATTCTTCGAGTACTATTTATTTATCGTATATGTATCAAGCGTTTTCCTTAAAAAACCTAAGTTAGGGGGCGAGAAAAGGCCCATATGGCCAATAGGCGATGTTTGAAACGACTTTATAAAGTTTACAGTTCGATTAATAAGAAATCTTTGATTTTGATGGACAGCAAATGAAGTCCCGATTCCTAAATGGTATTTTGATGTAAAATCTGATACAAAATGGCAAAAATATCCTTAAAAACTTAAGCAACAGGATGAGAAAATGAGTTTTTGAGAAATGTCCACTTTCCGTATTTTGAAAATCTAAAATTTCCATTTTTGGAATAGTTTTATTGGAATATCTGAGCTAATTCGCAACCGATTTTAAAACAAAATGCCATTTTTTCGAGTATTCTTCGAGTACTATTTATTTATCGTATATGTATCAAGCGTTTTCCTTAAAAAACCTAAGTTAGGGGGCGAGAAAAGGCCCATATGGCCAATAGGCGATGTTTGAAATGATTTTATAAAGTTTACAGTTCGATTAATAAGAAATCTTTGATTTTGATGGACAGCAAATGAAGTCCCGATTCCTAAATGGTATCTTTGTGTAAAATCTGATACAAAATGGCAAAAATATCCTTAAAAACTTAAGCAAAAAGGATGAGAAAATGAGTTTTTTAGAAATGTCCACTTTCCGTATTTTGAAAATCTAAAATTTCCATTTTTGGAACAGTTTTATTGGAATATCTGAGCTAATTCGCAACCGATTTTAAAACAAAATGCCATTTTTTCGAGTATTCTTCGAGTACTATTTATTTATCGTATATGTATCAAGCGTTTTCCTTAAAAAACCTAAGTTAGGGGGCGAGAAAAGGCCCATATGGCCAATAGGCGATGTTTGAAACGATTTTATAAAGTTTACAGTTCGATTAATAAGAAATCTTTGATTATGATGGACAGCAAATTAAGTCCCGATTCCTAAATGGTATTTTGATGTAAAATCTGATACAAAATGGCAAAAATATCCTTAAAAACTTAAGCAAAAAGGATGAGAAAATGAGTTTTTTAGAAATGTCCACTTTCCGTATTTTGAAAATCTAAAATTTCCATTTTTGGAACAGTTTTATTGGAATATCTGAGCTAATTCGCAACCGATTTTAAAACAAAATGCCATTTTTTATTCAGGGCTTCAATCTTCTTTTACCTGCATCCAAAGATATAATATATCGAGCAAAAAAAATTTTATCGTTTTTTGAAAAAAATGATGATGGTACCCCTTTCAAAATTTTGAAAAATCGGATAAATTTTTTTTGTTTAGTTTCTCGCATTCTTTGATGCAGATCGAAGCAGATTGAAGCCCTTATTCGTGAATGGTATTTGGTTTTGATATAGGTTTGAAATCGATAAAAATATACGCTGTTAAATGGTTAAAAAAGTCATTTTTTGACAAATGTGACCATTCCGTATTTGAAATTCAAAACGAATTCAATTTATCGATTAATAGGACCATAACTAAGTTTGTTCACCTCCAATCGGCAAAAGTTATACCTTAACGATCTCGTATCTTCGAGTACTATTTATTTATCGTATATGTATCAAGCGTTTTCCTTAAAAAACCTAAGTTAGGGGGCGAGAAAAAGCCCATATGGCCAATAGGCGATGTTTGAAACGATTTTATAAAGTTTACAGTTCGATTAATAAGAAATCTTTGATTTTGATGGACAGCAAATGAAGTCCCGATTCCTAAATGGTATCTTTGTGTAAAATCTGATACAAAATGGCAAAAATATCCTTAAAAACTTAAGAAAAAGGATGAGAAAATGAGTTTTTGAGTAATGTCCACTTTCCGTATTTTGAAAATCTAAAATTTCCATTTTTGGAACAGTTTTATTGGAATATCTGAGCTAATTCGCAACCGATTTTTAAACAAAATGCCATTTTTTCGAGTATTCTTCGAGTACTATTTATTTATCGTATATGTATCAAGCGTTTTCCTTAAAAAACCGAAGTTAGGGGGCGAGAAAAGGCCCATATGGCCAATAGGCGATGTTTGAAACGATTTTATAAAGTTTACAGTTCGATTAATAAGAAATCTTTGATTATGATGGACAGCAAATGAAGTCCCGATTCCTAAATGGTATCTTGGTGTAAAATCTGATACAAAATGGCAAAAATATCCTTAAAAACTTAAGCAAAAAGGATGAGAAAATGAGTTTTTTAGAAATGTCCACTTTCCGTATTTTGAAAATCTAAAATTTCCATTTTTGGAACAGTTTGTTTGGAATATCTGAGCTAATTCGCAACCGATTTTAAAACAAAATGCCATTTTTTCGAGTATTCTTCGAGTACTATTTATTTATCGTATATGTATCAAGCGTTTTCCTTAAAAAACCTAAGTTAGGGGGCGAGAAAAGGCCCATATGGCCAATAGGCGATGTTTGAAACGATTTTATAAAGTTTACAGTTCGATTAATAAGAAATCTTTGATTATGATGGACAGCAAATTAAGTCCCGATTCCTAAATGGTATTTTGATGTAAAATCTGATACAAAATGGCAAAAATATCCTTAAAAACTTAAGCAAAAAGGATGAGAAAATGAGTTTTTTAGAAATGTCCACTTTCCGTATTTTGAAAATCTAAAATTTCCATTTTTGGAACAGTTTTATTGGAATATCTGAGCTAATTCGCAACCGATTTTAAAACAAAATGCCATTTTTTATTCAGGGCTTCAATCTTCTTTTACCTGCATCCAAAGATATAATATATCGAGCAAAAAAAATTTTATCGTTTTTTGAAAAAAATGATGATGGTACCCCTTTCAAAATTTTGAAAAATCGGATAAATTTTTTTTGTTTAGTTTCTCGCATTCTTTGATGCAGATCGAAGCAGATTGAAGCCCTTATTCGTGAATGGTATTTGGTTTTGATATAGGTTTGAAATCGATAAAAATATACGCTGTTAAATGGTTAAAAAAGTCATTTTTTGACAAATGTGACCATTCCGTATTTGAAATTCAAAACGAATTCAATTTATCGATTAATAGGACCATAACTAAGTTTGTTCACCTCCAATCGGCAAAAGTTATACCTTAACGATCTCGTATCTTCGAGTACTATTTATTTATCGTATATGTATCAAGCGTTTTCCTTAAAAAAACCTAAGTTAGGGGGGCGAGAAAAAGCCCATATGGCCAATAGGCGATGTTTGAAACGATTTTATAAAGTTTACAGTTCGATTAATAAGAAATCTTTGATTTTGATGGACAGCAAATGAAGTCCCGATTCCTAAATGGTATCTTTGTGTAAAATCTGATACAAAATGGCAAAAATATCCTTAAAAACTTAAGAAAAAGGATGAGAAAATGAGTTTTTGAGTAATGTCCACTTTCCGTATTTTGAAAATCTAAAATTTCCATTTTTGGAACAGTTTTATTGGAATATCTGAGCTAATTCGCAACCGATTTTTAAACAAAATGCCATTTTTTCGAGTATTCTTCGAGTACTATTTATTTATCGTATATGTATCAAGCGTTTTCCTTAAAAAACCTAAGTTAGGGGGCGAGAAAAGGCCCATATGGCCAATAGGCGATGTTTGAAACGATTTTATAAAGTTTACAGTTCGATTAATAAGAAATCTTTGATTATGATGGACAGCAAATGAAGTCCCGATTCCTAAATGGTATCTTGGTGTAAAATCTGATACAAAATGGCAAAAATATCCTTAAAAACTTAAGCAAAAAGGATGAGAAAATGAGTTTTTTAGAAATGTCCACTTTCCGTATTTTGAAAATCTAAAATTTCCATTTTTGGAACAGTTTTATTGGAATATCTGAGCTAATTCGCAACCGATTTTAAAACAAAATGCCATTTTTTCGATTATTCTTCGAGTACTATTTATTTATCGTATATGTATCAAGCGTTTTCCTTAAAAAACCTAAGTTAGGGGGCGAGAAAAGGCCCATATGGCCAATAGGCGATGTTTGAAACGATTTTATAAAGTTTACAGTTCGATTAATAAGAAATCTTTGATTATGATGGACAGCAAATTAAGTCCCGATTCCTAAATGGTATTTTGATGTAAAATCTGATACAAAATGGCAAAAATATCCTTAAAAACTTAAGCAAAAAGGATGAGAAAATGAGTTTTTGAGAAATGTCCACTTTCCGTATTTTGAAAATCTAAAATTTCCATTTTTGGAACAGTTTTATTGGAATATCTGAGCTAATTCGCAACCGATTTTAAAACAAAATGCCATTTTTTATTCAGGGCTTCAATCTTCTTTTACCTGCATCCAAAGATATAATATATCGAGCAAAAAAAATTTTATCGTTTTTTGAAAAAAATGATGATGGTACCCCTTTCAAAATTTTGAAAAATCGGATAAATTTTTTTTGTTTAGTTTCTCGCATTCTTTGATGCAGATCGAAGCAGATTGAAGCCCTTATTCGTGAATGGTATTTGGTTTTGATATAGGTTTGAAATCGATAAAAATATACGCTGTTAAATGGTTAAAAAAGTCATTTTTTGACAAATGTGACCATTCCGTATTTGAAATTCAAAACGAATTCAATTTATCGATTAATAGGACCATAACTAAGTTTGTTCACCTCCAATCGGCAAAAGTTATACCTTAACGATCTCGTATCTTCGAGTACTATTTATTTATCGTATATGTATCAAGCGTTTTCCTTAAAAAACCTAAGTTAGGGGGCGAGAAAAAGCCCATATGGCCAATAGGCGATGTTTGAAACGATTTTATAAAGTTTACAGTTCGATTAATAAGAAATCTTTGATTTTGATGGACAGCAAATGAAGTCCCGATTCCTAAATGGTATCTTTGTGTAAAATCTGATACAAAATGGCAAAAATATCCTTAAAAACTTAAGAAAAAGGATGAGAAAATGAGTTTTTGAGTAATGTCCACTTTCCGTATTTTGAAAATCTAAAATTTCCATTTTTGGAACAGTTTTATTGGAATATCTGAGCTAATTCGCAACCGATTTTAAAACAAAATGCCATTTTTTCGAGTATTCTTCGAGTACTATTTATTTATCGTATATGTATCAAGCGTTTTCCTTAAAAAACCTAAGTTAGGGGGCGAGAAAAGGCCCATATGGCCAATAGGCGATGTTTGAAACGATTTTATAAAGTTTACAGTTCGATTAATAAGAAATCTTTGATTTTGATGGACAGCAAATGAAGTCCCGATTCCTAAATGGTATCTTTGTGTAAAATCTGATACAAAATGGCAAAAATATCCTTAAAAACTTAAGAAAAAGGATGAGAAAATGAGTTTTTGAGTAATGTCCACTTTCCGTATTTTGAAAATCTAAAATTTCCATTTTTGGAACAGTTTTATTGGAATATCTGAGCTAATTCGCAACCGATTTTTAAACAAAATGCCATTTTTTCGAGTATTCTTCGAGTACTATTTATTTATCGTATATGTATCAAGCGTTTTCCTTAAAAAAACCTAAGTTAGGGGGCGAGAAAAGGCCCATATGGCCAATAGGCGATGTTTGAAACGATTTTATAAAGTTTACAGTTCGATTAATAAGAAATCTTTGATTATGATGGACAGCAAATGAAGTCCCGATTCCTAAATGGTATCTTGGTGTAAAATCTGATACAAAATGGCAAAAATATCCTTAAAAACTTAAGCAAAAAGGATGAGAAAATGAGTTTTTTAGAAATGTCCACTTTCCGTATTTTGAAAATCTAAAATTTCCATTTTTGGAACAGTTTTATTGGAATATCTGAGCTAATTCGCAACCGATTTTAAAACAAAATGCCATTTTTTCGATTATTCTTCGAGTACTATTTATTTATCGTATATGTATCAAGCGTTTTCCTTAAAAAACCTAAGTTAGGGGGCGAGAAAAGGCCCATATGGCCAATAGGCGATGTTTGAAACGATTTTATAAAGTTTACAGTTCGATTAATAAGAAATCTTTGATTATGATGGACAGCAAATTAAGTCCCGATTCCTAAATGGTATTTTGATGTAAAATCTGATACAAAATGGCAAAAATATCCTTAAAAACTTAAGCAAAAAGGATGAGAAAATGAGTTTTTGAGAAATGTCCACTTTCCGTATTTTGAAAATCTAAAATTTCCATTTTTGGAACAGTTTTATTGGAATATCTGAGCTAATTCGCAACCGATTTTAAAACAAAATGCCATTTTTTATTCAGGGCTTCAATCTTCTTTTACCTGCATCCAAAGATATAATATATCGAGCAAAAAAAATTTTATCGTTTTTTGAAAAAAATGATGATGGTACCCCTTTCAAAATTTTGAAAAATCGGATAAATTTTTTTTTGTTTAGTTTCTCGCATTCTTTGATGCAGATCGAAGCAGATTGAAGCCCTTATTCGTGAATGGTATTTGGTTTTGATATAGGTTTGAAATCGATAAAAATATACGCTGTTAAATGGTTAAAAAAGTCATTTTTTGACAAATGTGACCATTCCGTATTTGAAATTCAAAACGAATTCAATTTATCGATTAATAGGACCATAACTAAGTTTGTTCACCTCCAATCGGCAAAAGTTATACCTTAACGATCTCGTATCTTCGAGTACTATTTATTTATCGTATATGTATCAAGCGTTTTCCTTAAAAAACCTAAGTTAGGGGGCGAGAAAAAGCCCATATGGCCAATAGGCGATGTTTGAAACGATTTTATAAAGTTTACAGTTCGATTAATAAGAAATCTTTGATTTTGATGGACAGCAAATGAAGTCCCGATTCCTAAATGGTATCTTTGTGTAAAATCTGATACAAAATGGCAAAAATATCCTTAAAAACTTAAGAAAAAGGATGAGAAAATGAGTTTTTGAGTAATGTCCACTTTCCGTATTTTGAAAATCTAAAATTTCCATTTTTGGAACAGTTTTATTGGAATATCTGAGCTAATTCGCAACCGATTTTAAAACAAAATGCCATTTTTTCGAGTATTCTTCGAGTACTATTTATTTATCGTATATGTATCAAGCGTTTTCCTTAAAAAACCTAAGTTAGGGGGCGAGAAAAGGCCCATATGGCCAATAGGCGATGTTTGAAACGATTTTATAAAGTTTACAGTTCGATTAATAAGAAATCTTTGATTATGATGGACAGCAAATTAAGTCCCGATTCCTAAATGGTATTTTGATGTAAAATCTGATACAAAATGGCAAAAATATCCTTAAAAACTTAAGCAAAAAGGATGAGAAAATGAGTTTTTTAGAAATGTCCACTTTCCGTATTTTGAAAATCTAAAATTTCCATTTTTGGAACAGTTTTATTGGAATATCTGAGCTAATTCGCAACCGATTTTAAAACAAAATGCCATTTTTTATTCAGGGCTTCAATCTTCTTTTACCTGCATCCAAAGATATAATATATCGAGCAAAAAAAATTTTATCGTTTTTTGAAAAAAATGATGATGGTACCCCTTTCAAAATTTTGAAAAATCGGATAAATTTTTTTTGTTTAGTTTCTCGCATTCTTTGATGCAGATCGAAGCAGATTGAAGCCCTTATTCGTGAATGGTATTTGGTTTTGATATAGGTTTGAAATCGATAAAAATATACGCTGTTAAATGGTTAAAAAAGTCATTTTTTGACAAATGTGACCATTCCGTATTTGAAATTCAAAACGAATTCAATTTATCGATTAATAGGACCATAACTAAGTTTGTTCACCTCCAATCGGCAAAAGTTATACCTTAACGATCTCGTATCTTCGAGTACTATTTATTTATCGTATATGTATCAAGCGTTTTCCTTAAAAAACCTAAGTTAGGGGGCGAGAAAAAGCCCATATGGCCAATAGGCGATGTTTGAAACGATTTTATAAAGTTTACAGTTCGATTAATAAGAAATCTTTGTTTTTGATGGACAGCAAATGAAGTCCCGATTCCTAAATGGTATCTTTGTGTAAAATCTGATACAAAATGGCAAAAATATCCTTAAAAACTTAAGAAAAAGGATGAGAAAATGAGTTTTTGAGTAATGTCCACTTTCCGTATTTTGAAAATCTAAAATTTCCATTTTTGGAACAGTTTTATTGGAATATCTGAGCTAATTCGCAACCGATTTTTAAACAAAATGCCATTTTTTCGAGTATTCTTCGAGTACTATTTATTTATCGTATATGTATCAAGCGTTTTCCTTAAAAAACCTAAGTTAGGGGGCGAGAAAAGGCCCATATGGCCAATAGGCGATGTTTGAAACGATTTTATAAAGTTTACAGTTCGATTAATAAGAAATCTTTGATTATGATGGACAGCAAATGAAGTCCCGATTCCTAAATGGTATCTTGGTGTAAAATCTGATACAAAATGGCAAAAATATCCTTAAAAACTTAAGCAAAAGGATAAGAAAATGAGTTTTTGAGAAATGTCCACTTTCCGTATTTTGAAAATCTAAAATTTCCATTTTTGGAACAGTTTTATTGGAATATCTGAGCTAATTCGCAACCGATTTTAAAACAAAATGCCATTTTTTCGAGTATTCTTCGAGTACTATTTATTTATCGTATATGTATCAAGCGTTTTCCTTAAAAAACCTAAGTTAGGGGGCGAGAAAAGGCCCATATGGCCAATAGGCGATGTTTGAAACGATTTTATAAAGTTTACAGTTCGATTAATAAGAAATCTTTGATTATGATGGACAGCAAATGAAGTCCCGATTCCTAAATGGTATCTTGGTGTAAAATCTGATACAAAATGGCAAAAATATCCTTAAAAACTTAAGCAAAAGGATGACAAAATGAGTTTTTGAGAAATGTCACCTTTCCGTATTTTGAAAATCTAAAATTTCCATTTTTGGAACAGTTTTATTGGAATATCTGTGCTAATTCGCAACCGATTTTAAAACAAAATGCCATTTTTTATTCAGGGCTTCAATCTTATTTTACGTGCATCCAAAGATATAATATATCGAGCAAAAAAAATTTTATCGTTTTTTGAAAAAAATGATGATGGTACCCCTTTCAAAATTTTGAAAAATCGGATAAATTTTTTTTGTTTAGTTTCTCGCATTCTTTGATGCAGATCGAAGCAGACTGAAGCCCTGATTCGTGAATGGTATTTTGTTTTGACATCGATTTGAAATCGATAAAAATATACGCTGTTAAATGGTTAAAAAAGTCATTTTTTGACAAATGTGACCATTCCGTATTTGAAATTCAAAACGTATTCAATTTATCGATTAATAGGACCATAACTTAGTTTGTTCACCTCCAATCGGCAAAAGTTATACCTTAACGATCTCGTATCTTCGAGTACTATTTATTTATCGTATATGTATCAAGCGTTTTCCTTAAAAAACCTAAGTTAGGGGGCGAGAAAAGGCCCATATGGCCAATAGGCGATGTTTGAAACGATTTTATAAAGTTTACAGTTCGATTAATAAGAAATCTTTGATTTTGATGGACAGCAAATGAAGTCCTGATTCCTAAATGGTATCTTGGTGTAAAATCTGATACAAAATGGCAAAAATATCCTTAAAAACTTAAGCAAAAGGATGAGAAAATGAGTTTTTGAGAAATGTTCACTTTCCGTATTTTGAAAATCTAAAATTTCCATTTTTGGAACAGTTTTATTGGAATATCTGAGCTAATTCGCAACCGATTTTAAAACAAAATGCCATTTTTTATTCAGGGCTTCAATCTTCTTTTACCTGCATCCAAAGATATAATATATCGAGCAAAAAAAATTTTATCGTTTTTTGAAAAAAATGATGATGGTACCCCTTTCAAAATTTTGAAAAATCGGATAAATTTTTTTTGTTTAGTTTCTCGCATTCTTTGATGCAGATCGAAGCAGATTGAAGCCCTTATTCGTGAATGGTATTTGGTTTTGTTATAGGTTTGAAATCGATAAAAATATACGCTGTTAAATGGTTAAAAAAGTCATTTTTTGACAAATGTGACCATTCCGTATTTGAAATTCAAAACGAATTCAATTTATCGATTAATAGGACCATAACTAAGTTTGTTCACCTCCAATCGGCAAAAGTTATACCTTAACGATCTCGTATCTTCGAGTACTATTTATTTATCGTATATGTATCAAGCGTTTTCCTTAAAAAACCTAAGTTAGGGGGCGAGAAAAAGCCCATATGGCCAATAGGCGATGTTTGAAACGATTTTATAAAGTTTACAGTTCGATTAATAAGAAATCTTTGATTTTGATGGACAGCAAATGAAGTCCCGATTCCTAAATGGTATCTTGGTGTAAAATCTGATACAAAATGGCAAAAATATCCTTAAAAACTTAAGCAAAAGGATGAGAAAATGAGTTTTTGAGTAATGTCCACTTTCCGTATTTTGAAAATCTAAAATTTCCATTTTTGGAACAGTTTTATTGGAATATCTGAGCTAATTCGCAACCGATTTTTAAACAAAATGCCATTTTTTCGAGTATTCTTCGAGTACTATTTATTTATCGTATATGTATCAAGCGTTTTCCTTAAAAAACCTAAGTTAGGGGGCGAGAAAAGGCCCATATGGCCAATAGGCGATGTTTGAAACGATTTTATAAAGTTTACAGTTCGATTAATAAGAAATCTTTGATTATGATGGACAGCAAATTAAGTCCCGATTCCTAAATGGTATCTTGGTGTAAAATCTGATTCAAAATGGCAAAAATATCCTTAAAAACTTAAGCAAAAGGATAAGAAAATGAGTTTTTGAGAAATGTCCACTTTCCGTATTTTGAAAATCTAAAATTTCCATTTTTGGAACAGTTTTATTGGAATATCTGAGCTAATTCGCAACCGATTTTAAAACAAAATGCCATTTTTTCGAGTATTCTTCGAGTACTATTTATTTATCGTATATGTATCAAGCGTTTTCCTTAAAAAACCTAAGTTAGGGGGCGAGAAAAGGCCCATATGGCCAATAGGCGATGTTTGAAACGATTTTATAAAGTTTACAGTTCGATTAATAAGAAATCTTTGATTATGATGGACAGCAAATGAAGTCCCGATTCCTAAATGGTATCTTGGTGTAAAATCTGATACAAAATGGCAAAAATATCCTTAAAAACTTAAGCAAAAGGATGACAAAATGAGTTTTTGAGAAATGTCACCTTTCCGTATTTTGAAAATCTAAAATTTCCATTTTTGGAACAGTTTTATTGGAATATCTGTGCTAATTCGCAACCGATTTTAAAACAAAATGCCATTTTTTATTCAGGGCTTCAATCTTCTTTTACCTGCATCCAAAGATATAATATATCGAGCAAAAAAAATTTTATCGTTTTTTGAAAAAAATGATGATGGTACCCCTTTCAAAATTTTGAAAAATCGGATAAATTTTTTTTGTTTAGTTTCTCGCATTCTTTGATGCAGATCGAAGCAGACTGAAGCCCTGATTCGTGAATGGTATTTTGTTTTGTTATCGGTTTGAAATCGATAAAAATATACGCTGTTAAATGGTTAAAAAAGTCATTTTTTGACAAATGTGACCATTCCGTATTTGAAATTCAAAACGTATTCAATTTATCGATTAATAGGACCATAACTTAGTTTGTTCACCTCCAATCGGCAAAAGTTATACCTTAACGATCTCGTATCTTCGAGTACTATTTATTTATCGTATATGTATCAAGCGTTTTCCTTAAAAAACCTAAGTTAGGGGGCGAGAAAAGGCCCATATGGCCAATAGGCGATGTTTGAAACGATTTTATAAAGTTTACAGTTCGATTAATAAGAAATCTTTGATTTTGATGGACAGCAAATGAAGTCCTGATTCCTAAATGGTATCTTGGTGTAAAATCTGATACAAAATGGCAAAAATATCCTTAAAAACTTAAGCAAAAGGATGAGAAAATGAGTTTTTGAGAAATGTTCACTTTCCGTATTTTGAAAATCTAAAATTTCCATTTTTGGAACAGTTTTATTGGAATATCTGAGCTAATTCGCAACCGATTTTAAAACAAAATGCCATTTTTTAATCAGGGCTTCACTCTTCTTTTACCTGCATCCAAAGATATAATATATCGAGCAAAAAAAATTTTATCGTTTTTTGAAAAAAATGATGATGGTACCCCTTTCAAAAATTTGAAAAATCGGATAAATTTTTTTTGTTTAGTTTCTCGCATTCTTTGATGCAGATCGAAGCAGACTGAAGCCCTGATTCGTGAATGTTATTTTGTTTTGACATCGGTTTGAAATCGATAAAAATATACGCTGTTAAATGGTTAAAAAAGTCATTTTTTGACAAATGTGACCATTCCGTATTTGAAATTCAAAACGAATTCAATTTATCGATTAATAGGACCATAACTTAGTTTGTTCACCTCCAATCGGCAAAAGTTATACCTTAACGATCTCGTATCTTCGAGTACTATATATTTATCGTATATGTATCAAGCGTTTTCCTTAAAAAACCTAAGTTAGGGGGCGAGAAAAGGCCCATATGGCCAATAGGCGATGTTTGAAACGATTTTATAAAGTTTACAGTTCGATTAATAAGAAATCTTTGATTGTGATGGACAGCAAATGAAGTCCCGATTCCTAAATGGTATCTTGGTGTAAAATCTGATACAAAATGGCAAAAATATCCTTAAAAACTTAAGCAAAAGGATGAGAAAATGAGTTTTTGAGAAATGTTCACTTTCCGTATTTTGAAAATCTAAAATTTCCATTTTTGGAACAGTTTTATTGGAATATCTGAGCTAATTCGCAACCGATTTTAAAACAAAATGCCATTTTTTAATCAGGGCTTCACTCTTCTTTTACCTGCATCCAAAGATATAATATATCGAGCAAAAAAAATTTTATCGTTTTTTGAAAAAAATGATGATGGTACCCCTTTCAAAAATTTGAAAAATCGGATAAATTTTTTTTGTTTAGTTTCTCGCATTCTTTGATGCAGATCGAAGCAGACTGAAGCCCTGATTCGTGAATGTTATTTTGTTTTGACATCGGTTTGAAATCGATAAAAATATACGCTGTTAAATGGTTAAAAAAGTCATTTTTTGACAAATGTGACCATTCCGTATTTGAAATTCAAAACGAATTCAATTTATCGATTAATAGGACCATAACTTAGTTTGTTCACCTCCAATCGGCAAAAGTTATACCTTAACGATCTCGTATCTTCGAGTACTATATATTTATCGTATATGTATCAAGCGTTTTCCTTAAAAAACCTAAGTTAGGGGGCGAGAAAAGGCCCATATGGCCAATAGGCGATGTTTGAAACGATTTTATAAAGTTTACAGTTCGATTAATAAGAAATCTTTGATTGTGATGGACAGCAAATGAAGTCCCGATTCCTAAATGGTATCTTGGTGTAAAATCTGATACAAAATGGCAAAAATATCCTTAAAAACTTAAGCAAAAGGATGAGAAAATGAGTTTTTGAGAAATGCCCACTTTCGGTATTTTGAAAATCTAAAATTTCCATTTTTGGAACAGTTTTATTGGAATACCTGAGCTAATTCGCAACCGATTTTAAAACAAAATGCCATTTTTTATTCAAGACTTCAATCTTCTTTTACCTGCATCCAAAGATATAATATATCGAGCAAAAAAAATTTTTTTCGTTTTTTGAAAAAAATGATGATGGTACCCCTTTCAAAATTTTGAAAAATCGGATAAATTTTTTTTGCTTACTTTCTCGCATTCTTTGATGCAGATCGAAGCAGACTGAAGCCCTGATTCGTGAATGTTATTTTGTTTTGACATCGGTTTGAAATCGATAAAAATATACGCTGTTAAATGGTTAAAAAAGTCATTTTTTGACAAATGTGACCATTCCGTATTTGAAATTCAAAACGAATTCAATTTATCGATTAATAGGACCATAACTTAGTTTGTTCACCTCCAATCGGCAAAAGTTATACCTTAACGATCTCGTATCTTCGAGTACTATATATTTATCGTATATGTTTCAAGCGTTTTCCTTAAAAAACCTAAGTTAGGGGGCGAGAAAAGGCCCATATGGCCAATAGGCGATGTTTGAAACGATTTTATAAAGTTTACAGTTCGATTAATAAGAAATCTTTGATTATGATGGACAGCAAATGAAGTCCCGATTCCGAAATGGTATCTTGGTGTAAAATCTGATGCAAAATGGCAAAAATATCCTTAAAAACTTAAGCAAAAGGATGAGAAAATGAGTTTTTGAGAAATGCCCACTTTCCGTATTTTGAAAATCTAAAATTTCCATTTTTGGAACAGTTTTATTGGAATATCTGAGCTAATTCGCAACCGATTTTAAAACAAAATGCCATTTTTTATTCAGGGCTTCAATCTTCTTTTACCTGCATCCAAAGATATAATATATCGAGCAAAAAAAATTTTATCGTTTTTTGAAAAAAATGATGATGGTACCCCTTTCAAAATTTTGAAAAATCGGATAAATTTTTTTTGTTTAGTTTCTCGCATTCTTTGATGCAGATCGAAGCAGACTGAAGCCCTGATTCGTGAATGGTATTTTGTTTTGTTATCGGTTTGAAATCGATAAAAATATACGCTGTTAAATGGTTAAAAAAGTCATTTTTTGACAAATGTGACCATTCGGTATTTGAAATTCAAAACGAATTCAATTTATCGATTAATAGGACCATAACTTAGTTTGTTCACCTCTAATCGGCAAAAGTTATACCTTAACGATCTCGTATCTTCGAGTACTATTTATTTATCGTATATGTATCAAGCGTTTTCCTTAAAAAACCTAAGTTAGGGGGCGAGAAAAGGCCCATATGGCCAATAGGCGATGTTTGAAACGATTTTATAAAGTTTACAGTTCGATTAATAAGAAATCTTTGATTATGATGAACAGCAAATGAAGTCCCGATTCCTAAATGGTATCTTGGTGTAAAATCTGATACAAAATGGCAAAAATATCCTTAAAAACTTAAGCAAAAGGATGAGAAAATGAGTTTTTGAGAAATGTCCACTTTCCGTATTTTGAAAATCTAAAATTTCCATTTTTGGAACAGTTTTATTGGAATACCTGAGCTAATTCGCAACCGATTTTAAAACAAAATGCCATTTTTTATTCAGGGCTTCAATCTTCTTTTACCTGCATCCAAAGATATAATATATCGAGCAAAAAAAAATTTTATCGTTTTTTGAAAAAAATGATGATGGTACCCCTTTCAAAATTTTGAAAAATCGGATAAATTTTTTTTGTTTATTTTCTGGCATTCTTTGATGCAGATCGAAGCAGACTGAAGCCCTGATTCGTGAATGGTATTTGGTTTTGTTATAGGTTTGAAATCGATAAAAATATACGCTGTTAAATGGTTAAAAAAGTCATTTTTTGCTAATGTGACCATTCCGTATTTGAAATTCAAAACGAATTCAATTTATCGATTAATAGGACCATAACTTAGTTTGTTCACTTCCAATCGGCAAAAGTTATACCTTAACGATCTCGTATCTTCGAGTACTATTTATTTATCGTATATGTATCAAGCGTTTTCCTTAAAAAACCTAAGTTAGGGGGCGAGAAAAGGCCCATATGGCCAATAGGCGATGTTTGAAACGATTTTATAAAGTTTACAGTTCGATTAATAAGAAATCTTTGATTATGATGGACAGCAAATGAAGTCCCGATTCCGAAATGGTATCTTGGTGTAAAATCTGATGCAAAATGGCAAAAATATCCTTAAAAACTTAAGCAAAAGGATGAGAAAATGAGTTTTTGAGAAATGTCCACTTTCCGTATTTTGAAAATCTAAAATTTCCATTTTTGGAACAGTTTTATTGGAATACCTGAGCTAATTCGCAACCGATTTTAAAACAAAATGCCATTTTTTATTCAGGGCTTCAATCTTCTTTTACCTGCATCCAAAGATATAATATATCGATATCCCTTTCAAAATTTTGAAAAATCGGATAAATTTTTTTTGTTTAGTTTCTCGCATTCTTTGATGCAGATCGAAGCAGATTGAAGCCCTTATTCGTGAATGGTATTTGGTTTTGTTATAGGTTTGAAATCGATAAAAATATACGCTGTTAAATGGTTAAAAAAGTCATTTTTTGACAAATGTGACCATTCCGTATTTGAAATTCAAACCGAATTCAATTTATCGATTAATAGGACCATAACTTAGTTTGTTCACCTCCAATCGGCAAAAGTTATACCTTAACGATCTCGTATCTTCGAGTACTATTTATTTATCGTATATGTATCAAGTGTTTTCCTTAAAAAACCTAAGTTAGGGGGCGAGAAAAGGCCCATATGGCCAATAGGCGATGTTTGAAACGATTTTATAAAGTTTACAGTTCGATTAATAAGAAATCTTTGATTATGATGGACAGCAAATGAAGTCCCGATTCCTAAATGGTATCTTGGTGTAAAATCTGATACAAAATGGCAAAGATATCCTTAAAAACTTAAGCAAAAGGATGAGAAAATGAGTTTTTGAGAAATGTCCACTTTCCGTATTTTGAAAATCTAAAATTTCCATTTTTGGAACAGTTTTATTGGAATATCTGAGCTAATTCGCAACCGATTTTAAAACAAAATGCCATTTTTTATTCAGGGCTTCAATCTTCTTTTACCTGCATGCAAAGATATAATATATCGATATCCCTTTCAAAATTTTGAAAAATCGGATAAATTTTTTTTGTTTAGTTTCTCGCATTCTTTGATGCAGATCGAAGCAGATTGAAGCCCTTATTCGTGAATGGTATTTGGTTTTGTTATAGGTTTGAAATCGATAAAAATATACGCTGTTAAATGGTTAAAAAAGTCATTTTTTGACAAATGTGACCATTCCGTATTTGAAATTCAAACCGAATTCAATTTATCGATTAATAGGACCATAACTTAGTTTGTTCACCTCCAATCGGCAAAAGTTATACCTTAACGATCTCGTATCTTCGAGTACTATTTATTTATCGTATATGTATCAAGCGTTTTCCTTAAAAAACCTAAGTTAGGGGGCGAGAAAAGGCCCATATGGCCAATAGGCGATGTTTGAAACGACTTTATAAAGTTTACAGTTCGATTAATAAGAAATCTTTGATTTTGATGGACAGCAAATGAAGTCCCGATTCCTAAATGGTATTTTGATGTAAAATCTGATACAAAATGGCAAAAATATCCTTAAAAACTTAAGCAACAGGATGAGAAAATGAGTTTTTGAGAAATGTCCACTTTCCGTATTTTGAAAATCTAAAATTTCCATTTTTGGAATAGTTTTATTGTAATATCTGAGCTAATTCGCAACCGATTTTAAAACAAAATGCCATTTTTTATTCAGGGCTTCAATCTTCTTTTACCTGCATCCAAAGATATAATATATCGAGCAAAAAAAATTTTATCGTTTTTTGAAAAAAATGATGATGGTACCCCTTTCAAAATTTTGAAAAATCGGATAAATTTTTTTTGTTTAGTTTCCCGCATTCTTTGATGCAGATCGAAGCAGACTGAAGCCCTGATTCGTGAATGGTATTTTGTTTTGTTATAGGTTTGAAATCGATAAAAATATACGCTGTTAAATGGTTAAAAAAGTCATTTTTTGACAAATGTGACCATTCCGTATTTGAAATTCAAACCGAATTCAATTTATCGATTAATAGGACCATAACTTAGTTTGTTCACCTCCAATCGGCAAAAGTTATACCTTAACGATCTCGTATCTTCGAGTACTATTTATTTATCGTATATGTATCAAGCGTTTTCCTTAAAAAACCTAAGTTAGGGGGCGAGAAAAGGCCCATATGGCCAATAGGCGATGTTTGAAATGATTTTATAATGTTTACAGTTCGATTAATAAGAAATCTTTGGTTATGATGGACAGCAAATGAAGTCCCGATTCCTAAATGGTATTTTGATGTAAAATCTGATACAAAATGGCAAAAATATCCTTAAAAACTTAAGCAAAAAGGATGAGAAAATGAGTTTTTTAGAAATGTCCACTTTCCGTATTTTGAAAATCTAAAATTTCCATTTTTGGAACAGTTTTATTGGAATATCTGAGCTAATTCGCAACCGATTTTAAAACAAAATGCCATTTTTTCGAGTATTCTTCGAGTACTATTTATTTATCGTATATGTATCAAGCGTTTTCCTTAAAAAACCTAAGTTAGGGGGCGAGAAAAGGCCCATATGGCCAATAGGCGATGTTTGAAACGACTTTATAAAGTTTACAGTTCGATTAATAAGAAATCTTTGATTTTGATGGACAGCAAATGAAGTCCCGATTCCTAAATGGTATTTTGATGTAAAATCTGATACAAAATGGCAAAAATATCCTTAAAAACTTAAGCAACAGGATGAGAAAATGAGTTTTTGAGAAATGTCCACTTTCCGTATTTTGAAAATCTAAAATTTCCATTTTTGGAATAGTTTTATTGTAATATCTGAGCTAATTCGCAACCGATTTTAAAACAAAATGCCATTTTTTATTCAGGGCTTCAATCTTCTTTTACCTGCATCCAAAGATATAATATATCGAGCAAAAAAAATTTTATCGTTTTTTGAAAAAAATGATGATGGTACCCCTTTCAAAATTTTGAAAAATCGGATAAATTTTTTTTGTTTAGTTTCCCGCATTCTTTGATGCAGATCGAAGCAGACTGAAGCCCTGATTCGTGAATGGTATTTTGTTTTGTTATAGGTTTGAAATCGATAAAAATATACGCTGTTAAATGGTTAAAAAAGTCATTTTTTGACAAATGTGACCATTCCGTATTTGAAATTCAAACCGAATTCAATTTATCGATTAATAGGACCATAACTTAGTTTGTTCACCTCCAATCGGCAAAAGTTATACCTTAACGATCTCGTATCTTCGAGTACTATTTATTTATCGTATATGTATCAAGCGTTTTCCTTAAAAAACCTAAGTTAGGGGGCGAGAAAAGGCCCATATGGCCAATAGGCGATGTTTGAAATGATTTTATAATGTTTACAGTTCGATTAATAAGAAATCTTTGGTTATGATGGACAGCAAATGAAGTCCCGATTCCTAAATGGTATTTTGATGTAAAATCTGATACAAAATGGCAAAAATATCCTTAAAAACTTAAGCAAAAAGGATGAGAAAATGAGTTTTTTAGAAATGTCCACTTTCCGTATTTTGAAAATCTAAAATTTCCATTTTTGGAACAGTTTTATTGGAATATCTGAGCTAATTCGCAACCGATTTTAAAACAAAATGCCATTTTTTCGAGTATTCTTCGAGTACTATTTATTTATCGTATATGTATCAAGCGTTTTCCTTAAAAAACCTAAGTTAGGGGGCGAGAAAAGGCCCATATGGCCAATAGGCGATGTTTGAAACGACTTTATAAAGTTTACAGTTCGATTAATAAGAAATCTTTGATTTTGATGGACAGCAAATGAAGTCCCGATTCCTAAATGGTATTTTGATGTAAAATCTGATACAAAATGGCAAAAATATCCTTAAAAACTTAAGCAACAGGATGAGAAAATGAGTTTTTGAGAAATGTCCACTTTCCGTATTTTGAAAATCTAAAATTTCCATTTTTGGAATAGTTTTATTGTAATATCTGAGCTAATTCGCAACCGATTTTAAAACAAAATGCCATTTTTTCGAGTATTCTTCGAGTACTATTTATTTATCGTATATGTATCAAGCGTTTTCCTTAAAAAACCTAAGTTAGGGGGCGAGAAAAGGCCCATATGGCCAATAGGCGATGTTTGAAACGACTTTATAAAGTTTACAGTTCGATTAATAAGAAATCTTTGATTTTGATGGACAGCAAATGAAGTCCCGATTCCTAAATGGTATTTTGATGTAAAATCTGATACAAAATGGCAAAAATATCCTTAAAAACTTAAGCAACAGGATGAGAAAATGAGTTTTTGAGAAATGTCCACTTTCCGTATTTTGAAAATCTAAAATTTCCATTTTTGGAATAGTTTTATTGTAATATCTGAGCTAATTCGCAACCGATTTTAAAACAAAATGCCATTTTTTATTCAGGGCTTCAATCTTCTTTTACCTGCATCCAAAGATATAATATATCGAGCAAAAAAATTTTATCGTTTTTTGAAAAAAATGATGATGGTACCCCTTTCAAAATTTTGAAAAATCGGATAAATTTTTTTTGTTTAGTTTCCCGCATTCTTTGATGCAGATCGAAGCAGACTGAAGCCCTGATTCGTGAATGGTATTTTGTTTTGTTATCGGTTTGAAATCGATAAAAATATACGCTGTTAAATGGTTAAAAAAGTCATTTTTTGACAAATGTGACCATTCGGTATTTGAAATTCAAAACGAATTCAATTTATCGATTAATAGGACTATAACTTAGTTTGTTCACCTCCAATCGGCAAAAGTTATACCTTAACAATCTCGTATCTTCGAGTACTATTTATTTATCGTATATGTATCAAGTGTTTTCCTTAAAAAACCTAAGTTAGGGGGCGAGAAAAGGCCCATATGGCCAATAGGCGATGTTTGAAACGATTTTATAAAGTTTACAGTTCGATTAATAAGAAATCTTTGATTATGATGGACAGCAAATGAAGTCCCGATTCCTAAATGGTATCTTGGTGTAAAATCTGATACAAAATGGCAAAAATATCCTTAAAAACTTAAGCAAAAGGATGAGAAAATGAGTTTTTGAGAAATGTCCACTTTCCGTATTTTGAAAATCTAAAATTTCCATTTTTGGAACAGTTTTATTGGAATATCTGAGCTAATTCGCAACCGATTTTTAAACAAAATGCCGTTTTTTACTCAGGACTTCAATCTTCTTTTACCTGCATCCAAAGATATAATATATCGAGCAAAAAAAATTTTATCGTTTTTTGAAAAAAATGATGATGGTACCCCTTTCAAAATTTTGAAAAATCGGATAAATTTTTTTTGTTTATTTTCTGGCATTCTTTGATGCAGATCGAAGCAGACTGAAGCCCTGATTCGTGAATGGTATTTGGTTTTGTTATAGGTTTGAAATCGATAAAAATATACGCTGTTAAATGGTTAAAAAAGTCATTTTTTGCTAATGTGACCATTCCGTATTTGAAATTCAAAACGAATTCAATTTATCGATTAATAGGACCATAACTTAGTTTGTTCACCTCCAATCGGCAAAAGTTATACCTTAACGATCTCGTATCTTCGAGTACTATTTATTTATCGTATATGTATCAAGCGTTTTCCTTAAAAAACCTAAGTTAGGGGGCGAGAAAAGGCCCATATGGCCAATAGGCGATGTTTGAAACGATTTTATAAAGTTTACAGTTCGATTAATAAGAAATCTTTGATTATGATGGACAGCAAATGAAGTCCCGATTCCTAAATGGTATCTTGGTGTAAAATCTGATACAAAATGGCAAAGATATCCTTAAAAACTTAAGCAAAAGGATGAGAAAATGAGTTTTTGAGAAATGTCCACTTTCCGTATTTTGAAAATCTAAAATTTCCATTTTTGGAACAGTTTTATTGGAATATCTGAGCTAATTCGCAACCGATTTTAAAACAAAATGCCATTTTTTATTCAGGGCTTCAATCTTCTTTTACCTGCATCCAAAGATATAATATATCGAGCAAAAAAAATTGTATCGTTTTTTGAAAAAAATGATGATGGTACCCCTTTCAAAATTTTGAAAAATCGGATAAATTTTTTTTGTTTAGTTTCCCGCATTCTTTGATGCAGATCGAAGCAGACTGAAGCCCTGATTCGTGAATGGTATTTTGTTTTGTTATCGGTTTGAAATCGATAAAAATATACGCTGTTAAATGGTTAAAAAAGTCATTTTTTGACAAATGTGACCATTCGGTATTTGAAATTCAAAACGAATTCAATTTATCGATTAATAGGACCATAACTTAGTTTGTTCACCTCCAATCGGCAAAAGTTATACCTTAACGATCTCGTATCTTCGAGTACTATTTATTTATCGTATATGTATCAAGCGTTTTCCTTAAAAAACCTAAGTTAGGGGGCGAGAAAAGGCCCATATGGCCAATAGGCGATGTTTGAAATGATTTTATAATGTTTACAGTTCGATTAATAAGAAATCTTTGGTTATGATGGACAGCAAATGAAGTCCCGATTCCTAAATGGTATTTTGATGTAAAATCTGATACAAAATGGCAAAAATATCCTTAAAAACTTAAGCAAAAAGGATGAGAAAATGAGTTTTTTAGAAATGTCCACTTTCCGTATTTTGAAAATCTAAAATTTCCATTTTTGGAACAGTTTTATTGGAATATCTGAGCTAATTCGCAACCGATTTTAAAACAAAATGCCATTTTTTCGAGTATTCTTCGAGTACTATTTATTTATCGTATATGTATCAAGCGTTTTCCTTAAAAAACCTAAGTTAGGGGGCGAGAAAAGGCCCATATGGCCAATAGGCGATGTTTGAAACGACTTTATAAAGTTTACAGTTCGATTAATAAGAAATCTTTGATTTTGATGGACAGCAAATGAAGTCCCGATTCCTAAATGGTATTTTGATGTAAAATCTGATACAAAATGGCAAAAATATCCTTAAAAACTTAAGCAACAGGATGAGAAAATGAGTTTTTGAGAAATGTCCACTTTCCGTATTTTGAAAATCTAAAATTTCCATTTTTGGAATAGTTTTATTGTAATATCTGAGCTAATTCGCAACCGATTTTAAAACAAAATGCCATTTTTTATTCAGGGCTTCAATCTTCTTTTACCTGCATCCAAAGATATAATATATCGAGCAAAAAAAATTTTATCGTTTTTTGAAAAAAATGATGATGGTACCCCTTTCAAAATTTTGAAAAATCGGATAAATTTTTTTTGTTTAGTTTCCCGCATTCTTTGATGCAGATCGAAGCAGACTGAAGCCCTGATTCGTGAATGGTATTTTGTTTTGTTATCGGTTTGAAATCGATAAAAATATACGCTGTTAAATGGTTAAAAAAGTCATTTTTTGACAAATGTGACCATTCGGTATTTGAAATTCAAAACGAATTCAATTTATCGATTAATAGGACTATAACTTAGTTTGTTCACCTCCAATCGGCAAAAGTTATACCTTAACAATCTCGTATCTTCGAGTACTATTTATTTATCGTATATGTATCAAGTGTTTTCCTTAAAAAACCTAAGTTAGGGGGCGAGAAAAGGCCCATATGGCCAATAGGCGATGTTTGAAACGATTTTATAAAGTTTACAGTTCGATTAATAAGAAATCTTTGATTATGATGGACAGCAAATGAAGTCCCGATTTCTAAATGGTATCTTGGTGTAAAATCTGATACAAAATGGCAAAAATATCCTTAAAAACTTAAGCAAAAGGATGAGAAAATGAGTTTTTGAGAAATGTCCATTTTCCGTATTTTGAAAATCTAAAATTTCCACTTTTGGAACAGTTTTATTGGAATATCGGAGCTAATTCGCAACCGATTTTAAAACAAAATGCCATTTTTTAATCAGGGCTTCAATCTTCTTTTACCTGCATCCAAAGATATAATAAACCGAGCAAAAAAAATTTTATCGTTTTTTGAAAAAAATGATGATGGTACCCCTTTCAATATTTTGAAAAATCGGATAAATTTTTTTTGGTTAGTTTCTGGCATTCTTTGATGAAGATCGAAGCAGAATGAAGCCCTGATTCGTGAAAGGTATTTTGTTTTGACATCGGTTTGAAATCGATAAAAATATACGCTGTTAAATGGTTAAAAAAGTCATTTTTTGACAAATGTGACCATTCCGTATTTGAAATTCAAAACGAATTCAATTTATCGATTAATAGGACCATAACTTAGTTTGTTCACCTCCAATCGGCAAAAATTATACCTGAACGATCTCGTATCTTCGAGTACTATTTATTTATCGTATATGTATCAAGTGTTTTCCTTAAAAAACCTAAGTTAGGGGGCGAGAAAAGGCCCATATGGCCAATAGGCGATGTTTGAAACGATTTTAAAAAGTTTACAGTTCGATTAATAAGAAATCTTTGATTATGATGGACAGCAAATGAAGTCCCGATTCCTAAATGGTATCTGGGTGTAAAATCTGATACAAAATGGCAAAAATATCCATCAAAACTTAAGCAAAAGGATGAGAAAATGAGTTTTTGGAAAATGTCCACTTTCCGTATTTTGAAAATCTAAAATTTCCACTTTTGGAACAGTTTTATTGGAATATCTGAGGTAATTCGCAACCGATTTTAAAACAAAATGCCATTTTTTATTCAGGGCTTCAATCTTCTTTTACCTGCATCCAAAGATATAATATATCGAGCAAAAAAAATTTTATCGTTTTTTGAAAAAAATGATGATGGTACCCCTTTCAAAATTTTGAAAAATCGGATAAATTTTTTTTGTTTAGTTTCTCGCATTCTTTGATGCAGATCGAAGCACACTGAAGCCCTGATTCGTGAATGGTATTTTGTTTTGACATCGGTTTGAAATCGATAAAAATATACGCTGTTAAATGGTTAAAAAAGTCATTTTTTGACAAATGTGACCATTCCGTATTTGAAATTCAAAACGAATTCAATTTATCGATTAATAGGACTATAACTTAGTTTGTTCACCTCCAATCGGCAAAAGTTATACCTTATCGATCTCGTATCTTCGAGTACTATTTATTTATCGTATATGTATCAAGCGTTTTCCTTAAAAAACCTAAGTTAGGGGGCGAGAAAAGGCCCATATGGCCAATAGGCGATGTTTGAAACGATTTTATAAAGTTTACAGTTCGATTAATAAGAAATCTTTGATTATGATGGACAGCAAATGAAGTCCCGATTCCTAAATGGTATCTTGGTGTAAAATCTGATACAAAATGGCAAAAATATCCTTAAAAACTTAAGCAAAAGGATGAGAAAATGAGTTTTTGAGAAATGTCCACTTTCCGTATTTAGAAAATCTAAAATTTCCATTTTTGGAACAGTTTTATTGGAATATCTGAGCTAATTCGCAACCGATTTTAAAACAAAATGCCATTTTTTATTCAGGGCTTCAATCTTCTTATACCTGCATCCAAAGATATAATATATCGAGCAACAAAAATTGTATCGTTTTTTGAAAAAAATGATGATGGTACCCCTTTCAAAATTTTGAAAAATCGGATAAATTTTTTTTGTTTAGTTTCCCGCATTCTTTGATGCAGATCGAAGCAGACTGAAGCCCTGATTCGTGAATGGTATTTTGTTTTGACATCGGTTTGAAATCGATAAAAATATACGCTGTTAAATGGTTAAAAAAGTCATTTTTTGACAAATGTGACCATTCCGTATTTGAAATTCAAAACGAATTCAATTTATCGATTAATAGGACTATAACTTAGTTTGTTCACCTCCAATCGGCAAAAGTTATACCTTATCGATCTCGTATCTTCGAGTACTATTTATTTATCGTATATGTATCAAGCGTTTTCCTTAAAAAACCTAAGTTAGGGGGCGAGAAAAGGCCCATATGGCCAATAGGCGATGTTTGAAACGATTTTATAAAGTTTACAGTTCGATTAATAAGAAATCTTTGATTATGATGGACAGCAAATGAAGTCCCGATTCCTAAATGGTATCTTGGTGTAAAATCTGATACAAAATGGCAAAAATATCCTTAAAAACTTAAGCAAAAGGATGAGAAAATGAGTTTTTGAGAAATGTCCACTTTCCGTATTTAGAAAATCTAAAATTTCCATTTTTGGAACAGTTTTATTGGAATATCTGAGCTAATTCGCAACCGATTTTAAAACAAAATGCCATTTTTTATTCAGGGCTTCAATCTTCTTATACCTGCATCCAAAGATATAATATATCGAGCAACAAAAATTGTATCGTTTTTTGAAAAAAATGATGATGGTACCCCTTTCAAAATTTTGAAAAATCGGATAAATTTTTTTTGTTTAGTTTCCCGCATTCTTTGATGCAGATCGAAGCAGACTGAAGCCCTGATTCGTGAATGGTATTTTGTTTTGACATCGGTTTGAAATCGATTAAAATATACGCTGTTAAATGGTTAAAAAAGTCATTTTTTGACAAATGTGACCATTCCGTATTTGAAATTCAAAACGAATTCAATTTATCGATTAATAGGACTATAACTTAGTTTGTTCACCTCCAATCGGCAAAAGTTATACCTTATCGATCTCGTATCTTCGAGTACTATTTATTTATCGTATATGTATCAAGTGTTTTCCTTAAAAAACCTAAGTTAGGGGGCGAGAAAAGGCCCATATGGCCAATAGGCGATGTTTGAATCGATTTTATAAAGTTTACAGTTCGATTAATAAGAAATCTTTGATTATGATGGACAGCAAATGAAGTCCCGATTCCTAAATGGTATCTTGGTGTAAAATCTGATACAAAATGGCAAAAATATCCTTAAAAACTTAAACAAAAGGATGAGAAAATGAGTTTTTGAGAAATGTCCACTTTCCGTATTTTGAAAATCTAAAATTTCCATTTTTGGAACAGTTTTATTGGAATAAATGAGCTAATTCGCAACCGATTTTAAAACAAAATGCCGTTTTTTACTCAGGACTTCAATCTTCTTTTACCTGCATCCAAAGATATAATATATCGAGCAAAAAAAATTTTATCGTTTTTTGAAAAAAATGATGATGGTACCCCTTTCAAAATTTTGAAAAATCGGATAAATTTTTTTTGTTTAGTTTCTCGCATTCTTTGACGCAGATCGAAGCACACTGAAGCCCTGATTCGTGAATGGTATTTTGTTTTGACATCGGTTTGAAATCGATAAAAATATACGCTGTTAAATGGTTAAAAAAGTCATTTTTTGACAAATGTGACCATTCCGTATTTGAAATTCAAAACGAATTCAATTTATCGATTAATAGGACTATAACTTAGTTTGTTCACCTCCAATCGGCAAAAGTTATACCTTATCGATCTCGTATCTTCGAGTACTATTTATTTATCGTATATGTATCAAGCGTTTTCCTTAAAAAACCTAAGTTAGGGGGCGAGAAAAGGCCCATATGGCCAATAGGCGATGTTTGAAACGATTTTATAAAGTTTACAGTTCGATTAATAAGAAATCTTTGATTATGATGGACAGCAAATGAAGTCCCGATTCCTAAATGGTATCTTGGTGTAAAATCTGATACAAAATGGCAAAAATATCCTTAAAAACTTAAGCAAAAGGATGAGAAAATGAGTTTTTGAGAAATGTCCACTTTCCGTATTTAGAAAATCTAAAATTTCCATTTTTGGAACAGTTTTATTGGAATATCTGAGCTAATTCGCAACCGATTTTAAAACAAAATGCCATTTTTTATTCAGGGCTTCAATCTTCTTATACCTGCATCCAAAGATATAATATATCGAGCAACAAAAATTGTATCGTTTTTTGAAAAAAATGATGATGGTACCCCTTTCAAAATTTTGAAAAATCGGATAAATTTTTTTTGTTTAGTTTCCCGCATTCTTTGATGCAGATCGAAGCAGACTGAAGCCCTGATTCGTGAATGGTATTTTGTTTTGACATCTAAAATTTCCATTTTTGGAACAGTTTTATTGGAATATCTGAGCTAATTCGCAACCGATTTTAAAACAAAATGCCATTTTTTATTCAGGGCTTCAATCTTCTTATACCTGCATCCAAAGATATAATATATCGAGCAACAAAAATTGTATCGTTTTTTGAAAAAAATGATGATGGTACCCCTTTCAAAATTTTGAAAAATCGGATAAATTTTTTTTGTTTAGTTTCCCGCATTCTTTGATGCAGATCGAAGCAGACTGAAGCCCTGATTCGTGAATGGTATTTTGTTTTGACATCGGTTTGAAATCGATTAAAATATACGCTGTTAAATGGTTAAAAAAGTCATTTTTTGACAAATGTGACCATTCCGTATTTGAAATTCAAAACGAATTCAATTTATCGATTAATAGGACTATAACTTAGTTTGTTCACCTCCAATCGGCAAAAGTTATACCTTATCGATCTCGTATCTTCGAGTACTATTTATTTATCGTATATGTATCAAGCGTTTTCCTTAAAAAACCTAAGTTAGGGGGCGAGAAAAGGCCCATATGGCCAATAGGCGATGTTTGAAACGATTTTATAAAGTTTACAGTTCGATTAATAAGAAATCTTTGATTATGATGGACAGCAAATGAAGTCCCGATTCCTAAATGGTATCTTGGTGTAAAATCTGATACAAAATGGCAAAAATATCCTTAAAAACTTAAACAAAAGGATGAGAAAATGAGTTTTTGAGAAATGTCCACTTTCCGTATTTTGAAAATCTAAAATTTCCATTTTTGGAACAGTTTTATTGGAATAAATGAGCTAATTCGCAACCGATTTTTAAACAAAATGCCGTTTTTTACTCAGGACTTCAATCTTCTTTTACCTGCATCCAAAGATATAATATATCGAGCAAAAAAAATTTTATCGTTTTTTGAAAAAAATGATGATGGTACCCCTTTCAAAATTTTGAAAAATCGGATAAATTTTTTTTGTTTAGTTTCTCGCATTCTTTGATGCAGATCGAAGCACACTGAAGCCCTGATTCGTGAATGGTATTTTGTTTTGACATCGGTTTGAAATCGATAAAAATATACGCTGTTAAATGGTTAAAAAAGTCATTTTTTGACGAATGTGACCATTCCGTATTTGAAATTCAAAACGAATTCAATTTATCGATTAATAGGACCATAACTTAGTTTGTTCACCTCCAATCGGCAAAAATTATACCTTAACAATCTCGTATCTTCGAGTACTATTTATTTATCGTATATGTATCAAGTGTTTTCCTTAAAAAACCTAAGTTAGGGGGCGAGAAAAGGCCCATATGGCCAATAGGCGATGTTTGAAACGATTTTATAAAGTTTACAGTTCGATTAATAAGAAATCTTTGATTATGATGGACAGCAAATTAAGTCCCGATTTCTAAATGGTATCTTGGTGTAAAATCTGATACAAAATGGCAAAAATATCCTTAAAAACTTAAGCAAAAGGATGAGAAAATAAGTTTTTGAGAAATGTCCACTTTCCGTATTTAGAAAATCTAAAATTTCCACTATTGGAACAGTTTTATTGGAATATCTGAGCTATTTCGCAACCGATTTTAAAACAAAATGCCATTTTTTAATCAGGGCTTCAATCTTCTTTTACCTGCATCCAAAGATATAATATATCGAGCAAAAAAAATTTTATCGTTTTTTGACATCGGTTTGAAATGGATAAAAATATACGCTGTTAAATGGTTAAAAAAGTAATTTTTTGCTAATGTGACCATTCCGTATTTGAAATTCAAAACGAATTCAATTTATCGATTAATAGGACCATAACTTAGTTTGTTCACCTCCAATCGGCAAAAATTATACCTTAACGATCTCGTATCTTCGAGTACTATTTATTTATCGTATATGTATCAAGCGTTTTCCTTAAAAAACCTAAGTTAGGGGGCGAGAAAAGGCCCATATGGCCAATAGGCGATGTTTGAAACGATTTTATAAAGTTTACAGTTCGATTAATAAGAAATCTTTGATTATGATGGACAGCAAATGAAGTCCCGATTCCTAAATGGTATTTTGATGTAAAATCTGATACAAAATGGCAAAAATATCCTTCAAAACTTAAGCAAAAGGATGAGAAAATGAGTTTTTGGAAAATGTCCATTTTCCGTATTTTGAAAATCTAAAATTTCCATTTTTGGAACAGTTTTATTGGAATAAATGAGCTAATTCGCAACCGATTTTTAAACAAAATGCCATTTTTTATTCAGGGCTTCAATCTTCTTTTACCTGCATCCAAAGATATAATATATCGAGCAAAAAAAATTTTATCGTTTTTTGAAAAAAATGATGATGGTACCCCTTTCAATATTTTGAAAAATCGGATAAATTTTTTTTGTTTAGTTTCTCGCATTCTTTGATGCAGATCGAAGCAGATTGAAGCCCTTATTCGTGAATGGTATTTGGTTTTGTTATAGGTTTGAAATCGATAAAAATATACGCTGTTAAATGGTTAAAAAAGTCATTTTTTGACAAATGTGACCATTCCGTATTTGAAATTCAAAACGAATTCAATTTATCGATTAATAGGACCATAACTTAGTTTGTTCACCTCCAATCGGCAAAAATTATACCTGAACGATCTCGTATCTTCGAGTACTATTTATTTATCGTATATGTATCAAGCGTTTTCCTTAAAAAACCTAAGTTAGGGGGCGAGAAAAGGCCCATATGGCCAATAGGCGATGTTTGAAACCATTTTATAAAGTTTACAGTTCGATTAATAAGAAATCTTTGATTATGATGGACAGCAAATGAAGTCCCGATTCCTAAATGGTATCTGGGTGTAAAATCTGATACAAAATGGCAAAAATATCCTTCAAAACTTAAGCAAAAGGATGAGAAAATGAGTTTTTGAGAAAGGTATTTTGTATATTCACTTTTCGTATTTTGAAAATCTTAAATTTCCATTTTTGGAACAGTTTTATTGGAATATCTGAGCCAATTCGCAATCGAGACGTTTTAAACGATTTTATGAAGCTTTGGTATTTTTTTGGTTACATCGTGTTTTGACCATTTACGCAAACGTGGAAAATACCGACAAACATTTTTTTATATTGTAGTGTGGCCAGGTACCTAAACCGCGAAAATACCGGAAAATGTTGGTGGGTAGTAGTGTGACCAGATGGGATAACTTCAAAAATTGGCGGGAATCTAGTAGTTTGAATTTAAAATACCTGGTCACACAAGCGTTTTAAATTTTTAAATTGTGCCACCATCTACCTTCTGTTAGTTTCTGTTCGCCTGGTAGTTCAGCGGCGCAGGTCTGTTTTGGCATTTATGAAGCCAAGATTTTTGTTCCGTTAGTTTGATTTAAATTTGAAATAAGGATTTATCGCAGGTAAGGCTTACGTTGACAGTACGATCGGGTGTGCCTAGATATACCATAGAAGGGATTTAATGGATAACCAAAGAAATGAACAGCACAGACACTCACAAGGAGCTTTGAAAAAAACAATTTTCTCATACTTTTGTTAGTAAATACCTCGGCCAATTCCCAACCGATCTGGAAACGGGATACCATTCCTGAATCTGGGTTTTAAGTTTCTTCCTCCTGGACTTGGGTAGGTTACAACTTTTCTTTTGAAACCTATTTCGTTAGTGGGAATCACTGCAGATAAAATTATATACCTTATATTAAATAAATGTAATTTTTAAAGCTTACCTTTTTCGATTCTTTGAATTTCTAATGTGTTGTCTGTTCTGGTTATGTTAGGATTTTTTGTGTCTAAACTGCTTGAAAATACAAAAAATTTTGAACTACTTTGGAAATGTATTTTTTCCCCAATTTCAAAAATCTTTGGAAATTATTTTATCTAAAGAAACTTATAGAAATGGAGGACCCTTCACATGGGGTCCTGGCTTACCATTGAGTGTTGTCGCCACCATTGCTAGAATTTGCTTTACAGATTAATCTGAACTGCCAAAAAATCGTACGCAAACAAGAGTTGAATGATTTTTGAATCATTTGTATTTTATTTTTATTTCTCAAATATTTTCAATAATTAATTTTATAATAATTATTTAATTAATGCGTGTAACATAACAAATATTCTTCTCATATCATTACAATCTCAATGCTACTGTCCATTTAAATTTCGATGCCAACGCCGCAGCCTGCAGCATGCAGCATGCAGCATGCAGCCTGCAACCTGCAGCCTTTCACCTCCACATAGGAGCCACTTTCTTGTCTTTGTTACCCTTTAGTAGTTCTAGGTTCTTCAAGGTTCAGCTCAGCACGATAATTCTTGAATTGTTCATAAATTTTAATCCCCGCACTTGCATGCATTCATGCCATCGAATTTAATTGCATAATGAAAATGTATCATTAAGTTTTTAAAAATTAATTAAGAGTCGCATAGCTGCTTTTAAATTTTAATTCATGTGATGAATCTTATTTGTTATATTTTTGCAGCCGCGTAATACAATACACTTTGCTTTATTTTTTCTGTTCATTTTTCTGCTTATATACAATACACATAAGAGATTTCTAGTAAAATTTGGTGAGAAAAATCTTCCATTACATAAACGTTGCCTGTAGTTTATGCTTAGTACTTTGTTTAGAGCGTAAAATGATTAAATTGGTTGTATTATCTTTAAGTTGTACAATTAGAGAGCACAAAAGTTTTCTTTACTTGGTGTATACTAAAAATGTTATTCAAGAAATGTTTGATTGTTTCGCGTGTGTCTATTCGCAGTTGGATTAGTTAAGCAGTTAAGAGTCAAGATTCAAGGGCAGATTCTATGTTTTTCTTTTACTTCTTGCAACACTTGCAACGATTCACAGAAACTAACATCTGCGTGAGGTGAAATTTGAGTAGTGACTGACATAGTGACATTATTCTCGTTGAGAATACCTTCTGAAGACCGGGTTCCAAACATAAAACAAATAATCGGGTGCTACTGGCCACTGCAACCGCAGTCGCATAATTTGTTTAAGTACCTTTGATACCTTCGCTAGGATTCTTATTTGTTTAATATTTAAAACTTGGACCCTTTTTAAATTTTGCAATAATGCCCGACCAATGAAAAAGCGAACCACAATTTTCTTTCTAAAAGGACCGTGAAAATAAGACATTGTTAAAAAGCAACTGTACGAAAAGAAATAGGAAATAGGACGATTGAATCGACAAATCTTCAAGTTTCAATTACTTTATACTTAACCGTTTTTTGTATTAAATTCACTTCTGCAAGTTTTTTTACTAAAGTTAAGTTTCTTTAACCATTAACCGTTTTTACTAAAAAGTAGGAACTTCTGCCTGTTGTCCTGTTTTCAACGTATGTTCTGCAATAATTTGTGATAAAACGCAATTCCCGTGCACTACAAAACAATTGACTACATATACATATAAAGCTGCATTTAAATTGATATTCTTGTACCAAAACAAATCAAATATCGGGGTAATAACATTTACTTTGCGCATCATTGCGACAGCTAAAAGAGCACATGATACTTTTTCTTTTCCTATTAATAATAAGTAACTGATCGCTAAAGTTTAACACAAAATGCACGAATTAGTATGTTACTCGGATTTAGTACTCTGTTCCTTTTATACTCTGAACACAAACAAATTTCCTATGCTTTCGGTCCGGTTTCCGAAGCTAACAATTTTTAACGTGAGCTGCACTATCCTGTAACTGACCGCCATTTTTAATAACAACCCCGTCGTCCTGTTTGTTACTCTACTTGTGTATTATGAACCGAAATGAGTGGGTTGGGAGCGGGTTAAATGTTAATTGCGGACTCGTATGTCAAATAATGTTGATATGTTTCTGTAAGTGCTGTGGCATGTACGTATTTTGTATATGTTTCGCGCATGTGGTTCCTTGAAATAAAATATGATCCTGGTTTCCTTTCACTGCTCTCTCTGGCTGCTTTCGAGTCTTTTCTCACTTGATGCATCTCATCGATCGATTTATATATATATATATTTATGTATATATATAGTTATAGCTACAATTACATGTATATCTCTGGATTCTTCTAATGGTAAAAGTAGCACATATGTATGCATTCATGGGTACTGTGGGTGTACTCTTTATTCGTTTTTTATTACCGTATCGCCTTCGCATGTATATGTATGTATAGTTCAGATTAGTCTTCATTTTAATATGCTTCACTTTGCATTTTGGTAAAATCTCTATCGCCATGCAGATTGTAGTTTCCTCTCAACGTAAAACTGTTTCACTAAATTGGTTGGTTCCTTATGGGTTTCTATCCAAACGAATTATGGTATAAAGCCACGTTTACAATTCGTCCTTCAGAGATCATCTTTCTGCGACTGTCTCCGATTTAGTTGGCAAAAAGAGCAACGCTCTGTAACAACGGATGTCCTCGTTGAATTCTCTCGCTTTTGGGGTTCTCAATTAAATTGTAAATTAATTATTAGTTGTGTAAATCTACTTGGTAAAGTAATACTTTTTAGTGTACTGTTTTGTCAATTAGCTGCATTTTCTACTCATCTCCTCTTCTTTTCGATAATTCGTCGATCGTATCTGTAATGTACTGTTATTTGTTATTTGTTATTTATTATCTGTTATCGGTTCTCAGAATTTAATGTATATTTGTATCAATTGCAATTCATTATTAGTTATATTAATTCGAATGCGGTTTGATCGGTGTCTTGTTCACTATCAACATTTACACGCTGTAGCGCCATTGTATCTATTTATGTATATTATCGTTGGGCTAAATATTTGATTATGCTTTTAACGCTGCATACCAAAGGACAGCTCCTGCTGTCTTTTATCTCTTCGTGAGTCCTTTCAGACTTTGGTGTAAGGTTCTAAGGTGTATATAGTAGTGCAGGGGAAGGTGTAGATGTGCCTTGCTTTATCTTTCACACACATATGGTATATGGTTGACGCAGATTTGTAGTTCGTTAAATATAAGTTCGTTATTTATATGAAAATGAAAATGTGATTTGTCAAGAGTTCTCGTTTGAAATTCTAGCAGTCGTCGATCCAACACTGACTTACGTATCCGTATATAGTAAGTAGTGTCCATAACAGTATCGTACTTGTATTACCTTGCATCGATGCTCTAACATAACTTGTATGTATATAGTATATAGTGTATAGGGTATATGTATATAAGTAGTAGACATAGACATAGATATGATAAATATAGGTATAGGGTATAGGGTATAGGGTATAGGTATAGGTAGTATAAGGATAAGGTTATGATAGATAGCTACTTGCAATATGTGTATATGAAACGCTAGATTTTGCCCAGGAGTTTTGGGTGGTAGGTGGTGTGGTGGTGAGCTTTCGCCGTCAGTGTCACAGGGAAAATTGGTAGGTAGGCATTTTTGACTATTCTTCTCTGATCTGATCTGATTCTTCGGCTACTGCTCCTCTTTCCAACCATCTTACGGTTACTGTTCTATACGGTTCTATATTTGTATATGCTTCGGTTTCTTAACCGCCTGTGACTGGTTGCTTTCGATAAATGTATGTAAATGTAGTATTTCGATAAATGTTGAATATTTTACTGTTGCTTTTCGTACACGTTTTAGCTTTAATATATTCATTCATTTAATTCTTACCATCTTCAAGTTCTGTTCTCATCTTCTCCATTTCTCCCTTATGTTTTGTGTGTTTGTTTCATTTTAATTTTAAATTACGATCACTGCTACTTATGCTTACGAGCTAAGTCCATGTAATTTTAATTATAATTAGTTGCTCTTCCGTTTTGCTCAATTTTTTTGTCTGTGTTTCATTTATTTTTTTTTTCTTTTTTGTTTGCATTTCATTTGTTCTTTTGCGCCAACGTATAAATAATTTCACTTTCTAAATATACTTATATAAACCTCCATAAATGTCTGTATCTAGTTTGCATTTTTTGCTTTTTTTGTGTAACCATGTGTGAATGTTTTTGCATGTTTAAATATGTGTTTATGGTGTCTGTTGTAAAATTATCAAAAAATCATTCAGTTTTGTTTTTTAAAACACGTGTCTTTCGTTACCATTATGCCTATGATTAAATATAATTATTCTTGTTTTTTTTTTTTTTTTTTGTAGATTTTTTTTCTTGAGATTACACTTTTGTATCTAAAAATTTGTTTAATTTCCTGTTTCATGGTTTGTTGTAGTTCAATACACACTCTTTCAAATGTATATATATTCGATTGTGTATAATTTGCGCTAGCTTAACAACACTTACATATACATACACACACAAAGGGTTACGTACACGTTGAATTAACTGTCATTTAAAATTATTATTCTGCTCTTTATTCTTTATTTTTTATGATGCTAAACAAACGGTACGGACGTGCCACTTGTGGGCATCCTCGCACGATGTCCTGGTTTGCGATTTATTTAGGTTTCTTTAAAATGTAATAAAATTATTCTTAAGTTGCATTTTACGGTAATTCATTGCGCTTACGGCTTAGGACTCTTGTGTGCAAATCTTCCTATCGGGCTTCAATCTTTTGTATCTTTAATTCTACGAAATGAAAAATATTTACGAGCAATTTTTATGCGTTATTTTGCAATTTTGCAATTTTGCAATTGTAAAAAAATTAACGTTAAGTTGCTTCTTTCTTTTAAAATATAATAACAGCATCATGTATACATAATAAAACGTTTCTTAATTCACTTTTAACGCAACTCCTTTTATCGCTGACTAACTGTCGTTTTTTAAAACCAAAACACAGTACAGTGCACTAAAAATATATCTAAGTTACGAACCTCATTTTTTCGACGTTAAACATACTCATAACTTCTCCTCCTGACTACCCTATATTTTTTTCGCTTTTCATTCGATTTGAATTGTTTAATGCAATGCAAGATACCTAACAACTATAGTTTTAAAGTTATGCCTAACTTACGGTGTTGCTGATTGTTTAGTGGGTTGTTTGTTTGTGGTTTTGCATATGCGCTTTTGTGTTTTGATTTTCCCCCCTCTGTATGCTATCATACTTTCTTAATTCATTTGTGTATATTTATTTAATTTTAGCATTTTGTCTCCTTTAGAAATTTTGTTAAGCTTCGAAGAATGACTTGGAAACAGTCACGGTTCCTGGGGCGGGAGTTAGTCCCCCTAGATAAAATTGGTATAGCTCATGCATCGATTGTTGCCGCTGGTTAATCGGTAGGGTTAAGTGGATTTTTGATTTGTTTTCATTTGATTTAATTTGATTTAAATTATCTGATTTGATTCTGGCTTCTGTCTTCTGTATTCCGTCTTCTGTATTCTGTCTTCTGTCTTCTGTCTTATGTATTCTGTCTTTCGATTCTGAGTCAAATACTTCAATTAAAATGGGCATGCATCCTTCTTGTACTACGGATTATAGATTGTATCTGTTGTTGCCAGTAAATCTGAAGCTGATGGTGGTGCATGTAGCTGCCGTTCGCACCCAGTCAGGTTCAGTGAACCTGACCACGGATCGGATTCTAGATGTTCGACTTGGAGAAGCTCACGCGCAGATGGTTCGACTCGGATAGCTGGTGGTTGTGCATCTTGATCAGCGCCAGGACAGCCTCCTCGACGGACGACAGTTGCAGCAGCGCCATTTTGCGGTCCTTGCTGTAATTTTTAATATAAATTAATTAAACACTCCATTAATATTATGATTCCACAAGCTTACGGGAAAAATTTGAATGCTTTGACTTCGAAGCTATTCGAGGTGAAGGCCTCCTTGATGTCATCCTCAGAGCAGGAAGAGCTGTGGGCCAAAAAGGAGAACATTAGTACGGTTTCAAATTAACAGTCATCGATTTAAGGGTGCACGGGTAAGGGTAGGCAGTGCTGCATGCTGTGGGGCAGGTTCTCATTGATATCGCCTGGCAGGTGGCGCACCAAGAGACCCGTCTCATAAATTCACGCAGCAGTCGCCAGACACCATTCCGCATCCGCATCCGCATCCGCATCCCGATTCTTCTTCCCCGACCAAACTCAAAGAGAATCTTGGCCTGGCGGGGCGCTTTGTCATATTCGGCAGACGCCGCTGCCACGCGGGGTGTCTGCCGGCTCATAGCGGTAATTGTAATTGCCTTGTCGTTCAAGCTAGAACCCCAACCCAAGAGGAGGCGGGGCTCCTTGACTTAAAGCTGCTCTCAGGTGTAATACTTACGGAATGTTGCTTAAATGCAGTGTCGCCGATGGCGGATAGATGTTTTGGTAGTTTTTGCTGCCGGGCTTCTTGAAGCGGTGCAGAGGGTTCTGGGAGTAGTCACGAGTGAGTCCTGCGTCCGGCTGCCCTTCCTTGGGCAGTTGCACGGCCTGGTGTTTGCTGGCCATCACACGTATCGGCTTGCCCCACAAACGTAATTTATCAAGGTGCGACATAGCTGTATACGAGAAGAAAAACGTACGAAAAACATTAAAATGGGCAAAGAAGTAGAAGTTCGTGGATCCTAGAATATGTGGGGGCTATAAATAGAGTTGTGTAAATGTAATTTATATGCTTTATCACAAGCTGTAAATTCTTTTGGAGAAGTTAGCTACAGATGGACTAACTTTACCTCTAAAGTAGATACAACAATAGACCAGATCATCCACATATTGTATAAAATGTTACTTTGAAAGACGAAAGTCGAATGGTAGCAGTTTTTTTCAGTGCCGCCAAAGATCCCACAGGATCTCGAACAAAGTCAGCAATAAGTAAAGGCAAATATTTACATACGGAAATGTAACTGCAACTTTATCAATGTCGTCTGCCTGTGGTGATTTATTCAAGATGAAATGCTTGTTTGGCCATAAAAGTATTACCAAACAAAAGTTCCTTCGCCCCTCTTTGGCCCGCCAATGCAGTGAAAGTTTCCGACGGACGACGGACGATTGCCTTATTTCCCATACTCTGGTTAGTCATAACACCTGAGGCTCAATTGGAATGGAATCGGAATCGGAATGGAATGCTGCATGTGCAGCAGAGATATGTACTTAAATACAATTCAATTTCCATTCCCATTTCTACTCGAGTTTCGATTACGTTTTATTTAATTTCAGCTTTGCGCCAAGTCATCCGAGCCCGGTCCAGTTCAGAGTCCAGAGTCCAGAGGAATTGTCCCAGTCCCCAGTCCAAGTCTGCAGTTCTCAATACTCATGTTGTGCATTATATTAATAAATTACATCACATTTTATCAGTGACCCTGTGTTTCATTGTAAAGCAATATGCTTACTCAGCCATTTATTCTTTGCCTAATGGATTAAATGATTTTACAGAAAAAACAGAAAAAAGCGGCACGAAGCCGCACGAATATAATAAATTGTAAAATAAAAGGAGCGAGCGCCAGCAGTGACAAAGATTCGCCCGCTCATATGGCCTAAACATAATTTTTTTATTCCCAGCTGTATGACAAACACTTGTAATAAAGATTAATGTAAAGGCGAGACATTTTTTGGGGAGCCATGAAAGGGGCCAGGAATGGGGACCTGGAAGGGGCGAAAACTTTTCCCACAAATGCCGAACACTGTGCTTCGAAATGATACATCTGCTACTTCTGCTGTTCGGCCCGTCTCAAAAAGTATCTTAAACTTTTAATTACGAGACTGGGACTGGGACTGGGACTGGGAGTGGGAACGAAGCTGGGTTGCTATAGCTGACCAAGAGTACAGCAGCCCTTCAAATTATTATAAACTTATAAAAGCGAAAAGGCGAAGGCTGAAGGGCTACTATCCGTAAATGGGGAGGAGGAGAACGCACAGTAGACCCGAAAAGTAAGTGAAATGACTCGTAAATGAGGCTTCGAAGGGTTCATGTTTAACGTTTCTGGTTTAAGACTTTTAAGCACCATACACTTGGGACTTACCCCACTCAACCTGACGGAGCTCAGAACGGGCCAGATGGGTCAGGTGCGCCGCAATCTAAGCGGAGGGGGTCTCAAGGTAAGGAAACCCATTTGAACGATTAATGTCGAGCTATTCTTCGGCTATGATCTACGGCAAAACTGGCCTAACACTTTATTATCTCTGGCTGGGAAACTATCTCTGCCAAACATTCTCTGATTCGGACTCGGACTCGGACTCGGATACGGATACAGATACAAATACGGATTCGGTTCTAGTTTTCATGGCTCGGTAATTAATTGTGGTCTACGGAGTGCCGGGCACCAAGTCCTTCAAACAGTCACTTAGCAGTGTCAACCCAGTGAGGGTAGGAAAACTTTCACCGAACTCTACACATCCGCCCACTTACAGACTTACAGGGCAGGGCGTATGCGTAATCGACCATTTAATATATGGCATCACACATGTGTGCTGTGTGCTCTGTGCTGTGTCTGTCTGTGCGCCAGTTTGTTTGTTTTCATTGAAAATGCCTTTATGCGTACGCTTATGCAGAATATTTTGTAGTAATTTGTTCGGCAAACAGGAAATATATTTGCAAAGGGAGCTAGCAGGCTGGGGGACAGCTGTTAGTGTAGCAGTGGAGTGTGGAGTGTTCCCATAAATTCCACAGCGTCCAGTGCGGGTGTGGGTGTCTGGCCATAGTTGGCAATAAGTTGCGCAAAAACTTAATCCCCCAAAGCTCGTCACCCACCGATTGTGACTCAGATTCTCCAGCAGTCCGGACTGCTGCCCAGAAAATGCGCCATTACAATGTCCGCCAACACACACCTCAATCTGCCCACCAAGTGGGGCAAGATGGGCGCTGGGCCCTGGATTGTGTCCTTATTGTTTTTTCATTGAGTGTTTTTGTCTATTTCTGCCCGCCTGCCCGGCTGCCCGGCTGCCGGTCCGCCAACTCCCAGTGCCTTCTGATTGCTGTCGCAGTTTGTTTGCCTCTAGTTGGGGTCCGCTCCATTCGAAGATTTTCATCGCCTTCTCCCCCAACCGACTGCCAGCCTTTGGCCGTTGACTTCACTTACAAAGTTTTTTCGCCTTTACGCTGTAATTCGTATGCTGAGTGTGCAATTGTAGCCGTATTTTGTGGGGTCCTGGCCATAACGCACACCACCTTACGAGACACTTTCGTATGCATAGGACGAGGCGGGGTGACCAGGACAGCTGGGTCCCTTTCCCTAGCCTTCAGCTTCCCGGCTCCCTGCTCCCTGCTCCCTGCTCCCTGCTCCAGACCGCCCCACTCCCTCGCCTCGTTCGGTAATCGTCTTTGTTTGTCGGAGTTGGCGAGAGTTTTGGGCAAAGTAACGAATGAATTTGTTAATATTTTATGAGTGCATAAGTGCGCACTCCCGCCCCAAACTGGGCTTCCGTTTCAGACCGGTTACCTGGGTCCAGGTTGGCAAATGCACTTGGAAAAGCAACCTGCTCCATCTACTGTTTTGTGAGTGAGTTTATTGGGAAAGGTACGTGCGTGATAGGGAGTCGTACTCAAATGAGTTTGTTCTCAGTGTGAATTGGTTGAATCCTAGTGAAAGGAAGCAGCGGAAGCGTGTGCCATTTGGCAGCCCTTGCGGCACATTAGTAGTCTATATGCTGCTGTATGCCCATTAATATTTTCACATGCCCCGGGACCATTGCCGTTGCCGTTGGCTGGCATCTCCACCTGCCCGCTTCTGAGTGGGGGCCGTTGGCGAAAACAAACGGCTAAGGGGATACGGTGTGGCAGGATTTGGGGAACGGTGTTGCCTTTCTAGTTTCACACAATAATTTGCTTGTTTGGTCGAACAGTTGAATGGCTTTGGTTTTGTGGGTTCACTTGGCGTAGCGTAAAATCTGCACAATAGTTTTATCAACTACGGCCAGCGGCGGTATGTTGTGGTCCACACAGACGGGCAGGCAGTTCTGTCAATTTCTGGACGAATTCAATTAACCCAACATTTCGCATTTGAATTCCATCTGCTTCATCATCAGAGGCTGTCGATAAAAGGAGAAAATGCATGCGGGACTTGTGCTGATTAGCCCCCTCCTGTTCCGGCGGTTTAACGCAATTAATTAAACAAGAAGAACTCAAAGTGGGAATGTGTTTGAGCAGCGAGCAGCGAAGGTACACCGCAGGATGCAGCCACACTCTGAACTTGGGAAATATGAGAAATATGCGTATTTACATATTGATATTTAAAAAATTAATTGACTGCAACACAAAGCATATTTTCAGCCAACATGCAGCTCAGTTGGTGGCTTGTGAAAAGCTGGCAAAAATAGTTCGCAGATGCGGATGTGGCAGCAGATATTTGGTCAGCGGATTTACGGATACCCTAAGGACATTACGTATATGGACTGGGCTGGGGCTGGGGCTGGGGATGGCAGCGCGGCGCACTTTATTTCTTTTTATTTAAATCAATAAACAGTTGATGGCATTCATTATGCAGTACCTTACGCTTTTCCAGGCGTGCAATTTGCAGGCAATTTCCGTTGCGATGGCACATTGCATTTATTGAGCAGATTAAATTTATTTAAACTTTATTAACAGCAGCAGTTGTTGCTGCCATGAAACTGAATGGAATCGTGACGGAAAATATAATTAAAAAATTACATATGCGAACGATTAACGCCTGATGGCGCTCCACCTGGATTTCATAGACCTTGCATAGACTCGGGAATAGCTCAGGGATACAGTATAATGCAGTTCCCTTTGCAAATAATCTTCGCCAGCTGCTCAAAGGTAAAGACAACAATCGGAAATTTGTGCATCGCTGCCGGTTTCAATTAAGTGCCATCCGAGGAGGATGGCGATCGGTGCAGTGACAGCTTTTGAGTTATTTTTCGATGAATAAATAACACAAATGAAACAAACGGACGCACCACGGACGCTGGGTGGGAACAATGAGCTCGGAGCTTCGATCTCCCCAGTGGAAATGGGTCCTTCCTCCAACGCCGCTGGATAGTTGGCGTGTTAAATGGAATAAAACCAAATCGAAATTGAAAAAGGTGTCGCTGTCGCTGTCGCCGCCTGTCAACGCTTCAATCGTAATCGTCCCGCTGCCTTTTGCCATTTTTGCTGTTTTTTGTGTTTTTGCCGCCGCCGCTCCTGTTTTTGTAATAAAGTGGAATTTGGCACGTCGGTTGGTTGCTCTTAACGCGTCGCAATGCGCGACAATTTTCATTTCGCTTAATTCGAGTATGGGATGGGTGATGGGGATTCGATTGCGATTGGGATTGGGATTTGGAGCCGGAGTCGGACAGTCCTTGCCCAGCGGCAAGCAGCCTCCTGACAATGGCAAAGTGCACACAAATAAATGCAATAAAATGATTGGCATGTCCCGCTGAGCAGGAGGAGCCTTTGGAGCCTTTGTCGCCTTGCGGCCTGGTTGGGATGGAAAATGTTCGAAAATTGGAACTGGCACTGAAACTGGAAGTGCAAGTGGACCAGGTGTTGTCGGTTGGTAATAAAGCGCTTATAAAATTTCATTTATGCGCGCTGCCAGTTATATTTCTCTTTCTTTGTCCCTCACTCTCTCCTGCTCCATGGCCATTTTTATTATTAATACATTTTGTTTGCTGCATTTGCAGCTGAAACAACAGCCACCACTACAAACAGAGTCGAAGCAGGACCAGGAGCAGAAGCAGAAGCAGGAGCAAAAGCAGCATCATCAGGAGCAACGGTTACGGTTGCCAAAGGAATGCGCCGTTTGGAATTTCATGTTGCTGGAATTTTCATTTAAAACAAGCTGCAAATTGCACTGCTCCAGCTTCCAGCCCTACCCTCAAACAGATTCAGACTCGGATTTTTCATTACTTCCATTTTGTTCAACTCAACTGGGGGTGTCTATATACGAATATATATGAATGTATTCATGCAAATATACAATAGTTGGCGGGTTAGCGCCGGAGAAAGTGCGTTTGTTTGACTTACCCAAATAAGCTTGCTGGGGCTCCGCCAACTGGATGAGTGCCGAGTCCTTCTTGTTGTACAGGATCTTTACACGCTGCACATCGCCGTATACACCTGCGGATTCGGAGTGAAAATGGGAAAGTTGCAGTGAGAAATATGAGAAGGCATTTGAGTAAACGATTAAGTTATGCGAGTGTCGGTTGTGCGCTAGACCGATGCGGGCCAACTGGAGTTGGGTTACTAGGAATTAAAAAATAGTTCTTCCACATGTCAATTAGTTGAGTTTTCCCAAATATATTTAAAGACAGTTCAAAAGCCCCTAAAGAGTAACCTGATGCAATTTTCGGACAGTTTTAAGCGTTTTTAAGGTCGCGCGTAAACTTTTACACCCCACCAAAAAGCTATAACATGTGCACGAGGTATCCCTTGGTAATATTCTTCTCCTGAATCCTTGCCACCACCTTCATCCACACCTCCTAGCATCGGAGAAAAGCACTCGCATTATTGCCGCGGGCCAAGCCCTTAGTATCATGTACGGAACTCATAACTGGCTCAATAAGTTGCTCTGCTATTTTTACGAGCATCAATTCGAGCTGCGGCTGCGGCTCCGGCTATGGCTATGGCTCTGGCTCCTGCTGCAGCTTGCAACTTTTTGCCTGGCTTCCAGGCCATATTCCGGTTTAGAGCCACGGATTTTACAGTCGTCGGACAAGGTGTGCTACTGCTGTGGCAACTTTTCGGCAGCGGCCGTTGCAGTGGCAGTGGCAGCGCCCACGTTATTGAATTGTATTTTATGGTTTTACTTAAGCCGCAAAACTATCCAGTACAGAGCGGACAGGGACAGGGATCTGACACGGCCTGGGCCGGCAGAGCTGCATTATGTTTGGCAACGAGCTTTAAGAATTTAAGCGGGTACCCGCGCGGTCAGAGTCTGCTTTGACAGCTGCCCGGAAGTCCTCCACTGGTGACTCCATGGGTGACTTAATTTCGATGTGGTCCTTTGCCACAGCATCCCATGTGCAGCCAATCAGCGGCAAATTCGAAGCCGGGCGCAAATTGCTATCAAGCATAAAAAATAGTTGCCGGTCGACTTGGTGGCCGGAGGGCAATGGCAATGGCAATGGCAATGCTACTGGCAATTCCAGTGCCACTGCTGGTGGGAGTGGAAAGTAACCCAAACGCAAACAATGTAAAGTGCAGTCCTGCTCAAGACAACAAATCGAATAATGCGCAAAGTAAATTTTCAACTACTTCCAGGCAAACTCGGAAAAGGGAACCTACACAAAGGAAAAAAGTTGCACACCTTTTTGGGATCCTGACTATGAATTCACAAAAGGACACCGATTCAGTTGAATATTTCATTATTGGTAAGAGCGTAAAGGTAGGATTTGGCATTACTGGTACCCATTAGTTATTTTTAATAGTTTATTGGGGTTTTTTTCAAGTGCAAAACTCAGGAAGCAGTGCAGAGCTATAAAAGCTAGGGTCCTGCTCCTGCCAACTTGCCTCTCGAAGCGTAGCGAAGCGAGCGGAGCGCTAACAAGTTACAAAAGTAGCAATGGAAATGCAGGTAGTAAGTGGAGTAGTGCGAGGAGACCGAACCGAACAGAACACACAGTTCAACAGTTGGCAGTAAATCCATTTTATACAGACGACTGGCTACTTGACTGACTGACTGACTGACTATCCGTTTGGCGAACTTGACTTGTGCCAAGCCAAGAGTCGAACAATTTCGGGAGCAGCAATTGCAGCAGCAGTAGACCGACTGACATTCGCAGTGGAGCATATTGAATGCCTTTGGTCCAGCACGCCCCTGTGCACAGAGTCAACCGGCAACCAGTAACCAGTAACCAGCAACCAGCAACCAGCCACCAGCATAACCGGCCGTGCAACGGGGCGTATGAGAAGCAGCAGCTGCTGGATGCAAAGGGCTTCGTTTTGATGCCGACTCCGCCTTAACCTCAGCCTTTATTCTATTCTCAGCCATAGCCCAGCCATAGCCCAGCCATAGCCCAGCCAGAGCCCAGCCAAGTCCCTGCGAGCGTCAGACTTGATAATGATTTATTATCGCCTATATTTGCGAGAATGTTTTGCAGCTTTCCCAGCTTTTTCACCAGTTTTTATCTTCGGCGTGGCTCGTTTTTTTCGGTTTGCCTTCAGATCCGCGACACTAACATATGCAGACAGCGATGCTTCGGATCTTATTCCCCGCTGGCCCATTAGTGTACCGGAGCTCACTCTAGATGAAGAGTTATGTGGCTGGCTGTGTGGCACATTAGCCGGGTCTCCTTCTCTATAAAGTTATGCCAGCGGTCTGGGTCGATGGTAGCGGAGTCGCGGTCGCTTCTCTAAATTTTCATTTGACGCGACACTAAAATACGAATTTATTCCATTGATAATAGTATTAGCATTCCCCCTCCGACACTTCAAATTGCATTCGTTTCAAAAACGATTTGTTGCGATTATGAAAAATTCATTGGAATTATTTGCACATTGGATTTAATTTCTCCTGTTATGGGCACTTTGTCAAATTGCATTTGTGCCACAACATACGAGTACAACAGCATGTAGCATGTACCATGTAGCATGTATAAAATTTTATGAAATTATTTCGCGCATTCATAACACACAAAGCGACCCGACCCGAAATCATACGGCACTGTGCGCCGGATATCTAAACGCATAAAAATTCAATTAAACACGTTTCGACAATATTTTCGGCAGTGACATCAATTTTTATCACGCCATTACAATTACATAAGCGGATTACAAAGCAAATGGAGGGCGATGTGTGTTCGGGGCTTGTTTCCCAGACGATTTGCAGTTTTATTAAGTTTCTTTTATTGTTATGCAAAAGCCAGCTCAATCCCAACATTCCCGAGCCCCCAAATAATGGCAATCGAATCTTGAGATGGGTAGAATGGGTACCATGACTAGGTTGCTGGGTGGATCTGGGTGGCTTGGCCTTTATTGAATGCTTGACAGGATAAGCGGCATGTGTCAAGTGTCTAAAGAGCATGCCCCAGAGGGCCCTAGGCCTTTCAATTGAGTCTTCGTCGCAGCAAAGCGAGCCAAGCGCTGTCAAAACTAATAAAATGTCCGACTCCGGCTCCGGCTCCGGCTAGGGCTTGGGCTCCGGCTTGGGCTCGGGCTCGGGGTCGGGTTCCCTGACATCCAAAGGGTTCTCTCGCAGGCTTTTTGAGGCTTTTGGCCTTTTTGTTGCCTTTTCCGATTGTTGATGCTGTTTTTCGGCTAGATCAATCCCCATCCCATCCCAGCACGCTTGAAGTGCGTTGTTTGTCCCCGACGCTGAGCTTGCCACTTTTACTATTTGGTATGCAAACAATTTTCAGGTGAGCACCTCCCCCTGTTACCGACCCTTTGAAGTGCTAAATTCACTACCCAAGAGTGCCTCTGGCACCATCTCATGTGGGAAAATTGTTGTTACGTGTCCTTGCGTGTCGCCATTAACATAACAAAAGCCGCCACCATCCACCGCTTGCCAATCGCCATTTGCCATTTGCTTGCCGCATACCGCTTGCCGCTTGCCGCTTTCCAAACCAAACTCCTACACTGGACAAAGTTATTGTGGCTGGGATAATTAAGCTCTGCTTAACCACTATGAGAGTTCATTTTTTGGGTTGTGTGGAGGTTAATTGAGGATTGAGGACGGTTTCATCACAACCAGTTGGACAAATATGCACAAGTGGATGTTGGAGTGGACTAGAACAAAGCGAAGCGATTCTAGCAGTGTACGTGTTTGTCGTGCAGCTAAGCTTTCCTTTAAGTGTCATTGGCGGTGCTTCTGTCTGTCCGCTGTCTGCTTAGAGCTACTTGGAAATTCAAAGGTTATTACATAAAATTTTAGCCTGCCATTTGGCTGATTGCCCGTCGAGACTCCTGGCCGTCAATTACACGCTGGCTGACTGGGTGCTTGAATAGCTGCGAGAAAACGGGCGAGAGTTTATCTAAATCTATTGGCGCCCCAATAATAATACGCTTAGCGTTCGACTTATCGACATCTCCTCATCTCTCCATGCGGGCCATTTGCGGGTTCCGGGCATCCAACTTTTTCCACTTCGCATTCTGCCAGGGTGAACTGAGCCCTTTGGAGCGTTTAATCAGCAATCTAAGCTTTATGAGCAGTTCAGGCAGCTGCCAGTTCGAGTAACTTTAGCTGTTGCACCGTCGGCTGAGCGTCTGCTGATCGGCTTTGACCGGCTCAGTGGCTGCCTGGCTCACTGGCGAAAGTGGCTCCTGCCGCAAACACCCCAGAGAGGAGAGGCCAGAGGAACATAAAAACTGTTTTTAAGCAATTAATACGTTTGCCAACATTTTGTTTCCCTTGAGCGATAAGCCCCAAACTGATGACAGACTGCACCAGAATGCAATTTGTAAATATAAAACAAAGGAGCAACCACACACAAGGGTTAAGTTCAGGACCAGAAGCGGCTTAACTCCCAATTGCATCCTGTATTTTGTATTCTGTATTCTGTATTGTGTATTCTGTATTCTGCATGCGGTTTCGTTTGTTTGACAAAAGTTTATATTTGAGTATTTAAACTTAAATTAAATGCATTTGCATGCAAACAAAGGAAGGTCGTGAAGGCTTTGAGGTGGGCTGTGGGGCTAGGGCCACACACAAACTGTTTTGTGTCGCAAACGGCACTCAGGAAAGGCAGTAATCCACACATGTACGAGAATGCAACAAAAAATCGACCAAAACTGAATCCCGTAGAAGGCAGGAGAGCTTGTGGCAACGAAATCCATTATGTTGCAATTAGACGCCACACTTGGCAACATGGTCAAAACTTCTATAATCGATGTATTCTGGTAATTAAATGAAGTACATAATGGAGAAAGCCAAATGGAGAAATGCAGTGCAAGTGAAAAGTCAACTGGGAATCCCATAAAATAATACAATACCACACACACACACGAAGGATGCTGGCTCTGCAATTCAAACAGCAAACCCCATTAACTTTACAAAGTTAGTTAAATTCATTTGGCAAACAGACGACAGACGAAAAACCAGCAGGAGACAGTCGCCTTTTCCACTGTAGAGTAGAGGAGAAGGAAGCGAAGCCACCACCCATCTTCGTCCTTCCTCCTTCAGCCAACGCCAACCAAGCGGCTAACCCAGCCAACGAGCTACGAAAAGTCACAAGTAAATTTTATTTCAATTGTAAGAGCCAGCAAAAACTATACAATGATCATGGAAGTGTGTGCGGTAAAAAAGGTGTATATATGTAGGACATATATAAAAATCAAGGATGGAAAGGACTTGGATAGTGCCGCACATTTACACGGAGAAAAATGTATCTGTCCGGCTGGAATTGTAGCTAATTCCTGGATCAGATTCTTCTGGATTTATCCCTGGTGTTCAGGAGTAACAGGAGAAATTAAAAGTTTCGTTTGTCTAATTGTCCTCGACCCGTCCCGGTTTCAGTGTACCCAATACCCACTGTACTCAGTACAGCGCCGCAAAGCAACAATGGGCGACAGCAACAAGCGCAATGATAACTAAATAAATGGACATTTTTATAGCTATGCACTTCCGCCCTCAATCTTTTGTGTGCGGGTCTTGGTTGTGTGTGCGGGGTATTGGAGAGCTTTGTAGGAGGTGCACTTGTGTGTGCGACAGGATGAGCACATGGCAGAGCATGTGTTTTGTGCATGCATTTTAGCTCCCATCCTGAGACACTCGGGCCAGATCCTGGGCCAACAATGGCACACCAGCCACGAGCACACTTAATTCATGTAATTTCACACACACACACACCACGCACAGCAGACACAGCCAGCCACTCTCCAAGACAACCGAGAAGCAACAGGATGCTCTAGTATACGAGTAGTGGCACGGCAGGCACCTCCCTGAGTGCGGTTTCACTTGTTGCCAGGACGGGATTTTAATAAACGTGCAGACGGAACGGAGTGGAGTGTATTCTCATTTTCATTGTTTTACAATTTGTAAGCAGAACTTATGACAGGATAAACGGCAAGAGGACAAGCTCAGGGCGGACCCAGAGAACTATTTCTTTTTCGTTTCCATTTCCCACCGACGGATTTCATACTGCTGTTGGTAAACCCTATTAGAAACGCATTTGCCGCTGGCTTCTGTTTCACGTTTATTCCGTTTGCAAATACAATAAATACTCGCAGGAAACCGCATTTACGTGGGTTTCATTGCCCGATCGGGCGACTACAAGCGACCCCTGGGCTTTATTGGATTTACCCTCGCAGAGCCTGACGGGAAAATACGATCGCACCACACATGCTGCTGCCAGCCAAGGCTATATGGCTTTATCTAGACAAATACTTAAGCCACACGGTGGTACCCGGTTCAAGTTTACGGCCTCTGTTTGATGGCTCCATTTTATATTTCCCACATGGCGGATGCATTTTATGTGGCAACTGCCACAGCATGCAACTGGCGCTGCATACCCGAAAACGCCAGCAGCTGCGCTCCCCGGTGTTAAAGACTTTTTCAATAATTTAAGCCTAGCAGACAAAACTACTACCTAATGTGTTCCCTTTTTGGGGTTTTGTTGGCCCGACTTTGTTTAGACCACCCTGAAGAATGAACAATTCATAGCACTTCTGCTGATTGCACCTAAATGGCGGAGAAGCCAGGAGCTTCCGCTGCTAAAAGCCCGGAGTTTAGGTTCGCACGGTGTAGATTCAATGAAAAGTCAACTAAACTAGAAGATGTCCTAGCGGAGATGCAAATATTATATATGTAGGGCTAACCCGGGCCAAGCTGGACTGAAGGCCTCGATTTAGGGAAGGAAACTACGGTCAGTGGAAGCTATAGTAGGGCTACAGGTCAGTCTATCGCACAGCTCGGCCCGAACAACAAATAATAAAATAGAAAATAGTAGCTATTAAAAGAGTAATCGTTTTGTGCAGACGTACCAAAGAGGGTAAATAGAGCATCAGGCGTGACCATCTACAGAGAAAAAGAGAAAATAGAGTTGTCGTCAGTTAGCGATAGGTTTGTTGTTTCAGATGTACTAAAAATAATAACACAACTAAACGATAAACGATAAAAATGATAAATTATAAATTATAAATGACAAATGATAAATGATTAACATGTATTTTTTTTCAGACAGACTCTGATGAAGAGGCGGAGAAATGGAAAAAGTTAGAGGCGTATCTAAAAGGCATGTACATGTACGTAGGAGGGAAACGATTTTAATATTTAATTTAAATTATAGTTTCAATCAGGATTCAGGATTTCTTTTGCACTGTTTGATGCGCGTGTCAAACAAACATCGAATGCAAACTAATTTAGCCTCTATAGCAGAGGGTCGCTCAATTGATTTGTAATTATATTTTAGTATGAGTAATTATTCCAGGCTTAAATAATTGATTATTTAAAGGGGTCGCTGACAAAACTGAATATTGAATACTGTATCTCTAGCACAGGACCAAAAGCTTCACTACTATTCAGGATAACAAATAAATGACTTACCTCCTCGTTCAAATTCGAGACCAGCAGGACATTCGAGTAGCCACGCATGGCCGGAGCGGCTGTCTGCAGAGCTCCACTGTTCGCCAGCGAAAAGGCCAAGTTGGGCAAAGCGCTGCTGTACCCGCCGGTGAGCGGAGTGCCCAGGCCCAGGGCGAACGGCGGCAGTACTCCAGGGGCGCCTAGTCCGTTGACTGAAATTAAATCAAGTTAGGGTTAGTTGGGGGCCGGTCAACGGTTTTCTAGATTTGTAAGTTGCATGCCACTTAAGCTCTATGCGAATCGATAGAAGGTGTACAGTAAAAAACAGGTTTGAAAAACATGTAGCCAACTTTGAGGTGTGTGTGTGTGCCCTTGGGTTGTGTGTGGTTTGCAACTTGGAGCGTACGAGTAGTAAAAAACAAATGAAAAATCGGGAAAATGTTCCGTCGGTGTTACCTATTTTATCACCTGTTAGGGACGGCCGCTGCCGGGCGGCGATCAGGAGAAGATCGTTGGTGTTCATCAGGCCGCCGGCAGTGGGCATCAAGTCGACGCCCGGCTCGCCCGGGGGCAGCGCAGGGTTCGTGAAGTCGCGCGACTTGTCGTTGTTGTACTTCACGTTCAGCGCCGTCAGCTTGCTGTTATCAATGCGCAAAGTGCAGCAGCCGTTGTAGATGTTCTGGCCGTCGAGCAGCGACTTGGCGTGCTGGGCGGAGTTGGCGTCCGGATACTGGATCAGGGCCTGAAAGAGATCAAGAGTTTGTGATTTCATTTCTGACACATTTTATTGTTCTGTTTTGTATTGATTCTGTTTACCTGGAATGAGTTGTTCTTGGTGAAGGTCACGATCTTTAGCACCTTGCCATAGCGCTGGAAGATCTGGTGAAGGATGTCGAGCGACACGGGGTACATCAGCGACTCCACGATCACGCGGAGCACTGTGTTGGGGCCTCCGGTGGCGTTTGAGTTGTTTCCGGTGTTGTTCTGCAAGATGGCCACAGCAGTGCTGTTGCCGTCGCCGGAACTGTTCGCGCTGTTGCTGGCATTGGTGGCGGCGCAGAGCGGCAGCGGGGAGCCACCCGCCGGGGACTGGATGCGGTAGTCGCTCGGGACAACCGCGTTCTGCAAGTCAACAGAAAGTAAAGGAAACCGGAAGAACTTGAGTCAATTTGCTGGCGGAAAGTTTTATTAGTAAAGCAGGCGCTAACTTTGTGCATTAATCAAAGCGGGCAGTGCATAAAATTTATGCAGCTGGGCTGCTGCCCAAAGGAAAGGAGCAATCGCTGGAAGCGAAAATGCACAGAAAGAATCTTTGTAAGGTTTCAAACTTTCCCTCTTAGATTTCCGTACTTATTGATATTTTTCCACACTCATTTTTGTTCAGTGTTCAAAAATGCTTAACATTAAAAAACAGTCAAAAATGCAGGGGTATCCCTGCTTCCTTCCGCCGTTAAAGCCCACGAAATAAATCTCAATCAAAATCAATAATATCTAGCAACGTAATAATATACTCGGCTTCTTTGTAATAAAATTGTTTTCGGGAATTCGGGCACTGACGGGAGGATGCTAGGATGCTAGGATGTCGATGCCGATGCCGCTCTTAGTGAGCAACAAAAAGTTCTTGCGTAAAAATATACTCGTACACGTTCTATCGGAAAACAATTTAATGACATTCGGAAGTAAATTTATTCCTATTCGTGCTGAATTTTGATTTCGAAAATCATAACCGTAACACATTGAGGCGCCCATCGAGCTTCGTTGGTGGGTGGCCGGGCCACCCATCAGCCCACATTTCCTATCTATCCTGTCCTATCCTGCCCATTTACGTCGCGTTTTTGTGCGTTTGTCAGCAACAGGATGGTAAGCTAGATGGTGCGGGGAAAAGTTCCTGGCAATCCCCCCAGGCGTGCTGTTTGTGGCGCTTCGCCAGCGCCTTCGCCTAGATAAATTCCTCCTCCTTTGGAAACAACAAAGATCAGGTCGAAGTGAGTTTTGTTTTCTGCCTTTGCCCCTCCCCTGGCTGCCAAAGTTTGTAAAAATAATAAAAATTGATTAGAATTGCCAGAGTGCCGAGCTCCGCGTCTATCTATCTATCGGTGTGCACACTCTGGACCCAGACATGATGGGTTCATATGGGAAGCAGAACAGCAATACGGCAATAAGGCAGTGGGGTGCTTCGCTTTCGATTGATACTCCGCCCTTGGATTGGGATGCCTGTGGGATGCCAATGCTGGGAAGGAAAACTTCCGCTCCTTTGCGCTGAGCGTAATGTGATACTTCACTTTGCCTGATTATTATGATGACGATGACGTTGATTGTGTAAAAATTGTAATGTAATTGTGGAGAAGTGAGCGCCCATCTCCTGGTCGTGCTTAAACACAGTCAACTGGACTCCCATTAACTGGCTGTCAAGTGGGAAATCGTCATGCGTTTACGCACTTTGGTAATTGTGCATAGCTTTCTGCCGACATCTGGAGAACTAACTAGACTCTGCACTGGGAGAAATTTCCTTGGCAGCCAAAGAAGCAACTTAAAAGCTTCAAAGCCTGCTATCTAAATGGTTGCGCAAGTATTTATGGCCGGTAATAATTGGTATTGGTTTGGCGATCCGATCCCAAGGCATCCCATGGTCATAAGACTAAGCTATTCAAATTATCCGCCAGGACACAAGGACCCCAACGCGCCAACGAAGGGGGTTTCAGGGGAAAGTTCAGGGACCACAACCAGCAACATCCTTAAACATAACAAATCGTTGTGGGCGTGCGAAAGGAAGGAGTGTGTGTGTATCGAAAATGTGTTTGTATGTGGGGCTTTTGCTTGTCGCGGTTTTGCCTGTTAATGAGTCAATTGTGCGCTCCCACTCCATCGATGTCTTGTTATTATTATTGTTGCTGTTGTTGTGGACTGATTAGATATGCAACTACTCACCCCACCCACCCCTAGTTCAACACACACCCGAGCACAACTAAGCACCCACCACATTGTTATAATTTAATATCGACGGAATGGACATGCCTTCGCTCTGAGTCTCAGCGATAAGCCACATTTGATAAGGCAAATGCTTTGATAAGCAAAAAGTATCGACAAATTGCTGATAATCAAATATATCGATCGCTGGCTGTCGGAGGCACTACCTGGATATTGCTATCCGCCATTTGGCGTTTTTCCCATATACCATATGCGCCACAAAGATGGCAATAGTATCGTCCTACTTGACTCATCTAGTCCTTGAGTAGCGTTCCAACCAAGAAGTAACACTTGGTTTATGATTTTAACGCATTTTCGTCCAGGATGCAAGCTTGAAAAATGGCTGGCAAAGCTGCGCAGGACGTCGTCAGGCGGCGAAAATATTGACGTTGCTTTCACTTAAGGTTTTGCATAAATATTTTTGTTTCTCAGCTCCGTCGTACGCTTGGCATTTTTCTTCTCGCCGAGCACCAGAGCAGGAAGTTTATTTTTATTGCAATGTCACACTGAGAGCACCTTGACTTTTCGCTTCTTGCAGGCGCAGGCACATTTTAAACTGCACGGCAAGTCCTTTTTCAAGGAGTGTTGTCGCCCTTTTTGGTGCCGAGCCGGTGCTGGAGCTGAAGTTGAACGGCTTAAGGGTCTGGGCCAAGTTGGTAAGCTTCCGCTGCTTGGCCGCAGAAACCTCATCTTCACCCTGAGCTCTGAGCCCTGAGCCCTTCGGTCGAGGAACTAGAAGAGGGAAACTTTTTTGGGAATCACCACTACAAGTTATGAACTTGTGCAGTCAAGTTTTAAAGCTCAGCTCGGGATTATGTATTACTTTGCTGCGGGTCGTTTATCTGCTGGGTGGTTTTTACGGTCAAGCCAACTGCCGGCTTTAAGTGCTAGGACTACGAAGTGAAGGAAAGCTTAGCGGTCTGAGGAAGCAAACCATATTTGTGTTATTTATGCAAAAGCAAACAAAAATAGCAACCGCGCAAAGTGTGTTAAAAGCCTTTGCAGAAAATATTCCGCAAATACTTTATGTGGACTATTAAACCGAAAGGCATAAATAAATACGAGTTAGGCAAAGGAGCAAAGGAGCAAAGGAGCAAAGTAGCGAAATCCGCTGCCCAAAAAACAGTCCGGGGAAAACAAAGGGAAAGCCACACTCCACTTTGGGGCAACCGTAATGCAAAACTAATCAATACAATGAAAATATTGACAAAGCAGCTGGAAGTCAGTGCTCGCACATAAAGTTGTCAGTTGTCGGTCTCGGATTTTCAGGTTAGGTTTGGGGATTTACGCTTTCGGGATGTCGGCGGCAGACAGTTCTATGGTACACTCGAGCCTCCTCATGCCGCCTCAAGCCTTCCTCTCGCACGTTCTGTGAAACAATGTAATTTAAATCCATTTTCAACACGTCGCCAATCAAAATGGCAAAAAGCTTTATCGTAGCGGCAAGAGTATAAACAAACACTCGAGTCGGCATAACTCAAAGGATCAGAAGCGAGAAGGAGGAGGTGGAGCACATACGCGGTTCTCGGTTCTCGGTTCTCCTGGTCCTGGTCGTGGTCGTGGTGCTGAGCTGACGCTGTTGTGAAAACAATAAGATTAGCTTACTTTTGCTTTCGACGGAGCGGTGGAACGCTGAGCTGGGGAAAAGTAAATGTGGAAATAAAATGGGAAAACAGGAAAGAAAAACACTGAGCAGGCAACGCATAGAAAAACACACACATCGGATAGCAGATAGCAGATAGCAGAAGACAGAAGACAGAAGACAGCACACGGCATATGCGAAATTCCAAGTTATTTGCCTGGGCGAAATCCTTTAACTGCACACGTCTGAGAGTTAGACAAATAGCGTGCCGAAAGAAAGGCTCCATAAGCTTGTTTCGTCCTAGCTGGGAAGGAGGAAGCTGTGACAGCCTGTCAGCAGACAGCAGCAAATTAAATAACACATTGAGGCAGTGTCGCTGAGCCGGGCTCATATTATTAACACCAAATCAAATGTACGACCTTTATCCCCTTTGGCGTGTTATTTATAGACGATTCGCTGGACGCAGGACTCTGGACTCTGGACTCTGCACATCGAACATCAGACATCATGGACTAAGTCTTTGCTAATCAGCTTGATCCCTTTTGTGGCTTAATCGCTTGACATTTGTATTAGTTTTGGGCCTGCTCCAGGTGTTAATCCCGCCTCGTGTTTCCATGTGTGGTGCCGTGGTGCTGTGGTGCTGTGGTGCCTCCCATTAATTGACGACTGCTTCCCGTCATTTCGATTCCTTTGTGTTATTCTTTGACGCGTTTCGCAATGTTTGTTTCTGGCAGGAGGCGGTCTCGGTGGCGGAGGCGCCTGGAAAATGTTACTGCTCCGTAGCCGGCAATTTAATTTAATTACAAGGCAACCTTATCACTGGAGGGAAAACCAACACCTGTCTGAAACTCTGTCTGAAAAAATGCGCATATCGGGGAAATGCATAGCCCTTCCTGCATAGCATTGCAGGAAAATGTTTAAAAGTTCTACAGAGTAAGGTGACGGGGGTCACTGCCGGGGGTCACTATCCATTAAGGACTTTCCAATAGAGTCTTGCATCTTTTTCTCTCGACTCGCAGGTTGGCAAATGTTACACAGGAGATTAGACCGGGGATTGGCTGGCCGGCCGCCCTTTGTTGAGGAATTATATTTCAATCTAATTCTTTTCGGCTGCCACCATTTCCCCGAGTGCCTGTCAACCCTTTTTGGCCGTAAAGGAGGCCGGGCTCAAAAATTAATTTATCAAAATTACCCAAAACAAAACTCGCCCACGAGGCAACAGATGCGTCCTTTACAGTCACACACAAAACAATCACATGTCAAATTTGAAACCCACTAAACAATGCCAGTTACGGACCTTGGGGGGTTGCTAGGTTGGATTTTGGACGGAGTGGTTGGGTGGCTCCTTCTCCTTGGTGAGCCACCGGCTCAGTGGCTCTTCGGTTTCTGTGGGCAGCTCGTTGCGGTCGTAGCCGCGTGAACTTCCAGGGCCAGTGCATTTATCTTCATTTCTGGCATCTTAGTCAAGGGTCGCCCAAGCACAGAAACCCAACAAGAGGATGACGGAAGACGGGGCCAGAGCGGGAGACACGGCGAAAAGTAAGACGTCACGAAAATAGTCACATACAGGACGACGAATCTGGGAGGAGAGCTTCGACTAGGATGGGGAGAGAGGATAGCAAGGTAGCAAAGGTGAAAGGACATCCCAACGACATGACATATTAGAATCCTGTTACGCAAGAGCAGGAGCGAGAAATAAGGCAACAGCAGCATTGCCGGTTGACTGCCAAATTGGCAACATAAATGTCACAAACGGAGTCGGAGTCGGGTGGGATTCGGGATTCGGGATTGCTGCAAAGTATTCTACAGGATTTTTCATTTCTGTTTCTTGGTTGGGTTGGAGGAGAATCCTTGCTTGCTTGCTGCTTCCTCCTCTATTTGTTTTATTTTCTACGCCAGCCAGCCAGCCATCCAGCCAGCCAATCACTCAGCCGTTGAAATCGCACATGTGTGCGGCTAGCTCTGGTTCAGGTCCTGGGGAGATGATTTGGAAATCCTGTATTGCTGATTTGCTGCTGCTGTCGTAGCAGGTTTTGCCTTCAGGTGCGTGTGTCGCCTCCTCCTCCTCATCCTCCTCCTCTGCTGGGGTTAAAATCCCCTAGGGCCGTGGAGCGGATTTGTCTCCTGGCTGGGCGAAGATGAAACAGAATGTTTTCCGACCCCTTTGTCGAGAAAATTTAAAGCATACACCATACAGCATATAGCATCCAGAATACGGAATACTGCATACAAAAAGAAAATGAAACCATACACACACAGGAAATTGTCATAAATTTGAAATTCGCGGAAATACCCAACTAACTAGGGAATTAAGAGTTTCTCTCCCGGCGACCTGCAGTTTCTTGACGAAAGCAAACGTCTTCGCCTCCTGCTCACATGATTTCTTAAGTTTGCTGACAACAATTCGCTAAGCATCTTATCTGAAGCTTGCCACATTGCAGCAGCAACAGTGGCAGCAGCACAAACACCGAATGACAGGCAGGGAAATATGACGCAGAACTAGAAATAAAGGAACAGTCCGCAGTCGGGACGCCAAACAATCAACTGAATGCTGCACAGGTGGGCCGCCGCCAGACACAAAAAGCCAATGAAGACGCCTGGCGGAGGGCGCGACTCAAATAAGAAAGAATCCTCCTTCAGCACAAGAAATTCTTACAATGGCCATGGGCTGAAGAAAGAAAACAAACTGAATGAAATGAGAAATTGTATAAATATGTTGGTAGCGTCGCACACAAGATTAAGCCCTCGTACCTCGTGCCCCATTCTCGTTTTGTGGGTTTTTTCACAAGAGAAGCACAGCAGCGACGGCGTTGACTTTGCCTTTCCACTAGTTTGACTTGTCTCACGTTGTCTGCGGGCCAACAACAGGGCCTTTTACTAGGATTAGTAGTTAACAAGAGAAATCTGCCCACGCACCCAACCCCGAACCCAAACCGGCAACAAGCACTGGCCACATCCAAAAGGTAATCAGTGAAATGTAACCGTATTGTCTGGCCTGGAGTGTGTGGCTGTTGGTGTTGTCATCATTGTTCTTCAGTGTGTGCCATCCAAGGAATCAGTGGCGGCCGCCGTTGGTAAGACAGAGGGTTCGGTTCGGCCCGTTCCCCCACTAAACAGGCATTAGATAGAAATTAGACTCGACCCCCTTTAATAAATTGTTACCTATGACATTGCATCCTGTGATGATGAATCCCCCTCTGCGCACGCCACCTGCACTGTTCCCATTTCGGATTTGGGCCTCCTCTTGCTGCTGCAGCCTCTTAACCTTTTTTGGTTGCTGTTCTGCTGCTGTTGTTGCGATCTCTTTTTAAGTAGTTTGCTTCAGGGGTTGCTGCACACCCACACCCACACCCACCATCCATCGCCATCGCCATTGCCATCGTCATTGCCATCAGGTGGTGCACAGCCCACAAAAGGTGACAAGCTCGCTTTGGGTTGCTTTGGGTTTTCTTGGCCCTATTGCTCTGCTCCCCTAACCCTTCGCCATTTTCATTTAAGTAATCAAAATATGCTTTTGCCTTCGAAGAGCTAAGCAGCTGGCATCTCGGCTCAGTTCCGTTCAGGTCGGGCTCAGCGCCCCGCTTGGTGCGGTGGTCGGTCTGCTCATTCGTTTGTCTCCTTGGAATGCGTGTGGTTTCATCTGTATTTATGTATCCTTTTGCTACCCTCTACCCTACCTAACCCTCTGGAATGGGTCTCTCTGTATGGGTTGTCCGCAAAACCCCAAAAACTATGCATTTTACTGCTTTTGTCAGACACGTGTGTGCCAGTGCCAGTACCAGTGCCAGTGCCAGTGCTTGGCTTGGCTTGTGTTTGGGTTTGTGTTTGTGCGGCCATGTGTATTTATTTGAAAGCTTTTTAAACTTTGTCAGTGACTTTGTGGCTTACGAAATTAAAATTAGAAATTGGTTTAGACCACCCACAAATAGAGCCGTGTGTGTGCTTGTACATTTATGATGGCTCCAAATCCGAATATCTCAAGAGACCTAGCCTGGGAAGTGCAATTAATCAGAGAGGTTCGCCGCTCGCCGCCAGACGACCCACATTTGCATATAAATACGAGGGTTGACGGCCCAATCCCAATCTATAGATTCAGCAAATAAAGGCTGAAAACTTAATTGCCACATTAATAACACTTAAGCCTGGAAATTTCCTTAACTATAAATAAGTTTCGGGTTTCGGGTTTCGGGGTCCCATAGTCTTTGCCCCAGCGGATGATTCCTCATCATTGAGATTCAGGAGCGCCATTTGTCTTGGACACACAATTAATGCAAATATTCAAATAAAAAATTAATATATTATAATAATTCTACTCAAGATGCTTGGAAAGGCTATCTCCTGTTCCTTGCAGGAATCGGACAACAACTAATGGAGAACAAAAGCCACAGCTTCAATTATTCAAATTATAGTAGGAGCATATTATAAAATATAGTTTAGGGGTAAAAATAGGTAAAAATATATTGATATAAGAATTAATAGTATCAATTTGGTACTTACATTGTGGCTCTGGTCGGTCTTAAGCTCGCGATGGTTGGAGAACTGCACGTAGACCATGCGGCCGCGCATCTGGGGTGGATTAACTGTGTAGCAGGATACCATCGAGGTGGCGGAGATCTCGTCGGCCATCTCGATGAAAGCTTGGTTCTTGCCCTTGAGCACCAGCACGTTGGTCACACGCCCGAACGGGATACCCAGGGCAATCACGTCCGACTCGCCGGACTCGTTTGGAATGTTGCGCAAGTGGATGACTTTGGAGGCCTTGGCTGCAATTGGAGGGAAATGGAAAAAAGGTGGGCATGAGAGAACGTTGTTTAACCGATTGAAATATTAAACAGGTGACAGTCCCTGCAGGTCTGTTCTCTTCTCTGCCTGTCTATCTCTATATCTGGCTGGCTATCTGGCTGTTTTCGGGCCATCTCCGGCTCACTTAATGGCCAGCAGTGCCGTCTGCACTTCCGCTTCCGCGCCTCACTTAATTTGTTTATTTTCGGGTTTTATTTGTCGGGCTGCCTTTGTTGCAAGCCAGCAATGGAGGCAAATGAAAGCAAAGGAGTGCCAGGAGTGCCAGGAGGGAGACGTGGCAGAAATAAAAACGTTGATAACATGGCCAAACGCTGCCACATTTGTATACACTTTGCCCTGTTAAACCCGCTTTAAAGGGGGCGGTCCGGTTAAGAGTGGTGGCCGGTGGCCGAAGGGAAAGGTAAAGGGAACTGGCCATAAATTCATTCATTGCACACTTTCAACGGCTGTGAATAATCCAGCAGCAACACGGCGACAATGTCCGGTACACAGACAACGTTTGAGGCTTTTAGGTGCCTCGTGGTCGTTTTTGCAGCTTCTGGTGCTGCTTTTCTGGTGCCACCACCTGACTAGCACTTGTTTGTTATTTTTGCATAAATAAAGCAGCCCAGCCATTGCCCACTACCCACTACCCACTGCAAACCACCCACCGAGTGGTGCAGAACAAATGGGATTTTAGGCAGCTTTTGGTCCTGGCAACGATTGCAGCCTTGTTTCCAGAATATGCCCCTCCTCTCACTCGCAATGCCACTGACAGAAACCAGAACGAATTCTGTTTGCCACTATTTAAGTATTTTATTCGAAAATTATATTTGTTGTTAATGTTTGAGCTGTAGTATTTATTTTGTGGTAATGCGATTTTCGCCAAATCCCCAAAATTGAAGTACATTTATTGGGCTTTGTTTTTAAAAACAAAAGGGAACAAATTTCAGTAGCCTTTATGGCAAATTGGTAGTGGCATGTGGCATTGCCATATTTTTTTCGGCGCTTAGTCAACACCTGTTAATGTGTTGGTTTTTGCGATTTTTATTATTTTTTTTCGCCCGCCTGCAGAAGGAGAACAGTTTGCTTTTCATATGCAAATTAAATGCAGTTGCCGCCGATTTTCGCACTCCCGTGTTTGCTAAACAAGCCAACACATACCCAGAGATAGGCCACGATTGAGCACGGCCAGGCACAGCTTTAATAATGAAAGCCATTCCAAATGGTGAGAAAAATAAACTTACAACCTTAAATCAGGTGGGTCATTGGTCTCATCGTCTTGCTCTTTTCGTTTGGAAGCCAGACTTAAAGGGTCAATGTGCCTTTTTAATACACAATGCAAGGAAGCAGGCCACGGCTCCTAAAAACTCGAAGGCTCTCCGAGAAAAGACTCCCCTTTGTGCCGCCCCAATAAAAAGTTCGAGAGGCAGAGTACGGAGTGCACTCTGCGAATTTCCACCAACCGGCCCGGCCCTTCTATTCCGGTCAATGCTGAATACAACTAATCGGAAATTACACTTTTTGATTAGTTCGAAACGGAAATGAAGCCGAAACGAAATTATACAGGAGGGCCACCAGGCCAGGACCTGTGCGGCTCTTATAGTTTTGACACTCGACGCGGCCCAGCGCAGCTCAGAAATTTATTAAAAATCAATGGCCCACTGCAGAGCGATGAGATTTGCTACATCAGACCGACCGGCGGCCTCGCCCCTTCACCTCACTATAAATAACGGTCAAAAAATGAAAACGTCGAACAGGATGGAGACGAGCTCCGAGCACCGAGCACCGAGCACTGAGCACCGAGCAACTGCTGAAAATCGAAACTAAATAAAAAGCAGTAGAAACGCTGGCCGGAAATGTCCTGCACAAGACAAACAACAAATCAAATGCTGCTGGCCAGTTGCCGAAAAAAGGGACGACAGCGGAGCAAAAAATGTACAAGTATCTATCATGCATGATGAAGTTGTCAGCGGGAAAACAGGGGAAATATATATATACTATAAGAAGAAAAAAAATGCCAATTTTTGACTGTTGCAACCAAGCACTCAATTTGGTTTTTGTTCCTGGGTTGTGATGCTCTTGGTACTGTTTCTGGTTCTGGTAGATTTGTTTCAAATCGCAGCAAATGCCGCTGCTGCCTGATGGTGTGAAAAAAAGATCGACAATGCAGGACTCCTACAAAAGGCATTCCAAATAATTGAAAAGCAAGACAGCGGCGGCAGCAGCGGCGGCGGCGGTGATGAAAGCGGAAGTTCGGAAAAAGCCTGGCAGCTACAACTGCAACAGGAACTGAAGCTGGTCACAAAAAAAAAAACAAAGATTGGCATTTGAATCAGCCAACTAGATGGCCCCGGGGAGGATTTGTTACGCCAGTTATGGCTTTGCTGGCTTTTAATTAACATCAATAGTTGAATAATATGAAAGAGGCGAAACCCTGTCAGCGTCAATATTTGCGAAGCAAACAATGAATTCAATTTGGTGGAAAGGCAAGAAGGGTTTTGGGTTTGGATGGCAAAACAGCTGTCGCGGTCTGAAAGCTTCTTCGACAGGATAATTATAATACAATGCTAAATCAACAGGCCCGAATTGCATTAACAACGGACTCTGCTCTGACTGCAAAAAGTGCAGCGATAAAATTTGCATTCGATAATGATGATGCTCTTGCTGCTGGGTGATGCTTGTTGACTGTCAATGCCGGTGTGACGATATGAATAGCAATCATTCGCTTCAGTGGACGTTAAAATGAGCTGCAAGGACGCAGGGCTAAAGCTCAACAACAGTATTAATGACCGCTGGGTGGGTGCCGGGTCGAGGGCAAAAAGGAAACAGGACCAAAGGTGAGGGAAATCCATTTCAATTACACACACCCTCGCATCACCATGAGTTGCACGAAAATATACATAAATAAACTATTTATAGCTAATTGAAAAGTTTACAAACTGTAATTGAGTTCGGACGATGATGATGGTCGGGTGAGTTGGTAATGAATGGCCAGTCTGTCCCTCGACCACTGCGGCGTATGTGTAATAATTTGTTCTGTCCGGCCTGGCCTGGCCTCTCGCACGCAGTTCAGCTCCCTCCCATCCAGGACTATAAGCAGGCACGAAGTTAATTAATGACAATTTAAATTCATAAAGCAAACAGAAGCCCAAAATGAAAAATGTAAATGAAAATGAATGAATGAGGAAAAAGCGACTCGAACAAAAGAAAAGTTCCCGCCCAGGGGGCCACCCTCACTCGGACTCCCTCATTGGCTGGAGGCGTGGTGGTCAGGCTCAAATAAGTGCTGATTGTTAATAACAATTAAATTTATGCTTACATGGCGGCATTTAATGATTTAATATGAGTTTGACGCCAGTGTTTGTCTCACAGTTCCGCCCCCAAACTTTGCCAAGGGTGTGTCAACAGTCGCATACATAATTTGAATAAATATGAAACACTCATCCACACACTCAGATTCTGTTCGAGCGAGCGCCTTTAATTATGCGACAGTAAATTAGATTTTTACAGGCTCACACATCATAAATTTTAAATTGTTGGACAAACTTGTGTCCTTTCCGTGTCTGGATTTGTCTTCGACTTTGGCAACGACTTTGGCAACGACTTCTCCCGCAACAGAGTGTTTGCACAACGACTTAATGACATTTGCTCAGCCAGAACATAGCCCGGTCTTTAATTTAAACATTTGCCGCACGCATAATCAATCATGGCATCATTTTTTTTTTTGGCAGCAAATGAAACTCAATGCCTGCGGGCTTACTCTGCGCCTCTTGTTTGCATTTTCATTCCAGCTGCTCTGTTAATTTTCCAGACCGCGCCGCGCCATACACGACGAGAATAACGATTTTTCCCCATGCCTGGCCTGTGCCTCTAGCCTCAAGAAAATCAATTCATTAAAAAAAGTTGTCAGGGGTTGCTGAGGGAAATGCAAAAAGTCAACGCACGCATCCAGGCTGCGACGATTTGTTTACGAATTTTAATTACATTTCAATTACGAGAGTAGCTCTCTCTTGCCCCTCAGCCTCAGATCGGAACTAAGAGGGTACAGTCGGAGGCGATGTCAAGGGGCATTCCGTCAAATGTCAAATGATGACTGCGTTGCAGCGGAATAAATAGAGATAAAAAAAGATAAAAAATTTGAACAATTTTCACTCTTCTTTCGCGGCAACCTCAACGGCATACTTAATTTAATTAAACACACGGTCCGGACCGGTCCGGCTAAAAGTCAGCTGCCACTAACCGCACTCACGTACACGTACACTGACTGCCATAAATAGCCGCCCACGCAATCATTCAGTCAGGGAGTCAGAGGGCGTCAGGGAGCCAGAGTTGACAATCTGTTTGACTTTGGTCTGTTCCGGTCTGGATTTTTATACTCCTTTCGATTCTGTCTCAATATTTGCACAGAATGGTGGAAAAGCAAGGATGGGTCGGAAAAAAATTATGACAATATTATTTTATTGACTGCAAAAATATTAACACGCAACGCAGTGTCCGGCCCAGAGACGTGCAAATGATATCCGAGACGGGACGGCACGCGCAAGACTCACAGGACTCACAGGACACCCACCGCCTGCCTGCCAAACTGTCGACTTATTGGTTATGGCAATAAAACCGTTTAAGTGTTTGACCAAGCCAGACCCCGCCAATGGGATTGGCCATCTATTGAGCAATAAATTGGCGACGGCTGATTCTAGGACTCGAGCAGGAGGAGGAAGGAGGCTCCTTCATATACAAATTTAAACTTTTTTTCTAGCATTCTAGGACAAGGAATTAGCGATGCTAAAAGCCAGAGAAAAACACTGCACGGGCACAACAGCTGTGTGGATCCCTTTCACTTTACGAGCTCCTTGTTGTTCTTTTTTCAATGCGCTTCGACGGGCCATAGGTGGTGAGCTGACCATTAAGCCTCCAAAATCGGTCAATAAACAAACAAATGTTGGTGGACTATACAAACAGCGTGGCGCAGGCATGCATGTGCGGGAGCCGTAACAATAAACAACAAACTGAATTGGCGAGAGTGAGCCGCGAGGACGTGGCGACAACAAAAGCAAAGCCCCCAGTCTGAAGCCCCATGCCCTGGTCCTGGACACGCGACGTGGCCACGCGATGTTCTCCACGCCAAGAAATGGCCACTGGCCATGAGGTACGAGGCCATTATTCTAGCGTTCAAGTTTTCGACATTCATCTAAACATGGATAATGAAGGCAGGACTAAGGGCTAGTATAGATTCTTCCGATCGGTTTCTGGACGTTTCTGATCCCTCGGCTAGCGACTGCCCAGTGGGGGGGAGGGACTCCCAAGGGCCTCGTATACTTGGCACAAAATATTCCTAATAATAAAAAATCAAATAAATCAAACGAAACTATTTATTAGCGGACCAAGTTCCGACCATTGAATAAACTCACCCGGAGAGGCCCTCTAAGCCAAACCAGCTCCTGCCACGCACACTCACGTCAAGTGGGATGTGGGAGGTGGGAGGGCCACAGCCTCCACCCCCAACTTTCACCCCCCCTCACTTCACGCTGCACACACTGCCAGCCAAAGTGTTTTTATTACATTTACGTGAAAAATTTGTTGCATGTCCTGCTAAGCTCGTGTCGAGCTCCGCTATCGATGTATTGGTTTAGTGTGGCACACAAATACAATTGACAAAGTTCGGCGGTGCGCAGCGGAGGGGCAGTGTATGGTGTGTGGTGCGTGTGTTTATCTAAGGCTCGACCGCAGAGGCACACAATGCTCATTGTTGCTTTTTGGATTCCTGCTATTTACTTGTCTGGCCTTTGTCCTCGTCCTTGCCTGTTGACGGAGGTCCTCCAACATGTATTGGCGCTTGCAGCGCAATAAAAGTGTCCTTACACATTTATTTAGCAATTTCTTTTGTTATTATTTTTGGCATCGACTGGGGCTTTGTGTGCGCTAAGAACTTTAAGTGGCGTTCCCCACAAAAATGAATTCCTGGCTGAACACCGACATCGAGTGTCCTGGCGCGACTTTAATGTAGCCAGGAAGAGAGCCCGAGTCGGAGTCCTTTGTGGACGTATACGTGTATGTGTGCGTGTGTGTGTTTGCACAAGAACTTTGCGGGGAAAATTAAAATGGCCGCAGGTGGCAGGTGTCAAAAAAGGGTCGGGGTCGGGATCGGGGCCGGGGCCGGGGCCGGGGCTCGAGAGAGCTGGCCACCAAAGTGCCGTTGGCTCAATGCTCCGTCCGTCTGTGGCGCTTGAACAATGGTCAAAGGTGAAGGGTGAGGAGAAAGCGACAGCCAACTATGTGAGAGCGGTCTGCTGCTTGTTGCTTTTTAATTAATAGAAAAGTCCTTTGTAAAGTAATAAATAAATATTTTGCTTCCGCTTTTGCGTACATTTTTTCGCTCTTCATCGATTGTCCTCCTCCTCCTCCACCAACTGGCTAATGCTCAAGCCTTGCCTCTCACCCGGCACCCAGCACCCGGCACGATGTGGCATGTGGCTGCCGGCGACAAATTCTGTTAATTACAGCACAATTTCAAAAGCATTTCAAACGCGCCAAAAGCCCCCGGAAAAGGATATCGAGAGCCTGCTCCTGCGTACCTGCATGTCGCGTTAATTAAATTCGACCCGAACAAAAAAAAAAAAAAAAAAAAAAAATGGGTAAAACAATCGCCATCCATCCGGACTGGATAGCGGACGATTACTTTTGAATTTCAGCGGAAATTGTAGCCTATTGATTTGTTTGCATGGGCAATCATTTTGTGGCTCGCTGGATTTTTGTGGCCAGAACCTCACCTCCCAGCCGTGGGGCAGCAGGCAGGAACTGCATTTTGCCAGCCAGCCAGGCAGCCAGCTACCAGGGAACCTGTCAAATATTTGCCTAATGTGCGGTTCATTCTGCTGGTTTCGATTCACTCTGTTTTCGTTGGGTTTCTGGGTCGGTGTGTGGTTTTTGATTAGCTTTATTACTTTGCGGCGGTCTGCCAAATGCAGGGTGGCTTTTTGATATGTGCGAGTATGTACCATGGAGTGTGTAGTGTGTGTGTAAAGCGGGGGTGTATTTGGGCGGCTAATTAATGTGCCGACACAGTGCGTGGCACAAGTCGGCGACCATTGGCCAACAGCTAACGACCGGGCCCGGCTTATAATGCAAACGAACGCCAACATTTTTAGCGCAATAATTTCACGGCAACGGCAACGGCAACGGGTGCGACACAAAAGAACCCGCCGAATATTTTAGGTGCTGACTTGACTTCCATGCTAATTAGTAGGTTAATTGGATATAGGCATAAAAGCGCGCTCACCTTCCATTGGGCTTTACTCAAGTGCCCCCCCGAACACTTTGTGGCCAAGTTTAAGGCTTAAGACTAAAGCTGCACTGAGGAAAATTAATAACTGATATATTACGGCTCTTTATCCTGATTCTATATTTATAAAAAAAAAGATATCCTTGATTTCTTCCTGTGTGTGGTTTAGCGTCTCAGTGGCCATGGTTAATTGGCAGACAAGCCCAACAAGGACTATGGCTGCAAAATGCACTTGGCTTGAGCGTCGCTCAGGGGAAAAGGACCAAAGCTGGTTGGGGCGGTGGTGGAGCTTAAGCCGAGACAAAGGTAGAGGGATAGTGCAGAAAGAGAGATACAGACAGGCAGAAGGCGATAGGATAGTAAAAATAGAGAAGCTTAACTTACCGATTCCGGCGGCCAGCACGGTGCCCGGCTCTAACTTGGCCTTCTTTGTGGCTAGGTCCTGATTGTTGTTGTCGGAGGCAGGCGCCATGACTGCTGCTTGACTCAAAAGTTCGTCGCTTCCGCGCTGATTTTGTCAGATTTTCAGATATACACAGAGATGTTACAAGAATGCAAGCGTCGATTCAGATTCAGATTCAGATTCAGATCCAGAAGCAGATGCGGGTTTAGATGCAGGAGCAGGTGGTGGCAGGTAGTCATTCGGTTAATATTTTTTTAATTTTTTTTTTTTTTTGTAAATTTTTGATATAGTTTATTTTGTAGTTGATGCACAGGCGGCAGGGCACAGGGCACAGGGCACAGGCGGCAGGGCACAGGGCAGGCACAGACAGAAGTTGAAGATGGTTTCAGATGGTGGTGTGTAGTTTTGTAGTAGATGAAATATATACGTATACGAGTACAGTACGGTACATAAAATGAGAAAAATAAAGAGAGAGAGAGAGAACAATATAAATATTTAATGTTTACGCAAGTTAAATAAATTACAATGATTCCTCAAAGCCCAAGCATTTGCTTTGCTCTCGGATTTGTTTGGGCTTGGTTCTTGGTTCTTGATTATCCTTTATCCTTTGGCTATCCTACTCTAGAGTTTGGTTTAAAATCAACAAAGGGGCGGCTGCCAGGTGGAAATTATCGCGGCAAACGAAGGACTACTGCAGCTAATCATTATCCACTGTTGGCCGCTCCCAGTGGAACGGAAAGTTTCATAAAAAATAAACTCTCTTTGGTCGTTGGTCGTTGGGCTACCCGCAAAAATCACAACTCGTACAATTCGAGTGTGCTTCAAGGGGCTGCTGTTCCGACTGTTCCGCTTTCTGTTCGCTTAATTTTCGCCTTTTTTATTTCAATGCTAAACTCTAATTACAAAGCACATGAGTGTATTGTAATTACATGTGACACTTAATTACCGCACTCGCACAAGCACTCGAAGCCAAAACAAGAAGCGAAAGCATCCTTCGAGGGAAGCCTGCAGCTCCACCGCGAAAAAATACACCGCGAAGAAGTAAGAATGGTTAAAAAATGTTTCAAATAATAAATGAAGGTTTTAATTTAAAAAAAAAAGTTAAAAATATATAAGATTTCACTCTTGGCATGTATATGGTATCGACTTTTCTTGCAGTGCTGGAATCTGAATTGAATCCTGAGCTGAATTCCGATTCCCAGCAGGGCTCTCCGGGAGCAACTGAGAAAAGCCAAACATTAAATGTAATGCGCGTCCCATAAAAATAAAGCTGCTACAGCCATAGCTACAACTTCAACTACTCCTGACTGCCGACTGCTGACTGCTGTATTGTCCTGGGCAGGATGCGTGTATTGGCAAATATGTGGCCAAGTGTAAGGGGCTGGCAGGAGTGTGTTTGTTCAGATCCTGCTGCTATGCATTAGCGGCAATGACAAAAAGTCAATAAACGATAGGGCAGGCAGGCAGGCACATACACCGCACAAATTGAAAAGGGTAATTTTGTGTGAAGTAGGCACCTTTATGCCGCTCGCTCCGCCCCCGCAAACATCCGCTATCAATGCTGACTACGCTTGAATTCGCCACTTGGCTTATCATCATGCAGCTTTCGCTTAGCTTCTGGCTGTTGGATGGTGGCTGGCTTCGGGCTTCGGGCTTCGGGCTTCTGGCTTATTTGCTTTTTGCCTGATGGCTTTGCTTTTCGCTTTTTGCCTTTGTTATTTCTTATTTGTTATTTGTTATTTGGTGTTTGTTGTTGGCTTTTTTTTATTTTTATGGGGCAGCACGTTTTATATGTTACCACCCAGGCACCCAAGCACCCAAGCACCCACAGACGCAGGAATTAGCTTAAATACAAAAACCACACGAGGTAAAAGCAGCGTGGCAGTGGGTGTGCGATAGACAAAGAGACCGACCGGCAGGCAGTGGAAACCGCAAAAGCACTTCACTTGATAATATCACCCACAAAAAAAGACCGAAAATAAAAAAGCCAAGCAGTATGTTCTGTTCTCTGTGGCAGGCAAGTGTGGCAGGGTGGTAGGGTGCGTGTTGAGTAATGATATCAGCAGGAAACGGTTCATTGTTGTTGTCGAACATATGTTTTCCAACTCGGAATATTTGTAGCATGCTTTTTGGGGCAAGATCTACTCGATTCCGAGAGGCAGTCGGCTTACCAGCTTACTAGCTTACTGGATTACCGTGGCGGGTAATTAAATTTTAAATGCCACCCCACTCTACTACTAGGGTGCACTCTCGCGCCGAAAGGGTTCCCGCTAGAAACTACTAACTGCTCGCCTTACTTAGTACGAGTCTCTAATGCATTCGTTATGGCACATTAACGCTCCCTTAAGAGACTCCTGTGCTCGCATGCTACGGGGATTTCTACGGGGTCCCTTTGTCCTGTCCCAGTGTGTGTAACCCGGGGTGTGCATTACACGGTTCAGATAACCGGGCTAATGCCCTCCTACTGCCTCCAACTGCCAACTGGCAACTGGGCTTTGAGAGTTTTGCGACGATTTCCTTTTTGCCAAGCTGACCGGAAATGTTATTTTAATATGCTTTCTAAAAAGTATGCTAAATATTTGATTAGTACTGTGTGTCCAGCAGGACAGCAGCACCCTTCTACAGAGTGGAGTGTGGCACATATGGCCGGAACGATAAGCCGTTGTCCACTTTCCCGGAGGAGACACTGAACGTGGGCGGAGGCGGAGCAGAGCAGCAGAACAGCAGAACAGCAGAGAACCCAAGTGGACCGTTTCATTGTTGTCTCGCCTCTGTGCCATTTTAATGAATTTTCCCCAGCACCGCCCTTCGGATTTGCTCCTCGACTCGCTCCAGCAACAGCAACGCCCCATTGCCGGAGGGCGTGGGCAGTTTTCTGGGCACTCACTGATTTCTATGATGACATGTGCCTTTTCAGTGCCTTCTGGCCCGCCCCCTTCCGCTGGCTTGTCTCTCTTTCAGTGCGTTTCCTTTTGCTGGCGCCTTTGTTGTCGTTGCCGGGTAACTGGGTCAGCGCGCAATTGTTGCCTTCGAGGGTTGCTCTTGCCCCACCACCCACTTTTTTCGTTGTCGTTGTTGTTGTTGTCCGAGCAGCAGTGGAAAGATAATCACGCACATGCCTAACGGTTAAGTTTTTGAAGTGCTCGACGCTGACAGACACCGGCCAGGACAAGGCAACGACAAGGGGCAGGACGGACATCAGGGAAGCGGATGCAAAGGGTGTCAGCGCCATCAGAGCACCCCCTTTGCATCCTTTTTTTACAGTTGCTGTAATGAGCAATGCATGAACTTAGAGAAAGGTTTTGACAAATCTTTAAACCGATGTCCAGGCAGGACCTCTTTTAAAGATTTTCACCCAATTACCTGTCAAAATTCAATATTTTCATTTGCTCAACGACTGTTTCCCCTGTGTAGTCCTGTGGCCGTTGGCCTTGCTTCCTTTCAAGACATGGCCCGCCAGTGACTCATATAGGATGTCGTGATATGACGGGAAGACGAAAGCTTTAAAGGGGAGCAATCCAAGGCTGAGCATCTCTAACTCAGATCGTGTGTAATCGGACTGTACTGTTGGATTATACCGTCAAAAGGGTCTTCGGGCATTATGATTATAAAGGTTGCCTGGACACAAAAAATACCCAAATTAGAGGGAAACGCTTCAAGGCTTCTAATGAGCATGTCTTTTCCCATGTCGAGCATGACTCGGCAGCTAGGCAGCTATCATAATTTCATTAGCCACAAAATGGCCAGCGAGTGGGTGAGTCAGCTCTGGCTTTCTCTCCGAAGAAAACCCAGCCTCGAATTTAATTCAGCCGCCAACCCAGTTGATAATAACTCTCTGAAAAGGGGGTGGCATAGCGATATGTCGGAGCCATATTAATGCCCTCATACATCGCACGGCCTCGGCTCGGTTCGGTCCCTGCACTCTTTGTTATGAATTTATGAGGTCGGGGCGTATGAATATTAAAATCAAATATGTTGCCGTCGATTAAAGGCTTTTTGTTTCGCCCAACTATCTGTACAGTGAGGGCCAACATATTAGCATTGTATATTTTCCAGCACCCACGAGGACAGAGGAAGCTATTGTTTCGAGCCGCACTGTCTTCTGTGTGCTTTTCGCGACACAGTTACGACTCAATATTTCTGCTGGTACTCCGGATCGGTTTATTTATGTCGACTGTCGACTGTCGACTGTCGTCTCTTCACTGTAATGATTCAGATGGTTGGGTTGCTGCTGCTCTGCTCCTGTCGATGATTCTCTGATATGACGACGTGAGGGTTCAATGAAACGAGTGCAGCCTTGGCGCAAAATATTGCATATAAAGGATAACAATAACATCCAGCCTCCCCTCTTGAAACAACAATTATTCCTCTGCAGATATTCAGTTTGAGGCTTAAAGTGCTTAAAGTTTCTGCGAAGCATCCAATAAATTCCAATTAGAAGGCCTAAATGAGACAAGCACCCACCCTGCACCCTGCACCCTGCACCCTCGAAGTCCTGCTATTTGTTAGCTAGTTGTCAGTTGATAAACGCTACTTGTAGCTGCGACCGCACAGACACAGACAGATATGCGACTTAAACCCTACTCATTTAGCCGATCCACCAGCCATTCGCCATTCAGTCACCCACCTGAGAAAGCAATAAATTATATCAAAATGCCGCCAAAGTGTAACAGCTGCGGTTCTTGCCACTTGCCACTTGCCAAACACAGGAGTTGAATTAGAGGATGGCTTTAGAGGTTGGGTTTGGAAACCACAGCAACAGGAAAGAGTCACTGGCTTCGGGTCTTCTCAAGAACCATTTTATTTCATATTTTCTATCTCTATTTAAAAAGGGGGAAAACTCGGTATGTACTCGGTACTACTCCCGTGCGGGGTAAATATATAGAGTTAAATAGAAAAGCTGCCAGCAGTCGGAGGAGGATACCACTAAATATTTACGCTTCGGCTTTTATTGCTTCCGAGAGACGGGAACTCTTTTTATTTCAATTTGTTTGCATGAATATTTGAAGCGGAGCTAAATTAGAATGTCGAAAGGCGAGAAAAAATGGCTCAGGATCTGGGAGGGAGTGTGGAACGTGGCGGGGTGGTTCGAGTTCGGGAAAATAAACTTGGGCAAGTTTGGCCAAAACGATTTGTAGCAATTTCGCTATTAGTACGTAGAACTCCATCTCCCATCCTGCCCCACTGCCAGGTGGCATGAAAGCAGAAGCAGAACCAGAACCAGAAGCAGAACCATAAGCAGGAGAAAGGTACAGAGAAAGCTAAAGCGAAAGCAAAGAAAGCGCAAACAAAACTTTTCCTGCTTATGCATTTATCACCTTTTCTCCCACACACTCCTGTGGCAGTGCAAACTTTTCTCCGGCCTAGGCCGAGGGTGAGGCGACTCCGAACTCCTGGCGGGCACATTTCGAACGGCCGCCCGCATAAATTATTCAAAACATGTGTTCCAAGGGTATCTGTGTATCTGTGCGTCTGTATCTCCGACTGTCTGCCACTGACTGCTTGTCGTCCTGCCTGACTCTGACTCTCCCACGTCTCCCATTTCGCTTTCACGTCTCTGGCACAGTTAATGCAGTAGAAAACCCCCTGAAAGGTAGGCAAGCGTTTTTTTTTTTCTTCCGACTTCCGACTTCTTTATCACACGGAGTTTACTTGTGTATGACAATTTCATTGATATTCTCCTTCTACCGCCCACGACCCACTTCCAGCATTTTACGCACGGTCGAAAGTTTCCCCAATTTTTTATTTGACACTGTGCCACGCGACTCGTGCTCTCTATTAAGATATTCACTCGCCTGTGATGCGTCCCCGTGTGGAGGTGCACCGAGAATAACCTCTAAAGATATCGAGAGAAGGGTATCCCTTTGGTCCTTCTAAAACACATCCTTTTTTTGTCAGTGTTCTCAAAGAGTTGGGTGTGTGTAACTTTTTTAGAGGGTATGCCTGTGTGTATATAAAAATGCAAATGACAAGCACTTGCCGTTTAGCATTTCTAATGAGCCGAGACGGAGATTCTGGGCCTGACCTTTGCAACGATTACCTTGCGGCATAAATCTTGCCAGGATATTGATTCTCTACTCCTGGTCCTGCTTTGTATTTATCTCGTATGCCTATCCCCACCATGCCCCCTGCTGGCTCGTGTTGAGGGGATCTTTTAAAATAAATTATACCTTTTAAAAAGGGCCACAAAGCACGTGTATGAAGCGAGTGAGAGAGAGCTTGACCTGGAGCCCGGGTTATATAAAATTCAACAGCATTGAAATTTATGGCGGCTGGACACTTGGCAATAGCAAAAATATGCTGTGCTTGCGCTGCTCCTTCCACGAGGAATCGAGGGTGTTAATATGGGGCTGGGAATATCCACACCCATCCCCCATCGCGCGCTGTGCCTTATTTATTTTTATGGCCTTCTCTATTTGCTTGTCGTTTTGTGCGGCAGCAGTCGAATAAAAAATGCATTAAAAGCGTCTGGTCCGGGTGGAACATTTCGGTTTGTTTTCCGCTTTTCCATGCTCCATGCTCCTGTCTGACTTTAAAAGGCCTCACCCCCAGGACTGACTGACTGCCTGACAGGTGGTGGCAGGTTTCGTTGGGGTTGCGAGCGAGTCAATGAACAAAAATTGCCGTGCCAATTCTTAAAAGTCTAATGCTCATGCCAGCCATTTGCCAGCGGCTATACCATACACGAGTACGAGTATGTACAAATAATTTGTTAGCTCCTGGTCTGGTTATCCTTCTGCCTTTGTTTTCTGTCTATACCTTCCTCTGTGCAGGCCCCCTGTGCAGGCCTCGCTTTCACTTCCATTCATCCGCGCGAAAGGAAAGACATTTTAATGCCATCCATTTTTATTGCGGCACACTCGAATGCGCTTAAATATTTTATGTAATTTTTCGCAATTTATTTAGCGCATTATTCGAGTCCTGCGGCTGCGGCTAGGGCTGGGGCTGGGGCTGGGATGCCCGACATTTATATCCATTCATGGCCGAAAGTGACATGGTTGACAAATTTCCCTCCTCTCTGCTTCGGAAATCTGTTGCTTCAATTACATTTTTCTCCCTAATTCGAGTCTAATTTTTTGGGTATTAATACGAGTATTCGTGCAGGATAACTCGATTTGGCCTGTCAAATACGTGCATTGGCCTGGCTTTAAGATAGTTAATTCACTTAACTGCCAGCAGGGCTGGGGTAGTAATGAAGTTATTTATGTCTCCGAATCTCGGCGGTCTCGGCACAATCGGGAATTAATCAAATTGCTGAACAATTTGAATAACTTTAATGGACTTGCGGCACATACCAGCGCCAGCGCCAACGCCAACGCCAAGTGGCACGAATACGCAAGGATGCCGCTTCCACAGTCACAGCCATAAATCCATTGCATGCTACGGCGCCGCGTCCCTGCTCCTCCCGTCATGTTTGGTAAGTAATTGATTTATATATAAAAACATGTTGCATGCCACGATTGCAGCTTGTTGCTATGCAGTTGTTGTAGCTTTGCTGGCTTGTCGGCGTCTAAATTTATACACACACACCAGGACACACACCAGGACACACCCCTCTGTAACCGCCCACCTAGCAGCACACATTCGACATTCAACAAAATGCAAACTCGCATGTTTACATATCGATTACTGCGCCTGCTGCAACATCAGGAGGGTGTCCTGTGTGCGACTCTGTGTGTGTTTTGGGGAAATAAAAACACGGAGGAGCCCTTCGAAAGGGTGGTCGGGTCGGGTCGGGAAACATGTTGCATTTTATGCAATGTTCAGTCAAGAGAACATATTTATTTAAGGCAACCACCACCGCTGTACTATATATCGATTTTTGGCCTTTTCCTGTTGGTTCGCCGGTTGTGGCGCACTTTAACACCGAAATTCGCGACTAATTAAAAGGAAAAAGCCTTCCCAGGACACCTAAATGATTTGTCTATGACAGAGAATAAAAGGCTTTAACAACTTGGACCCGTCCAGGACTACGACCAGGACACTAGCAACTTGCAACACTCTCGTGACGGCGGCTCGTTACATTCTCGCTTTTACGACGCGCCCACAAAAGGAGGTGGGCGGAGCCATAAACCTAGGGCACAAATATACGCCAAAATGGTAAATGAATGGGAATGGGAATGGACACAGGGACAGGACACGGTGGTTGAAAGGCCAGAGAAAAGCATAAAAAATTATCTACATTTAATGGCTATCCTTAAAAATTAGCGAGAAATGCTTAAATTAAACATAAAACTGAGCACGGCCGAAAAGCAAGAGGATTCCCAGGGAGTGAGAATGAAAAGGACGAAATGCGCAAGAGAGACGCAGGATAGCCAAGAAAGGACTCGGTTCGTGGACATGCGTCTGACGGAAACATCAAAATGACATCCATTAACACACCTATTAATCACAAAAAAAATAGAAAGCCGAGCCAAACCGAGCGTTAACGACAGGAGAGTCGAAAAAGCTGACGTTGAATTTACACTCGAAAAAAAATAAAGAACTTAAATGGAGAAAACTTTCTAAATGTCACTGAATCCATTAATATTAAAGCTAGTTTTCACAGCAATTGAAGAGTTCAGTGTGTCCTGGCCAGGTCCCGGGGGCGCTTAAAAGTAGGCAAAGGCAAAGGCAAAGGCAATGCCACAACATTACGGCCTGGCCAGGTGACAAATAAAAGCAAAAAAAAATAAAAACAAAAAAGAACGCCTAATAGAAAATAGCAGAGCCACCAACAACAACCTACTAAGTAGCGAAAAACGTAGAATAAAAATGTCAAAAAATGTGACAGTCGACGCGACGACAAAGCCAAAGTTGCCACCAATGTCCGTCCTGGTGTTTCTGTTGTTTCTTGCCGCTTTGGTGTCGGTGTGGGGTGTGAGCTTTGGGTTTTGGGTTCTCAGTTTGGGTCACAACTTGGCCGTTGTCGTTGGCGACGTCATAAAAACCCGCAAAGTGGGTGGTGATGGCCAATTAAGTTAACGACGGAGAGTCGAGCGGAGCAGAGCGGAGCGGCTGGCTAACTTTGCGGTCGAGCCACCACTGGCTAATGTGAGTACCCACCGACCCACCGACCCACCCGGCACTCGGGCGCTCCAGCCTAACCTATTGTAATCTAAAACGTTCATTGGCCAGGTTGGCAAATGGAGCGCCCTAGGATCCGGCTTCCTTCCTTCCTTCCTCCTGTCGTCCTCTCTCTTCCTTTCGTTGTCGCCTTCACCCATCCGTCCATCGGCCAGGCCGTCCATCCGTCCGGTTGTGGTGCGATTTTAATGGGCCAGTCGGTGGCGGGGCTGCTCAGCTCAAGAGCATCCACCATCCAACATCGACGCCACGGGTCGTGTTCGCTTGACTGGCAGATCAAGAGACAGGTGACTGAACCAATTAACAAAAAGCCTGGCGCATGGACACCAAAAACTTTGCCAGCGCACCAGGCACCAGGCACCAGGCACCAGGACCATCACCTGCACCACCGAAAAAAAGTTCAAGAACAGGACAAAAAATGACGGAAAAAAAAGGTGAAAAAATAGCTGCAGGTGACGGGTGAGACTAGAAATTAGCCCACATTTCTCGGGGAGAGTGAAGTAGAACAAAGTGGTGGCGGCGGCGAAGCTGGCAGCTGCGGCCGCCTGGAAACATAACCTCGGAGCTGGCTAGGAGCGTATACGTAATATATACAATGTAAATAGATGCCAGCACCAAATGTCTCGCAAGTTGCAAATTAATTTCTCCATGGAATGGCACCAAACAGCTCAGGGAAATGGTCTGAGGATGAGGATGAGGATGAGGATGTGGATTAGGCAGGCGTACAGTAGGAGGCGGGGAAACCACTTTGTAGCGGGCTGCTCTCCTCATAATCACCGACCTCAAGGAGAAGCTGCTCTCCTTCGTCATCCTTGCGGTGGTTGTCACAGCATATTCCATTAGCAATTATGAGCATGGAATCGTGGATAGTTCTCTCGTGGATAGCCTTCCTTCTTCTTTCACCTTTCCTGATGGTGCAACTTCGGCGACTACTTAAGTCGAGCCAACGATGCCGCTAAGTGCTTCGTTCCTCAGGCGGCCTACATTTGGGCCACGTTTGATGTGAGACTCGACGTGCTTCAAAAGCTTTTTGTGCTCACTGAGAGAAACGCCAATCATAGTTCCGAAATAAGAGTCCTACTATAGAAGAGACCTTGATTTCGATAATAATTGCATTATTTATATGACAAGGTAAGAGACCAAGGACTCGATTAATTGAAAACAATATCCTTGATCGTACAGTGCACTCCTCTCGGTTTTCATAAAAATGCAACGACAATTGGAAGTGTGTAAAAGCAACAAAGCTGCACTTGTTTTAAGAGGCTTTTGAGAGCGCGAAGAATGCGCAAACTTGAAAAAGTATTTAATGCCAGTAATAACGACACACGAGTTTTGGTCAAGATTGGACAACGAAGAATGAGAGAATGAGATCCTTTGAGCTCTGTGACAGGGATCACAAACGGTCCGTAAATTTGTCAACAATGCCCAACCAGCCCAAACATACACACAAATGACCACAATGTTGCAAAGTGCCTGAATGAGAGGTAAATAGATGGACTGGGGCACATGGCACATGGGCACAACAACCGGAAAATGGGTTTTCAAGCAAATTATCTGGCACAGGCACAGGCCAAAAGCCCAAAGACCAAAAGCAGCTAGCTGGCCAACAACAGCAGCTCTAAACAGTTTCCATTTCAGCTTCGGCAGAGAGACAGGAACCAAAACAAGCAAAACAAGGGGCAGCAGCACACATATGACAAATATGCATAGACATTGTCTATTGCCACATGCTTGCGGGCTGCCTTTGTCTGTCCCCATCCCCATCCTCGTCCTGGCCAGCAACAAGGATGTGTGCACTGAGGGAAATATTTCGGCAACCCACCTGGAATTAAGACGCGAAGCTAACACACATAATGCCGGATTTCTGCGAGTGCATCGCCTGAAAGCAGACGGCTGAGTGGGTGTGATGGAATGGTCGGACGCTTCTTTGGCTTGCACCAATCGACCACCCCAATGGGGCAGGGCAGGAAGAGAAGCCATCACGGCACCGTCCAAATTATGGTGCTTGCGGTTTTCAGTTGCGAATCGCGAAATTTGCTTTATGACGACGACGACTGTCATCCCCGATCGGATTGTTGCGGAGAAGCCCTCCGTCTGGCCGTTTGGCTGTCTGGCTGTCTGACTGTGTGAAAATGTGTCCTGTGTGCTATTTGATATGGTAATCATGTGACAAATATGCTGCTGTCAGTTTCAGTTTAAGGTCCGTTCTCCTCCGGTCTGGCCGCTTTTGATTATGCGCATTGATGAGCCGCACAAGGACAGGCCTGAGAGCGGCTCTGGCCATTTGCATTTGCTCTTCATTAGCCGCCGAAAGCGCTTTATGTTTTGTTTCTGTGGCTGCTGGAAAGCGGCTTTTAACAAGGAATCCGCTTTAAAGGTGCATTGCCATTCCACAAGTCCCATAATTAGCGTTATTTGTGGATATCTTCCATAGGGGCTACACTCGTAAAAATATTACAGATTTTAAAACATTAGCTATGGCTTGGGAAATCGGATAGATCGGTTGCGAACAACACATTCTTGTAGGATTTCGCCGTGTTCCGGCCACCCCCTTTTGTGATGAGCGACCGAACAGGACGCATAATGGACAGCCGGTCCGGCAAAAACGGAAATGACCAAGGAAAATAAAAAAACTGCAAACTGCCAGGCATCGGGCATCGGGCATTGGGCAAACGGCAGACAGAAAGGCTGGCGTACAAACGGGGTCGTAGGTCGTAAAAACACACCCACGCACAACCCACCCACACCCCCCATTGGAATTGTGAATGCAATTCGCTGTAATGACCGCAGCACACGCACACAAATGAAACAGAAAAAAGGCCAAAACACGAAGGACCAAAGCGGGGTCGAGCAGGACCGACATTTGCAACTGCATTTATATTAAAGCGACCGCATCTGTTGCGGTTATGTTGTATGCAAAAATGCATTTTCGCGCACAGATAAACATACAAAACTGTTGATGATGGGCGAGTGAACCAGGCAGGACCTTGCCCTGCCACCCTGGTGTCCTTCCTACGTGGCGCACACACGGTTTGTGTTAAGGGAAACCCCGGCGGAGGTTCCCTGTGTTTTTTGCCCCATTTCCGCTGTGAGCTCGTGCTGCGCGCTTCCGCTTTATTAACGTTTTTAAGCCGGCGCCTTTTTTCAACGCGTCTTCCCTGGCAATTAAATTATTGAAGGGCGGCAAAAGCGTCACAGCCGTCCCCCCTGATCCCCCATGGGACTGATCCATTTAATTTGCTAGAAAAAAGCACCCAAAAGGACATTGAGATGGGGACAGGACACAGTGTAGGCGATGGTTTATGATATTCATAATTGCCATTAAAAATAATGCAACATTGATGATGATGATGGCCTCTGACATGGCTAATGAAAGACAGTCATGAATAATTCACCTTGCATTTGGCGATGAAATTTAAATTGAAATTAAATCGAAAGAGCTTGCTCCTCCTGCTGATAGACTGACCGAGGACCGATGACCGAGGACTGAGGATGTTCTCGCCCGGAGACAAAAGATTACGGATTGAGTGAACCGGAAGTGTTCGACCGTGACACTAACGATGGCGGCGGCGGCGCCGCGGCAGAGATGACGGATGATGACAGTCCAATGCGGCAAGGAAGGTGGAAACATTGACGCTATGATTCATTGACGATGCTTTCACGATATCGTTTGACAGCCATCGGTTGTCCTTCTTCTTTCATCCTTTTTTTTTGGGGTTTTTTTCCGATCGGTAAAGCTTACAAATATTTGTTGGAAATCAACAAATCAGCGACCAGAAGGAAAAACTTTGGCCGTGTGCAAAGTGAAGTGGAAATTTTTGCATAAATCAAAGTTAAAAATGTTAACACAAAAAATGAAGACCAAAAACGGGGTGAAAATTGAATTTTACAATTTATCCCCCACCCAGGACATGTATTTGTTTTTTTTTTATCCCAAATCTCGCAGTCTCGTTTGGTATCCTTTGCTTTTCGGTTTTCACTTTTCACTTTTCAGTCCGCCCCCAGGATTTGTGTATTTACTTGTTGGCTTTCCCCTTTGTTTGCAGCTGCACAGAAGAGGCCTTTGGGCAAATTTTTGGCTGTTTGTTGGTTTTCAAATTTGCGGTAAATCGGAAACGCGCCGTAAGTTAAATGAACTCCTTGCCCACTGGCCGCCTGAATCCTGGCATTCAGATTCACGAATCAGACGAATCGTCGAGACCCGGACGTGAACCCAATCACTGGCAAAAATTGTCCAAAAAAGGAGAACCTGCGAACCCTTCTTTGTGGAAAATTAATTCTTTTCAGTGTAGACAAAGGTTGCCCCCGCGTGGCATTGTGGCAACTCGTTTCCTAGCTGTCTTTCCGTTTCTTCCTATTTATTTACATGGCGGAGCAGCTCCCTGTTATCGTCCTTTATTTTGCCTTTTTAGCAATTTGTTTTCATGGAACGAGACTCCGAGACTGCCGAGGCCGAGGCCGAGGTTGTTAATCAGTGACCTGGGACCTCCAGCCAAGGAGCTTTGATTTTTTTCCTCTTTATACTTGTAATTTGGGGACCTAGACAAATTTGCTTAATTGCAAATAATTGTGGTGTGAAAGATCCCAACAAGCGAAAAAAAGGATGCTTCTTGGGGCCTTTCCAAAGGAAATTCGAAATAAAATCACATTTGGTTGGATATGAATTATCCTGCATGGATTAGAGAATGCGCGGGGCTTCCTTGAAAGGAAATCATGAATGCCAAAAAGGGGGCGGGGTGTACCCAGAAATCTGCTTGGAATTGAACCAACAAGGACCCGGGTCAAAGGATGTTACAGGATGTGCGTGTGTTAGGGTCACTGAAATGGGAGATAAATTTATTGAAAATGATTGTGAAAGCGAGTCCGGGACCCACCCTACACCCTACACCCTACAGCACAAACATTGTTAGTCCTTCGCCTGGCAGCAACTTTCAGATGCATGAATTCTGCACAAGATGAGAAAAATATTGATGATTTGGCAAATGTGTATTGAGAAAGGTAAAAGCTATTGAATTGCCAGTGCAGCATCAAAACTGCACTTTGCATGTTACCTCATGAATAGACGCATGTGGATCTGGATCAGGATCTGGAGGTGGCTCTGAATCAAGAGGAGGATGTGGAGGCGGTTTGAGGGAGTGAACACGAAAAACCTATTAGTAACTAGAGCGATTGTTGTTCATAAGAGTCGAGCAGCAGCAGAGCATATTTTTCCTATACGTTGAATTTTTTGGTTGTCGGTAAGCGAGTTTTAAATTTCAACAATTTTGGATTAAAATTCGCAACATTAAGCAAAAAAAATGAAAGCATCCTGAGCGAAGAGAGTATAAGTAGCAAACAGTGGCAAAAACAAAACGCACCAGCAGCGAAATTAATCTAAAAACTTTTTAATGCGCTTTTAAATGATGAAGCTGAAGGGGTCGGTTTCCCCGTTGCTATGCTTTCGCTGCTTCCCTGCCCCCTGTCCTGCCCCACTGGGCAGCTATTCATAACCGGGAGGAGGCGGCGGTGGGTGGCAAGGCAGGACCTATCATTGCCGTTGTCGCTGGCTGTGCTGCAAATTACAAGACCCTACCCAGGACCCGGGAGGACATGCTGCGTTGCAATCTCGGCAGCCCCAAACCCAAACCCAACCCTAAGCCCAGATTGTATGGCAACCGGCAACCGGCAACCTGTTGCGAGGACTCTCCCCGCTCTTTGCTTTAATTTTTGCAAATTTAAAAGCAAAGGACGTGGCGAGTCCGGTTGGGGGCTTCGAGCGACTCAAATGGCTGCCAGGAAGCACACAATTAAGTTTTAAGTTGCTGAAATTAAATGAAAACAGTGGGAATATTGAAATTGATGCAAACTTGATTCACGCAGCTCGAACAGCAGCCAGCAGCAAGGAGAAGAACTAGTAGAAGGCGTGACGTGGTTGGCTGGGCTGGCTGGGCTGGGCTGGCAAACAAAAGGATCGCTTGATTAAAGTTCTCTCCCTCCTCGGACGGAGGACGACTGCTATTTACCTTTGAATTTTCATGCCATAAATCCTGGCCAACTAGGAGCAGTCAGTTACAGCAATTCATTAGCATCGGAACAGGAACAAGGCGGGATGCGGGGAATTACGGGGAAGCGGCTTCCGAAAATGGGTTTTTGGTGGCGAAAGTTTTGTTCGGCGGCAGAATTTGTGCGGAGGAGAATTTCATTGAAATGTTTGAGCAACTTTCGGTTTGCCAGCTGCTAATTGTGTAACTTGTTGGGGAGTCACGGGGGTCGAGAGTTGCAACTTTTTCCAAGCAGGACATTTAATTAGTCGGTTTTGTGTGAAGAGCCGCCACCGCCACCGCCGCCGTACAGAACGAAAAATACGAACGAATTCAAATTACATTGATGGGTATTTAAAATGTTTGAGGCACTCAAGGAGAGACGAGAGCTTTCGGCTCAGCCAGTTGCGATAATTTCGAGCACTTAGCAAAAACAGCAACTATTAAATATACATAAACGAGGAGCAGGTCGCGGGATGTGGAATTGCCAACAAGCCACACACACACTCTGCCTAACTTGTGAGATACTTTAAACAAAGCTTTGCATACATTTCGGGGGGGAAACGATGTCTACTGCAACGTCAGCTAAAAAACAAATGCCGAAAACACACAGGACGACACACAGGACGAAGAGCAACCGGAAATTCCTTTGGGCGAGCCTTGAGCTGGAGCTGGAGCTGGAGCGCGTGCTTGCGGCAATGTCACATAAATTTGCATATATGAGGAAGCTCCAACGCTCGCTCCTTGATCCTGTGACGGCTAGTGTGCTAAGTAAACGCGGTGGTGTAACAAAAAGCTTTTAAAATATGCCGACGCGACACCTCCAGGACACTTTATGCGCTTGCAGCTTAAATATTTACACGCACACAGATATTTCAAAGACGTGCTGTGCTGAGGCTGTGCTGAGGCTGCTCCTGGCATATGATAATAAAAATCTTTATTTAATTGTCAAGACTGCGGCCGAACGAACTGAGCATTAGGCTCGCTACTGCCTTTGCTACTGTCGTTCGTAATAAAAGCGAGTTAATTTTAATTAAAATGCATGAAAAAAGCTGCTGAATCGTAAAGCAAATCCACATGTGAGTGTGTCGTATCGTGTCGTGTCGTGCTTTTAATTTAAACTGTTAACCCTTTGACTGGTGTGTCTGGCTATGTCCTTGATGGGTGTCAAATTATAGGCCATAATTTTCAATATTTGTGCCTCTTTATGGCCGCCGCAAACAAAGCTAAAGCCAAAGCATGCGGTGGCTCATTGGCTTATTGGTGGCTGCTGGCTGATGAGTCTGTTGGCCATGCATAAAATCTAATAATTACCGACAGGAACAGAGTCAGATAATCAGGTTCAAAGGCTTTAAGCTCAGAGCTGAATCCAATAAGGCGGTCTCGTTTCATTTCCACCTTACATGCGTTTTTTTAACGTTCTCCGTGTTCTATCTGAAAAATTTATAACAGCTGCCGCACCACCAAGCCGCCGCACCACCAAGCCGCGCTTAATGCGTGCGAACAGCTGCCGTGGCACGCGTTGCCGGCCCCAAATTTCGGGGCGGCTGAGGCTGCGGCTGGGAAAGGACAACCGGAGCCGGGGAAATGGACGAAATCCTTTAAAAAACAATTTATGTAGCTGATGTGATGCCGTGGATGCTACTGTGGATGCTACCTTTTTGTCAGGGTGTTTAACAAAGTGCTAATTTAAAAAGTTCGCCAGCAGCTAGAAGCTACCTCGGACGGTTGACTGGGAAGAGTTCACTGTTGGGGTGTTGGCAGGCAGGCAGGCAACACAACAAAGTAGGAAAATAGCAAAAATTGCTAATTAAAAATTTATATGAAGTTGGCAGTAATAGCATTTTTAATTATAGCCAACTCATGCGGCAACAGCAACTGAACATCAGGCCATCAGGCATCAGGCGGCGGAAGTGCGGCATAAACATTTTTGAGGTCGTGGGCCAAGCCCTTTTGTTGTTGCAGCAGCAACTTCGATTTGGGCCACAAAACGGAGCAGGAGCCTGGCCATACAGCCATACAAAAAATGGAAAGCCAGGTCCTGGCCACAGGCAGCCGGCTTGTTAATTAAATTCGTAATCTAGCTTCGATCAAAGGAATTTGCCAAAGAATGTGGAAATGCATACGAAATAAACTCTAGAAAATATTACAGAAAACCAGAAAACCTGCAACCTGGCATTGTGTTTGACGTCTGCATTGAACTGAAAGGCACATCGCCTCTATTTGCACTTAATGAAAAGTTCATTTGGAATATTCATAAATGGGCGGGTCGGCTCTGCTCAGCAGGTGTGGGCTGAAGCTCAAAAGCCACAGGAATTTGCCTGCCTTTGACTTGGATTCGAATAAAAACTAATACATATTGTTTGACTCTGAATTCTTTTTCCATTATTCTCTTATTTAAGACCAAGTCTGGCCTTTAAAGCCACAGACTGGCGGAGTTCAATGGGAAACTTTGTCAAATTAATTAATTAAACTACACTACAAGATGGCATAGACAGAGGCAGAGTCAGACGAGGCAGTGGCATTAATAATTGAAAGGCGTCCGGTCGAAGTCGTCACTTTGTGCGGGGCACGGAGAGGCTCTAGCTCTAGCCGGGAAGAAGTTGTGTGGTCCACGAAAACAAACAACTGAAACAGCGAGGACCAAGTATTGCGAAAGTTGTAAAGTTCAACGGGCAACTTTATAGGCCGACTTTCTACCATCCAGCCAGCACCCCCCCGCTAACTGAAAAGTTGTACAGCCTTTAAGATATAGCCTTCAAAGGAATTTAGAGTCTGGGGTGGGGTGGCCTTCCGCCTAGCCTCTTCTGTTTCAATTTTGGGCAACATAAAAATCAACGCCCCAGCCTAATTAGTGCTGGGCTGTTTGCCGTCTTGGGAGGGTGACTAAACAGTATACGGATACGACTACGGATCCGGTAAAAAGTATGAAGAGTAGGCCGTTGCCTATGAAGAAAATAGTTGAAAAGTTGAGCAGATTCGACGGCTATCGTTTTCGCATTGGCCGGGTTGGGTTGGTTCGCCGGTTATGAATGCGCGGTTTTGGTTTTGTGTGCCTCAAAAATCAACTGATAGAGAGCTCAAGCTCGCTGATCTGGGGGTAGAAAAGTTTTGCCAGGCTGGATGATAAGCGCATTTACATGTTTATCAAACTTGGGAGTGTTTCTAAGAGGAGGGACGACTGCCAGGACTGCCAGGACTGCGAGTCATTAGGCGAGTAACTAACCTTTTGTTTATGGCTGCTGAATTTCTATAATAACAATTATGAAAATTAGCCAGGAACAGGACGAAAGCGAGCGAGGGAGGACAAGCCACTGGCATTGTTTTCGCGGCTAATTAGGTTTGTGCCAAATAGGCAGAAAAGGCGCCACTCACTGCAAATATGCCCTGAAATTAAATTAGTGTAGCATACTTAAGGGCGTGTTGCTCTCGCTGTCTGCTGCTGACAGACCGATTTCTCGCATTCTAGAGTCTCTGGAGTTGAGGGAAGGAATTGCGGTATTCTACTTACTAACTGAAGCGGCACTTGGCCATAATCTCGCGGCAAACTCACCTGTAAGTAAACCGAGAACAGAGAACAGAGAACAGTGAACAGAGGGAAGACAATTTGATTAGCATGTTAAATTTGGTTTATTGCAATCGGTTTTGTCAAATCTTTTGAGCAATCAAATCTAATTAAGCTCCGCCCTAATCACTTTCTGTGGTCAACTTGTCAATAAAGATGCGGTCAGATTTGTGGATGGGTCGACGATTGAGTGGGTGTGTTGGTTGAGTGGGTGTGGGTGTGGGTGTGTTTTGTATCTATATCTTCTATGCTTCAATTGTCAATGAAATACACTTAAACTCAAAGTCGAACTCAACTCGGAACTCGGAACAGAGCCCATTAATTACTGGACTTAATTAGCAAAGGCGATAAAAAGGAAAGTGCTTCGGTTTACGGAATCGTTTGTGCGTTTCAGTGTTTGCGCTGCTGCTATTGCTATTGTTTTGTAAATCAAATAAATCCCTTTTAATTAAGAGATAAACAGAAGCAATTAAATTATTAATTATTGCCCTCTGCTCGTGCATTTTCAAAATGCATTTGTATTTGCATTTGCATAGAAAAACACACAGTACACACTCGCTAATCTTTATGCATATGGAAATCAATATCACGCCTGGCTTGTAAGCTGCTAATTGTTGCCGAATAAACAATCCTGAACAGCAAAAAAAAACCCTTTAAATATTTATGGGCTCTCTAGACCAGGATAGACCGGCATCAGCATCGGCATCGTTGGTCAAGCGTCAACTTGTAAATAAATTATTTTTCCAGTTCATAAATATCACACATCCGCCCGAGGGCCGCCGGCTCGCTAATTTATCGATCATCATCCGTCAAGGCTTTTAGCGCCCTGCCAAATATATTTTGCCTAATTGATTTTCTCACCGCTCACTGCTATCTCCTGCCATCTCTGGTTTGGCAACAAATTCATGGTGTGACAATTGCATTTTGGCAAATTTACGCCAAATTCTCGCTGAAATTTCGCAATACCATTTCGACGGTCGACCACAAGCAATAAAATTATGAATTCATCAGGGACCCCGACGACTCCGTCTTCTGTAATGCAGTACGAATGATGCATGATCGATTCCCATAGAGATATGTCACTATTTCCGTTAAAATCACAGACACTGAGAAAAAACAGACACTGGAAGTTAAATCTGATTGCTGCGGTTGTTTGCTTTGAAATGGGATAAATCTACGCTTATTAGCTCGGGCCAGTAAACGGGATAACCGATTCGAATTTCATTAGAGGACCAACCAAATGGTGTGGGCATCCCAGTCCGTGTCCGTTGCCATTGTTTGTCTGGCTGACCCTTTTGCATAATGAAAGTAACGTTGTGGCAGCCATTTTGCGGTTTGACAAATGTTGTGTCAAATTCGGCAACATGGCCGCAAAGCAGGAGGGGCAACAGGGGTTTTCTGGTCTGGTCCAACCACCGGACGACTTTGTCAAATGCTAATGGACTCTCCAGTGTCCGCACACTCTCCGGCACAAAGAGCTGAAAGTAGCCCTGGCCCAGGTCCTTGGAGGTGCATCCTTGCAGGTGGCCTGGCTCGGACACTTCCCACCCGTTGACTTGACAACAACGGTGGAGATGACCAAAGCAACCGCTGCTGTCGACAGCAACAATATCATCAGCGTCAACGGCAACCCTGCTTCGGTTGCAACATGAGCAACATTAAAAAACATTAGACCAGAAATCACTTGGCAGCAACCGCCTCGTTTGTTGCCGGGCCCGGGACCAGGACCAGGACCAGGACGTGTGGATGTGTGTGATTTGGCCAGTGAAACATCTGAATCCACAAAATGCGGCTTAGGCGCAGACTGATGATGATGTTGCTTCCTGTTAGCTGCTGGATGCCTGTCTGCTGCTGCACTACACTGTGAAAAATCTTGTCACACAGAGATGGGTAAAAGTTTTCAAGTTTGGAAGTATTTTTCCTCAGTGCCTCTAGCTTTTGGTCTGGCTGGTTGTCCTGGGAATGATTTGTTGGCATTTTCGCGGCTGGCACACACAGAGAATAGGATGAGGAGAGCTTCCCAGCTAACCAGCGAACAGGCACCGTCATCGTATTACCAAAAGTAGTGCCCATTCCCGCATCCTTGCCACCTCGCCACCTAGCCACCTAGCCACCTCTGACCCCTAGCTGTGTAAATGTAATCCTGATGTTTGGGTCTGGGCCCCGGACCACTTGCCAGTCACACACTCCATTTATTTTTCACTCCTCGACCGGCTCGGCTCTTCTCGCCCAGCTCTGCCTCAAAATGCACTCTGCAACCGCAGCCAGCAGCCAGGATTCAGCAGCCAGGATTCTGGATTCAGGATTCAGATTCGGGGCGATGCACTTTTCGGGCTAAAGCTTTTGTTGTGGGCCTTGTTTGCCACTTTCGGGGCACTTTGCAATAGTAGAAGCCAAGTTTGGGATCTCGGCTCATTTGCATATTTGAGAAGCGAGAAGCGAGAAGAAGCGGGAGAAAGCCCTTGGAAAATGCTAAAGTTTCGTCGTTGGCTGCGAAAATTTGTCTACAACTTGGGTTAGGAATTAGTAAATATTTGCCAAGGCATTACATGCATCCCTCGTCTGTCTCCCGTCTGGCAGCTTGTCTGGCGTTAACTCAGGGAAAAAGTGTTTATATAAATTCAATTTGAAAAATTCAAAGCCAAAATTACTAATAAATATTTGCGTAGACGTTACAGAAAACTTCATTATTGTTTCTTCGCCGCTTCCGTTCAAACAGAAAACAGAAAACAGAAACTCAGAAATTGTTACACAGCAACAGCAATCGTGAATGTGGCAATAAATTTGAATAAATTAAGATTGATTTGTTATTTACCAGATGGAACATTGTTTAAGCCGTAGCAAAGCCGAGCCGAGCCGAGTCGAGGCAAACAAACGAAAAATTCTTAGTCAAACAATGAACAAAGCACACATAATATGCCAAAAATGTTTCCTCACAACCGCACACACACTGCACACACACACGGCACACACAAAAGCCATAAGCAAATTATTTAAATCAACAAAAGAAGAAGCTGAATGAGAAGCAGCAGCAGAACCATCACCATCGCCAGAATCATCACCAGAACCAAAAGGCAGCCGGAGCACGAAAATATTGTCGAATAAAATGTGGGGAAAAGGCAAATATATAAATACTATGTCGTCTCCTGCATATGAAAAGCGATTGTCGACCAACCAGCCAACCAGCCAACCGACGAAATGACCAAATGACCAAAGGACCAAACGACCAACCAACCAACCAACCATCAACATCCATCAACACATTCATCTTCTCTTGTGTCCTGGACGCAGGGCAGGGCAAGGGTTAAGAGACCAGGCCGAACTTTCTGCCATGTATGTAAATTTTTGATTTGTGCCGAAAAATACATAAATAACTGTTAATATTTAATATTGTTAACTTGTAAATTTTAAATGAAATACACAAGCATGGCCACGGAACTGACGGAGCTCAGAGCTCAGGACGAAATCCCGACTCTTTGCGGCTTGGCTCAGAGCCTGATGTTGATGATTGTCACAGAGCTTCTGCCTCCACTCCACTCCGGCTTCGGCTTCGGCTTCACTCCTCGCCAGTTGCATATGAATTATGCAGTTTTTAACAAAAATCCCGCAGCAGGATTTACATGGCTGGCTGACTCACTTGACCCCTTTGTGTCCCGTGTCCTGTGTCCTGTGTCCTCGGTCCAGTGTCCAGCAAAAGTTAAATTGTTTTTTGTTCTATTTTATTATGCTCATCATACATTTTCCATGCGCTATGCTCATGTTGCATGAGTTTTGCGTTTTTTTTGTTTTTTTTTGATGAACTTGTAAAATTTAGAAGCGACATTCCTGCATAATCGTAACGAGAATGGAACGCTGGCGCTGTTGATGGGATTTAATCCTTAATCGCATATGCAGATGCAGAATTGCAATTGCTTCGTAATTGAAAAATGTTCTACAAAATACTGGATACTGGATACTGGATACAGGATACGCTGCAGCGCCTAAGTCCTTAAGTGCATTTCAATTAAAATATGTTACTACTCAGGCGCCTGGTGGCGCCACTGCATCCACCACTGCATAAATCATCCATCCAGATGACACGGTAAAAAATGAAGAGTGCCAAAAGCCGTTCAATTCAAAACGTGTTGCAATAGCACGGGAGAATATCCTCCTAAAAGTTTCCCATATTTTTTTATCATGCCTCCCCTATTAAAAAAGCCGAAAAATAGCCAGGCCAGGCCAACCGCCACTTTTCTATATTTATTTTCTCCTGTGGCTGTGGCTGTGGCTGTGGCTAGTGCAAAATTTTTAAAGTTATAAGCACGCCACGCCACAACAAATACCAAAAACTAACCAAAAACCAAATAGGAAACAAACACCAAGGCGCCACGCACACCCCACCCCCTATTCACCTTTCGCTGCTTTTTTCAATTTCCCACTTTTGGCCTCTGTTCTGTTCTGTTCCGTTCTGGCCATGGCCAAAAGCCATAAACTTTTTATTTATTTGCATTTGCTCACGTGTGCATGTTTAATTAAATTTGAAGCGCCTGAGAAGCCGCCATCAAGGCTCGGCTGCTATTTTTTTGCGGCTCCTGGCTCCTGGCTCATGGCTCATGGCTCCTGCGAATATGTTATATCTAACACCGGGTCCGGTCTGGTCCTGCCCGCCATATGATGCAGTTTTCGTTACGAAAATTGAGTTGGACATGACCAAATTGCGGTACGGCTCGGGACTGAATGGTTTTCTTTTGTTTTCAACTCGTTTCTGGCCATGTTGTTCCCTGGGCCTTGGGAACAGGCCGATGATGGCTAACGCCAAGACGGAGAACCAGAAAACTGGAGCGTGACATGAAAACGAATCACACTTTCGATATGGCCCGTCAAAAAGGTAGGCGGCAGGCAGCAGTTTACTCTGACATTCTGACATAAAAAATAAACAGAGAACTCTTAAGACACACAGCTAGAGGATAAAATGTGTTAAATAATTAATCTTTAACCGGTTTATTTCCGTGCAGTACACTCTACACTCGCCAAAATAAGATATTTTCATCTTTCTCCGCCTCAAAGAAGAGCTGCTAGGCCAGACAGCTCATTAAGTTTGCAAGTTTCTCTCTGGAGGGTGGAGATTTTTGTGTGTACAATTTATACGCCTCATTAGTTGGATCCAAAAGCAAGGACAAAAAGGAGGGCGAGACCCACACATCATCATCATTAGTCACCGGTCTCTGTGTGCGCCTAAAAATATGCCAAGCGTTTTGCATTTGCTCAAAGGACAGCCAGGACGTCGCGCTTAGTCAAATGAAATGGTTTCGTCGATGTTCGACATATTTCAACACTTGAACAAACGAGTCCGAGGACACGTAACACGTGCTCCTGCTCCTTCGCCTGCTCCTGCTCCTGTTGCTTTTTCCGCTACTGTAAAAAATGTTATAAAGCTGCGCGATGATTTTTCATATTTGGGGCCACATCTTGCAACCGCCGCGTATTCGTACTCGTCCTCGTGAGTTCTTAAAAAGGGTTGAAGGGTATGGCCCGCCCGCCCCCACAAGCAAAAGTGTGACTAAGACACAGACTGCCTCTAGCATTGATTTTATTTTGTTTTCTTACTGCCGCTGCTGCACTGGCAGAAAATAATTATCCTTTGGAAACCAAGCTCAGGACTCATGTCGGACACATTTCTCTTAGTGTCCTCCTGCCTTGCCTTGGCCTCATCCCCATCAGAATGTCCTGCGTTCTCATTCATTTCGTTTTTCCGCCTGCGTTTCATTTTACTCGAGTCTTTCTTTTTTATTCCTCCGCTCGCTGTCTGTGTTGAGTTTTAAGCCTCGGCTTCTGCTTCTGGTTCAGCGTCAGGATCTGGGTCCTTGTTGCTTCAGTTCTGCGTTTGCCTACTTTTTATGTGTTTTTATTTATTTGCGTCGCTTTGCAATTTCAAAGAGTGTTCGCTCGGTCGGCAGCGAGAACGAAACGGAAAGACGAAGACCAAAGGCTTGAGAGATGCCAGGCTGATGGCTCCCCTTTTCCAGAGGATTCGGCTTCCGTGCCAGGACAAGGCTCGCGTGCTCTGCTGCCTTATATTGCAAAGCGGGCATAATAAATATTTGACGCTTCATAAATCTTTAAAGAGTTGCCAAAAGCAGGGCCTTCTGCCGCTCAAGTGCCTATTCGGGACGGGATCCACGGCGCCTTAATGGATTTTCTACTCTCCACCGACGCCGCCTCACCGCCGCCTCACGTTTATGCTAATAACTTGGCTGCTGTTGCTGCTGCAATTGGAAGCGGCTGCTGCGAAAATTTGACAACAAACAGAACGGGGGGCGGAGAAGGATCCACTTGGGAAACCCTTGCAAATTGCATGAATAGGATGCCTTCTAAAATCGTTAGCCACCATTTTCACTTGCACTTATTTTCGGTTCTGGGATGGGGCTGGGGCTGTGGATGGGGGTGTGCCTTTTGATTTCCCCAATGATTTGCATTAACATTTTTAGCACAACGCAGTTGAGTTGATCGGCGGGTTTGGCAGCTCACCTTCGTCCTGCTTCCTGCGTCCTTCTGCCAGCTCCGGCAAAGACCACAATCCTATTCCCATTCACAGACATTGGTCAGTCGATGAAGCGGAAGCACATTATGCGGGTTAGTTGGCAACGAATCGGATATCGGGAGGGTTATGGCCTGGAGCCCCGGAATCCATACAAATGAACTATTGTTTATATACGCCCCGCAAATCGGTTCAGCCGCCTTTTTGTTTTGACCCCAAGAGCCTGCAGGGCATCCCTTGGATCGGACATTATGTAATTAAGACACATGCAAAATCCAGGCAGGATTTCCTAGTCTTTCGCTTTACATATAGTAAATCAAGGATTTTTCGCAGTGCACATCCATTCGAATGCGGGGTTCATCTGCAGTTCGTCGGCGTCAGCGCCGGCGACCCAGTTCATTTAAATCTGGCACAGAGCCAAGCCAAGCCAAGCCGGGCCACCAGGGCACCGAGCCAAGCAATGAGCATTAAAGTTATGCTCATAGTTGGGCGCTCGAGGCCGAAGAGGTGTGTGCCCGGCCAGGCGTTGCTTCTAGCTTTGTTTGTTGTTAAGCGAGTTAACAGGGTTTATGCAGTGTGTATATATGTTGTGTAACGTTGTGTTGTGTTTTGTGTTTTGTGTGTTGTGTGTTGTATGTGAACCAACAAGGGTGTCTGCGTCTTATTAGCGCCCTGCTGACGCCTTTAAAGTGGCTGCGCTTTAAGCAGGCGCTGCAGCAGAACAGAGCTCGACAACTTCCGACAGCCATCCATCCAACGTACAGGATTTTTGTGAAATAAAAACCGCAATTACCTGAGAGCGGCAGTCGGCAAAGAGTGCGTTTGTGAGGCGAGTGACATAAAACAAACAATATGGCGACACGCAACACTAAACAGGGCAGGAGAAAGTCCTTGGTTCCTGCCACCCACGCTGACTCTGGTCGGCAACATTGTTGCGGACTCGAGCTTAGTTTCTGTTGCAGAAGGAGCAGCCTCGAGCACCCCCGAGCATCCCCGAGCATCCCCGAGCAGAGGCGATCAGAAGCGTAAAATGAAATTATGTCGAAGCGTCGATGTGTGGGATAGATAAATGGGAGAAAGGCTGCCCCGCAACACTTTTGGTGTGCACTGCCATTAAGCCACATTGTTTTCCCGCTGTTTCAAAAACAAAAAAAAAGAGTAACTACACGTAAATGAAAATGAAAACAAAGCCAAAAGGGTCGTGGGTCGTAGGTCGTAGGTCGTAGGGTGAGGAGGTCGTGCGACAGATGGAACTTTTGCGCTAAAAACTTTTGCATTTCTTAACTAGTTTTTGTTATTGTTTGTTGGTTTTGAAGCGCCTTTTCCCGGGGCGGAAAATGAAATTTTCCCTAAAGCGCGCAACAAGCATGGCAGACAACACGCAGCCAAACAATAATTGAAATAAACACTTAAAAACTTTGACTGCAGCACTTTCGCTGCTGCCTTTCTTGGGAATTTCCCTTTGTTTGGTGGCAAATAGTTTTCATTGGCTTATAAAGGACACTCTGTTGCAAGCTTAACTCAAAGACCGATTTTATTTCCCAGAACAAATGCGATGAAATCTAATTATGTCAATGTGATTTGAAGACAATTACAAAATATAATTAAGTCATTCAAGCGTTTAAGCAAAAGTCAAACAAGGCTACCCTTGCTAACAAAGGACGCAGAACGACGTACTTTTCGCAATATATCCTGGGGCCCTTGTCGAGGTCCTTGTGCTTTGTGCACAGATTGAGACCGCAGCCGAGCGATTCGCATTTGTTGTGTTTACATTTGGCACTTGTTACGGACGCAGGACGCAGGACGCAGGACACAGGACCACCCATATGTTTTGCCTAATCAGGACCAACGAGTTTGTCAATGTCAGATTGACAAATGGCATCCCTTTTGGACCCATGCCCACTGCCTAATTATTACCTACAAGTCCTATGAAATATTCTCATTCCGATTTAAATCGCGACTCTTTTCGCCTAGGCAGGACCTTCCTAGGACATTCTGCTATGAGCTTTAAGTACTCTGCCATAAAGCTGGCATTGTTGTCAGCGGTTGCGGCTTTGTTCTTGGTTCTCTTTTTTAGACGAGAAGCTTTGCTAATTAATTTGATATTTTTCGTTACGTTGCTGCTAAATGGGCAAAAAATAAAAAAAAAACAAGAACAAAAATGCCAAGGAAACATTCTGGTGCCCCACTCCGAAGGTGTGGGCGTGGCCGCTCGTAAAATGTTGTTCCCCGTTTTTGGTTGGTTTTGGGTCTTTTGTTCATCGTTTTTTTATGCACATTCCATTGAAAATGCGAAGGCTAAAAAAGGCGGCAATATTAATATCAATTTTCGAGCTTTGTCTACGGCTACAACCCCCTTTCCTTGGATACTTCCCCTGCCACAGCCGCTTCTGCCACTGCCACTGCCACAGCCACTGCCACAGCCACTGCTCCTGCTTCTCTGCTGTTGACGTAGATTATAATCAAATGTATTCTGTTCAGTTCTATGAATAATTTTCGTTGTTTTTTACGCTTTTTTTTCGTTGCGTGCCTCCTGGCGCTATGAATGTCCTTTGCCTTTGGCTAGCTTTGGCTTTATTATATTAATAGCAATTACTCTTAATTACTCCCTCTCGCCCGGGCTTTCGCGGCTCTCGTTTTGGCAGTCGCTGGCATTCCCAGTATCCTTGTAGCCCTGTTTCCCTGTTTCCTTGCAATTAAGTTGATTACAACAACAACAGTGACAGCACATGTGAGGGTCCTGCACTGACCCGTGAAAAAGGGCTCTAGATTATGGCGGAGTTGAAAGTAAAAAAGCGAAAGGTTAGGCGAGCACATGCTTATAAATCACGGAAGCTCCTTAAGCTTCCTTTTGTCTACTTTCTAATGTTTTTTTTTTTTCTATATAAACGCAGTCCTGTTTTTCCTCGTCTTCCCTCAAATTCAGTTAACCGCCTCGAGGGTCGAGAATATGGTCTCGTATCTGGGCAGGGCATCTTTGCGAGCACTCCAGCTCCTGATAGCTACAAGTGAGGATATTATTTTTCTCTTCTCAGTAGCTCAGTATCTCAGTATCTCAGTATCTCAGTAGTATCTGAGTAGCTCGAGAGCACACGCACTCGGCACTTCCACTGATAATAGAACATTTGGCCGCAAGACAAATTGCACTGCGAGTGATTTTCTGGTAGGTGGAACTCCTCCTGATGATCCTTTCCATGTGTAATATAATAATAAATTCCACATTTTGTTTACAGTGGAACCTCAACCTCCTGCCTGAGCACTTCGACTTCGGGGTCCGCCCCTCGCGGCGACAATCATCATCAGTGTCAGGAACAGGAGGCGGGTTTCGTTGGCTTTTGACTCGACTCGAGACTCGAGTAAAGGTAAAGCGCGTTATTCCCGCCAAATCCGAATCCAAATACAAATCCAAAGTCGGCTGCGGGCGTGTTTTCGCGTAATTGGAAAACGAAAAGTACCGAAACGTTGAAGCTGAAGCTGAAGCTGAAGCCAAAACGAAAACATTCTGCCTTGGCAGCTACAAGTGGCGGGCAGATAGATGGATAGCTTGGATAGCTTGGATAGCTTTTGATAGCCGGATAGATGAGGCAAGGACATTGCCTCCTTCCCACTAGTTGACAACATGTTCAAAGCCAAATCATCGACAAATGCCAGTGCTAACGAGTGGCGGGTAGAAACTCGGAAACGCGAGAAAAGCTGCCTCAGACGATGGTGGCATGTGCGAAATTAATTAACAAAATTGCGTTTTAAAAATGAGATGCGCGGCCGTTGCCGCCTGCAAAAAAAAGGTTGCAATTACCGTTAATGAGTTTAATGCTAAAGGCGCCACCGCTAGCACCACCAAGCGCATCTTTTCCCCGCCTCCATGCCGGGCTCTTAATGAGCGGAGCCTTTCAGACGTCACAAAAGTTTGGCAGCTTGTCTATTTTGATGTTTCCTCCTTTTTTTTACCCTTTTCCCCTTGGGGTTCTCCTTTTCTCCTTTTAGAGAAGAAAATATTTTACTTTCCTTTGCACTTGACTTCACTTTGGCTATGGGTCGCCAGTGGGTCCAAAGAAAAATGCACGAGACACGCAACAAGTCCTGGCCTGTCCTGACTTGGCCTAACCTGGAAACTTGGTCAAGCACCATTGACATGGCTCGGTCTCGGAAATTACCCTTTTTACGTGGCACATTAATTTCCAGCAAGTTCACTGAGCTCGGAGCTCGGAGCTCGGGAGACCCCAAACCCCACCCAGACCAAAGGCGACCCTTTTCCACGTTTGACCACTGGGGCCATTGAAGCGTTTTGTATCCTTTTTTTTTTTGCCTTTGTTAAAGAGAACTATTGCTTCACCGCAAATAGTATTAATGACTGGCATTGCTTTGATTTCAGGCGACTTATGGCTCTTGGTTTCATCCCCGACGTTCACCTTTAACCTTTTATTCGCCTTTTTCTTCTCGGTCTTGGATTCTACTCAGATCTCCGACAATTGGTCAATGGCAGCCAATTAGGGGCCGGCTGTGTGGCCAAGTGTTAAATTAATTACCTAATGGCTGCACTCTTGACTCTCGGTGCAAAGTTTGCTTATTGAACTCTTAAATATGATGCACTATTTGTCTATGGATATTCTCTGGGTGGGTGTGCCGGGTGTGTGTGTCGGTGTCGGTTGTGTCTGCCTGGCCTGTGTGTTTATTTAATTATATTTGCTGTGAGGAAAAAGCAAATTGCCGGTAATCAGAGCTGGTCGAATCGGTCGAACGGACAAGTGCTGCGCAAATAGCCAGCGTTCAGGTCGTGTCGTCAGAGCGCTCTGGGTCAGAGGAGGATTCTTGTGCCAGGACAATAGCAGCGCAAATATTGAATAGTCCGGCCAATATACACTGCCAGATATTTCGATACAAAAAAAGGTGTCAGTCGAACAGATAATAGAATTCTAATTCCAAGCACTTATTATTGGTCCTTTTTTTTGTCAGCGTAGACATCTTGACTGGGCAAATCCTGTTATAGAACTGTCCGGTGCACCAAAGTCATTGTGGCGGGAAAGCAAAAAACAACAACAAGAAGGATAAAAAGTGCCGGCTTAGAAGACAGAAGGACTCGCAATCGGAAAAGAGAGAGAGATGTGTGTGCGAAATGTGAACTTAAATATTTTATGCCGTTCGAGGAGACAGGACAATGGCGGTGATGCAGGAGCCAGGTAAGTGAAATAAAATTGCATACTTTATGGCACGGGATGCGGCATCCCAATAGCAGCAATAGCAGCCAAAGCAGCAACAGGACTAAGGACGAGAGCGCAGGAAATTCGATAAAATTTATTTACAGTTTAAAAAATGGACAAATGCCAAGTCAAGGAGCCAGAGCCAGAGCCAGAGCCAGAGCCCAGACAGAGAAGGATACGACGACTGAGGAGCTTCCTGCAATCGAGTCCTGTGCGTGTCTGCCAGGACTTATTTAAAATTCAATTATGGCACACAATTGCAGACCAAAAAAGGGTTCTCAGATGTAAGCTTTCGTTTAGAAAAAGATGCCTCTGATCGGAAGAAGATCTTTGGAAAACCCCAACATATATCTGCACCTGCCCTCACCTGCCTGATTTATTTAAAATGTTTGAGTAACTACTGATCGCTTCGCTTACCAGATAATTCAGTTTGTATATAAATTGTTCATCGATCCTTACCTGAAAAAAGAAAGAAAACAAAGTTAGTTTAGTTGCAGGAGTCGGCGGTGCGGCTTAAACCCAAGACATTTAATAATTACTTCAATCTCTGGGTAATCTAAGGGCACACAATATCGAGTTTCATACGACAATTACTGAAGAGTAGGGAGAGAGTAGGGAAATGTATATTTTTTTTTTATATCAAATTATAAATAAGGCAAATAAACAAAGGGAGGGGTGTTTGTTTCCAAGAAAAACGTAATCGAAAAAATATTTAATGAGCAATGTAATTATTCTACGATATAGACTTTCTCTAATTTAATGATTCATCGTTTTCTGATATTCTTAAAGGCCTCCCATTGACAGAGCGACTGGCTTTCAATCTAATTATAATTTATGTCACTGGCACACGGCTAGAAAGTAGCATTTCTGCTGACTACGAGGATAATATGTCCTGGTGTCGGTTTCATGGCAGAGTCGACAGGAGCGAGGACCAGGAGCCCCGTCCCTGCTCGTCATTGTGACACCCGAAATCTTGTTAAAGAAATCTCAATTATCAACTTTTATTGATTTGCATAGCCAGAGAGGCAGGAAAAATGGTAAACAAGCCTGCTTTTCCCCGCTTTTCCCGCTTTTCACAGGAGAAAACAATTACGATAAAAATGTGAACTCCGGTTCGGTTCAGTTTCTGGTTTTCCTTGGTTTTCCCTGCTCTGGCCCGGGCCCGGCCCAGGCTTCGGTTAGGTAACCTGCCATGAGACAAGCTTTGAGCATGGATAAAAGCAAATTATGATAACAATAAAGATTTAACTAGGGGGAGAAGAGCCTGCCCGAGCCGTGCCCAAGTGGTTGGGGGTGGTGGGTGGTGCTGTCAAGTGGTACTGCCAGCCATGACCGTGCCATTGAGGAATCGACAAAGGCTCCCGACTTGGCTAGTAACGCGGCGGCGGGGACAATTTAAATAGACATTTATCTTGTGCGCCACAAGCCGAGGCATACACACGTGCCTCGTACAGTGGCAGTGGCTGTGGCAGTGGCAGTGGCGCCCCTGATGAAATTACTGCGAATACGGCTGATCCATGACGATGATGCCGATGCCGACTGACGACTGACGATTATATGGGAATCCCCCACTTCAGCATCAATGCTCCTTCTCGCAGGATATCCTTAGACTTTTGCTCGAGTTTGTTCTTTGGCTACCTTCCTGCCTGCTGTTTTGTTTGATTTTATTACAGAAACAGCAACAACAACAGAGACCACAGATTCTTCCTACGCTTGCCTATTTCTGCCACTGCCTTCGGGTTTTGGGTCTGGGTCCTGGGTCCTGGGGCCTGGGTCTCCCCCTTATTATTCTCTTTATAATTTTTGGCTGGGCAAATGTTTTTCAAAGCATAAAAATACTTTTACATTAACTTGTTCCACAACACACATACTCTGCACACTCAAACAAAAAGTTGTAGAACATTTTTGGGTTTTCTGGGAGTTTGCTTTTAACGCTCAACGACTTTTCTAGAGACGAGAGAAAGAACCCGAAAAAGTACCCCAAGAAAAATAGCAAGTTTTCCGAAAAGGCGCCCCAAGAACAACAACCGAACAGCCATAATAATCATAACAACAATGGCAACCAGAACCGTGTGGCAAAGTGTGTGTTTATGTGTGGCATGCCTCCTTTTCGTAGAAGGACTTCCTGTCTATCGGCTATATCAACATCATTTGCGTTAAGTGGTTAGGCCGTGCCGGGGAATGTGACGAGAAAACTTTCCGCGTTCAGCATTCAGCGTTTAGCGTTCAGCGTTTACGATTTGCTTAATGCGTCGACCTATCTATCAGAAGAAGTCGCTACTCGCTAGTCGCTGGCAGCTAGTCGCTGGCAGCTAGTCGGTGGCCTATTAAATTGCCATAAAGAGGAGCCAAGTTGGCTGCCAAAATCTGCTGCCAAGAATATCCAAGCCGAGCAACAGTTAACCAGATTTCAGCCGCCTAATTGGCTGCCTGTTGGTTGCTGTCTGCCGCAGGGCCCAACCCACTGAACGTAAAACGTAAAAAAAAAAAGACAAGGAAATAAAACAGCGGCAGGAGAACAAAAACTGTTGCATACTTAAAGGGGCGCCCCCAATATCATTTGCTGATAATACGCCAGGCCAGTGTGTGCGTGTGGCACGGAAAAAAAAGGAATAAATAAAATACCCTGGCCAAGGCTTCGAGCTCGAGCTCCTTACGTGCGCAGGGAATCCTTCTTTTTTGTCTAGGAAGAAAAAATATTAAGACCCCCAGAGCAAGGAGGAGCAGGAGAAGGACCAAGACCAGGAGCTGGAGAAGGAGCATAGATTTCGGCATATCGATAGCAAGCGTATTGCATATTTGCTTTTCAGCTCTCGAAACGAAGCAAGCTGAACACTTTTATGGCTTCTGGGCAAAATTTATGATTTCCCTTACTCCTTTTGTTAAGGAAAAAGGATTTTGTTTTGTACAGCTCGTTACCTGAATCCTCCCCTTCCCCTCCCTCACTTTGTGCTCGCCACAATTTAAGCTCTTTAAAATTTACATGAAAATCAAACAAAACGGCAAACGGCAAACACAACGGGAGGACCAAATTATGGCAATTAAAACAAATTAACCGGGTGAGCACAAAGCGTTTAGAGAATCTGGGTAGCTGGATAGCTGGGTAGCTGGGTATCAAAGTTCAAAAGCCTGCCTCGGTAAAGTTAACTAAACAAAATACTAATGAACTCTGAACTTACGACCCTACTCTATGCTCTACGCTCGATGCTCGATGCTCGATGCTGAACAAGAGCAAATAGTAGGACACAGAAACAGATTCTGCCGGTTGAGAAAATTGATTTGCATAGCAACCGGAGCATGTGGCATAGTCTGCAAATCGTAAGGCAAGGCAAGGCAAGGGACTCGCTAAGCAGTTTAACTATTTAAGGCCCAGGACGAGCAGGGTGGGATGAGCTCAAAAGCACGAGAAGCCGCATCCATGGCAACTCTGGTACTTCCGAAGCGCACGCCGCAGGCTGAAGTGTCAAAGACATGGCCATCACAGGCTTGTCGACTATGTCGACTACACAAATGTTGACAGGCTAATGAAATGTGAGGCGGCCTCCAAAATTGATACACCTACCTAACCACCCACCCTACTCAAAGCTCAGAGCTCAGAGCCGAAAGACGATGATGAACTGAGTCCGCTTCTCGAGCCCCATTGACAGTGAAAAGGAGTCCCTGGCGACCGCTTTGGACCGTGGGACCGTGGGGGCTAGTGCCAAATTGTTGTTAGGCATTCGGTTATGCAAATCGAAATCATAATGAAATCAACAATGGCAGGACATGGACATGGCTGGCAGCAGGCTAGCACCGTTTCTGGGAGATTTATTGATGGAGAAACACAACTAGTAGTTGGGATAGCGACAGAGCTTCTACTTGTCATTTTTTGCTTGTTTAATATTTCCAAATTTCCAGGCTCAGAGTCTATTAGAGAAAAGGGGAAAAACGGTAGGATGGATGGTAGGAAGTGAAGTTTCAATTTATTTTTCACACACTTTATGGGCCTACCCCGGAGAAAAACGATGGCAACAAGTTCAAATTGGTCCTCAATCGGAGGCATAAAATGTGCGACCAATCGGATCTACCGGCGACGTATATCATGCCACAAGGACAATCGATTCAAAACTGAATTCCAAAACAATTTTCCAGGGACATAGAACGCCCCATAGTAAATCACATCAATATGTAACTCAGTCAGTCAGCAGGACAGCAGGACAGCCAAGAACCCAACGAGCTTGGCCAAAGTGGAACGAAAACAGATGGCAAAGATGTTTATCTAAGAGCAATGGTTTAGGACTCGTTTCCTTGCCATCCCTGCCATCCCTGAGACATGCCATCCACTCCCACACTCCTATCACAACGATTTGCTATGCAATTTTACACACTTGACCATTAAACGTAGCCATTGGGAGCAGTTTGCATAGCAATGAAGCGAGGACAGAGCAGAGTCGAAGAGTCTGAAGTCTGAAGTCTGAGGTCTGAATAGAAAATCGAGCCCTGTAGTAGGGTCAACTTGATGAAGTATGAATGATTACGTCAGAGAAGGGAACCAGCCAAAGCCCGCCTCAAAGGAAGAGGATGCGGATGCGAATGATGGCCACGATGATGGTGATGGCTAACCGCATTCAGAAGAAGGTGTGTAGTTGACTGTAAAAACTTCAATGAATAAATTTCTCCCTCCTTCGAGGTGTCCGGCAATCACACATCGAGGAGGAGACGACCGAGGGAGGAAATAGTAGCCGAGTAAATTGATCGAAATGAAAATACTCATAAATTTGCATACGACGGCCGAAATATTGTAATTGAGCGATGAAATTTATGGCCAACTGATAAAAATGAGGCATCGTGTGTGGGAGGTGGGAGGGAACCCTCGGAACCAATACGATAATCCATAATTTTCCATGAAATAATATTGCAGGATAATCATGAACTTGCTTGGTTTTTCCTCCCCATCTCGCATTCGCATTCCTTTCAGGATACCCGTTTAGACCATTAAAGACCACCTTGAAATTAAATAAGGGAAAGTCGTATATCTTGTGGGCAGGAGTGCAGGAGTCCCTCCCTGACACTTGACGATTTGTCATGTTGACACAATAAAACGTCAAAAGAGAAGCTGCTCCAAAGCCAGAAGGCGCTCCCGCAAACGAGTAGAAACGAGAAAAAATGCCAAGTAGATTCTATGGAATTATGACAAACTGTCTCGAAAATGCTGCTGCTGGAAATACTGTTAACGTTTTGGCTCCAAACAGAACGTAGTACTCGTATTCGGACAAAGCTTGGGCAAAAAATTATATGAACTGCTGCAGCTTTTGCTTTTGTTGACTTGACGAAAGGAGGAACGTGGCGTGGCGTATGAGCAATGGCTGCTCTGATGAGAATGATGAAACAGCGAAAAAAAAAGGGGGGTAGGCGCATGCAAATACAATGAACTTGAGCGGAAAGTGGCAAGTGGCAAGTGGCAAGTAGAGTCGCTTTGGCTGCTCTGGCTGGTCTGCCTGCATTTATGAGCGTAAAAAATTGGCGCCGCATTTACACAGACAATCAAGCGCAGTCTTCGCTTTTCCGGGCTCTGTGAAAAGGGCGCAGGTTGTCTGGGAAATCGTTCGAAAGAACGCAAAAGACGAACCCAAAGATGTCACCCGACAATGGGACTATAGAATCGTTTTTTTTTTATTTTCTATTTCTGCGCCTCTGGCTGGAAATTGCACAACTCATCAAAAGTCCGCCTTTGGCTGCAGGTTCTGGGTGCTGTCTGGTCTGTCTGGTATTTGCATTTATGCACATAAAACTAGCGGAAAATTTGATGTTGACAAAAGGTGACAATGCTGCTGCTGCATTTAATCAATTTCAAGCCAGACCTCGTTAGCTCAAGGGCCATAAATTAGTCAATCCTGCTCCCACCTGCTCACCTGACATACATTTTCTGCTTTATAATAATAATAATAAGACAAGGCCTGGAAGTGTGTTATGCAAACACGAAAAACTTTTCCGACGCAACTTATTTTCAACAAATTAATTTCGCAAAACTGGATGAGGTCTCTCTGGGGGCTGTTTACCAAACTCCAACTCGAACTGCAACTGCAGTTAATGAAATCAGTTGCATGCCCCAGCCCAGCTCTAGCCCCGACTGAGAGTGTGTAAATTTAGTTAACAGAAAACTTGAGCTAACATTATGTCTGGATTGGATGTCGGAGTGCCTGGTGCCTGGTGCTCCTTTAAAACATTTATATATTTCACGTGCATTTTTTATTCCGCTGCGTAGAAGTGCAATTTCCAGCTGCCAGTCGCAGAATTTTGTAGAATTTCCCCAACTATACCATCAAGCTGCGGGCAACCGAGCACGAAAACTCCCGGCACTGGCTTTCCCGGCTCTCCTGTACGTGGTACGTGAGCATATGGAAATGATGTCCGTTCAGTTGGGTTCACCGGTTCCGTGGCATCGGTAATGTAAAACGTAGCAAATTGAGTTCATTTCAGTGACGGACGGACTCTCTCCCGGCGCAAGCAGAACTTATCATTAGTATCGCTTTTCAGCGCACTCGTGCCGCATGCCGAATGAAGCCAGCACACACATCGCACATCCTGCCGCGTAGAAGAAATGGATATGTGGTGGAGTCCTGGCTGCGGATGCGGATGGTAGTCCTGGCGCACGTAAACATGTAATAATTACTTGGTTCTAGGTGTTTTCTACTCACTTTACTCGGCTAAAAGTTGCGGTGAAACTTTTCAAGCAGAACAAGCTATGCTCAACACTGGGAAAAATCGAAGGAGGTGCAACATATGCTTTCTTTCCGGTATCAAAAAACTCTATAGTGTTTTCTCCGAGTGTGGCAGAAGGGCAAGTCCTGCTAAGCGAGTATTAGTGGAAATTTAATATTGCAATTAATACTGCAACAAAGTGTGCATTGCATATTAATAAGTTAGTTTGTCGCCCTCAGTTTGAGTGAGTGAGTGTCCTGTCCCAGAGTCCCAGAGTGGATCGAGGTCGGATCGAGGTTGTGCCCCCGCTCAAATACTCGCATCCTGACATGCCACACACTGCTAGCTACTGGCAGCATCCTGGTCGCTCGGTGGATTAGTGCACTGGAGGGCAAATATTTTGCGCTCATAAAAGCCAAAGTTACAACTCCAAAAACTACAAACTGTGGGTCGGATGGGGTCGCAAAAAGGGTCGCTTTTAATGGTCTCCGTCGGCACAGTTCAGTTCAGTCACTCATTCCGGCACACATTCAATATTCATATTCATATTCCAGACTGCTCGCTCTGCTCTGCTCTGCTCTGGTCGTCGTATTTAAGCTTTTAATGATTTTGAAAAAGTTCTGGTCGAAAAGGACGCAGGACGAAGTACTCCTGCCATCCTGCCATCCCGCCATTGAATGCAAAAACTTTTCTTAATGCGCTTAGCCGTAGCCGTGGCCGTTTAACGCCAAACTTAATTCGTAGCTGCACCATTTTTTTTTCTCTCTGATTCAGATTCAGATTCAGATTCGGATTGAGATTTTTTTTCTCGCGCCATTCAAAAGAAAATATGCAGCATTTTTATGGGACGCGCGTCGGCGACAAAACTATTTGTGCAAACAACAAAGAAAACTTGCGCTCGCAAAAGGAAAATCATCATCATCAGCCACCGCCGGATGAGTGGGAATAGGAGCAGAAACAGAAGCAGGACCAGCAGGACCAGCAGGACGAGACAACAACTACAAAAGCGCAACAAAAGCAATTTAAATTTGGCCAGCGGCATCGCTGAACACTGAACACTGAACACTGAACGCTGTCCGAGCACACAAATTTCATTTCATTGCCGAGCAAGAAACGTTTTTAGTCATAACTTTTTAATTTATTTGTCAGCGACAGGCGAGTCCGAGTCCGAGTCCGAGTCCTAGTCCTAGTCCTAGTCCTAGTCCTAGAGAAGACCCACACCCAGAGGCCTACTAACTGGGAGACATCCCTTGTCAACGACCCACTGTGCTCATACAGCTCTTTGATTAGCGCAATTGTGGGTGTCGTTATGATTGGGAAGTAAGCAGCACATTTTGCGAGCCCCAAAAAGTATGCTACGAGAATCGATTGAGGGGCAGGATAAATCATAACAATGCTCGTCCTTCGACATAGTCAAAGCATAGCCCAACACAACCCCTGCTGCGGTCCCGGTCCCGGTTCCGGTCCCGGTCCTGGGCTTTGATAAATGCAAAAATGCCTAGTGTACATGTCTCTGGGGTTGATTTATCTATTTACTTGGCAGCAGGCTCGTCATCGGGATACCATTCAGGGATAAAGGACTAGGGGGACTTTTTTTGTAGCTGTCAATATTTAAAACGTTGTCCTGCTCCTGCTGCTGCCCTCCGTGTGACCCTCGCTGCGTGCTTAACAAGAGTTTATTGAATTTTATTTTCTCATCTCAATTTGTTACAAGCACGAAGCAATTCCTGGCAGTCCCTCACTTATTTTGGACAACATATTGTGGGTCCTGCGTTTCTTGACACAATTTTTGGGTGAATTTAAATTTTAAATTGTTTTTTAGAGCGGGGAATAATTGAAATTTTGTAGTTGGAAAACACTTTTTTATGCACCTTTTACGCGTCCTTGTAAATCGTCCTTATGGCCGGGAAAACTTTGTGCGCCGTGTTCGAGGAGTCAAGTTTTTCGATTACGGATTAATGTAATTTTTTTTTAGATATATATTTATATGATGTATATTTATCCGAGAGTACATCCATATAATGCGTATTTGTTTGTTTGTTTTTTTTCTGCACTCTCAGGATCTCAGGATCTCAGGACTCGCTGCTCATTTAATTTGTTTGACTTGGCCGGGGCCGGCTTGAAAGTTTGATGAATTTTTAAATTTAAAAAGTTTATTTGTGCCTTTGTAAGTGCCTTTGGCCGAGGGCTGCTCGATGCTCTGACCGACTGGCGAGGCGACTGGCATATTATTAGAAGTGCAGCCTGACTGACTCTCAATCCGGTACTTCAAAGCGAGTTTATCCAACACTTGCCATGGCCATGGCTTGTCGCATAAAGTTTCGTATTTATTTGAACTCCCCCCCTGCTCCTGCTCCTGCTCCTGCTCCCCGGTGTCCTGCCAAGCCTAATTTGAAAAATTTTCTATTTACTTTCAGTGGAAAATCTTTTATGTTTTATTGTCAATATCCTTGTTTACCGTGTGGCAGGATTCGGGATTCTTTGCGGTCTTTATTAGCACCTTGGGGTTCTTTTCTGACAAAAATATTTGTCGAAATGACACTTGTCGAAATCAAATATCAAATAGAATTAAATTTGAGCATAGCTGCTTGTTTTTTCCCTCGTTTTCCTGGCAACTATAATTACACAAAGCCAAACACGGCAGCAGGAGGGGCTTGTGCTAAACAAAATCAATTACAGATAATTTAATGCGGAAGAAGGCTGGCTCATAATAGAGTCATTTAAGTACAGTTTAAACATTAATGAGAGTCGGGGGTAATTGCAACGCCAGCCCGTGGACAGCCCGGACAGTAGTCCACCTTCTGTGCCGCGATAAATCGATAATAAATGTGGCAGGCTACGGCGGAGGTTTCTCTATTAGTCCAACAACAGAAATATCACACATACGCACCGTTGACACCTAATGCAGAAACACGAGAATGGGGAATGTTGGAGTCGCGGCCACAGCTGGGGAAATACTCGTACAAGTGAAAAAAGGAGGACACGGACACGGCACTGCAGTTTACTAACAAATTGCAGCGACATTTTCAACGCCAACTAATCAATATGGGCGATGGCTGGGGATCGGATCAACAGGAGGTGGAACAGATGGCCAGAGCCAGACCTAGAGCTAGAGCGTAAGTGCTGGCCAAACAATTGCGGTTAATGCACGCCTGCAACGCGATAGTTATGTCTGATAAATCACAAAAAAACAAAGTTAAACAGAAGAAACCCCTAATGGAAGCCTAATAGAGAATAACATTAGGCAGGAAAAAATATGATTTTAAAAAAAAAGAAAGAAATCTGCAAAGGGTAAGAGGTTTATCTTACGATTTAGTTACTCTCTCTCGAGTATTTTGAATTATTCTTAACGTCTAACTTAGTCTTATTCCTAATTCTAAATGTACAATTAAATAAATATAATAGTTTTGTGAAACAAATCTACGAAAAAACTACAACAACCAGAGCACACAACAGCAAATAAGAAAAGATCTACGAGTTAGTTACGAGTCTAGATACAATTTGATGGAGAGTTGATGGAGATTCAAGTATCGAAGAGAGATGATTCAAAATGGCAAGCAAAGCAGGATTAAGGTGTAAAGGATGTGTTGTTAGTGGGCGGAAATGGAAATAATAATGAAAGCTAACTACAAGTACTTGGCGTTCGCGACGTGAAAAGGATACGGAACTTGGAGAGATCTGAGATTAGGAGGAGGAGGAGTAGAGTTTAGAGTTTAGAGTTTCGCTTAGTGAACACACAAACCTTTTTAGGAGAAGATAAGTGTAGTGAAGTTGGCGATGGCATAGAACAATCAGAAGATGCAGAACTGCAGCCGCTGCTGGCGCTACTGAAACCGCGAACGCCCCCAACCGACGGCAGGGGATGCGGCAGTGGCAGTGGCAGTGCTGGGGCTGGGGCTGACCCCAGAAGGGAGTCTCGCCTCCGAGCAACAACACCCAAGCCCCCCCATCCGTCGAGGTTGACGCCCAGGATCCCAGCCGCTGCTGCCGGCGGCTGCTTCTTAGTAGTAGTGGTAGTAGTTCTAGTTACGGCAGATAGATTAACTGTATTATTTACATTGTTGGTCGGTGTAGTGGCCGCCGAGGTGGGGGTGGCCGCGGTGGCGAACATGGCCGAGGAGGCCACCGCCGCCGCCGGAATGATTGTCAGCGGAGTGCTCGGAGCGGCGAAGAACTGGGCCGGCACGGGCACGGGCACGGGCATCGGCACCTGAACGGACGCTTGCGCCGGCTTGGTGGGTGTGGAGGGAGCGGCCACTGCGCTGTTCACCTGCAACTGCATGTACGTCTGCAACATGGCCTGTGCCTGTGCTTGAGCTTGGGCTTGGGCTTGGTAGTGGAACTGTTGGTGCAGTTGCTGCTGCGCCTGCTGCTGCTGCTGCTGCTGCTGTTGTTGTTGGGCGGCAAATGCTGCAACCTGCTGGTGGAAGACCGCGTGCTGCTGGTGTTGCTGCTGCGCCTGCTGCTGCTGCTGCTGCTGTTGGTGCTGATGCTGGTGCACCTGCATGGCCTGATAGGCGGCGGCGGCTGCTACCTGGTGCTGCGGATGCGGATGCGGATGCGGATGCTGATGCTGATGCGGATGTGGTTGCGGATGCGTGGACGGCGGTGCGTGCAACAATTGCATTTGCTGTGCGTGGTTGGTTTAGATTATTTTGTTGTCTTTTGTTTTGTTTTTTTTTTTTTGCTTGGGTTTTCTGGCGAGTTTATGTTTGGTTTCAGTTTGGTTTTTGAATTGGATTTCTATTTTTCCAACAAAAAAATCATAAAAAATGAATGTCAAGAAACTGAATATTGTGTCGGCAGTGTGGAGCGGGAGCGGTTGTCCCTCTTGGCTTGATCCTTTTAACTCTTAAATCATAAAGCTGTGTTCTAGGATCTGCAGCAAAGGGAGTGGGCTACAGGAGGTGGTGAAAGATTGTCAAGATCTAGATAGTCTGAGAAAGCTTAAGCCAGAGAAAGTGATAGAGAGAGAGATCGATAGTAAAAGACAGAGAAAGGAGGAGCAGTGAGAGTCAGCGAGCGCTACGGGTGTAAGACTTTTCTTTAGGACAGAAAGCGAAAGCAGCAGAGAGTTGTCCAACGATTTAATAATAAAACAAACTTAAAAGTAAAAGTAAAAGTATATACAAAGGATAACTTAATATAAAACTTATTTTTAAACTTAAAATAAACTTAAACTTAAACCATTAAAAATAATAATATTGGACATTGAAAGAACTTCTTTAGATCGAAAGTTGGTAAAATAGAGATTAGATTATGGCAGATTATGGCAGAGATATAGAAGATAGAGAAGAGTTAACCAAAAAGTTTAGTTTAGGATTTAGCTTAGTAAACTGTACAGGTTTATCATATCGAGTATATACTTTCTCGTTCATGGTTTATATAGTACATAGTTATAGTTATGTAAGTTATATGGCAATAGGTGGTTAGGTCATCGAGCTATATAGTTCCTGATTCAGTTTCTATTTTCGTTTCTTTGATTGCACTTTGATTGAGATTGAGATTGAGGTGGTGAAGATTGAGGATTGAATTGAGATTGAAGAGGTAGTAGTAGGTGTGTTAATATTGCAATTCTAATTTTGATGTTCGAGATTATCGAGATTATCGATTATCGAGTATCGATTAGGTTTTCGATTAGGCTGATTAATTGGATTGTTTGGGACGACTTTGATTAAGCGGCGCTTACCATGATCAAATCTTGTATAGGGGAGGACTCGGATGCGGCCGACTCGGATGCGATGATCTCGCTCTTTACCGTTGTTTCTGCGGCGGTTGTGGTTGTTGAGGCGGTAATTGTGGAGGCTGTGGAGGCTTCTTGTACCGCTGACGTCGTGGTCGTTGTGGGTGGCGTCGTGTCGTGTGCGATGCCGGCTAGCGATGCTTGGGAGCTGCTGCTGATACTGAGCGCTGCAATCGCTGCTGACGCCGTGGTTTCTGTTAACGCGGCAATGATGACAGTTATTGGCAACGAATCTTGGTTAAATAACTTCTCTTTCGTCTCTTTCTAATTAGCACTTGTTGGTTGGTTTTTTCTTTCTTTAAGACGCGATTCGACTTTTTACGTTTTTAATAGTTTGGTATTTTCTCGCCGGACTTGGGTCAGGTCATCGAGGGAAACGTAGTGCAGGATGTTTTTTGTGTGTTTTTGGTGGATATGATTGCTGATTGCTGATTACTGTCAGGAGACAATGCCAATTACTTTCTTAAATCCCTTTTAACTTTTGCCAATTGTGTTACGCAGTAAGTTTTATGCAAATTGTTGCTTTGATTGAGTTTTATTATTGGATTTTGAGCGGTATTTAAATTTGTATTTTCTAACTTGGAATATGCTTGAAATACTATACTACTAATATTCTATAGATTCTGTATATAAAGATTTGAAAACCGTTTAAAGATTGTTTAAGTTTTGATTGATTGTAGTTTGTAGATTGTAGATTGATTGTAGATTTTAGTTGTCTTAGAGATTGTCATAGAATAAAGGTAGAGTGCTAAAAGCTAGCAAAAGTTTTCTTTATAAATATATGCTGTAGAGGAGATGTATATATAAATCCTATATCGCTATACCGCTATATCGGTATATCGCTCTATATATATCGCTGATTCCTGCGATGATGTGTATATGAAATACGCTAATTTCGTGTGATTGTCAAAACGCGATTTCTTGTCGATCGAGGCATTGATTAGACCCGGCGATCCCTTTTAAACCCTTAAAAACTTGTAATTCTTATTCTTATTTTAAAATGATTGATCGATTGAGATTGATTGATTGATTGAGTGATTGATTGATTGACGATCTTTGCTTAGAATTTACAAATTGACTCTCTTTTAGACCCGAAATTGGTTTACTTTCTGATAATTAGCCATCTATTTGATAAAGTTTCTTATTCTATCGCGTATCTTGATTTCTTTTTAATTATTCGTCTCTTTGATGCTGATATGTTGCTATTTAAAGATTCCTTTGCTTTTTGTAAATATTTATACTTAATTTCCGTTTTAATAAACAACCTTTTCCCGCTATTTCATTGCGGTTTTCGTTTGACCTATCGACCTATCGACCTATCCTAGCTATCACCTTTTATTCTCTTCTGTTTTCTGGATTTCCCTCTCGATTGAAAATTAAAATAAATTTATATAAAATCCTCGATTAACCTCGTCCTAACAGGATTCTGACGACTTTTCTGTGTAAATATATATTTCTTGATATATTCTTGTATACAATTTAAAATACTCTCCTGCCTCCAATAAAATTCTTTTGATTTTCGCAACAATTTGCCACTTTTTTCCGTTTCTTATTTTGTTCTTTTTAATACAATTTTCAAATTTTTTAATCTCTTTATTTTTTATATATTTTAATGGGGGTATTTTTTGGTCATGTTTTGATGGCTGATGGGTTGGTTTGGTTGTTGTTGGGTTGTTGGGTTGGGTTTTGGAAGGGAATTATTGTTTGGTTTCAGAGAAATACCAGAGTATGCTTTTGGACACTCGATGCCATTGGGTTTTTTGAACCGAAGTTGGACTTTTTTTTATAGAAGTTTTTATAGCTGGGCAAGAGATGAGAATTGGTGTGATTACTTTCTGATGGAATAGAGAAATGTGAGAAATAAACTAAAGTAAAATTTAGAGTAAAAAGAATAAATAAATTTGGATTTCTTGATTTTTCGGTGAAATTTGTTTCTTTTGCCAATTCAAACCCAAACATGAAGCTCCAACAAAATAAATACCCATTGTACATTAAATTATAATGAATGTTTAAAGTAAATATTAATTTGAATAATCGATTAAGAAAATAAGAAAATAAGAAAACGTGACACAATGGGCATGAGTTGTTAACAATAGTTAGCTCTTATTACCAATTAAATGTCGAGTCGTTGAAGTTGGATGAAGAGTTTATTTTTGATGTTTTTTTTTATAATCGGTTTACGGTTTTATAGTTCTGTTTTTTTTTTTTTGCAATATTAATTTTTAGTTCTCTTGTAATTATGACTCTGAAACAAAAGCAAAAATTTACGGAATATTTCGGGTTTCTTCTCTTTTTTTTGGTTTGTTTAAATTTTGTGCTCGTTTATGTGCTTTTAAAAGTTCAATTATTTAATTTTGATTTCTTTTTTATCATCTCTGTGAGCTGCGAATAACACGTTTTTGGGCCGGCTGCGGCTGCTCGTCTCTCCCCTTCCCCTTTCGCCGCCTGATTAACACACGCACGAAATTTCTTTGGCTTTACCGGTTTTTGTTGAGTCACACTTTAGGCTTGGTGCAAAAAAACAAAAAACAAAAAAAAAAAACCGTATATACTTGTATACAAATAAATAAATACTCGTATATGTATAGGAAGAAAACAGGTAAGAAGAGCCCAGAAATGCCGCGTGGGCTCAAACGCTACGACGGGACGGTCTCCCTCGCTCTCGAAGGCGACGTGTAATTACAACAATAAAAATTAACTACGGGAATTATTTGGAAGCGTACTTAGTACAGCGACAAGTGGCCAAGAAGAGTCTATGCTCGGCTCTTAGCTCCTGGCTATCTGTGTGCGGCCTATTGGAACGGTAGGCCATAAGGTTTTATGGCCAGTCGTAGCCGTAGACTCGAATCGCGTCAAGTGAGGAGTTCAGTTGAGAAGAAGACTACGCTACGTCTGCGTTTTTTTTTTTGTTTTTTTTTTTCGCTGTTTCGTTTTACTTTTCTTCGCATGGGGTTCGTTCGTGTTGTTTTGCTTTTGTTTTTATTTACTTTTTTGTGGGCTTGCAAACACAAAAACGTGTTTCTTTGTTGCCGTCTTCTGTGTTCTGCTCTGTTCTGCTGTGTTCTGCTTTACCGGCTATAGTCTGGCTCTAATCGGGAGAAGAGGAACGCGGCTTGTACAGGACAGAGACAAACATAAAGAGAGGGAATGTGGCTCAGAACTCAGAACTCGCAACTCAGAACTCGCAGCTCAGAAACCTGAAACCTTGTTGTTGCCAAGGCCTGTAGCCTGTAGCCTGCAAGAATTGATGGGAAGAAACATCAGCCAAGAAGAATCGGAGAGCTGGCTCTTCGCGAGCAACGAACTTTTGCCCAAGCAATTTTCGACTATGCCTTATTCGTCTATTCGTATTTGTATTCGTTTATTCGTTTTTATTGTTAAATTATTGCTTATAAGTGAGCACAAAATTAGACATTTTTTTCTCGCTTTTTTGAGTTTTTTTTTGTTTTTTTAGAGTTTGTTCGTTTTTTGTCAAGATGCTTACATTTTAGAGAGCAGAGCGCAAGGTGCTTGAGTGAGACACTTGGAAATGAAAACTAAACTTGGCTAAGATGGCTAAGACTTTCGATTGGAGTCACACGCGCAAAAAATGAAAAACACCACAGAGAAGCCGAAGCCGAAGCCGGAGTCGGAGTCGGAGTCGGAGTCGGAGCCGGAAGCAGTTAGAGTTTGATTGTCTCTGATTAGAATTAGAATTAGAATTAGAATTCGGTTCGGTTTTAAATCGTTTTTTATTTGGTTATTTTTTACTGGGAGGCGAGATGGTACTGGGATGTGTGTGATCTGTTCAAGCCGAGCACTGGATGCGAACTGCGCGTGTTATTTTTTTACTTTTCATCATTATCCGCGGGAGTTTGCGAGGCGTTGTTGCTGCTGTTGCGGCTGTATTCGATTTGAGCCCAACTTTGATTTGTATATTGAAATTCGTGAGTCCTGTTCCTGTGGCTGTGCTGTGCTGTGCTGTTGTTCTTGATGCTGCTGCGATGTTGCTGCTACGGGGGTGGTGGTGGTGGTGGTGAGGTCTAAGGGGGTTCTTGCTGACGTCTGGTTGTTCGGTGGAGGTGTGTGGCGGCGGTGGTTGGTTTTGGGTGTTGTGGATGCGCTGACTGCGGCGGCGGCAGAAACTAGGACTTCGACTGAGGCTGAGACTGAGACTGCGACTTCCGAGTTAGACGACCGACGCGATGCTCCTGCTGCTGCTGCTACTGCTGCTGCTGATGATGATGATGATGATGTACCATATAGCACTCGAATCTCGATTCTGATTCCTATAGAGAGCTGAGCGACGAACGAGCTGAGCTGAGCTGAGCGGCGGACAGATTGGAACGGGTTAAAGCAAAGACTGTACGAAGACTGAAGTAAGAGCACCAGGCATTCTAAGGTAATATACCTTTTTGTTTCGGAGTCGGACGCCACTGCGAGCGTCGCTGCTTTCGTCTGGATTGAATCTGTTGCGCCGATGCCGACTGCGACGTCGACGGCAACGGCAACGGCAACGCGTTTTAACCAAAATAAAGCAACAGTGGGCCGCCCAAGAACCTGAATCGGCTAAAAGAACGAAGAGCACCACGAACGAACGCCACCCACATTCCGTCGGATTTGCTCGGCAGAATTTCTCCTTTGGGCAGAGCGGCGACTCCGAAAAAAGGCAGTAGCACACCTTTTGGGCCTTCTCCTGTTCGCGCGCTCTCTCTCTCTGGGTCTCTCTCTTTATATTCTCACCTTTCATCGTCAGGTCTCTCCTCTCTTGGCCATTCCTGTGCTACCTGCCGGTTCAATATATAAGCTTCCCCCTTTTGCGGTGATTTCTTTGGGTTCTCTACTAATAAGACCCTTTTGTTATTGCCAAGAGACCCGACTCGTACCTGTACCTGTACCTGTGCCAAGGGGAAGGGGGAATGGGGAAGCGTATAAGACTTTTGAGGATCGGGAACAGGGAGGTTGGCTCCCCAACTAGGGGCACCCCCCAACCACTTTGTTGTAATCGCAATTGTTGCAGTAACATTACTGGCGCGCACATACACTGGCACAGAGTGCTGGGAAAAGCGCACCCACTCATACGCACTCCCACGTGAGACAGCAAATGTATGCGCCGTGCGTGCGCGCCCCGCAAGAGGCTGAGGTGCGAGCGAGACTGCCGGCAAAGGTGTGCGAAGGAGAGGAAGCGAGATACGGCAACACGGCAGAAACAGAAGCAGAAAAAAGCCAAAACGACGTCGGCAGCAAAATCAACGAGAAAATAATAATTGTTACACCTGCTTCGGAAATTTCGCCAAAAGGGGGTGGCACATGTAAACACACATTCACGCACACGCACGCACAGCCTGCCGAAGCTCTGTTCGGCTTTCAGGTGAGCTTGTGCCCCCGACCCCCTACTATCGTGGAACACGGATCCGAAGCGCGGAAAGCAAAGCTCGGGAAACGCGCCGACTGTTCGGTGCGAACGAAAAGGCCGACCGAATTTTCCCGATGGCCAGCACAGCCGACGTGGATTCCGAAAGCCGGCAGAGCGCATGACGGCAAGGTGAAAATTGGGGGGCTGTGTGGATGGGGGGCAGTGTGGTTGTGTGGGTGCTAGTGGGTGGTGGGTGGTGGGTGATGGGTGACTTCCCCCTGCAGCAGGGGTAACATTCCGAGAGGACTTTGTTGTAAGGGGTAGTAAAAAGTAACATTTGGTTAGGGGTAGGCAAGACTCTGTTGGGGAAAAAGCTCTTCTGATATCAAGCTTTCTGATATTAAGGGGATTCCGCGATAAGAAATATAGGATAATAAATATTTTTGTATCCTATGCTGAAAATTCCACCCTTGGAGTTTCCTTGAGAATTTATTCGAAAATACGAATTTATTTAGTCAAAAAATGTCCTGTGAGTAAGATTCAGAGGCTCACTCCACCAATCACCTGTACACAACTACCCCACATGCATCCTTAATCCCTTAATGCATTTTCCTTTTCCTGGAAACATGCAAATGATGCCTTTTTGTTTGGAAGTGGGTGGCTTTCGTTTAGAAGCTCTCTCCACGGGCTTTGGCTAATAAAAATAAATTTCATTTGCTGCATTTAGTTTTTTTTTTGTGAATCCTTTTTAAGGACCTTTAGCCTGGCTAGTCCATAAACCGAAGCGACGGTTTTAGCTATGTCAGCTGGTTGGCTGGTTTGGCTGGTTCGGCTGCCTGGCATTTCATCAACCTCATCATCCCCCCCTGCTCGATGGAAAAAAACACATTTGGAGGAGCGTTAAAACCGACGACGAGTCAATGCCTGTGTGCATAAAAATTGCTTTGTTATTGTTGCATGCGGCAGGCGGCAGGCAGTTGTGGCAGTATCAACAGCATCAGCATCAGCATCAGCATCGTCATCGATGACGCCGCCGAGGGGAGCTGTTGTAGTTGTAAACGGTTTATGGGATTTACGCGCAATTTGCTTGCGTCCTTTCATGGCACTACACTGAGGGAAATTTGTAGTTCAATAACTAATTTGGGGTTCTTTGATGAATAATCGATGCATAATCGAAGCATAGAAACCATAATTTTTTAACTAATTTTATTTGTCCCCAAGCCATATATATTTTGTCCAGTGTATGGGGCATGCAGCAGGGGTCACCGATATAAAACAATATGCGCCCAATCTAAGCTGGGCTCGTTAAATGATTTTGCGTCTGTTCGCTCCCCCGTTCCCTTCCGTTCTGGCCAATCATCCGATTTAGCCAGTATTAGCCATTATTCGGCTGCTGCTGCTGCTGCTGTTGATGCTGTTTTGCTGTTTTTGTTGCTCTTGTTATGGGTAGTTGAAAAACAACAACAACAACATAAACAAAATGTAAAACGGAGCTTACCTGCAGAGGGCATAAAAAACGGAATACATATCCATCCAGAGCGAAAATAAAAAACAAATCGTATAAAATATAAAATAAATTTCAAGCTTAAATATTGATTAAGCCGTAAAAATTGGTAACCAAAAACGAACTGCTTTACATAATACCCTGTTCAATTGGCTGTACAATCTGATAATGGAGTAGACGACTTCGCAGGGAAGCCTGCCTCTGCCTCTGCCTCTGCCTCCAGGCAACAATGTTGCAGAAACAAGTTGGCCGCCACGAAGTACAGGCGGCATGGCGGAAAAAGCCAGAAAAATAAATAGAGAAGCACAGAATGCAGTTCTGTCTACGAGAAACTTCCTCGGGTTGCATCTTCAGCCGAGAGTTTGTTGCATGCAACCGTGGCTGGGGAAGCGGTTAGTCAATCGGCTCAGGCATGCAACAAGCCATGAATCTCAATCGCTGCAGCAACCGAAGCTGCCGCAGATACAGCCAAGAAGCCGTTGACTTTGCCAATTCAAGTGCAACAAGCTGGTGGAGCAAGACTGCAAAATAGGCTCAGAAAAGGGGGAAAGGCACGCCATATGACAACAGCAAATACCCTAATCTAGCATCTACATTAATTTGAATATTATATGGCTTTATGAACTACACTCTCACTGAATATACTTTTGAAAATAAAACTTTAGATTGAATAATGCGAGTTAAGGGAACACCAAGACTTGGATCAACCATAACAGACTGGAATGTTGGGCTGCCGCAGACGACAGCAGTCGGTGGCAAGTCGAATGCTTTCGAAGACAAATATGCGGTAACAGCATTTACTGGTACCAGTCCAAGTTGCACCACCAGTCTACCAGTCTTCTTTCTCAGTGTCAGCTTGGTGTAAAGCCTGCATTTTCAATACAGCGAATGCAGCGAATGAAGCCAGGCGAATCCGGCGACCCACCGACGGCAGAGTCGACCATCAAGGCATGGAGTATGGAGTCGAGCCAGCCAACCACTAAAAAAAAAGTGCACAAAGCAGCAGCCTGTCTGTGGAATGCTTTTTTTCCCTTCTCCAGAACTGTTAGGATTGAAAATATTAAATCAAAACTATTCTAAAATGCTTAAATTTCGGCTACTGGTTTCAAAGTGCCAGTCTTGGGCTTAGCTTCGTTCGCGGAATTTCTTTCCACTGCAACTTCTTGCCTCAACACGACCAGACCCTCCCACAATATGCAAGGCTATGAGACACATTCTTAAATGACATTAAACTGTCGCTTGGCTTACTTACCATAAGCTTGACATTATTGCTGCGGAGAATAAGCTCTTCGAGGGAGTCCTTCGCTGAGTATCTGCCTTGAATCGCATCATCGTAGAACGACTTTATTGCATTTTTCAATCAGCCAAGTCTCGATCTCGTCGTACCATCAGTGCCATAATTACCACAAGTACCTGTCCGTCCTGCCATCAGGCCCTAAGCATTTACTCAGTTCAGTGGAGCATGCAGCATGAAGTTACAACGAAGAAAAGCCTCAACGTTGCATGAACTCTTTGCTGAAGAACAGAATTTAGATCATTGGAATTCTAACATTATTCTCCTGAATCGCTTTATTAAGTACAATATTTCTGCATCCTGATCTCGGGCAAAAGCAAAAGCTTCACTAGGACGTGGGGCAACAATAACAATATTCCAGACAAACAGAAACACAAACCGGCAGAGAAGTCGCCGTCGAAACAAGTTTAGCAACTTTTCAATGGCAAGCATTTTGTGGCCCTGAAGCCAAGTGGAATGAAGATTTGCGAGGCTGGGATGGATGGGATGGTGGGGCTTAAGGGACATAAGTTGCATCAGTTACCACACCACACACCACAGCAGTTGGGGTTTCTTGCATTTTTGGCATCCGAACCTCTTCGCTTTTGAAAGTGTAAGTGGATGGAGCGAAAATTATAAGGCTAAGAACATTTCAAAATTACATCAATCGAAATGGGGCAGCCACATCGTCCATTAGCCCAAGTGCTTTGGCTATTATCGCCAGGCTAATGGCGCGGAGAGTTTGTTAAGATTCGCCGACGACTATTCACAGCCGGCCATGCCAGGCCAGTCCTGACTCTGACTCTGAAGGTCTTCGCGTAATGAAGCATAATCCCATTGTAACCACTTACAACCAATAAGGACAACAACAAGCAACGACGCTAAGCGGATTGGACCGACGACCGACGACCGACGACCGAGGACCAAGGAACGGCGAGCTCGAAGCCCACGACTGTTGAGGAAGAAGGACGTCGAGCCCAGGACTGCGGCAACTACTTGGCATATCCTGGCACACTGTCTGACTGACTGAATGACCGACCCTCCGCTTCAAGTGGCACATTTTAAGTTTATTTACCTGACCACTTTGTCCCTTCCTGACTCCTGATTCCTGATTTCTGATTTCCGATTCCAACATGGGCTATGGATGTCGTCTCAGCTTTTCATTAGCGTGATTTGGTGACAAAGAATTGTGTGTTTTTTTTTGCCACTTGGGAGAAATATGCATTTAGGTTTAATATTTCGCCGCGAAATGAAGGTTTCGAAGAGGATAGAGGTTTATCCTGCAGTTATATGTCGGTTTATATTGCTATCCTTATTGATATCCTTAGAATAGCTTTAAAAGAACATCAGAATCAGTCCAGATGTCCTTCTCTGATTGTTACCAAAATTATAATATCCTCCCCAGGAGTATCAAAAGGAGAGAAACAGACGAAGCTAAGCGAACAATATGCTTGGGCTCCTCCAACTTCTCCTAATAAAGTGAAGCACCAGAAAAAACATAAAATGATAGAAGAATAAAAGGTAAAAAGTGGTTTAATCCAAGAGTCCGTTGGAATCAAGCCGGCTAAAAGAGTCAAAGAAGCAGTTAGCAGCAAAAAAAAAATGGAGAAAACAATAAGAAGCTGCTGTCTGGCAACCTGAACGAAGGTCCTGCGCTGTCCTTTGCTTTTCTTCCTTGAGTGAGACGTGTTGCTTTGAAGGTTGCAACTTTTGAATATTTTTTGGGTAAAGGGAAACAAACGGCTAATGAGCTTTCTCTTGAGAGAAAATCTAATGCAAGATTATACAAGAAATTACCGCAAAATAAAGACTTGCTCCTTTTCAAGCATGGAATATAATAATTTTTAATTTATTTATAAACATAATAAACAGTCCCTGAAACAACAAAATTGTAGACAATCCAGTTTGGCAACAATTGCAATGGTTTTCTGCTATTTTTTGTTGCCATTTAAGGGCCTCAAGGCCAAGGTTTAACAAAAAACAAAAAACAAAAAGAGAAACGTCTACGGCAACGGCAACAGAAACTGATCGCAATCGAGAGAGGCAAGAGAAGCCAGGTAAGGCAAGGAGCCAAGTTAGCAAGTGCCAGCCAAGTTGCAAGTTGCGAAGCGAAGCAACAGGAAGAAGAAGTAGCATGCCACACGATGCCACGATGCCACGATTCCATGAATAATAAATGCGCAACTGGTGTGTGAGGAAACCGGTTTAGGAACTTGGACGAAAGCCTTGCTTTCCCAGTTAACTGTTATACCAGAAAAAGAGGGGCTGCACTAACTTGGCCAACAGAAAAGCTCGCTCTCCCTCTTCTATCGGAAGAGGGGAAGGTCCTTTAACAGTCTGAGAACGAACAAAGGGGAGGCAAAGCTTTTGGTCTCTGTTATTTGGTGGCATTTGTGTAGAAGAGTGCCGCGGGGGCGTAGAAAACGTTGACCTGCCGATGGGCAACAAGCGGAGGAGCTATTGCCAATTTCCGGCGGCAAGTCAGCGCAGCAGACCATCCAGAAGCCCCTGATGCGCACTAGGACTGAATCTTCTAGGAAAACGTTTAAAACTAAAGGTTTTTCTTTGTTGCATTATGCAAATTATGCATTATCCCGTATGCAGATTCCATTATCGGACATCCACTTGACCACAAGTCGCTGGAAGACATGCCACGCCGCAGAAATTGCAACTAAATGGGTAGGAAAAATCGCAGACAAGTCTCAGACCATAGACTCTTTGTTATGGAAGAGTGATTCCGAATAGCAACATGGGAGATCCCAAAGTAAGTCTCTAAATTGCAACTACTTTGGCTTTATCAAGTAATAGTTTTTGTTAAGAAAATCTGGTACTTGCTATCAGAAAACTCTGCTTGGCAACAGCACAAGCTTGGGACTGGACTGGCACTGGAATCAAAGTCACGATCTCAGCCACACAGACTTGGATATGGATATGTGGCCATAGAAGCATCTCTATGTACTGGCGTTTATTGACCCTAATGAAGTTGGCAATGGTGGCAGAAGTGGCTTAGACTGCACTTGGCCACATTCTTGCTTCTTCGCGAGGAAAAGTACAAAATAAGGAATGCAAGAACAGCGATGCGTCGCGGCTAAAACTCTTATATTTTTGTAAGTTGCTTTTGGCCAAGTTCAAGCGCAAAGTCAGCAAACAAGTCCATTGGGGTGACCGCCTGCCTATTCTGCAATGAAAACCAGTTTGGACTGCATTTTTGAATTCCCTGCAACATCGCGTGATGCTTCTTGCGAGCCAGCCAGCCAGCCAGCCACAAAAGCATTTAAGCAAAAGTCGTTTGCCAGCCCGATTCTTCTGTCTGCGGCCGATATACAATTTGTGTCGCTCAGATACCGTCGTCTTCCCAGCGGCATTTTAATTGAAATACTCCCCTACTCCACGGCAGGGGCAGGGGCAGGGGCAGGGAGTAAGGAATTTTTTCACAAGTATTCAAATTTAATCGCATTTATCGCATGTATTGAGCGGAGCACAGAGTCGAGCACAGAGTCATCATCCTTTGGCTCAGGACATGCAAAACATGCTGCTAATAATAAAGTTCTCCAAATATGCCAAACTTTGTGCGTAACAAGAACCGAAAACAACAGCAAAAGCACTGCCAAACTTTGGCATAATAAATAAATAGGGAGAAAGTGGCTAAGGAGTGGTGGGAGAAACCTTCTCTTCTCTAATGAAAATAGATTTTCATTTCTTCTTGAATTTTTCGCACTTTCTTCCTGGCCATTCTATACAGCAATTTATCATAATTTTCCTCACTGATTTATAAATATATCTATAGACTCTTATTATGTACATAAATAATATATAATTTGCAACCAAGTCAGTTCTGACTGCCTCGAACTGTAAGAATTACATCAAAGTTTAATCGGCAATGTTAAATAAAAGATCAAATGTAATTCAAATGTATATACTGCATCGGATTCAGAGATGAGATGGTGGATGGTGGGTGGTGGAGGTTTTGGGGCAGATTCAGGTGGAGAAGCAGCAAAGCTTCTCAATTATTAATGCGCTTTTATTCATTGCATACTTTTGGGCTGCCAGAGAGAAATCAACTCGCACTCCCAACACCCCAACACTCCAGAACAAAGGGCAGGTGGCAGAGTCCTTTGATTGGCTCGGAAAACAATTGGCATTATTTCGCAACCAACCTTTGCCATTCTAGATTCATAATTAGAAGGAGAACATATTCCTTAGTCCTTATTGACGTTCCTCCGACAGTGGATCATTAGACGAGACATTTTTCAAATAATTCTTCAGTCACACTCAGTTGCCACTTGGCATGATTTTCACTTTTCAAGCGACCCCACGACGGTCTCGGGTGTTTTGGCAAACAAATTACTTTTAATTTAATGTGACTTTGATTTTTTCCAGTTTTTGGAACCTTGACTCCCACTCCCACCTCTCAGACCCATTATTGTTGTCACACAGCCACACCATCCCCCCAGCCTTGAACTCTGACTAGGCATCTTCATTATCAATGGTTTTGGCGGTGATCCTGTATTCCTGATTTGTTGCCACATACGAGTGGGAGGAGGCGGCGAACCAGTAGCTTCTTGATAAAAAATAAAAGCAAACGAGGAAAGTGACTTTTGAGTGACAAATTGTTTTCAAATTTCGACTGGAGGCTGTGGCTGTGGCTGTGTGTTAATGGCATAAATTTGCATAAAAGCATTAACTGTTTATTTGCGTTGCCTGCTCTTTGTTTCCCTATTACTGTCTCTTTCCTGCCTTTGGGTCCTTGCCACCCCTTTGCAAATTTGCAAATTGGCCACGAAAGAAACAACACGAAAGCGAAAGCAAAAAATTCAAATCACATTTTTTGACTCCCCCACTACCCACTACACAACCTTTCCACAAAATGGCCCTCATATGAGTGTTTCGCTTGAAAGCGAAAGTGAATTGCCGTTGCCGTTGATTATTAGGGAGAAAGTGCAGGCAGGAAGGCAGGGACGACGAGAGAGTCAGGTAGGACGATTTATTGAGTGAATTCCTTTTCCTTTGCCTTTTCCCTTCGGGTTCCAAATGTAATTTGCCGCTCGTATTTATTTATTAAAGCCCTCGAACAACATAAAAAAGGAAAACAGCCTCCTGATTGAATTGTGACAAACTTTCCACCCCAGTCTCAGTCTCAGTCCCAGTCTTACTCCCAGCCGAAGAATGCAAATTAAATCGAGAAGGATCTGTCCGTTTTGTTTCGGATAGAGGAGTATATTTTGAAGAAATATTTCCTGCGGTGTAAATCAAATGAGAAATTATTCTTTTAGGCCCAAAAAAAGTATGCTAGGGTCAAAGGCTTAAAAGCAGGACTCTCTTGTAAGCAAACTTCTGATTCTGCTGGCTTTTCTTATTAAAAGCTCCTCTAAAGGACAATAGAGCAAAAAAGAAGGTTATTTTCTCATCAAACCCTACGTGACATTATAAACTTTTACCCTGCTAGATCCTTTTTGATTTCCCAACATTTGACAGAGTTTTCCTAAACGCTTTTTTTAATTGTCAGCGCTTTTACACGCGACTCTAACTCATTAAAAATAATTTAACACTCAATTGGTTTGGTTCGGGGACAACCTATCCGAATTTAATTTAGCAAACAATTTAGCGCCATCAGGACATCAGGCTGACATCAACAAATTCGACTAATTAACAGCTCAATAACGTTTGACTAAACAACGCAGACAGAAAGAGCAATTACCGGCAAGGACATCAATACTAGATAGAGTGATATTTAGAGAAAGATGGGTAATCCTTAATATTCCAGGATTCTGCATCCAAGAGCTCCTTTCCCCATTTCTGGTCCCTAATTTGTTACTTTTTGTATACCTCCTTGGAGATGCCATTACCATTTGTGGTTTGGAGGGAGTTTCTGATGCAAATCCCACGTGGCTGCCTGCCTGCCGTGTACTATTCGAGATTTTGTCAACCTTCCAGGGTCACACCCTCACACCCACTAGTAATCCCCACTACTAGGCAACCTCTGCCCCTTCTCAGCTCGTGCGTGCGTCTTTTTGTGGATGTGTTGACTTTTGTGCTGGCATTGCCATTGTCACGTGTTAAGTACCATCGAGTGACACAAATGAAGTGGCTGCCATTAGCTTTAAAACGAGCTGGCGCCGAGGCTGTGAGCACACAAACAAGCACAAGACTCTATTCAAACTATTTGAAACACTGTTTGGATTAATATTATACTTAAAATTCTCTTCAAGAGACAGCGATTTACATTTCTCATGTTGGTAAATTAGATTATCTGGCATATCAAAGATGTTTCGCTCCCAACCTCGCTCTTGTGATCCTGCATAATTTAGCGACATTTTTCTGCCACATTTACTCAATTTGCACCCTACAAGATTTCGAGCTGGCAGTCATTGAGGTTTCGGAGCCTTGCCTAGGATTATTTTTGGCATATTCCGCACGAAAAAAGGGCTAATGCTGTTACTGCCACCATGGAATTCACTTGAATTGTAATTTACTTGCACTTTCCTTTCGACACAGAGTAGTAACCTTTGCGCCTCAGCCAGGGCAACTGTCACATTGTCCTCCCCTGCTCAGTGTGCTCAAAAATTCCTTTTGAGAAATTGAATCCCTGCCATGCCACTGGACTTGCTCTGTATTATTCCCCCGACTCGCCCATATCCTCCTCAGGATTCAACGTACGCACCAATGGGATTTCCGCTGCTTATCTCATTTTCAGCATATTTTATCAAAAACATCAAAATATTTATTTCACGCTATGCCAAGGCACAGTTTCTTGTGAGTGTTTTCGTATAGTTTACGGACGATTTCCCTTCATGAAGACAGTTACGATGGTTTGGGTTCCTTTGCCTGAATAGCTCAACAAAATTGTATTGGTAGAGCCACCGAACTTTTCTCTTTGTTGGCTTAGAAAAAACCTACGAAATCCGATTAAAATTTGTTCCCTGGAACTGGCCAATAGTGCAAAATAAACTATGCACTAGAGGGACACCCAGAGTGTGTGTAAAAGTCACTTAAGCGCCCAATCTGTCAGCCATTTGACCAATTAAAAGTTTTACCCCTAATACGCTTCATTTGACAAAGTTGCGTCACTCACAAGGACACTGAGGCACTCAGGAGTGGAACATACTATAAAATACTATAAAAAAACAAGTACAAGAATCTGAATAAGAAAAAGTTTCTAAAAAGGAAGCTCGAAATGAGAGCGGGGAACAGCTTTTTTGTTGCTTATTGAAATTTATTGAGATTTATGCATAATCTCTGTCCAACACAAACGAAACTTTCGCCCAGCTGTCAATCAGCTCTCGTCCTTCCCCGGTTCCCCACCCCGGTCAAAGAAAGGGGCTTCATCTTCATCCTCCAGTGACCAATAAAAACGACAGGCGCAAAAACGTCTGATAAAACGCTGGGACGACCATGGAGAAGTCGTCATCTGTCCAGGAAATAAGCGCCAATTATGCCACCAGCAAATGCGTCGTTCCCATCCAGGTTTGGGTTCGCTTTTTCCCAGCAGGAAGCCATCAGCTGGCTGGCCAGTTAGCGCTACCAGAATTCATTTCGCTTCGCTTCGCTCCTTCCAATTTCAATTTCAATTTTCTACACGCTAAAATTGTCCTGTCGTCTCGTCCTCGACCTCATCTTTATCCCCTTGAAATAAGTCCTCAAGTCGTGCCTATTTTATCCAGTCCTGTGCCAGGACACTGGACCGAAAAGCTATGTTATAATATTTTAATTGGTAATTCTAAATAAATACGATCCAGAAACAATAACAACTTGCCAGAAAAGTTTCCAGTTTTTTAAGTGAAATTATGTAGAAAAGGAAACGTTTTTTTCCTGCGTGCAACTTGTATTTTTGGCGATTTTTCGGGTGTATTCCGCCGATGTGGAGAATATCTGCTTGACCAAGCGCACAGCGTGGGGTAGCTGGGTGGCTGGGTTACTGGGTGGGTTGTATCATTTGTACGCACTTCCGTTGGCTCGTAAAGGGATTTTCCTGTGTCTTGCATCCGGCCAGCAGTCAGTAGCCAGCTTCTGCTCCTTAGCTGCTTCCCTTAGCTGCCTGTCATCTTGCGCCAATGGGTCATCCATCTCCCATCTCATCCTTGGCTAGCAGGCCGCAAATGTTTTATTTATGTGTGGACAACGACGTCGGCAACGGCAACGGCAACGGCAACGGCGCCGGCAAAGTTTTACTTAAATATGCGGCTCGAGCTCGAAGAGGGGGCAGCCATCTGCTCAGGTGCTCGGCATTCCATTCGGGCAGGACATGTGTGATTTTGGCTTTGATTGAGTGGTGCGCTCCCAAATCCGCAAAATAGATTTCCCCATTGACACATTTTTATCTTTTTCTCCATTGCATTTGCTTTAACCTTCCTTTCGGCCGGGTTAACAAGATTTTAATATTTACAGCACGTGTAGCCGGCAGAAACAGATTAAGAAATCATATCAGCACAATTTTTATTGAATTTTATTCACTGCCTCAGCCTCAGCCTCAGCCTCAAGTGGCTCGAAAAAAACCACGAAAAACTAAAGGACTCAAAGGATAATGGCGGGGACCTGGCCAGGCTGCCCCGGCTGCCCCTGCGATTATTCATTCATTTCGCCCAACACCCTAACCCTAAACACTCCCACTTCTTTATTTGCTTTGTTGATTGTCAACATCAATTATTTAAATTTGGCCTAAGACTCCTTGGGAAGGTCGCCTGGAGCACCCTTCGAGATCCTTCGTGGGTCTATTTAAAAACAGTCAAATAAGCGCACATAAAACTTATCACGCCTGAATTTGTCAGCACAAAAGCCAGCAGCAGGACACCCGAGAGCAACCCTTTTTTTTTTCGACTTTTAGGCATCCTTTTTTCCACCAATTCACTTCTACCACGAAAATTTGTCCTGGCTTCGACGCTTTGCACTTCATTTTGTGATTTTCTTCTTGAATGCAAAATGGAAATGCTTTGCATACTTTATGCCGTTTTCTACGCTTTTTTTTTTACACGCACCGACCCGGTTTCGGTGGTTTTCAATGGAAAAGGGGAGGTGACGTGGTGGCCACTTACATCAAATGGCGTGGCTTCTAAATGGGAAGAGGAAAAAATAGACAAAGATTCCTTGAAATAAGAAAAAATCCTGCAAGGGTTTTTTTGTCGCTCAAAAAGTTCATATACAATAATCAGCAAGTACGAAAACAGAAGTAAGGATTCGCCCCATTTCAGGATGTTTTTTTTTTTTATTCTTCGGAAAGTTTAAGATTGCCCTTCGCTTCCACCACTTGAGCCCCTAAGTATTTCACGCCGATTCCTGACGGCGAACAGCCACTCCAAAATCTGTGGCATAGACAGAACAGAAGTTGCTCGCCCAAAACTTTTTCTTTTGAATATTATTTGGTTAATTTTCTGCGGCCCAAATACGACTCTTCAAAACGACTCATTTCCACCCAACCAACCGACAAACTTTCCATAATTTACAGAAATTAAACCATTACATAATGAGGAGTAAGATTTTTATTGGGCTAAAGATTTTTATTTTCCTCTAAAAATATGACTTACGAATCGTTCAAGGTATACCCCTTAGGAATCGGTTGGATATTGGCAAAGTAATAGACACCTTTCCTTCGATCGAAGAATTTGTGTGTAGATTTGATGAAAGTCGATGGAGAATCGATGTAATTCTATAAATCAGAAGGCGCTTCCAAAGGACATATTGGAGTCCGCGCGGTATTGAAAACCCACAGGTTGGTCCGCTTTTATTATTATAATGTAAATACAAATTTATATTGGCGTCGTAAAGGTAAGGCTGCCCCGTGCCTCGACGGCAATCCTTTGGCGCAGTTCCTTAAGTGCACACATTTACGGCATTTGGAAGCCATACACATGTCCGCACAGGACACAAAGGACAAAGGACGAGAAGCTGTAGAAGCAGCAATCGCATTTCCAATGTCAATATTTGTATTTACTTTCTATCCGAATGCGAATCCTGGCTGTTATTGTTGTTACTTTCCCTGTCAGCTTCGTTTTATGATTTTGAATTTTATGTCGGGAATTACGAAGCGAGAAAGCCATACGAGGAAATAAATAAGACTTGAAAAAAAGTGTTGCAATGATTTCTTCTCGTGGCAGTTCTTCCTGGATTAAGGATTAAGGATTAGGGATAAGGGGTTTCCTCGTTGAGCTAACTAGTCCAATCAGAAAAAGTATTAGTAATGGTCATAATCCAGCTGATAGACATGAAAAACGCATTAACTATTTGCTGAGCTATAAAAATTACGATCCTTTGGCCTACTTCTTAGAGACATACTGGCAAGGATACGAGTATGCTCACGTTTGGTGAGTAAAAATTTTATGCTGCCAGGACACCTTCGATGTGCAATAAAGAGAATTGTAAAAACGCCGCCAAAGCCAAATCATAAACCAGAATAATAATTACCCGAAGCCTTGACAGGACAGGAAGGGCCTTGACTGGAAGGCTACAAGAAGTTGTGGAAATTTATTGTGCGGGTGTGTGCCTAGAAAGCCACACACTCGAAGCTCCTGCGAGGCCATAAAAAGTTTACATAATAATGTCAAATGAGTTACAAGAAAAGCCGGCAGTCTGAAATTGAAAGGGTGAACAGAGTCGAGTCGAGTCGAGTCGAGGCGAGTCGAGGGGAGGAAGTATCCTTTGTGGCACCCTTTTGGCCTTATGACTGTATTAGAGATGCCATCCGTGCCGCGCCGGTGCTTGCGGTCGTTTTCGGTTTTTATTACAAATTTATAGGCCCACATGCAAATAAATCGCTACGTTTTCCGTCTCAAGGTGTGTTCTCCCTCAGACCCTCTGCTGTCTTTCAGCTGAAAACTTTTTCAAAATTTCATAATCTATGTTTGTTGAGTCCCAACACTTGGCCAAAGTCCCAGCCTGAGTCCTAGTCCCACTGCCAGGTTGTTTGTCTTTTTAGTTTTCGGTCAACAAGTTTCAGTCGCATTTTCGGCGAGCACACCTGCAGACCTGTAGACCTGCAGAAGGATTCCAAACAGCATCGACGACGACAGTTAAGCTCATCTAATGCACATGTCCCTTTGTGTTTGTTGTGTCCACACAGCCACAGGACGAAGGATACCTTCGAACCCGTTGTATTCCTGGAGAAAAACAATCTTTCTCCGGCACACCTACCACCTAGCAGCGGCGTGAAAATCGCGAAGGTAAATATTGAACTGTAAAGCCAAAGTCAACAACAAAATGTTACCAAGGATGTGTGTGCTTCCTTGGTCGTCGCTTCTTGCAGCGAGTCCTGCTTCCTTGGGGTGCAGTTAAGGGTTAAAGCCTGCTTCCTCCAGCAGCAGCAGCACAGCTGTGCCGGTACGGCGTCCCTATCCTGTACTAAAAATGTCCTTCGGTAATTGACTTGTTTGCAATAGGGCTTTACGGGCTTCCAATCGGTGTGGTTCGCGATGTAAGAATGAAATATTGAATAATTGTTTAAATAAGAAATATTAATTTATTTAAAAGTGGAACCATTTAAACCAGAAATTGTATCTGCCACAGATTCTTCCCGACTCCCTGCTTTGATTTTTGCAAGAGAATGTTTCGTCTTGGAGCTTAACGAGACTCCTGGGAATATCGTTTCGTGACATTTCTTTGTGTCCTTGTTGTCCTTTGTATGCAACTATAATAAATAATGGCCCCCAACACCCCGTATCAGTAGTGGGTGGAACGCATGCTTGACAAGAACAGGAACATGGCTTCGCCAAGACATCAACATCAAGCGAGCGCCGATGAGCTTCAAGCTCCAAGACGCCGTGGGGAAGCACGAAAAAGAGGACAAGTGGCAGCAGAGCTCCGAGTCCTTAATTGAAATTAATGCATGCCCCGCCCCACACATCCTGTTTTCTACATCCTATATCCTTCACTATAACGAATGTTTCGACTCCAAAAATATGGCTTACTCCAAGGAGATCCCCTCAAAAAAGTCGAAAAGCTCTTTCTAGTTTTTTCTCCGAGTGTCTCCTTGGCCCCCTGTTGCTCCTAGACCGCCTCCTGCATAGTTTTATCTTGCCTCTTGCCGCATTGACTTATACCGCAAGCAAGCAACAAGCAGCTTGTTAACGGCTCCGCCCTCACCCTTTCGGGATGTTATCCTGGCGGAGTCCTGCGTGCCCGACTAGTTTGGACACGCACATTGTTCGGGCCATACAAAATAATATTTTTCGTTTAACGGTTGTTTTGTGCTGCCAGTGGCCGTAAACGGGGGAATAATTAGTCCTTAGTCCTTAGCCGTTAGCCGTTAGCTGTTGGCTGTTGGCTGTTGGCCTTTGTTGTTATTGTGTTTGGGCCTAATGGCAGAGGCCAAGGCAATTCAGATTTTAAAAGATGGCCATGCGTATGCGTGCAAGGTCCTTAAGAATTCCGAAAACTTGCCCTTTGTTAGTTTCTGATCCCTTTTTGGCTAATTTTCAACGCTTGTTAGCCAAAAAACACGGAGTGGTAGCACTTACAATACCCAAAGGAAGTACATTTTTTGGTATAAAAAACACTTTTATTGCAATTGTTTTCTCGAAGATCTCTTAAGTTTAAGAATGTTTTTTTTTTGGAGCCACTGGTAGGATAACGCGTATGGCACCACGATATCCGTTTCTCGATTTCGCGGGCTCCCCTTTTAATTTCTTGAAAGGCAGCTCCTTCCCCTTTGTTGTTCCTGCTTATTACGCATCACACAAAGGAGAATATTGAGTGGAGGGAGCAAGGAGCCCAACCAGAGGCGAAGAACTACTACCGGCCTACCCTTAGCGATTCGCTGCTTTATATGGATAGCAATACAAAGGACGAAAGGAGGAAGGCGGCATATCAAAAGTTGAGGCAAGGCAAGGCGGCAGCCAAATAAAATCATAAAAATTACAAAAAGGTATGCAGGAGAAAATAAGTGAAAAGGACGCAGCAGGACGAAGCAGCAGCGGCAACAGCAGACAGCTCACGAAATGCGTTCAAGAAAAATCACCGTAATAAAGCCAAGCGTCTGGGGTTTTCTTTTTTGTTGCGAATAAAACAATTTGAGTGAGAATAAAAAATAAAACAGCCTGGCCCAGTTGATGGGTTAAAGGTGGATGGGCGCAGGGTGGAGGAGTTGATGGAAACCGGGAGCTTAACACAACGCCCGAAATCGTAAGAAAACTAACGTCGGCCCAGGATGCCAGGATGCTCTCTGACGGGCAAACATTACTGGGCAAACAATGCGTTGTCCTCGACGTCAAGTAAAGCGCCGTCTAAATTATTAATAAGAGCATAAGAAAAACAAATGCGATTGTATTCCAGAAGGAAAAGAGGAAACAATTTTCTTGCAGAGCAAAGAAAAAAATAGCATCATCTACACAGACAAAAAAAATTGCTAACAAATCGAAAATATAAATGAAAATAATACCTTAACAAAATCCATATTTATTGATAATTTTGTTAATCCTTAAGGATTTCGGAAGAAATTTATAGAAAACTTTTCCAGAGATAAACTTTTTCTTAAACTCCGACCCTTCACCGTCTAATGTCCTTTTTCCATCTTACCTGGGCAGGTGCAATGGACGGAATAGTGGGGTCAGTGGGTGGCGGCAGGTGGTCTCATCATCACCTTCCTGGCGGCAAAGGGAATAGCTGAGCGTAGCTGAGTGGCTTCTGGACAAGTGACTGCGATATGAGAATCCTGAGAATCTTTGAAGGCCTTTGAACCGATACATGCAGCTCTCCAAGGATAATACTACAGATTTAACAATACTTTCCAGAATTTTTAGCAATTCCAAAACATTTCCAGAAATTTTAAAAACAACCCCTCTCGGACAGGACTCCCAGCTTTCGTCATTATCTCCCTGTATTTCTTTGTTATTAAATATTATTTTTGCCCAGCCTCGACGCAATTCACTTTTAAGCGCCCTTTTTTTATGGCCTACAAAGGTGCGCTGGGCAGTCCATCCCAATTGCCATCTCCAGCTCCTGATTTATGCCTCGCGGTCAAATTTAAGTTCCACCGCCAGCACCTTGGGGCAGCGCAACAGTCCTGCCAACAGGACCTGCCATTCCCGCCTTTCATTTCGAGCGAGTATTTTTTTTTTCATTAATCTACTTTTTTACTCATTACACATTTTTTGTTGCCTGTTTTATAAACTGGCAGTCGGTAATTAGTCGCTTCGGCAGGATATTAACCGAACTAAGCCGGTCCGGTCCTGTTTCATTCATTGTGGAAGCGTGTCAGAGGTTAAGGCTTAAGAGGCATTGATATGCTGCAGTCCCTTTTTGTTGGCGAATTAATATTTAAAATTTATTTGCGACTCATCAACCTTTGAGCCGAGCGAGCGAGCGAGCGAGCGAGCAATTAAAGAATGCAAATGAAGCCAAAATGTGGCAGCAAACAAGGACAAAGGAGTATGAGACTTTATTTAATTTATAGGAAATTTTAGTTTAGTTTTGCGGAAGAATTAATTCAACAAAATTCAACGAATTCAACGAATTTTTGCAGCCTGCAACCGCACAAAGGCAAACGGCAAACGGCAAACGGCAAACGAAAACCGAAGAATTTTCTTGATTTGGTTTGCGGGAAATACAAAAATTAATTTTCCATGAAAGGGTGCAACATTTTTGCTGCAGGCCATCATTTATTAAACAACAGCTGACAAAGAGGGACAGGACAGGACAGGACAGGACAGGGCAGGACAGGACAGGGAGTACAAATTAAAAGAACATTTATAATGGTTTTTTGTTGATTTTTTTTTCTGTAAAAGTTTCATTCCCTCTTCAAGGGTCCACCCCCGCTAACGAGCGTCCATTATGCAAACAATAAGCACAGCTTCCTTGCCAGATAGCGAACGCACGAATAAAAATATCCTTTCCCTCCCCACACTCCCATGTAGAGGGAAAAATATTGCGCATACGCCATACGCCACGCATCCTGCGAGTGGCTTTCATTCAAAAATAGATTTATGTGTGGCATTTAAACGAGACAACAAACCAGGACACAGGAACAAGGAACAAAGAATCCTAAACCTAAACAAAATCAAGAAATATATTATGCAGCATTTATCAAACGTGAAAATGTTGGATGCCATTGTAGCCCCTTCTTTACAGCGCGTGACATCATTATATCTCAACGGGGGCGCACTGGCACTGCATTTGGGTGTCATTAAAATGTGATCACCTCGTATTAAAAGTCAAAAGCAGGGTACTCTTGGATTTGATTTAGTAGAAAGCGATATTTCATGTAAATATTTTGGGTCACGGGTCACGGGTCACGGGGTTATAATGTCAACAATAGACTACGGCATGTGTGACACTTTTATTGAGAAACTCTGATCGGTATTGGATGCATGATTTGTATATATTCTAATAGATAATAAAGGATACTTAAGATGGAATAGACTTGACTTGGACATACCTTAACTCCGATATGAACCGGTACGAATTCTTGTTTATGGATTGACGGAATTGGTATTGGTAATTGCATGGGTAGGGGGCAGGACATCATGGTCGCTACCTGCAAAGGAGAAACAATATAAAAGCAGTTAGTAAGGTATAGTTACAGTTTTGTATCGGAGTGTCTACTGTAGTTACTGTACAGTTTTATTTCTATTTCACGCGTGTTGCATATTCCCCTCGAAAAAAATTGATGACCGCATTGCATTTCATTTGAAACGAGAACGAAATCGGATAAGGACTAAGGACTGACGAGGCGAGACCCATCAGCATTGTCATTTCCGCTTTTACGGAACGACGTCAACGCTTTTGATGGCTTCATTTTAATGCATTGCCTTTCGTTTTCTTATAGGAAGAAAGCAAATCATAGCCCAGCATTGCACTTCCCGCCCAATAAAAACTTTTCGAGTTGCCAATAAAAGGACAACAGAATGGAGATCGAAAGGCTAACAGGCCAGTGGCCAGTTGCAACAAATACAAAGTAAGATCCTTGAAAAGAATATAGAAATAGTTGCCTGCTCACTGCCTCACACTCACTGTCCAGAAACGTTTCAATTTCCGCAGTTCTTGCCACTTGCCACTAAAAATTCTTAAAAACCATTCTGGCAAACAAATTTCCTATCACATTACGTTCGACACCCTCTTGGGAGGTCTTCTCCTTCTCCCGCCCACCATCAGCGACAAAAAGTCAATGGAATCGATTACCATAGCCAACAGCCCCTCTCGAAGACATCATAACAAACTATTTGTGGCACACAGTTTGTCACTCTGCCCCTTTCGTTGCTTTTACCACCTGTCAGCGGGCTGTCAGAGTTTGTGTACACATTTCACAGCGAATTGCTGTTTGCTTTAAGTGTTACAAAAGCAATTATTATTATTAATTATTATTTTCTCTCACTTGAAATAATATTAAGAGAATCCTTAGGGGTTTCTAGTTCTGTTTTCTTTCTGTACTTGCAGCTTAAAACAGTTCCAGTGCAGGAAGCGCGACTTGGCTTGCATTTTAATGACGACAACAACTGAGCTTTCAACATTGTCGCCGGCTTTTTATGCGACACGACACGCGACGCCACGCGGCACAGAGTTGCGAGAGATTGCAGCACTTGAAAATATTCAGTGCAAAACAGTGCAACATGAAGCATATAAAATATTGATCCATTTTCCTCCCTGATTCTCGCCTCTAAACAGGCGACATTGATGCATGACCCGGCCAGGGTCACGGACCAGCCACCCACGCGTTAATTTGTCCAGCTCTGTGTTGGACAAGCCTGGCATTTGAGGAGCATAATAAATGTAATGTGGCAGCAATGATAGCGAAACGATGTAGCGGGACTGCTGCCTCTGCCGCTACAATTAGCGCCGTGCGGGTGGATGCCTCAAAACAATGATTAATGAGTAGTTGGGAGCCACAACCATGCATCATTCGGTTAAGTTCAGTTGAACAAAGTTGAAGGCCGAACGACTGCATGGCAATGGCATCTATGGTGACAGCCACAACTGGAAACCTGCAACAAGTTCCGCTCCACCAGGCATGCGCCGCTCCTCTATAACTCCTACAACTCCCACAACTCCCACAAAGGAACAATGACTTGAATCTGTTGCAGCAAAGCCAGCTGTGGCAATCGTGCAACAAATCAAGCGGACACTGAACACTGAAAGAAATCTAAAACTTGCCTTGGATTGGATGCCACAAAGAAGCAGTTGGAACTCCAACCAGGGTATTCCTATCAAAAATCTATCTATCAACGAAACTGACTTGTTGCAACAACAGAAAGAGGACTCTAAGGCGACGGAATTGAAAAGCAACATTTGGATTTGCATAAAATCAGAGAATCAGAGACAGAGAATCCAGAAAGGAGGGAAAACTCGGATAAAACCATAAAAATACCATAATCCAAGGAAGCTATGGTTTCCCATCGAAAGTCTACACTTTTTTGAATGCAACTCCCAGACGAAGACAACGACAGTTGCAGATTAGCGGACGACTCCTTGCAGCGCCTAAAACTATGTTCAGAATTTGCTTAGTCGCTGCTGGGGTGTTGCATGCACCTTCACGTTGTCGCTTTGCCGTGTCACTCGATAAGTGCATATGTGCCGTGTGTTTCCGGATCAAATTGCATTAGCAGCGTTGGGCCCAGAAACAACCAGGAGTTGCGTCTCATGGAAATCCTATTCTCTGTCTGCTACAGTGTTTGCCTTGCATAGAGCTCGCTCGGCTCCTCGGCAACGGATTTCGCCTTTTTGCATTCTGATCTAATGCCACACTCTCACCCTAAGCCTCCAGCCTCCACGTGCCTCGTCCATTGCCTGTAACCCGTAGACAGTGTGTGAAATGGTTGTAATGCCGCCTGCTTTCCTCTGGCTCTGGGTAAGCCTCCTCCAGCATCCAAGTCGGATCAGTTTGGAAATGCAGAGGCAAGCCGCAATTTTCGGCACTGCGAGAAAGTCTCAGTGAGTTTCAGACTAGAATTGCTTTCGCTTTTAATAATAATTATGTAGATGGAAGCGTGATAGGTTTTGTGAAATGTTGAATCCTGCATCCGAGCTAAAGCTTCCTCTGAAAGCGTAATTAAAAAGGGTGTCGCTGCAATCACAGCCAAAGCCTTCTTCAATTGCAGTTTTCTCTACGGCTTTAGCAGAAAATCAAATGAGACAGATATGTTATGAGTTTGAAACACCTTTCAATCTTCAATCCACTTCAATCACTACCGCCCACAACCCGCCCCCGTGAAAGTCAAACACATAACTCAAATAGTCAAAGCCCACACCACATCCACGTCAAGTTAACATCTTTCTTGGTCAGCTTGCGACTGCAGGCAAACATTTTTCGCAAATTAAATGAAAACATAGCACTAGGAAGGGGTTCGACTAGGAAGAGGACTGCCTGACACCGCCCAGGACTCGCGTTTTTTATCCCCGCACCCGCACCCGCACAGAGAAGGAAGGATTCTATTCTATTGGTTTCTACCAAAGCCTGAATCAAACTCTGGTTAATTTCCAATTTGTTGGCTTCCTACGTTCGTTTAGTATTAAAAGCAGAGGTAATTACGTAGATTCTATCCTGTTTTAGATAGCTTTGTTGCTGGAAAATCCAAGTCAGTTACACTGTTTTGTAGTTTAGCTTTAATTTTTGTATAAAAACGAGTGTTAATGACATCTGAAGAAGAACGAGTTTCGGGTCTGAGGATTACTCATTTCTGTCTTTTTCTCTGACAACTTCATGAAAAATTGTCGGGCCTGCTCAGCCTGCAGACTGCGACCCATAAATTCTCATTTAGCATCTTCAGATTAATGACTTCAAAATTAGCTCTCCGCTGTCCGTCCGTCTCGTCACGTTGCAAACACACTCTGTTCTATAGATTTCGCAAAGCGGAGGCTTACTATTATGGCACAGACTTTGCCTTTGCCTTGGTGTCTCGCAGGTGATGAGCTCATAGCCGGCGGTAGTGGAAAAACCCGTCCAGCAACTTGACCGGCAGCCGGCCGGCGTGCTTACTCTACTCGTGAATGAAATTGTGCAACCGCCCAAACAGTTACTATGATGTCTAGTTTGTGCCGTTGAGCCGTTGAGCCGGTGAGGCAACTTGTTTTGTTAGACTTTTCGTGGGAACTCGTCTTTGTGCAAACAGAAATGTTTCTCGTACAATATTTAGATTCAAACATTTGTCGGATGCACTTCGAGGTTCGATAAACGTGCGACTATTAAACTATTAATAGAAGCCACTCGACAGACATTTTAGATCACGTCCAGGGCAGCACCTGAGCTGAGGTCCGGTTTTCGGAGGAGATGGATGATGACACTTTGGTCGTGATCCTTGCAGCTCCAGAGCTCCACACAATAATTAGCAACGGAATCACGTACAAGCGACTGGCTGGCTGGCTTTTGGGCTGCGGGTTAAGCAGCTGCCAATTTCAATTAAGACCTCTCCCTGGAGGAGGTGAGGTGTGCTTTTAAATGAGAGCCGTGACTAATTACAAATTAAATTGACAAGAAACGTTTTTAACGTGTTGCATTCCCAAGTCCTGCATAATTTATGACACTGCCAGGAGGCTGCCAGGGTCAACTACTCTCTAGTCTCTAGAGCCTGCCCTGTGCCCCTGGGCTTTCCCTGCAATGACGTGTGAAAGGTTTCTGCCAGCAAAACAATAATTAATAAATGATCTGAAAGAGTTGCTGTCATTGTCAGGCTCCCAAGGTGGAGCTAGAGCTGCTACAAGAACTAACTCTGGCAACTCTCCTGCAGACTCGCCGCCTCCTCGACATATAGTTTTAATTAATTTAATTTTACGCTCATAAAATGTCAAACAATATGAAAACCTGGAACTGGAGTAAAGTGAAAGTTCCGCCCAGATGAAGGCTTTAATTGTCCTGTCAGCGGGTTGCCGCCCGCCTGCATATGACAAGAAGCGTAATTAACGCGGAAAACCTCGCTCTGCTGCTCGTAGAGCTGCTAAAAATTTATCCTAATTGAATTGCAACGGAAACGGAGCATCTGACTACTGACTACTGACCCAGCGTCACTCAGCTGACTCTGCCACAAATTGAAATCATCGGCAGACAAGTGATTCCGCAAGGGGGCGACAGGGGGTGATCGACAGCAATTGAAGGCACTTGGCGCGTATCCGTGTCACTTAGTTGATTGCCCGTCTACAGTCCAAAGTGGAGTGTGATTCACCATTGACTGGCTTTTTGGGTTACTGGCGAGACATTAAGCTCGTCGTGACACAAAACCAGATCCTCCAACTATGGATTTCTTTACAAAAACCATTAAGAATCTCAACCAAAATCTAGTTCCGCATTATCTCTCCGATTTATTTACAAAAAAAACTATGAAGAATCTCAACACCTACAACTGGCTAGTCATGCGCAGCTTTTCAGATACAGATTTTCTGCTTATCTGCAAATACGATTATACATATTTATTCGCGAAAAAACACCAAACGATGTATGTTTTGGTCTGGTGAGTCGCAGAGTAAACAAGAGCAGAAAACCGAGAAGCCGGCGAAAACAAACACCAATCGCAACTTTAATTTCGAAAGCATCACAATTTTTCAACGGAAAGATCACGTTCGCTCAATAACAAAGAAAAACGAGGCATAAGACCAGGAAAAGCTGGGACCAGTCTCAGATCATATTCAACTTCCAAGGAATCGAAAGATACGCGACATTATTCTTACGAGATTTACGGATCCATAACTTTTGCTCGAAATCCATGTATCCATCCAACAGAAGACTCATTAAGGTAATTCTCCTATTAGTATCGGCAGCGAAATGTGTTGGGGGAGTACGGTTTTCCTCGACATAATTTATAGTTTCTATTTGCGGTCAATTAAACATCCATCTTGGCTTGCTCTGTGCTCTGGTAGCCTCAGGAATATGCATGCCACAGACAAGAGGCAAGACAAGAGAGTGCTCCTCCTTGGCAGGGAGCCAAAAAGAAGGCCGCTTGCAGAATGTTGAAATGCAACAACTGTGGGAGGAAAGTCGCAGGCAAAACACGCTCAGTATTCACGACTAAGTAGCTGTGGCCAAGCCACCTGTTGAATGTTGAATGTTGAATGCAAAGTGCCAGGGCCCGCTCCCGCTCCCGCTCCCTCTCTCCACTTCCGGAACCATCATCATCCGTCAGTCAGTTGGCGGCACAATGCAGACACTTTTTCTCTAGCATGGAGAGCTACACTAGCACACGCTAGGAAACTGCCACATTTTGGATGGCAGATCACGTAATGAAATGCACAAAATATGCGCCATTTATAAAGTCATATCCCCTTGCCTGGTTGCCTGGTTTCTGGCTAGAAATGTGGCAGAAATTATGAGGCAGGCAGACAGTCCCCGCCTCGCCCAACACCTCTGGCCACACTCAATTGCGCCTTAATTTAGCGCAGCTCGCACTTCATAATTTCTTTTCATAATTGAGTAAGAAAATGAGCCTGAACATGCACCCAATGAAGAGATCTACCTCATCCCCAGAAGTGTCCTCTGGCAATAAATTTTCAATGTTTATTTCCTAAATTGATCTCAAAATAGCAGCTCTTGCAATAAATATTGTACTTCCCGACTTTCCCGAATTTCCAAGATACAATTAAACAATAACAAAATTATATCTCAAAGAAAGGAACTTTTACGAAATAAAAACTAAGCACTTTATGTGGAAAATTAGTTACTAATTAGAGTTAGAGGCTAGTTGATGACACCTTGAGCAGCGACCTAATGAGTCATCGGTTAACCTCTCAACAACAAGGACTCTTAAGTTTGGGAAAATACATTAGGATTTGTCGATCAATCAACCAAGGGTCGGGGCTTTGACTTCCCTTCGACTCTGTAATTTATAAGATTTATTTCTCGAGGAACCAAAAGATTTTAAGATAATGATTAGTTTAAGGAAATTTAAGGAAACATTTTCCAATTGTTTTGTTTCCTTGATCTAGGATGCGACCCCATCTAGGACCCCCCCATCGAATCGGAATAGCGATAATTGCTCTATAAAAATGCGCAAAAAACATTAGGAAATAAATTAGCCCGACCTTTTATCCTGTTTCCTTCTTCTCAGAAAACGAAATAAATCTCAATTTATATGAAAATCGATTACGTGGCGCCTTATTAATTATTTAAAAGGTTCTACACGGAGAGGAAATGGGAAAGAAGTTCTGTTTTCCGTTTTCTGTTTTGCTGTCCTGGGGACCTCGAGAGGTCCTGGTAATTAATAAGGGAATAAATTACGAATTAATTATTCAAACTTACGTTTTCTTTTTCTTCGTAGTGCAAACTTACCTGAAAACAGACAGAGAGAAAGGAAAACATTAAATAAATACTTAATATAAAAGTTTAAGATTGAAATTGGAAATAAATCATTGGCAAGAATGTTGGAAAAATTAATAATAATAATAATAATAAAAAATTTGAAAGCGAAGCTTCTTTTATTTATTGGTGTCGAAGGGCCAACAAAAGAGGGATATCCCTTTGATTCAGCAACAGGACAAAGCTTCCCCACAAAAGCAATGATAGCCGGAAGACAAGGCTCTCCAAAGACCCAACCATGTGTGTCCTTGCATCTATTGGCCTTTTTTTTTTTTTAGGTCTCATAAGTCATTTCGTCCGTCTCGAATAATTCATAATCGATTGTCAAGCCGCTGCCTCCTTGTGGCAACCAGCTCTCCCCCGATTCGAAAGTTTGCTCTGGGGACAAGTTCTGGTTGGAGGTTGGCTGCTGAATAGGCGGAACGGCAGAGCTACCACATTTACTTATGAAAATCAAAGAGAGTCCTGGGGATTGCCGGAAAACGGGATGTGGGGAATAGGATTCGGCGTTGTGGGGCTAATGGCTGGAACAAGACAAACACGGAATAAGGAACCCAGAACGCTTGCTGAATTTCTATTAAGAAAAATAACTCAAAAGTAATTGCCGGAGCGTTGTCGAGGTATGTAGGAACTGCACTCCAGTTCCAAGTTCCAAGTTCCAAGTTCCAGGAGAAACATTTCGAAATCATCAATATGTGTACCTTAATGGATGCTTAAATAAATTATAACTTCAAATTGCGATTGCCTTTGCCGTTGCCATTGCCGTTGCCACAAAAAACCAACTGGTGGGGCACGTGGCACGTAGCAGCTAAATACATTACCGTTCAAGTGCAGTTTCGCGAAAATATTTACACGTGATTCGCTAAAAAATAGTTACTCTGCGGTAAACAGATTATTAAAATTTAATTGCAACCATTAAGTGGACTTTAAAGAAAAAATCAAAATTTCTAAATTATTAGAGAACTATCTGGAGGAGGTCCTTGATCCCCCAACAGCCTCTCCACTGCACTTGAGAGCAATCGTTGGTAACGTACTGCAAGCCAAAGGAGCCAAAGGAGCGCTGCTTGCATACAAATTGGGGCACGTGTGCCAGGATAAGGTGGAAGAATATTGTTGAAAGCTTCGCTATACACGCACACGGACCAAAACGGAGGAGGAGCACATCTCCAAGTGGGTCAAACGTGAGCCTTTCAAATGCTAAATGGACATTGCTTAATACCATATTCCATGGCCCCAAGGACCAAGGACTTGTGAGCTCATTATGTTGCCTCACCTTTCGGCTTACCAAAACTTCATTAGCTAAAAGGCGGCAAAAATCATGGCTTAAGCTTAAGACAGAGTTTATCCTCAAGATCCTTGATCAAAGGACAAACTAATTAAATTGCATTGATTGAGAGCGAATCGTGTTGGCCAAGTTAGCAATATTTGCACATTTCGGTTGGTTTTTGTTTCGATGTCGCGGTTTATTTTTGGTTCGGCGTCAAAAAGTGCATAACTTGGCCGAGATCCAACCGAAAGAAACCGACCCACGCCGCCACACAACCAAAACCAAAAAAAAACTATATATTAAATGAAATAATTCCCAAATGTATTTAAAAAATCATTTTTTACGAGCAACAAGTGTGAAACAAAGTGGATTTTATAGCAAAAGCTCTACTGGAGAATCTTGGAGTTCTTGGTTATATTTTTTTATACATTTTGAAAGAGATTACCTCAAAACCAAAACAAACTTGTAGTCTTTGGGATCTATAAATCTATCATCATTATAAAGGCATTAATATCCAAACTAATACCATTTTCATTGTTAAACAAAAATAGAGGAAAAAACAACACCTCTATCCGGTGACTTGGCAAAAAGTAGAACCAAGAATATTTTTAAACTATAATAGAGACGGATGCCCCCGTGAGGTTAACATTTTGAGTAGGTGGAACGCTTTGATCGCTTTGATGGCTTTCAAATTTATTGATGACATTTATTATGTTTGGAAAGGATCATTTATTTTCGCATTTCCACTCTTGATATTAACAAATACTTTCTAATTGATATGGCGATTTTGTCAATTTAAAGGAAACACTTGGATACTTGGAATTATTTAATTTCAATCAAAAGATATTTTTTTGTATCAAGGAAATTATTACTTTTAACGTTTCTGTATCTTGAATTCAATCAAAAGATACTTTCTAATGGATATAGCAATGTTTTGTGTCAATTTAATGGAAAGTTCTTTCTAAAAACTTGCTGCTTTTACTTTATTTAGTTTCGGTTTTTAAAATATAATTCAAGCAAACTGTTTTAGAAAGTATTCTTGCAGCTATTCAGTTTAAGGGAAAGTGTTCTTTAACCGAAGATTGGTTTCTGTTTCTTAAAATCAATCAAAAAATACTCTCTAATTGATATTGTAGTTCTAATGGAATGTTTTCTCGGTTAAGGAAGATCGTTTAAGCATAAAAAACACTAAGAAATTACTGCGTTTACTGAGTTTAGTTTCTGTTTTTAAGATGAATTCAACCAAACTGTCTTTCATTCAGATTTCATTCATTCAGCTATTCAATTAAAGGGAATGTGTTCGTGTTCTTTATTCGAATATCGAAAAAAAACTCTTTTAAAAAAGTGTTAATTCCTCTAAGACCCCAGACTTTTGTCTGTCATAACAAGCCCTTGGTAAATATTATGTATAAATGTATATCAAAAAAGACTATACAAGAATACCGCCAAAATATACATAAAATCTTGAATTAGCCCCAAGAATGGGCCATTAAAACGTCCCCAAGTATTGACTTATGACCGCCAAGAGGTTGCCACAAAGACATCCCCCTGTTTTAGAGGCAAAAGAAACGCCCAATTATCAGACAATGTTATATTAAGAGCTGATCTGCGACGACGCCAGGCCGTGAATAAATCGTAAAAATTATTTTTAGCCAGCAGTAGGGACGATGGAGGGATCGAAGATTGGAGAAGCTTTCCCATATGGAAAATCTATAACTTTGTGGTAGGTACACCAGGCAGCCAAAGCCAAAGACAAAGCCAGAACAGAACACACACGAAATATGTGAAAATTGAAACTTTATTTGCTGCTTTACTGCTAATAAAATACAATCGAAAATTCATTTATTTATCTAAGGCACGCTGAGAAATTGTAGCGCAAATATTTGCAATTCAATTGCAACAGCAGCAGCAGCAGTAGCAGCAACAGTAGCAGCAGCAGGAAAATCAAATACAAATCGAAATAAAATGAAATAAAATATAAAAATATATATCTGGTTCTGGTATATCGCTTGCGTTGGCTTGGCAATGCCATTAAAAATATTCTAGGGAACATTTCTGACGCGACAGAAGCTAGAAAACCAATAACATTTCTATATATTTTTGAAACTAAACAAATGTTTTGAATTCTGGGATGGGATGGGATATTAGTTTTTTCTTAAATAAAAATATATATATATTCTAGTGTTCACTTACAGCTTGACTCATTTTTTTATTCCCGCGACAATCACAAACAACAAACTTACCTAGAAAGAAAGATAGAAATGCGTGTTCGAGTTGGGGTTACTTTTTAGGGAAATAAGGATATCCTTAGCCTATTTCTTGAGTATTTTATGTGCTTCAGTTTCAAACATGCCACAGCCACAGCCAGAGGCATGCAAACTTGCAAAACTTTTCATAAACCGTAAACCGCTGACCCTGTTTATATTATTGTTTATTTTTCATTGTTTTCATGCTGTTCGAATCGAGAATCGTCTTGTTATTCGAGAGGTGTTTATTTATTTACACAAGGGCTGTGCTGTACTGTAGCTGTACTGTACTGTACTGTAGCTGATTTTTTTAAGCAAAACAAAGAAAATGAAAGGAAATTGAAACGAAAATCAAGTTTCTAATTTATAATCAAGCGAAGCAGAAGACAGGCTAATTACTACAGAAGCTAATTATTACGGAAAAGGCCTTTAAGAAAGAGCGACTGTGACAGTTTAAAGAAAACAAAGAGTTTTCTATCTAATACTCTTCAAAGAAAGCTAAAAAATAGACGAAATCAAGCAGAAACAAGGCAGAGTGCTCACTCCTAAAGAGATGAAAGGAGTTCTGGCTCCCAGCTGGCAGTTTGCCCAATTTTGGATGACAGAAGGGAGGATGACCAAAAAGAATGCCAAATATCGACGCATACAATGCAAGAAATCTCAATTATTTTGCCAAACATGTGTTGGCTGTGGCATGCCGCATGCCTCATGCCTGGCAATCCCTCAGATACGCATTCTGCGGAGTGCGATGACAACAGCCACTACCAGATACGCAAAAAGTCAAATTGAAATCTTGTCAGCAGACCAAGAAATGATCTACACTTCTGAATCTGAATTCCGCATCCGAATCCAAGATATCTTATTTATTTGCTAAGAAATTTATCTAAAAAGACGAATACTCAAAGTGTGGCACAAACACAGGCCAAAAGCCAATTCAAATATTTCATCTTGCCGCAGAGCAAAAAATCAATTTGAAAAATTGAAAATAGAATCAGAACGACAGATATTGAGTGTCGCACACGAAGTAACCGAAAGTTGCAAGAAACACACATTAATTATGGGAAAGATTATTTAGAAATTAAAGTCTTTTAATAAGACTCTCGAGAAGCATCGCAAACAGAACAAGAAAAAGCATCCTGCGACTCCTTTACAGATTCAATGAATTGCATAAACGAGGAAACTCACAAGTTAGTTTGGAATCTAGGCAAGGAAAACCTTCTTGAAGGGATATCAAATCTAGACTGACATCTTCGTCCGTTTAAAGGAACAAATTAAAGGATTAACCGCTTACTATCGAAGGTAGAACTCTGTCAAGAAGGAAAAAGCCATCAGGAGCATCGCAAACAACAGGAAATCTAGTATTCATGAAGGGATCTATAACTATATCATAATTAGACCGACATCTTAGTCTTTTAAGACAAAGAAAACTAAAGGATTAACCGCTTACTGGTACAGGGAAGTTAAAATTCTAATAAGGATAACGCAAAACCACAGAGGAGCATCGCAAACAGAACGAAAAAAAACAAACAGGTTGATTTTTTAGCCATTATCTTTTTGGTTTTTTATTTTTTTAAAGTTAATTTATAAATTTAAAATCTGTCCGAAAGGACATTGATAGGACTGAAAAATATTCTCTGAAAAAGGAAATATCCCTATTCAGGCCCAACCGACGTCTATATCTCTTTCTATATATAGTACAACCGATTCCTAAGCGGAATACCTTAAAAGATTTCTAGAACAATTCCCTATCAATCTGCATTAAAATCTGAACATCCCTGTACCTCCCCTTAGTTCATGGAAGGTATTTTTATCGGTTGCCTATTGATGGGGGATTGGGGGATTCAGGGGTCTTACGGATTGGGATTAGAGGAGGTCCAGGTCCAGTATTATTGTGCTTTCGCTGCTACCTCTGCTACCCACGGAATTCCATAAACTGTTCTCAGAAATGTATTTTGGAACTGCTGGTTTCTGATGCGGCTTGATACTCCACAGCTATGCCACACAGCTGTAATCCAGATTGCCTTCAGGACCTTCACTTGAGTCGTAGGTCGGCCTGGTCGGCTTGGTGAAGGTTTCGTGTTTGGTATTCTGTCAATTCTTGTCATTTTCTTGCCAAATTTAACGCCTTTAGATTATCTTTTGTGGACCTATAATCGATCTAATGTCTTTACAGACAAACCCCCTTTAATGGACGCATTAGAGGACAACATTAAAGGATTCCGGTCGAAATGTTGAAAAGAGTATGTCAAAGCAGGACTAGGATGCAGTCAGCGTAAACATTTTAAAGACATAATCTCCAAATATTAAGTTATAGATCCGTAATATCGTTGAATAAAGATTTCATACTTTTATATGACTTTTATGTGGTTTCTTTCTGAAAAACTCTCCGATAGCTCTTTTTAGATTGAACTCCCAACCAACTGAAGCTTCAGAAGGAACAGAAAACGAGAGGCAGGCCAGGCAGAAGTAGAAACCCGTCGGAGGGTAATCCTGGGCGGAAAAGCGCAGAATGCCAGGCAGGTGGGAGGATGGAATGGGAGCATTCCAAGACGTTGCACGTTGCACGCACCCCCAACCGAAAACCAAAGAAAATAACCAAAAAACCAAAACACTTTTGTTGCAGCGACTTTCACCCAGATAGCAAGAATTTCCGTTGTCGTTTGGATGTGTCTGGGGCTGCTTCTGCAGTCGAAGCGAAATTTAATGATATCATCGCAAGTCAAGGACCATCAACAGGTGTTGCTTGTACCTGCTGTTCCTCAAAGTTGTTTAGAATTTATATAGACTCGCATTTTTATACAAAAAACACCAGAAAATGTATGGATTGTAGCGCCATTCCATAATAGAACTAAGCATTTAAGTAGCCTCCATTTTATTTACTAAAAGTTGAAACATACATAAATAAATAATATCATTTCCATTACACCCTAGCCCTGCTTATTACCCATTGAGTACATTACTTGCTTGGAATTACTTGCCTCATTGCTCCCAGCGAGTGAGCTATGATGCGGGGGCTTTATGGACTCGGAATCGGAATCGGAATCGGACTCGGACGAGGTGGCGGTGTTCCCGGGAACTGGCAGCAACTGGCAGCGACATGCAGGCGGACTCGCGGGCGGAAATTTGTGTTTTGATGACGAGCAATTGAAATAAATTTCGAGCCAGCTTCCGGAAGCTGCAGGCCCTATTAATTAGGTCTCTGGAACCCATCCGACACCCTGCATTTTTCGTCCATTTTAGAGTTTCAAGTACGAGATTTTCTATTCTATCCAGAGTCCAAGCGACTGAAACTGAAACATAAACTGCGTGGGAGATTCTGATTCTGATTCTGATTCTGTCAGCGATATGAAATTTTTCTCCCGAATTCTCTAGCAGTGGAGCAGAGAGTAGGCCAACAAAATAGGTGCCACGAACGATAAAAGTATCTAAAAAAAAATGTTAAAAATTCAACCCGATAGGAAATGTATTTAAAAGGATCTTCTAGGGATTTACTCACCCAGTTTAGAGGAGACCACGCATGTGGAAACGGCTTCACCTCGACGCCTGGCCTGGTGGTTTCGATTAAACGATCTTTCGCGGATTACTTTAGACGATTTGGCAGATAAAAAACATGGCAAAAAAGCAGGCAGATCTATGCCAAGATAATGATAATTCAACGTTATTTATAGACTAATAATTGGGTGGCTTTTTAATGGCTATCCAAAGAGATTAATTCCTCAGACTCTGACCAGAGGAGCACTCTAATAAATTTGAATCTGCACTCGGCCAAGGCTCGGGGATTAAGGCTTCTAACGTCGGATGTCAACAAAGAGACTTTATGGCGCTTTGATTATTTATCAAACACAAGCTACACGTTGTTTAAATTTAAATTTAAATTCGAAATTGAAATTCGAAAAATTGCCAGACGGGACGCACTGTACACTGTACACTGTACTGCACACGACACACGTACGCGAAGTAATGGCGGTTTCGGTTTCGGTTTCGGTTTCCTATTTATTTTATTCTTTTATTTATTTATTTATTCTAGTAGCTAGTAGCTGTGTAGTTCTAGCAGAGAGGGAGGCGCCTGTAATCGAAAGAGAACAATTCCGATATGAGATATACATCTGGAGGATATATCCGGTGGATGCATCTTATACGATATATGGATATGATTTAGAGCGCAATTAAGAGGAAGAGAAAGTGGGGGGGAGAGAGATGATCGTGACAGAAGAGTGCGGAGGGAGGAGACTTGGGGGCACGCGACTACAAAATGGGAAAAATTATGCGAAAAAAAACAGATTTAAAAGCTTGCAACAATAAAAATCGTAGTGTTTCCGAATGAATGTTATTTTTAGAATATTTTTATTGGGATTCTCAATGATTTAGATTGTTTTTTTGGAAATATTTTTAAAAAAGACAACACCCACTCAGGCGGGATGGCAAAACAAAAGATAAAGACGGGAGAAAATAGGAAATAGAATATGCAGGAGACAGAGACAGAGATATATAGAGAGAGAGAGAGAGACAATACAATTTTAATATTTTTGGAACAATATTTTGGATGATTTCGAGGTTTCATTTATTTACAAAACATGAATTCATGATGAATGTAAAATATTTCCTATGAATGATGATTTTTTTTAATAAATGCAACCTAAGCCCTTTTTTTAGAGTTTTTTTTGGAAAAGAAAGAAGCTGAACTTCCCTCCCACTGCCTTACTTTCTTATCAATACTTCCTATCATGTATAGATTGCGGGTGGTATTTGAGTTGTCAAGCTCATGTTTGACATCTACGTGCGCCCTGATAAAAAAATAGTATTCTTTACTGAAAATTTACCACTGTAGGCGGTAGACCTCAGCAGTTGCAAGCTAAAGGGTGCTTTTTTCGCGGGAGCATACCTCGTCAGCTGTCAATCTGGCAATTAATCAACGCCAGAACAACGCCAGAACAACGCCAGAACAACGCCAATTTTATTTCGAAAATAACACAAAATCAGAGCATAATTTCGATTAATCATGGATCGTTTTTTATTGACAAATCGCATTCCCAAAGTCCCGGTACAGTAGAAGCTATTGCTGCCATAGACCATGGCATTGAGGAAGTCCATCCGCCATCGAGCACAGAAACTGGAATCTGTGTCCATCCTCTTTATGGAAGATTTTGTGAAACGATCTTGGTTTGCGTGCTTTCGAAATCCAAGAAATCCAAGAATCCAAGATTTGAAACCCGACGATCATCGAGCAAAAAGAGATTGCCTTTGTTCCCGATTTTCAAAAGCGATGAAGTATTCTCCTGGTTGAAGGATGGATGAAACTAAGCCTTAATTGTATGTCGAAACACCGTAACATCCATTGGTCCGTCCTTCTTCAAGCAGTCTCCACTAGGTCACCCCTCTGTCTGGACAAAGGGCCCAATCAAAGATACTGAGAACAATCCCTGTAGCACCCCGCTATATCCCAACAGAAAATATACAAAGAGACCTTAACATCAGATCCCTCAAAGAAAAAATAACCCAACAAACCTTGCGACCTTGCGAGAAGCTTCCAACCCAGCGCTGATTAGGTCCTTTTTTCCACACACAATATTTAATAATCGTTTAAAATTAATTAAATCCTAAGAAGATCCAATAAATGCAGCAAAATTATAAAAAAAATCTATTTAATATTTAAAGTGTTTAATTCAGAAGGGTTTATTATGCGACGCATCACATCATGTTGCATGCCACATGCCACACACTCTCAATAATGTGAGAGGCTGTTCATTTGCATCTACATCAACACCTCAACAAATTGACGTATCTGCCACCCCTCCTGGATCTGATGGATCGATTATGTCAAAAATCATTAAACGATTGGCCTCCACCCACCACCCCCTTTGATAGATAGCAATTACGATAATAATCCGTGAGATATATACATTTTCCAGCCAAAAAAAAAAGCAGAATTTTCCAACCCAACGTGTTGATTAGCCTTTCATGTTTTATGAGTTTTGTCTGGAAATGAAATCTTTGTTTTCTTTGAATCTTTTTTGGGGGAAATATATATATAGTAACTCTGCGTCGTTTTCCATCAATCCTCATTAACTTGACCTTCCCGAAGCTTTGTGAATCTTTTTTTTTTTTTTTTTATACTTTTTGAGGGTCAAAACCTGTTTCAGTTACCAGACACACGCACTTCTCCTATATTATTGTTATTTTGTTCAAAAAACGAGAAAAATGTGCGTCATTAATCATTGCTTTTTTCCTGGTTATGGTTACGCATGTGCCTTGGTTAATTTGTATTACTCCGATAATTATCCAAAACTTTAGTATCTTTTACTTTTTGGGGTAAAAAAAAAAACTAGACTGGCGGCAATCTGCGCCACGCTTGAGAGCCCAGAACGAGGGAAACGCATTTGAAGAATTGAAATGAAAAAAAATGGAAACAACTCTTCATTCTTCTTGACAAATGAAGAAAGACACTTGAAAAAAAAACTAAAGAGCAATTGCAGCAATAAAAAACATTGACCTAGTTACAAGATCTTGTTGATTTTAGATTCTATCACGAATTTGTGCATTAAATTGGAAGATTTGAACAACCTTCTCCCTTAACCATCATACCCTAAAAAAGGGGTACCACAACCATATGTTTGAAGATACCAATCCCAATCACACACAGAGAGCTTCGGGCTGAAGCACCGAAAAATCGCGCTTCAAGGTCAGAGTGGTTGAAATTTCGAAACTGGGCATTCAACTTGATAATTTATGAAACTCGTTTTGGGCCTAACTACGAGTGGGGTACGGTACGAGGGAAGTCGTATGTATAGCGACGAAGTTGCGACGAAAATTGAGCTGCGAAGCTCCCAACTATTTGACAATATTTATCCAAACAGAGTCCCGAGAACGATCCCTTGATCGAGATAACTTCCAAGTCGGTTTTTTGCGCAGTTTTCAAGGCGAGTTCATTGCTGAATTGCCTCTCTGATTCATTTTTTATTCCTGAAATGTACTCGCTTCATCCCCGTTCGAGTTCTTTCAACCCAGTGACTCAGTTTGAAACGCAATTCAGGTAGAACTTGTTTTCAAAATTGATTTTGAAACACGAACTTGGCCTTGGCAGTGACAATACTTTCTGATTGTTTTGGAAGGGCTCTTGCCACGGTCTATGCGGGTGTTGCCACATTTACTTTCGATTTTGCAACGGGGCGGAGAGAGGCTTGGAGAAGGGCAGACGACGGCGGATCGCATTCAGAGCCAAAGCCAAAGCCAGACGCTAATTTGATATTTTAATGGCTTTTTGTTTGCAAATTAGTCGCGACTCGCGACTTGCGACTCGACTCGGCGTCACCACCCACCCCTCGTTGGTGTCTAAAGTAACGGTGCTAGTTGTACGAAACGACGCTGGTTACGGTCTCCAGACTTTTATTTCCTAAACAAATACGACACGCCATGGAGTGCGATTCGGAAGCAGTTCTCGAGATACATTTTCAGAGCGTCGTAGTTTCCAAAGAAAAATAATCAGAAAACGAGAGAAAAATATACATTTATTAGCCTTATTTCAAGCGAACTGTGAAATACAACCTGATTTAAGAGTTTGAAACAGATTCACACGCACATTTCTGTTGACCGACCGAAGGGAACCCACACGAAGCCCAAGCCACAGGCGAAACGCGGCTCAAAAATGTCAAAAAAGCGGAAAACCTCTGAGGGAGGGGCGGGTCAAAAGTCACTCAAAGGCAGCGGCAGCTCCAAACCACAAAAGCCACAAAACCAGCGCGAAACCAGGCATAGCCCCAACTGCTAGATCGGTTTGGGGGCCAAAAAAAAAGTATCTTTGGAATTCAAATGAGCCGAAAAAAATGTCCTGACTAAAAAATTAAGGATTCTTTATAGAGCAGCAGATACAGCAGATTACAGGTTTTAAGGATATTTCATATAAAAAAGAGGAAAAACAGCAAAAAGAGGCATAAAAGAGGCTTGTTTTAAGCTGCAAAAGGATGTCCTGACTGTCCTCTACCCCAACTTAGCTACAAATTAAGTATTTTTTAAGGAAATAGGGAAATAGTTTACTGATTTTAAGCATTTTTTAAATAAAAAAGAGTAAAAAAATGGGATAAAGATAAATTTTCCCTTAACCGGGCTTGTTTGTCTACAAAGGATCTTTGTAAGGATCTTAAACACCTTCCAAATAAAAGAGTTAGAAAGAGGCATAAAAAATAGGACAATGACCAAAGTTCTCTGAACCAGGACTGGTACCCAAGGGTAGCTACCCCCAAAAAAAGCGGGAAAAGCTAGAAATTATTTACACGTGAATGTGGCAGAGAGGTGTCTGTGTGTGCCAGAGAGGTGTGTGTGGCATAGAGGTGTGTAGAGGTGCAACTCGGTTGTGGCAGAAGAAAGGTTTCCATACAAGAAGCGCGAAGAATGACCCAGACAAGAGTATAAAGGAGATAGAGTGCAAAGGAAAATAATTAATAAAATAATTTGTAAATAAATAAATAAATTAGAGAAAATTTATGATAAAAAAGCAAGCAAGAGTGTCTTTTAAAATATATTATATTATAGAATTATAGAAAAAAACAACTTACAACACAGAGGTAGACAGTAACTTGCTCTTTGGATTTTGATTTTGATTTTGATTTTGATTATTTGTGAGGCATTCCCAACGGTTAATTTGAACCGCCTTGAATTTGTGCTTTTAGTAAAACCTTAAGATCCGTTTCGGTTTCTTTTCTGTTTCATTCACTTGGATAATTTAGACACGTTCGAGAAGAGACGCCAGACAGTGGGCGCGAGTGCGCGGCAAGAGAGACGTGATCCCTACGAGAATAAAAATATAAAAGATCCTTATTAGAAACGAGTTATTTTTTGTAATAAGAAAGTGTTATATGTACAAAAGGGAATGAGAAATATTTGTGATATTTAAATTTATTTTGACACCCCACTGTAATCCTTTCCCAGTTTCACAATTCCCCGAAAAAGGAACGGTAGAACCACTGGAACACGCACAATGTGGGCAAGAGGGGGGTATTTTTTTCGAAATTCCCTTTCAGCCTTTCAGCTAGACAAACCGGCGGATTCTTTTTTGGGTTTTCTTGAGCTCTGGAGACCAGGAAGCAGGAACCACGAAGCAGGAACCAGGAAACAGGAACCAGGAATCACAGCACCGAACGCACCACCTTGGCAAAAGGAACAAAAAAAACACGTAGATCGCTTAGAGAGTACAAAGAAGGACACGAAAAAAAGCTAAAAACTAACGGGACGAGACCGAAACGAAGCACAAAAAGAATTCTTTCCAAATGATAGATCGAAACTGTCGCAACGTCAAGATGGGGGTGACGTGAAACTCAAATTTAACTAGAATTAACTAGACTTCAAAAAGAGAGCTCGTTGTTTTTTTTGGCTTTTTTTACTAACTCGCTGCCGGCTTTTCGCCTCTCCTCTCCTCGCCTCTTTCGCCTCGTCTTTCCTTTGAAAACACGCAATTCCCAGTTGCATCGAGCGTCCCCGAATATTGCTTTTGTCGCTCTTTATTCAGCTTTCAGGCAATTTTTATTCGCACCAGCACCAATTATTTCACTTAAGCACTCAGACTCGGACTCGGCGACGTTTGACGTTTTGCTTTGGAGACGACTTTGCAGCCTGTTGCGGCTTTCAGGTAGCCGTGGCCAGTAACTGTAACTGTTGATCGCGGGGGGACGCGGGTCGCACTCTTCGTTAATTAAACACTTACCGTTAACCGACCGACACAACGCGATCACTAAATGATTCAACTACACACGAGCCGGAGGGAACCGCGCGTTTAGTCACTGATTTGTTTAGTTGAATTAGAACACTGAGAAAACTTTCAATTGATGGCTTTTTTTTGTTAAAATTGTTCGCCGTAAATTGGACCGATCGCGCTCTCTGATTGGATAAGTGTGACCAGCTTTGGTTTGCTTGAGGATACTGAAAATATCGATACACGATCATAACCGGTAACTATTTAACCGGTTCGCGGATTATTGGGTGGGGATTACGCTGTCTGGTTGAATGGAATCAGATTACTATAATTTTTATCATTACTATACTATATTTATTAATAGCATAATAAGGCACTGATCAGTTTTAAGTTATTTGCGCTTTCAACATACAGTGGCGTTGCCGGACTCCCGAAAGATCTTTACTGGAGTGTGGTGAGAATTCAAATTTGAATTTTATTAAAATAATAACAAATCGATTAAAAGAATAAATAATCAAAATGAATCAAAGTTTTCTTAAATTGAATTAAAATGAAATGCAAAATAAACCTTGATATAAAGCTTTGTTTACCTATTTCGAAGGTTAAGCTTAATAAATTAATGAATAGAAGTTCCCTAAAAGCTCCATTCGCATTTCACATTTTTGGTATAAAAAACCTTTTCTTTGCTTTATTTACTTTACAGTTTAACAGCCCAGCTACTATGACGTCATATGGCGGCGCCTCCCCCCATCGGCTGGCGCGACTGCCACTGGCGAGAATTAATATTCCCGATCCCCCAGCCCAGCCCAGCTATCCGAACAATTACAAACGATCCGCATTCTCTCAGATATAGCTCGCCAAATCGGAACGATCGCGCATAACTGTAAACTATAAAGCAAAGATAGAAAAAGAGTCGCGAACGCGGACAAGCACGAGGCGCGAGCGTAACGGGTAAACGGGTCGAACGGCAATCAAAACAAAAGACTTGATTAAAATCAGATATTAATAGCAAGTCAAAGTACACGCGTCGAGGAAAAAGGTTCGGTCAAGTGAGAAAATTATCTGTTGGATGTGTTGGATCTGTTGGATGTGTTGGGGGAAGCGCAACAAAGTGGTCGCGAAATGGCACTTGTCGAGGCACTACAAAGTATCTGCAACTTGGGGCGCCTCTCAATTCGATCTATTAAAGGCATGCGATACTCTGCTCGGCGACATTCCTCGGCCGAGATTCCGAAACGGGGCATAGGTTAAGGTTGCAAGGACTTGTGGCAAGCAAGCAAGTAATTTGCAAAATTCGGGTATGCAAATATTTGCACAATGGGCCCAAAATAATATGACACACACCCACTCCTACACCCAGAATCAAAATACCCCACAAGGACGTTGCGTTGGGGCACGCATCGATTCTTAGTACCCTGTAAACAGCTGGGAGTATCTATTTATGGTTTACGATGCCAATTGGATCTAAAGTTTATTCAACTTTGACCCTCTCTCTGCCTCTCTCCGCCATAATTTGTTATCCAAAAAAACGAAAAATTACGCCATCCAGGCAAGCGTTTTTTTTTCGATAAAAGTTCTCGCTGAACAAATAATTAACATTAAATGGAAATGTATTTTTACACATTTTTTATCACCAGCCAGCATTAGCTTTGATAATAAAGTCTTCAGCGTGTGTCTGTGATTCAGACAGACATATCTGAAGTGGTAAGCGGGTCAAGATTATTTTCGAATTTTCGCCATGCGGCGCCTTAACTTGTGGCCGCACATATAGAAGCCCGATCCGACAACATATACCCAGTGTGTATATATTCAAATTTCAGTTGTCAAACAGCGAGACGATTTTCGTGCAAATAAAATTGCTTTCGTGCCTCGTTTTTACAATGATTGTGATTTTTTGGAGAAAATCTCGTTGTCGAATGACTTTTCGTCTTATTCGGATAGCGGTGGACACCTAGTAGCCTTCCCGTGTCCCACCTCTCCACCACCCAACCACCCACAGCCGTCTGGCAGCCACCCATCCATTCCGCAGATCTGCGATTGGCAGCCATCCACACGCTGCCAACTATTAGAACAATCGCAGAAGAGTGTGTGGGAGGGCGTGTGGGTGGCACTGAAAGTATCTCGTTATCCGCGCTGATACAGCTGTAAGTGCCGAGATTTGGATGCAGTTGATTCTCTCCTGCTTTCCCACGCTCCATGCCAGAGCAAGCTCAGGCGATTTTCAAATAAACAACTGGAAAAATATCCAAAAAATAACAAACAAGAGGCTTCGGCTCCGACCGGGGAGCATTCCCAGACAAACTGCAGAGTTGGTCCAAAACTGCTGCTTTAAGCTGATTTGCCAAATAAACAATCCTCCCCAGCTCCCAGCTCCCAGCTCGCTTGGCCGCCCTTCTCATCAACGAGATTAGATTTCCAGGGAATCGGAGCTGTCCAGCACAGCAGTTCATGTTTCTAGTCTCAAAGAGGCCCTGCTTTGCATTTTTTTGGCAGGAAATATCCCATAAATGGTCTCTAAAGATATACAATTTCCCAAATCCTTTTCAGTTGCGCGGTTGACGCCATCCTGACGTATCCTGAGCGCCACTATGGAGCCTATCGAAGACCCAATAAAAGGTAAGTCGAGTCAAGCGAAACCCGCCTTGTCATCCAAGAGGTTTCCCTTGTTGCAGCAGCACCCCGCTTTGGGATGCGACACCTCCAGGCGGGTCTCCTCTTCATTGGACTCGCCGCCAACACAATCCTGCAGCTAAACGTGGGCGTGGCAGTGGTGGCCATGACCAACGGCACCGCCGATGGCGACATCCCCGTGGGTAAGCGAAGAGTTGTCCCACATCCCCGGCTCACAGCCCGCCTTACTCCCGTTTCAGCACTACAACTGGACGGAGGTGGAGAAGTCCTACATCCTGTCCAGCTTCTACTGGGGCTCGGCGCTGGCCCAATTCCCCGCCGGCTATCTGTGCAAGCACTTCGGCTCCAAGGCGGTCCTTTTCTGGGGCACACTGGGGTCCTCGTTGCTTAGTGCCCTGACACCACACGGGGTCTATGCCGCCGGGTGGCAGGCGTTCTGTGCGATTCGGCTGATGCAGGGCCTCTGCCAAGTCACCTGGCCGTGCATCCACCAGCACCTGGCCAACTGGTGTCCCACCGTGGAGCGGACGCGCCTGGGTGCCTTCGCCTACACCGGCTTCGACTGCGGCAACGTGCTGGCCATGTACGCGGCGGGCATGATAGCCAGCTCCCCGCTGGGATGGCCGGGAATCAGCTACTCGGCGGCCGCTCTGGGCCTGGTTTGGTGCGTGCTCTGGCTGCTCCTGGGGGCCAGCAGGGTGACCGAGGCCAGGTGCATCGGAGAGGTGGAGAAGCGCTACATCCTCGGCGATCTGCAGCGCGAGGAGAGGAAGGAGCACAAGAGGATGCAGATACCCTGGAGGGGAATCTTCACATCGGCGCCCGTCTATGCCTTGCTCTGTGCCCGCTGTGCCGACACCTGGGGCCTGGCCACCATGCAGCAGGAGTTGCCGGCCTACTTGAGCGGCGTCCTGCACCTGGACATGAAGAGCAATGCCCTGTTCTCCGCCCTGCCCTTCCTGCTGATGTGGGGCATGTGCTACGTCTACCTGGTCATCGCGGACGTGCTGCTCCAGAAGAAGTGGCTCGGACTGACGGCCCTGAGGAAGACCTACACGAGCATAGCCTTGTGGGCTCCGGCCTCCATAATGCTGGCCCTTGCCTGCGTGGGCGATGGGCACCAGAACCTGGTCCTGCTTCTGATTACGCTCAGCGTGGGCGTCAGCAGTGCCGCGACCATTGGCTCTGAGCTGAACACCATTGACTTGTCGCCGAACCATGCCGGAATCCTGGCCGGGATAATGAGCAGCTTCACCAACCTGGTGGCGCTTCTCACGCCCCTGGTGGTGGGCGTCCTGGTCACCGATACGCGACAGCGGAGCCAGTGGCAGGTGGTCTTCAGTCTGGTGGCCGGGGTGCTCTTTGCCGGCAACGTGATCTTCCTGATCTGGGGCACGGCGGTGACCCAGCCGTGGAACGAGACGCCAGAGGTGAACGGACGCGGTGAACTGGAACCGGAGGAGAAGCCGTTCCAGGCGGGCAACCTGGAGGCGGCCGACAATTCCACCGGCAACGGAATAGGTTTAAGGATAAATTGTAAAAACCCCTAAGACTTGTTTTAAAACTCTCCTGCTCCTGCTCCTGCTTCTGCTGCCAATTCCGATTCCAATTGTTTTGAGACAATTTATTGGAGATTTAGCAGACGGCCAGGCCAATGAATCATCCCACAATAAATATTGCAGCTTGATGCAATTGCAGAATGTCAATTTGTAAAACCCAGGCCGGTAATCATAATATACGACCGCCATGGATGCAGTCTTGGGCTAGAGCAGATCCGTCCTTAGGCCGAGCAGAGACACCTGTACCACCTATGGAGGCTTCGGAATCTAAGGATGCGGCCTGCATAAAGAAGACATTAAAAGTGTAACTACAACAAGGAGCCACATAAATAAATAACAGCAGCTGCTCCACTTGCTCCGTTTGTGGGACAAGCGCTGCCTGCTTTGTGTGCTGCTGCATATTTATAGGCGCATAAAATATTGTCGTTTATTTTTAATTTAATGACAAGAAATTTGTGCGCCTGCCCCGGCCCCGGCCCCGGACCCGGCCATGGCCCTCTTTATCCTGGCCGTAATGGCCCGTAGCCATTGCAATCTATCTTCAGGTTTCGCTCTCCCATTACGACAAAGCAAAACAATTACAGCAACAAATATCACATGAACGGGAAGCGATAATCAGTGGGGGAGACAAAGCGCGAATCGAGGGAGTAAGCATGGGGATGCTGGGCAGGTGGGTGGTGGGACTCGGCCACGTCGACCATCTGTCAGTGGTTGGAAGCCTCGGGAAGGGGCAGAACCGGACCACTACACCACGAAAAATCCGTTTTCCCCAGGGTTTCCCCGTGTAGTCCTTCGATGTGCTCGGAATTCGAAACAAGGACACCTTTTTTTCAGTGCCACAGACTGTTTAGTGCGGGGAGGCACGTTGATAAAACATTTCGGCTCGTTACGTTATACTTTATTTTATTTTATTTTATTTACAATACGCACGCAGTTTACTTTTTTTTTTGGTCCTGCCAAGCAAAGTACTCGTGGACCGTGGCGTATGCGCTGGCCATCAGCGAGGGGCATCATTTTGGGTCATTATTTGGTTACGTGCGCTAAATGAGACGCAACACGGATCCACCCATCCGCCACATTTGAATTACGTGCGTGAAGATTACGTTTTTTACAACAGCCCACCTGTCCAACTGTCCAGCTGTCCGGGTGTCCTCCTCTTCGGTGAACCACCTCTGGCCTGGACAGGGTACATATGTTTCCTTCCGTTATAAAGCGTGTCTGCGACGGAAGCCAAGTCCTACCTTCGTCTAGTTAACACATGGGATGGCTAATGATGGCGGCTGGAAGGATGCAGGTTTTTCCGACTCACCTGCACCTTTAACTCCTTTCTTCGCACCTGACTGCGCCGGCCCCTTCTTTTTCCGCAACAGCTTAAGTGCCTGATGCACGGCCTTAATTAAAAGGAACTCTCCGAGGCAATCCGAGGCACAGGAAACAATTTCGTCGAATACAATGGATTACTAGTATTACCATTGAGACATTCAAGGCTTTCCTAATTTCTCTGCGTGTATCCTTAAGCTTAAAGCTGTGTACAAAAATCAACTTTGACTTGCAGCCAAAGTTGGAGGCAACACAAACCGAAAACTTGCTGCAAACTGGCTGCATTGCTCCGCTCCAGCGGCGTGTTGCACATTGGAAACTTTTTTAGGCACCTGGACGAGTGTCTGGCAAGCGTGGAAGCTCCTAATTAACGAGCTCATCCTTGAAAGTTTTGATAGAATTCCTATTCCCCGACTTCAGGCACCACAGGATGTATCCGAAATAATAAAATATATGAAATTACTTAACAATTTTTAAACTGCATACATGCTCGTTGTCCGACGCCCTCTGCCCTTTGATACTTTAACTTAATTTTCGAAAAGTGTAAAAACAAGAGTGCAACTCACTCAGCCTCGACTCGGTGAATTGCTTTTTCTATTTCTATTAAGTTAAAAAATTTCATTTGCTCCATGTGCTCTAATTGCCCATCTCCCTGGAGCATGGCCCAAACCTGGTAACTGGTAACTGGTAACTGGTAACTGCTCCAGTCAGCCAAGTGTTACAAACTTTTAAATTAAATCCTTGTAATCCGTTTTGGACAAATGATTTAGCCCGCCCATTGACACGGACATGAACACGAGCTCGGGCTTGGTCTGGCTTGGCTTCTCCGTAAGATTTGAGGAGCGGAAATGTCAAGTTTGGAAAACTTTCAAGTCAAATCTGTACTATTTTTGGCATTTTAGTTATTGGTCAATTTCCTGGCTGTACAAATTCCACTACTAGGTCATATTAGATGGCTTATTTGTGAATCAGTTCTGGGTATTAAGTACCAGAACCTCTCGTCCTATTATGGGCATGAAAAATCACTTCCTATTAATAATTGCCTCAACGGAGGAAAACCCACTTGGGACTTGGGAAAACTCGACTTAGTACTTGCACAATAGAATTGCCTGCATTTGTAGCCAATTTATTTGCATGCTAAATTGAGCAGCGATATTGGAGTAAAAAAGCAGGAAAGTAACCACGCCAAATTATACATTTTGCGGGCGAACAAAAAGTATTCCAGAAGGCCCAACAAATTTCGGTTTCCTTTGTTGAATTTTTTATATAATTTGCCATGCCAATTGCCAGCATTGTCAGCGTCAGTCAAAAGCGTAAAAAACGCGAACGCGAACGCGAACGCTAACGCGAAAAAAACGGAGAAGAAAATACTTTTGAAAAAATAAATAAGTAAACGACTTGCTAGTATGAGTAGGACAATGACAACTCTTTTCTCTCGTCCTGGCTGTCTGAAATTCAACCACACACGCTATGACAGGATGCCTCGCCTCGCCTCGCTTCGCCTAGCTGGGGGGTTGTCAATTGTGGCACGTGGGGTTCGGTCGGGGGTTGGCACAATCCTGAAGGGTTGTTGCATGGAGGTGGCACACGCCAACATCAACAATGAATGTAATTCAATATGCAAATGGGCTGCAACATATGTATACCTTTTTGCCCGTATTTCGCTCCTAACTTGGTTTAATTTCGGGCCGGGATTCCCCTTCCTACTTTCCACATAATGCTGCGAGTGTTGCATGCAATCGATGAAACGCAATCGCTATTATTCTGCCGCTAACCAAAACAGTGTTCTGATGTGCTTAGACCACTACACTATGAGAAAAACAAAAGGGTTTCAGAGACATAATCAATTTATAATAATCATTGGTGTTGATAGTATCTTTTTCGCTATTTGCAAGCGACACTGCTACATATTTTAAGCTTTTCAGCTGAAACCTATTCGGCCCGTGCTACATTAGAGGCACATAACACTGGACATGGCATAATGATGTAGCTCCGCCCAGAGCAGTCGTGCTACCAAAGGTTAGGCGAGGTTGACAGACCACGGATTCACCTCTGACTCAATCGGGTTTCGGCTCAAATGCATCTGATAGTGGCATCGTGTAGTAATTAATTAGACTCGCAGGCATTTTATATGAACAAAGTGCCAGGCCGTTTCACTAATTGAACATGCTGCCATGCTGCCAGGCTGCCAGGATGTGCCTCCCTCCCTTGCTTGACCAATCCCACAGCCCGCTGGCTCAATTCATCAGGCCCAGTCATTGACGATGACGACTGACGATGTGTGCGTCCAAGTGCTGGCCGACAGTACTCGAAATCTGCACATCGCATTCCTGGCTGGAAACGAGTGTAAGGAGCCGGCAGCTGCCTTGGGCCAGACCTGGTTCCTTGTTGTGGGTGGGTGGCACTGGAGTGTGTGGTTTCGGCCTTTGGAGCCTTTGGCGAATTGCACAGATCCGGAATAGATATTTCCCCAAATTAAATAAGCACAAATCAAATATTTCTCAGCTTGAGTCACTCGCTTTGAAGATGTCAGCACTTGGGGAAATAATTTGATGTCTGGTTGGACTTCAATGCTAATGAGTGCAAATTTTTGTACAGTGTTTGGTCCTACACATGCGACAGTTGTAGGAAGGACTTTCTCTGGAAATGGAATTTCTTTTCGACTACTTTGGAAGTTCATAACTTTTGTGGAATATTTTCAGATTAGTTGGCTTGAAACTGGAATGCATTATTTGGGAATACAAGAAATTATCAAAAAATTGCATCAAAAATGTCAAACAAAACTGAAAATCCACATATAGGGGAGTATAAAGCATTGAAAGATTCCTTCTTCCAAACTCCCACTCCAACTCCAACTCCTGCTAATTAGCAGGATACGCTGTCGACCTGTGGGCACAACAATGACAAATTTAAAACGGCAGCTAGGCCATCCATGGCCGCAGAACAAAGCCTGGAAGGTGGGGCTGCACTATTCAGGTCCGCTCTCGAAAAGCGCTCGTAATTACCCCGAACACTGCAATAATAAAGGGCTGCCAAATGACGCCACGAGAGGCTGTCGACCAGGCCAAAAGGGTGATGAGACAAAAGCTGTGCCCGCCGTCCACGGTCCTCGGTCCGATGCCCTTCTATTCCCTCCACCGCGCCATCATCATTATCATCGCCATCAAAAAAGCAGCCAAGCAGCCACCGAAGTAGTCACGGTCGTTTGTGGCTCATTGGTTAGCGCCCAGCCTGGGCTATTTTTCACGGACAGGGACCCCTTGGACACACATCCCCTTCGTTTCCCAACGGCAGCTACATAAATTAAGCGAAACGTATTAATTCTCTTCACTTCCGCCTGGACCGCGACCGCGTCCGCGTTCGAGTCCGAGTCCGAGTCCTTTTTTATATGCGTGCAAAAATTTATGCTTGAATTAAATATGATGACCAAAAAAGCAGCCGCACAAGGCAGAGCACAAACCGGCAATCGGCGGCAACATTGTGCTTATTTACACATGTACAACACGGCGTATACGCATTGTAATGTACGACAGCCGGCCACAATTAATCTTGCCACGTGTTTTATGTGCCACCGCCGTGCCGCCGAGTACCACTTCGAGCTTCGAGCGGCATGAAAAAGATGAAGAAAGAGCCTCACGGACGAGAGACCACCGAAGTGGACCATCATCCTGCGGCTGGGTTATAATTGAATTTTCATAACCATTAACGGCGGCGACGACTTGGTCATTATTTAAATGTAACGACGCTTTATTATAACTTTGGCAAACGAAAGCAAACGATTGCAACTTTATAAATATGAATCATTTTAGAAGAAGCTCCAGCACCACCACATGTTGCATGGCCATTTGTTCAATGTGCGTCCAAGAAGCCAAGAAACCGCAACATTAAAATGTCAGCCTTTATGGCCAAACAAAGACACCACCAAGAAGTCATTTCATCAAAAGCGTATAAATCTGTCCTTTAAGTGTATTTTAAAAGAGCCGCTTTCTTAGGGGTATAAAAAACTTTGTCGCGGTTTTCTAGAAACCCATTAGGACACTCATTCTCTTATTGTCAGATTAGGCTTTTGAAGGATTCGTAGTAAATCCTTCTGTTATTGGTTTCAATAAATAGTTTCGACCGAGATTGTATTTGTATTCCTTCTGGGGGAGGCCTTAGCGAAGGTGCCACAACAAAAGAATGACAAATATGTGTGCGGTTAGTCAGCTCCCTTGGAAGGACAAGGCAGGATTCGAGGTGGATACGGAGCTGGATTTGGGGGCGAAAGCCCAACAATCGATCAAAAAGTGAGACAAATCGTCGTGTCTTTTTGGATGGCAGCAAACAAAAGCCAAATGTGTTCACACCTTGACAGCCTGGCACACCCTCCTCCAGTTCCACTGCCACTTCCGCGACCCGCTCCCGCTCCCGCTTCCGATCCTGCCGCACGCACCACCCACACATCCATGTATCCCCTTAGTTTTCGAGGCGGTCAAGCAAACAACATTTCACTTTTTGTGCCGCAGCCAAAAAGGCAGCAAAAGGCAAATTCAATTTGAGCTGTCAAAAATCTGACCAATATTGCCTTTGAGTGCCCGTCTCCCCCTGTCTGTGAATGTGAGCTTTGATGTGTGGGCGTCGGCGTGTGGGCGTGGTGTGTGGGCGGGGTCTGTGGGCATGGCATGCGGTCGTGCCCACAAGAAATCGATTAAAAACGTAAATGAAATTGACAGTCTGCATTCCAGGTGTGCGAGGGTCCTGTCATGCATCCGTCTCGGCTCCGTTTTAAATAGCTACACTGGACGAAATACCTCTGAATTAAATATTAATTTCATTGGAATACTCCCAAGAAGCCGAAGACAGGCATAGGATAGATGTGGCAGCTCAACGACCTTAACTCCAGGCCCTGGGAAAGGGGCATTCGAGGGACCAAAGGTGGCCCAAAATCAATGCCCCTTGCCCTATGCCCCTTGACCGACTAACTACAATTGATGATGATATATGGCTTTGATTGGAAGCATTTGCACACCCTGACAAGGATCAAACAGGTCAAAGTGTTTGGCTTATTGGCACTCGAGGTTTCTGGAGTGCTCTGAAGAGGGGTCAGCTTTTAGGAAAATTAGCCACTGGAAATTTTAATTCATAAACATCGCTAAATGGCTCCCTCCCCCTGTTTTCTCAGAAATTGACATGGACAAACAAATAAGGGGAATAAGAAACTCCCCCAGGAGCATTCTAGCAAAATATTAATGTTGTTTTTTAATTTACCTAAAAAGCCCTCCCATTACCATAAATGGCTGAAAAACAACAAAAAAAAAAATAGAATCTCCCCCAGTAACGGGATCTGAACAAGGACAAAGGTGACAATTCCAAGACGTAGATTCCAGAACTATGGAACTAGGACTTCATTTGCATAGCAATCTGTATCATATCGTTAAGATATCATTAAGAAAATACATTTTTTAAGATTTTTGATCAAAAAAGATAATAGAAAAAGAAAATCAGATGGCCAAGAGCCTCTCAATTAACGGATTTCATTTTTGCCCCAAACTTTAACGCTCTGACCACTGTTTCGCAAAAGCTATTATGTCATAAGTATCGCTACTTAGCGGTGGATTTTGTTTTCATAGTGGCCACTGGTACGGCTACATTCACCCACAAATTCCCTCCATCCTCTTATTATATAATATTTATTTTTTGCTACTGAGCCGTTTGAAGTTCTTTGAGTTGGCTTGTCCCGGTAATTGTCTACTTAGCGATGGCATGTCAACATGGCCGCTCATTGAATCGCACACCGCTTAATGAATTGGTATCCGCATAAAGGACATAAAGGACGACCGGTCTTCAAACAGATGCAGATTGCCCTGCGCTCGTCTGCGGCCCCTTTGTAATGTAATTTATGTGCCGGCGCCAGATGTTTATCGCGATATCGGAATAAAGCTAGGTCAGCACCTGACCTGACCTGACCGCGCTTATCACGATGTGAAACACAAAGTGAAACTTTTCCGATAAGCCCAAGAACTTTAGCCCGCCGGCGTTGATTTATTCTGCATTTCTTCTCCATTTTCAGAGCATAAAGCTCTCTTTCAAAATCCAGCCAGTGGCAAACTGTACTTGGGCGATAGTGGGGGTGCTGGAAGTGCTCAAATAAAGCAGAATTAATTGTGGTTTTACCACTAAATAATATTTTAATATCCATCAAAATTAGAGACGGCCAAACCTGCAAAAAAACAAGTGTATTTGCCACACGCACACAATTTATTAGTCGGTAGAGGGATTTTTGTTAAGAGAACTTTACAATAAAACGAAAGTTTAATGGCCAAGTTGCGCTTGGCATCGCCCCTCATCGCAGTCCTTGGTGGCCTCACGGCGATGTCTGAACCTCGCCAACGAGAAGAACGCGGAGCCAGGCCGAGGTGAGCCGGCGGTCTGTTTGCGCAACTTACAGCCAAAGTAAACTCATTACCAATGCAAACAAACAGAGGCGGGTGCCCCGAAACTTGCGAAAAATATACACACTTTTGTGCATATAAAAAATATGCGCCTACAAACTATACCATACACACTCGTACATATGTGTAAGGCTATACGAAACTATTTGGTATGAATGCAGGGAAGAAATCGTTAAAAAATGTGTTAAAAAGTAATCAAGTACCTGGCATTGGCATTCGGATCGAGGCATGTGGACCAAACGAGGCGCCTGCCTCATTCCGATCCCACCCATGCCACCGGCATTTCGGCGAAAAATGTTTGTGCTGCATAATTTTGAGCCGCGCATTGCCAGCATAGCTGGACAGTCCCGGGCACGCACTCATTCATTGCGAATTCCAGGACATAACCAGGATATAGTCTGCATTGGCAACCGCAGGATACAGCGAGTGCTCATTGTTTAGCGTGCGGCGTCCGCGGTGTCTTTATTGATCAAATTGTTTTATTGCCATATTAATTTTAATTGGTTGGCATGTCGTGCTGCCCAGTCACTATTAATTAACATGCAGTTTACACCCGCCGCTCCTGCCCACCTCATAACAGGCCCTTTACCCTTTTACATTAATAATTTAATACAATTGTTATTTTGGTTATTGTTGACGGAAAAAGTTGAAAACATATTTAAATATTATCATACCCTCGGAGGAAGCGGATGTGTCCGACATAGTCACAGGCCGTGACGAATTGGAATATTAAATATAGTCTTTGACTTTCCCTATCGATAGTAATATTATCCTAAGCTAATTTATTAACATCAATATTGTATTTACACATTTTTAATGGAAAATAATTAAAACATGCTTGCCACAACAAATTATGGTCGGTTCGTTCCTAATTTGGGTTCCGGAATTTCTTTTTTGTTCATTACTGTTGATGATATCACATTTGTAAAACCACAGAGAACAAAATATTAGTTTATGCAACTTTTTGGGTTTCATCCGCGCACATTAATGTGTAATTAAAAAGTGGCAGACAACATTATGGAAGTCCCGCCACACATCCGCTGCTGCGATCCCAAACACCCGCACATTGACAGCACACAAATAATTAATTGAGAAATTACAAGCTCCGCAACATGCAGCCACAGGGAGGTGGGTGGAGGAGGGTAAGGGCGATGTGCAGCATGTTGCAAGGACCACAGCTCTATGGTTTTTAAGCCCCTTAAGATCTTAAATAGTTTAAGGTATTCTGCTTCAGAATCGGACTACTATTGGCAAAGGTACAACTATCTTAAGCGGCCTTACTAAGCTTTCCATTCTCCAAATATTCCCAAAATGTAGATTGGAAGGAAATGAATCTTCCGATTTTCCTTAAGAATCGGATCCATAATGGCAACGATATGGCCATCCCAAGTTGGCATATTTGGGTACAATGACAACTTTCCCATTTTTTGGAGGAAGTCCATGGGAAAAATTTAAAAAAAATTCAAATTTAAAGTAGCCTCAAGATCTTGGTTGATATTCATAGGGGATCGATTTACAAATCGTTTAAGATATTCCCCACAAGAATCGGATGCATATTGGCAAAGATATGGCCATCCCAAATTGGCATATTTGGGTACAATGACAACTTTCCCATTTTTTGGAGGAAGTCCATGGGAAAAATTTAAAAAAATTCAAATTCAAAGTAGCCTCAAGATCTTGGTTGATATTCATAGGGGATCGATTTACAAATTCTTTAAGATATTCCCTAAAAGAGTCGGATTCATATTGGCAAAGATATGGCTATCCCAAGTTGGCATATTTGGGTACAATGACAACTTTCCCATTTTTTGAAGGAAGTCCATGGGAAAAATTAAAAAAAAATTCAAATTCAAAGTAGCCTCAAGATCTTGGTTGATATTCATAGGGGATCGATTTACAAATCGTTTAAGATATTCCCCACAAGAATCGGATGCATATTGGCAAAGATATGGCCATCCCAAATTGGCATATTTGGGTACAATGACAACTTTCCCATTTTTTGGAGGAAGTCCATGGGAAAAATTAAAAAAAAATTCAAATTCAAAGTAGCCTCAAGATCTTGGTTGATATTCATAGGGGATCGATTTACAAATCGTTTAAGATATTCCCCACAAGAATCGGATGCATATTGGCAAAGATATGGCCATCCCAAATTGGCATATTTGGGTACAATGACAACTTTCCCATTTTTTGGAGGAAGTCCATGGGAAAAATTAAAAAAAAATTCAAATTCAAAGTAGCCTCAAGATCTTGGTTGATATTCATAGGGGATCGATTTACAAATCGTTTAAGATATTCCCCACAAGAATCGGATGCATATTGGCAAAGATATGGCCATCCCAAGTTGGCATATTTGGGTACAATGACAACATTCCCATTTTTTGGAGGAAGTCCATGGGAAAAATTAAAAAAAAATTCAAATTCAAAGTAGCCTCAAGATCTTGGTTGATATTCATAGGGGATCGATTTACAAATCGTTTAAGATATTCCCCACAAGAATCGGATGCATATTGGCAAAGATATGGCCATCCCAAGTTGGCATATTTGGGTACAATGACAACTTTCCCATTTTTTGGAGGAAGTCCATGGGAAAAATTAAAAAAAAATTCAAATTCAAAGTAGCCTCAAGATCTTGGTTGATATTCATAGGGGATCGATTTACAAATCGTTTAAGATATTCCCCACAAGAATCGGATGCATATTGGCAAAGATATGGCCATCCCAAGTTGGCATATTTGGGTACAATGACAACTTTCCCATTTTTTGGAGGAAGTCCATGGGAAAAATTTAAAAAAAATTCAAATTCAAAGTAGCCTCAAGATCTTGGTCGATATTCATAGGGGATCGATTTACAAATTCTTTAAGATATTCCCTAAAAGAGTCGGATTCATATTGGCAAAGATATGGCTATCCCAAGTTGGCATATTTGGGTACAATGACAACTTTCCCATTTTTTGAAGGAAGTCCATGGGAAAAATTAAAAAAAAAATTCTAATTCAAAGTAGCCTCAAGATCTTGGTTGATTATCATAGGGGATCGATTTACAAATCGTTTAAGATATTCCCCACAAGAATCGGATGCATATTGGCAAAGATATGGCCATCCCAAGTTGGCATATTTGGGTACAATGACAACTTTCCCATTTTTTGGAGGAAGTCCATGGGAAAAATTTAAAAAAAATTCAAATTCAAAGTAGCCTCAAGATCTTGGTTGATATTCATAGGGGATCGATTTACAAATCGTTTAAGATATTCCCCACAAGAATCGGATGCATATTGGCAAAGATATGGCCATCCCAAGTTGGCATATTTGGGTACAATGACAACTTTCCCATTTTTTGGAGGAAGTCCATGGGAAAAATTTAAAAAAAATTCAAATTCAAAGTAGCCTCAAGATCTTGGTTGATATTCATAGGGGATCGATTTACAAATTCTTTAAGATATTCCCTAAAAGAGTCGGATTCATATTGGCAAAGATATGGCTATCCCAAGTTGGCATATTTGGGTACAATGACAACTTTCCCATTTTTTGAAGGAAGTCCATGGGAAAAATTTAGAAAAAATTCAAATTCAAAGTAGCCTCAAGATCTTGGTTGATATTCATAGGGGATCGATTTACAAATGATTTAAGATATTCCCCACAAGAATCGGATGCATATTGGCAAAGATATGGCCATCCCAAGTTGGCATATTTGGGTACAATGACAACTTTCCCATTTTTTGGAGGAAGTCCATGGGAAAAATTAAAAAAAAATTCAAATTCAAAGTAGCCTCAAGATCTTGGTTGATATTCATAGGGGATCGATTTACAAATCGTTTAAGATATTCCCCACAAGAATCGGATGCATATTGGCGAAGATATGGCCATCCCAAATTGGCATATTTGGGTACAATGACAACTTTCCCATTTTTTGGAGGAAGTCCATGGGAAAAATTAAAAAAAAATTCAAATTCAAAGTAGCCTCAAGATCTTGGTTGATATTCATCCCCACAAGAATCGGATGCATATTGGCAAAGATATGGCCATCCCAAGTTGGCATATTTGGGTACAATGACAACTTTCCCATTTTTTGGAGGAAGTCCATGGGAAAAATTTAAAAAAAATTCAAATTCAAATTAGCCTCAAGATCTTGGTTGATATTCATAGGGGATCGATTTACAAATCGTTTAAGATATTCCCCACAAGAATCGGATGCATATTGGCAAAGATATGGCCATCCCAAGTTGGCATATTTGGGTACAATGACAACTTTCCCATTTTTTGGAGGAAGTCCATGGGAAAAATTTTAAAAAAATTCAAATTCAAAGTAGCCTCAAGATCTTGGTTGATATTCATAGGGGATCGATTTACAAATCGTTTAAGATATTCCCCACAAGAATCGGATTCATATTGGCAAAGATATGGCTATCCCAAGTTGGCATATTTGGGTACAATGACAACTTTCCCATTTTTTGAAGGAAGTCCATGGGAAATTTTAAAAAAAAATTCTAATTCAAAGTAGCCTCAAGATCTTGGTTGATTATCATAGGGGATCGATTTACAAATCGTTTAAGATATTCCCCACAAGAATCGGATGCATATTGGCAAAGATATGGCCATCCCAAGTTGGCATATTTGGGTACAATGACAACTTTCCCATTTTTTGGAGGAAGTCCATGGGAAAAATTTAAAAAAAATTCAAATTCAAAGTAGCCTCAAGATCTTGGTTGATATTCATAGGGGATCGATTTACAAATCGTTTAAGATATTCCCCACAAGAATCGGATGCATATTGGCAAAGATATGGCCATCCCAAATTGGCATATTTGGGTACAATGACAACTTTCCCATTTTTTGGAGGAAGTCCATGGGAAAAATTAAAAAAAAATTCAAATTCAAAGTAGCCTCAAGATCTTGGTTGATATTCATAGGGGATCGATTTACAAATCGTTTAAGATATTCCCCACAAGAATCGGATGCATATTGGCAAAGATATGGCCATCCCAAATTGGCATATTTGGGTACAATGACAACTTTCCCATTTTTTGGAGGAAGTCCATGGGAAAAATTTAAAAAAAATTCAAATTCAAAGTAGCCTCAAGATCTTGGTTGATATTCATAGGGGATCGATTTACAAATCGTTTAAGATATTCCCCACAAGAATCGGATGCATATTGGCAAAGATATGGCCATCCCAAATTGGCATATTTGGGTACAATGACAACTTTCCCATTTTTTGGAGGAAGTCCATGGGAAAAATTAAAAAAAAATTCAAATTCAAAGTAGCCTCAAGATCTTGGTTGATATTCATAGGGGATCGATTTACAAATCGTTTAAGATATTCCCCACAAGAATCGGATGCATATTGGCAAAGATATGGCCATCCCAAGTTGGCATATTTGGGTACAATGACAACATTCCCGTTTTTTGGAGGAAGTCCATGGGAAAAATTAAAAAAAAATTCAAATTCAAAGTAGCCTCAAGATCTTGGTTGATATTCATAGGGGATCGATTTACAAATCGTTTAAGATATTCCCCACAAGAATCGGATGCATATTGGCAAAGATATGGCCATCCCAAATTGGCATATTTGGGTACAATGACAACTTTCCCATTTTTTGGAGGAAGTCCATGGGAAAAATTAAAAAAAAATTCAAATTCAAAGTAGCCTCAAGATCTTGGTTGATATTCATAGGGGATCGATTTACAAATCGTTTAAGATATTCCCCACAAGAATCGGATGCATATTGGCAAAGATATGGCCATCCCAAGTTGGCATATTTGGGTACAATGACAACTTTCCCATTTTTTGGAGGAAGTCCATGGGAAAAATTTAAAAAAAATTCAAATTCAAATTAGCCTCAAGATCTTGGTTGATATTCATAGGGGATCGATTTACAAATCGTTTAAGATATTCCCCACAAGAATCGGATGCATATTGGCAAAGATATGGCCATCCCAAGTTGGCATATTTGGGTACAATGACAACTTTCCCATTTTTTGGAGGAAGTCCATGGGAAAAATTTTAAAAAAATTCAAATTCAAAGTAGCCTCAAGATCTTGGTTGATATTCATAGGGGATCGATTTACAAATCGTTTAAGATATTCCCCACAAGAATCGGATGCATATTGGCAAAGATATGGCCATCCCAAATTGGCATATTTGGGTACAATGACAACTTTCCCATTTTTTGGAGGAAGTCCATGGGAAAAATTAAAAAAAAATTCAAATTCAAAGTAGCCTCAAGATCTTGGTTGATATTCATAGGGGATCGATTTACAAATCGTTTAAGATATTCCCCACAAGAATCGGATGCATATTGGCAAAGATATGGCCATCCCAAATTGGCATATTTGGGTACAATGACAACTTTCCCATTTTTTGGAGGAAGTCCATGGGAAAAATTTAAAAAAAATTCAAATTCAAAGTAGCCTCAAGATCTTGGTTGATATTCATAGGGGATCGATTTACAAATCGTTTAAGATATTCCCCACAAGAATCGGATGCATATTGGCAAAGATATGGCCATCCCAAATTGGCATATTTGGGTACAATGACAACTTTCCCATTTTTTGGAGGAAGTCCATGGGAAAAATTAAAAAAAAATTCAAATTCAAAGTAGCCTCAAGATCTTGGTTGATATTCATAGGGGATCGATTTACAAATCGTTTAAGATATTCCCCACAAGAATCGGATGCATATTGGCAAAGATATGGCCATCCCAAGTTGGCATATTTGGGTACAATGACAACATTCCCGTTTTTTGGAGGAAGTCCATGGGAAAAATTAAAAAAAAATTCAAATTCAAAGTAGCCTCAAGATCTTGGTTGATATTCATAGGGGATCGATTTACAAATCGTTTAAGATATTCCCCACAAGAATCGGATGCATATTGGCAAAGATATGGCCATCCCAAATTGGCATATTTGGGTACAATGACAACTTTCCCATTTTTTGGAGGAAGTCCATGGGAAAAATTTAAAAAAAATTCAAATTCAAAGTAGCCTCAAGATCTTGGTTGATATTCATAGGGGATCGATTTACAAATCGTTTAAGATATTCCCCACAAGAATCGGATGCATATTGGCAAAGATATGGCCATCCCAAATTGGCATATTTGGGTACAATGACAACTTTCCCATTTTTTGGAGGAAGTCCATGGGAAAAATTAAAAAAAAATTCAAATTCAAAGTAGCCTCAAGATCTTGGTTGATATTCATAGGGGATCGATTTACAAATCGTTTAAGATATTCCCCACAAGAATCGGATGCATATTGGCAAAGATATGGCCATCCCAAATTGGCATATTTGGGTACAATGACAACTTTCCCATTTTTTGGAGGAAGTCCATGGGAAAAATTTAAAAAAAATTCAAATTCAAAGTAGCCTCAAGATCTTGGTTGATATTCATAGGGGATCGATTTACAAATCGTTTAAGATATTCCCCACAAGAATCGGATGCATATTGGCAAAGATATGGCCATCCCAAATTGGCATATTTGGGTACAATGACAACTTTCCCATTTTTTGGAGGAAGTCCATGGGAAAAATTAAAAAAAAATTCAAATTCAAAGTAGCCTCAAGATCTTGGTTGATATTCATAGGGGATCGATTTACAAATCGTTTAAGATATTCCCCACAAGAATCGGATGCATATTGGCAAAGATATGGCCATCCCAAGTTGGCATATTTGGGTACAATGACAACATTCCCGTTTTTTGGAGGAAGTCCATGGGAAAAATTAAAAAAAAATTCAAATTCAAAGTAGCCTCAAGATCTTGGTTGATATTCATAGGGGATCGATTTACAAATCGTTTAAGATATTCCCCACAAGAATCGGATGCATATTGGCAAAGATATGGCCATCCCAAATTGGCATATTTGGGTACAATGACAACTTTCCCATTTTTTGGAGGAAGTCCATGGGAAAAATTTAAAAAAAATTCAAATTCAAAGTAGCCTCAAGATCTTGGTTGATATTCATAGGGGATCGATTTACAAATCGTTTAAGATATTCCCCACAAGAATCGGATGCATATTGGCAAAGATATGGCCATCCCAAGTTGGCATATTTGGGTACAATGACAACTTTCCCATTTTTTGGAGGAAGTCCATGGGAAAAATTTTAAAAAAATTCAAATTCAAAGTAGCCTCAAGATCTTGGTTGATATTCATAGGGGATCGATTTACAAATCGTTTAAGATATTCCCCACAAGAATCGGATGCATATTGGCAAAGATATGGCCATCCCAAATTGGCATATTTGGGTACAATGACAACTTTCCCATTTTTTGGAGGAAGTCCATGGGAAAAATTAAAAAAAAATTCAAATTCAAAGTAGCCTCAAGATCTTGGTTGATATTCATAGGGGATCGATTTACAAATCGTTTAAGATATTCCCCACAAGAATCGGATGCATATTGGCAAAGATATGGCCATCCCAAATTGGCATATTTGGGTACAATGACAACTTTCCCATTTTTTGGAGGAAGTCCATGGGAAAAATTTAAAAAAAATTCAAATTCAAAGTAGCCTCAAGATCTTGGTTGATATTCATAGGGGATCGATTTACAAATCGTTTAAGATATTCCCCACAAGAATCGGATGCATATTGGCAAAGATATGGCCATCCCAAATTGGCATATTTGGGTACAATGACAACTTTCCCATTTTTTGGAGGAAGTCCATGGGAAAAATTAAAAAAAAATTCAAATTCAAAGTAGCCTCAAGATCTTGGTTGATATTCATAGGGGATCGATTTACAAATCGTTTAAGATATTCCCCACAAGAATCGGATGCGTATTGGCAAAGATATGGCCATCCCAAGTTGGCATATTTGGGTACAATGACAACATTCCCGTTTTTTGGAGGAAGTCCATGGGAAAAATTAAAAAAAAATTCAAATTCAAAGTAGCCTCAAGATCTTGGTTGATATTCATAGGGGATCGATTTACAAATCGTTTAAGATATTCCCCACAAGAATCGGATGCATATTGGCAAAGATATGGCCATCCCAAATTGGCATATTTGGGTACAATGACAACTTTCCCATTTTTTGGAGGAAGTCCATGGGAAAAATTTAAAAAAAATTCAAATTCAAAGTAGCCTCAAGATCTTGGTTGATATTCATAGGGGATCGATTTACAAATCGTTTAAGATATTCCCCACAAGAATCGGATGCATATTGGCAAAGATATGGCCATCCCAAATTGGCATATTTGGGTACAATGACAACTTTCCCATTTTTTGGAGGAAGTCCATGGGAAAAATTAAAAAAAAATTCAAATTCAAAGTAGCCTCAAGATCTTGGTTGATATTCATAGGGGATCGATTTACAAATCGTTTAAGATATTCCCCACAAGAATCGGATGCATATTGGCAAAGATATGGCCATCCCAAGTTGGCATATTTGGGTACAATGACAACATTCCCGTTTTTTGGAGGAAGTCCATGGGAAAAATTAAAAAAAAATTCAAATTCAAAGTAGCCTCAAGATCTTGGTTGATATTCATAGGGGATCGATTTACAAATCGTTTAAGATATTCCCCACAAGAATCGGATGCATATTGGCAAAGATATGGCCATCCCAAATTGGCATATTTGGGTACAATGACAACTTTCCCATTTTTTGGAGGAAGTCCATGGGAAAAATTTAAAAAAAATTCAAATTCAAAGTAGCCTCAAGATCTTGGTTGATATTCATAGGGGATCGATTTACAAATCGTTTAAGATATTCCCTAAAAAAATCGGATTTATATTGGCAAAGATATGGCCATCGCTGTGGGCCATATTTGGCTTTCCATAGACTCTTCCCACATTTTAGAAGGATATGCATCAAAAAACTTATTTCGAATCAAAAAATGTGTTTGGTTATAGCTTTAAATACCAATTGCTGGAAAGTCAACTTTAAATCAATTAAGATGTCTTCATATATTGTGTTTACCCTTCTAATTCATGCACTTGTGACGATTAAGAAGTCGAAAATTAGGGTTATTCGCAGTCCGATTCCTGCTTTGGCTCCCTTCGAATGGTTCATCCTAAGCTCATTAGCATTCCCAAACTGATGGAGGATGGAGGATGGGGGTCTGACTGAGCAGGCGCCTGCTCACTGGGTTATTCCAAAGTGCTAAACTGAAACTAAAGTTTAATGGCCACAAAGTCCCACCAGAGACCCTCGACGATTCCAGTTGGCCTAGCGCTCTTTCTGACCAATTACCATTCCAACCGCTAATCGGCTTGCTTGCCAGTGACCAGCACCTTCTCCAGTTGCATTTCAGGTTGAGTGCATTTCATTTAAATGAATTACAAGCGAAATATGAACGATTCCACTTACCTTGCCCTCGCTCATCCCGGCCATTGCCGCTCATTAAGCAGCCCTCGCTTGAACGCCAAATGTTAATTATTTGTATTTCAATTACAGCTGAGCGAAACTCTAGTAGGAGAGAACCGGGGTCAAGGATAAGGTGGACGGAGAGCCAATGACACGAACAAAAACAGGGGTCGGATATAGTTTTCCCCTCCAATATTCAACAGTTTTTGGTAGCAAGTGAAACGTCCTAGAAGCTTGGAGTATCCCCAATTTTGGGGCAAACAATGGAGTGCCTACCTTATGATAGATGCGATTATTTTTCGTGGTGTACCAGGAGCTTCCTAAATTGGGGACGAGGGAGATTGGAAACGCGACCAGCCACCGTCCCTTGTTAATTTGAATGAATTTAATTAATTAGCATTAAAACAAAGCTGACGTCAATTGCGTCGAAAACCTGGGCCAAACCAGGGAGTCCAACGTGTTCCCCGGAACGCGCCCTTCCAGCTGTGCTATGGTTACATGGTTCCAAGGAGCCCGGGCAGCTGTGGACTCACCGACTGCCCTGATGGCCTTAATAAGCGGACAGGGCCAGCTGGGCTAGCGGAGCAACGTGCTTTGGCCAATTTGTGGGGACGCAGATTAAGCAGCTCGATATTCAAACTCATTATGATGGATATTGTTGCCGATTCTGAGGCTGATGCTGATTCTGGTGCTGATGATGATTGTAATTGTAGGAGGCAGCTGCTTATGACGTTGGCTTGTCAAGGAGCTAAGCGGATATAGGACATAACTAATACACACAAACAGGCACAGGCACAGGCACATATACAGAGGCAGAACAAACCGCAATTAGCAAAGGAAGATTTCATGGCTGTTTAGTTTTTAATTAAAAATTGATTGGAGCATTTGCATTATATTAGAAATCCCATTTAATTCAGTGGCTCGGCAGTTGATCGGCAGATTGATCCACTTTTGGCTTAACTATGATTAATTTAACAATTTAACTGAAATGGCAAGTTGGCAGAATCGTAAACCGATTAGGATATGTGATAAGGACCTGCTATTTCCAAGGACTGCCACATAGGTATTCAACCAAAATACATAATTACTGGAAAGCTAATATACAGCATCTAAAATAAACAAATTCAATCAATAATAATTTATTGTAAATGCATTATTCCAGAGCGAATAACTGTCAATAAAACTATTATCGGAATTATTTCATTGCGCGCTCTTATTTGCAGTCCAACAGGCCAGCAGTCCAACAATCCGACGGCAATCCTTTTCAGTGCCGCAGGACATAAGAATTATTTGCTCAACAGAAAGAAATGACATGTTAATTATTCTATCATGTGTGCCTTGCCAGCCCACTCTTTTGCATTTACTGTCCTTGACATGTTCGGGCGAGTGGCCCAATGAGCTGAGCCTTGAGGCAGCTCCCACATTTGAACCAATTAAATACAATGCCAATATGCTGACAGATTCAAAAAACAAACGGATAAAGGGCCAAAAACAAAAGAGCAATAAATCGGCCCAATTTGCACGAAACTTTATACAAATGGCCAACCAGATTCCGGACAAAGTCAACACAAATGCAAACATATCGATTGGATGGAAAATATAATGCATTGGCAAATGTCAGAGTGGAATCAAATAGTCATAATAAGCCTTAGCCTTAAGTCCTTATCTCGGGACTTTACGTAAATGTTTCCCAGTTTAACATAAGCAGAAAGCACTGTAGTTAAAGACTGTATATAAATATATAGAGCTTTCGATTGCAGAAGGAAATCAATTAACAAAAGCATAGAACCAAGGACAGGTCAACCCCCGGACCAGATCGGCTCTAAACTTGGAAAGCATAGACTATTGTTATGGAATAAAGTATTTCGTAGATTCTTTCTAATTTGGCTTTCTTGCAACCCAAATGAGAATAAAACCCACTTGTGGCAGCACTCCTTTGGGGAAATCAATTCTCAGTGTAGGTGAGAGAGTAACCGAGCATATAATTGATTCAGCCATGACACAGTCTTAGATTCGCAATGCCAAGGAGCGACACCATCTCGATATCCGTCTGCCGAATACCGAATACCGAATGCCGTCTGCCAGTTGACAGGCAGGCACAAAATTGATTTTCCAATAAGCAATCAGGTGACAGCATCGCGCACCCAAGATTGTGTTAATTTTACGCTAAATCTGGTTTAGGCCAGTCAGCCGCAGCCGCTTTGATAAACTTTGACATTGATGAGTTAATGATGATGAGACGACGCTGGGATTTGGCAAAGAAGCGCAAAAAATAACACAATGCTTCCAATCGCAGGGACCAGAAGATGCAAAAGGACGGAAACTGAAACCATTAAGGGGCTTTGATGACATTTAACAGTGTCATAGAGTCACACCAAGGTGCTTTTCTGCTTTGGACTCAGCAAATCTTTCCCTCTAGTAGAGCTATGAATTTGATTTGTAATTCAAATAAAATATAGTATTTGCTTGACTGACTTTCAAGCCGTTTTGTTTTCTTGTTTCCTTAAATTTCGATTCTCAAATAGATTTGAAACCAACCAGAGGTAGCTCTCTAAACAATACTTTAATTAAACGAAAGGGGCCAGAGCCAAATAAAAGCTTTCATTCCGTCTGCTGCCCAAAAATACAATTTCCGTTCAAAAAATTGTTTTCGCATTTGGACTGTTTTAAGTCAACAGAGGAGGAAGCTGCAGCTGGCCGAGGAGCTGGAGGAGCGGGTCGCTGGCCGAAACTGGGGTCGCTCGGGCCAACTGCCAAACAATTGCGTAAAAACAATAAACAATGAAGCGGGAGCAAGGAAAGCCATCAGAAATGGTGGAAGCCATAACAGCAGGCCAATACTGCCCAACTACCCCACTACCCAACTACCCCACTACCCACGGCTCATGTGCATGCCCCCAATTAATTCACAATAAAACAATCAATTGATTACCATTACATCCGGTCGCGTAGCGGAAATTGTTCGAAATATCCTATTGTTGAGCGAAATGTCCCAGCGGACTATGAAATTACATATATTGAGGGACGGACGAACATGAAAGTACTGATAGCAAATCGACGAAAGGATAATTTAAAATCGAACTTTATTTTATTTCCCTGAACAACTTCGCTGGCCTTACAATTCCGTGGAACAGTAACTTGTTAAACCGCCGACGGGGGCGCTCAAACTTCAAACCGGAATTGACAAGCCGGCGGTTAAACTGTTTTGACAGGCCTCCCGTTCAGGCCAGGAAAAGGACCTCCTCTAGCTCCCCTCACTGTCGACCGACCACCGCACTGCAACTGATGAGCATTGAAAAGCGTTTGCGTGCTCCAAGTTTGACTTTGGAGACTCCCTTGCCCCTTGTCTACTCGCTGGGCTTCGAGGCTTGATGAATTCATTATAGAAGTACAAGACAAGTAGGTCGGCAGGCCGCAGAAACAAACGACGACGATTTGACCGCAGTACGTCTGCCAAACCAATGAATTAAATTAAAATACTGTATTCTTAGAATCTTCTGGGGAAGTCTGTGTTCACTTCATCCTGTAGATGGCCTCGTCCCAACTATTTACTGCCCACTATTCTTTATTTCAAAGATAAAACAATTCCATTTAGATACTATATTTATGCACCTTCAGCTGGTCCATGCTTGATCTCCGTTCTCAAAGACTTACCTCGATTCAAAATTGCTATGCAAAACAGAAGTTAAACTTTCGACAATGATGACAGCAGCTTCAGAGTCAGCCACAGCTACAGGTTGCAAGAGACGGGTAGGCATTTAAAAAGTTAACACTAGTATAAAGTTAACCAAGTTTGTTGCACACTTTGCAGCTAGGGCTCTCAAAACACACTGCGCTGGGAGCCCGGGGAAGCCAGGCCGGGGAGCTGCCGGTCTCAACCTTCAGATGGTAACTGCACCAGGCATGCCGCCGTATAATGAGCTGCGAAAGCTGCTGCTGCTGCTGCTGCGGCTCCACTGGTGCTGTTGCCTGATACGAGGTCCCACAACTGGGACGTGAATCGTGGGGCGACCCGGGAATGGATGCTGGGCAACAAAAAACAGCAGCTCCAAAATGCTAACGCGCAGCGGGCTCTCATCATTGCCTGCTGGGAGGGGCGCGAGTTCGCATTAAGCTTCGATGGCGGAAAGATGGGGCAAAGGCGCTGGCACAATGGTTGCCCCACAAAAGGAACGGTATAAAAATGCAAATTCTGCTTATTTCGGAAAGCATCTTTTGTTTTTGAGTTCATAAAACTGTATGTTGAAGACGGACTCAACAATCGATGCGAAAAGTTCTCCTTAACTCTTGATTTTAAAAGTAAGCTAGAAAACATTTGAAGAAAACATTTTGTTGGCTTAAAAAGTTAATTACTTGTCCGCTATTCTACTACTTTCAATTAATGGCGCAAAGTATTTCTTGTTTAATCAACAATAGTTTGGGAATTCCATTCGAGCCCATTGTTACCCTTTCAGTGGCGACTGCAGGGTGCCGCCACCCCGGTCAGATCCCGTCCAAACAGAACAGAGAGTGTGCTGTTTGGCAGCACTTTCGCCCACACTCGGCCAAAGCTAATTAAGAGCCTGGATGACGTCAGTCATGTGACGGTAGACGGGACGGTTTAGTCGTCTGTCGTCTTTCAAATTGATATCCGCAGAGGAGGGGTGCGGACTCACTATTGCCGCCCTGTCACAGATGTCGGAGGGAGGTCCGACTGCACAAGAGCCGCAGGCCTACGAAAAATATGAAAAAAATTTTTGACCCACTTGTAAGCCCAAGTTCGTCCCGGTTCGTCCTGGTTCGTCCCGGTCCGGGCCATTTGACAGCGCCATTGCATGTTGGTTGGCACTTAACTCAATTTGCAATGAAGCCGCCATAGTTGTACTTGTAGTTTCCGCCAAAGTGCAGTCCGGGAAAATTGCTGCCATATTACTAACGACACCACCATATTGTTATTACCCGGCTTGTGATTGTTGGTGTTGCCTCTGGCGTCTGGGTTTCGCCTGGCATGGGGGTTGGTGGCAGCCACTATCAGTGGTGACAGCGCCTTGACTGTGTGTGTCAACAGAAATCGAATTGAGCGGGTGGCACCGCAATTGAAATGTCGTCTCAGACTCTGCGAAAAGTTTTCGGTCTGTGGCTGAAGGTGACCCACATAAAATTTCCATCGAATGGGGAGGAGAGAGTTTTGGTTGAGCAGGGGAGAGTGGTAGGGATAAGCAGGACCTCGCTGAACTTCTCCTCCCTTGTCAATCCTCCAGCCACTACAATGAATCGCTTGTTGCGCACCATTTTTGGTAGGATAATGCAATGGGGGCAGGAGGGTTTCTGAAAATGTGACCACGAACAGGACGAGGCTGGGATGGGGACGGAAAAATCAGAGCTTCATGCAACAGGAGGCGACACTCTTTCACCCACATATATGTAGATGTACAAATGTAAAGCTATTTGGCAAAAAGAACACTGAAGAAAACGTCTGATAACGTTGGGATAAATCAAGGTCTGTAAAAAATTACAGTTTTGGAGAAGATATGATTTTTTCGCACACGATTGCGTTCCGCTGAGGTCACACTCACGTTCCTCCTTTTCCGTCATTGTGTCAAAAGCTGTTCCCAAACAGAGGCGGGGGCGTACTTAAATTTAAGTCCCTCAGATGAAAACGACGCTGCAGATGATGATGCAGGGAACGGTCGTTGGAATTGTTTGCCAATGAGCTGATAGACGAAATACGGAAAAATTACTTGGGACGGAAGGCATGGCATGCAAATTGAATCCCAGTCACGTGCTCTGAATGACACACTAATCACGTTTACCCAGTGAAAAAAGTATGAGGAATCTCGTCAAGTGTCCTGGAGGAGGGGTGGGTGGACATTATTCGGGTCAGCAATTGAATATCAGATTATCAAATTGCTCAGGCACAAATGGTTTGAAATCAGAGGAGAGGAAATCAAAATTCGATTACCCAAGCAAGGCTGCAGCTTCAGCTCTTTTTTGTACTCATCCTCGACTACTGATGGGTACTCTGTCTGATTTAAACAGTTTGCAGCTGGATACCGAATGGATCCCGAGTCTTTTGTCGAGTTCTTTTCTGAGCAAAAAGATAGTCATAAAGAGGTCTAGCTGTGACTCGAGTTGTGACTCGAATGATTCAAATCATCTTCCTGGATCGTAGCCTAACCGGGACCCAAACCGAAAGCACCCATGCTGGAGTCCTTCCTTGGACAGAGCCTTGAACCCATTCAGGTTGTTACAGCTTTCCATTTGATCTGATATGATTTGTTTTTCTTGAGTGGTAATTGGATCATAGGAAATCATACTCGTTGCAGTGCTTTGCTTCCGGGCACTTCTCAGCTGTTAGCTGTGGTGAGTTTTAGTCAAACACCCACACACTCGGGTATGCGAGAGCGAGTCGCCATCAAAACAAAGAAAGCCAAGAGCTGGCTGGGCTGCTAATACAAGGAAATCCCTGAAAGGAGTCGGCAAGGAAAAAGGCAAGGGCGAGAGTCCCGAAGCCCCTTCGTGGGCCTCTTCGCGGAACCCTACTGTAGAGAACAAACGCATGTCCTGCATGACTAAGGCAAAGTTGGCAAAGATTCAACAAATGACAAAAGCCACGCAAGCAACAGACGGTTCGCGGGGAGGAGGCCAGAAGCCTCAAATGCTGTGTACGGACGGGATAGGGTCGGGTGATGTGGCAGGAGGAGGTCGTACTCAAGCGAGCAAGAAGTGTAAGCGTTTTGTGTCCCTGCGGTTGACGCGCATGTGTGTGTGGCAGTGGGTCTGTGCCTGTGTCTGGGGTTGGGGGTGGGATGGGTGAAAATTACAGGCTAACAAGTGGTCGGTGAATGGCAAACCAGCCAGGCAGACAGCCCCAGCCCCAGCCCCAGCCCCATCTCCAGCCCCAGCTCCAGTCGCAGCCACGACAGTTGATTTGATTTGACAGCAAGACATGACATCTCGGGTTGCAAAGAGCTCGAATGCCCCCAAAAGAAGCAACTCGAGTGAGCTCGAGCTAAGGAAATGCCACTAGGAACACCGTACGCCAGGAGACCGATGATGCCTCAGCTTCTGCAGCTGGCAAGTGCAGGCAACCGAAAGAATTTACCCACAAATATGGCAGCAGATCGGGGAATGTTTTCAAACGGAACCAAAAGATGATGATATTTTGGTTTATTATTCGATGAAAAAGAGCAGAAAGCAAGGTCTTTAAAGGGGACTGGAAGCACTTCCGTATCCTGGAAACAACGTAATGGGTTCATCTCTGTAACCCCATTCACAAAAGAATAATATGTTTCTCTTTTTGTTTCATTAAAAAGACTAAATTAATAGAAAAGGTGATGAAATAACAGACAGACATGTAGGCCGAGGCACCAAAGGCAAAACCCTTCACCGACTCTGACGCCCCGTCATATCAATATGCTGGCGACTGCATCCACTTACCTCGTTGTTTTCACAGTTAGGTGCGCATTCCTTCGCCCCTGCGGTTGTTGTCGCCTGCTCCTGCAAGGAAGCTGGTGGGTGGTAGGTGGGGGCTGATAGCCTGAAGGTGGGGATGAAGTGCTATTGTGGTCCTAGGCCCGTACGTGAGCAGGTGCCAGCTAGCGGTCTTGAGTCGGGTGGTGCTCTAGCGGGTGAGAGGTAACCTGGTGGTTCGGGTGGATCCCACACTTAGGGATGAGCTCTGTCCGCTTCACTGGCTGCTGGCTTTGATTATAGAGGTGAACGATTCGCGACTAGGCAGGTCGTCTTAGGCCAAGTTACAGGACTAGCAAGTTAGTGTTCTGAGAATCGGAGAGTCAGCTAAAAAGTCAACTTTGAGTGTTTTCACTTTTCCGGGGGCGTTGCACGTGCGTCTTGTTTTCCAGTGCCACTTGACTAGGCGATGCAGGAGGAACGCGATGGAACGCGATGGAGTGTCGAAACCTTGGACCAAAACTGGCTTACTAAAAGTGCCGAAGGACACAGGACTGCGACTAGTTTCTACCTGGCTTTAGGGGCAGTAATTTTGGTGGACTTTGCTTAGGTCCTTCGCCTAGGACATAAAATCCTTCATGATTGTGCACGCATGACACATGTCCTCAAAGCCGCTAAAAGGCATTAGCATTGGCAGTGGCGCCGGAAAAGCAAACCAACAGCTGGGCAGCCACATGGGACTCCTTGGAGTATTTGCACCGAACGCTTGTTTGTTCGTCTTTCTGCTGTCCTGTGGCCGGCTCGTAATTTTTTTAGTTCGGTGTCAATAACGTCATAAATTATTGAAGCTCCTGGCACGTTGCATCACCAACACCAGTGCAGCTCCGAAACTCGCCACGCGCTCTCTTACAAACACAAACAGCCAGGACTCAGCACACGGAACACACGGGACACACACATTCACGCACACCTAGCCCGAACGTGGCGTAGGACGCGATTTTGGCGTATGTTCTGATGCCGTAATTTTCGATGCACTAACGGGATCCTTTGGAGCGGAACTTAGTCCTTTGCCCGATTCAGACACTCGGAGTTAAGTTTCAGTCTTCCAGTGAGTCCTATTTCGCGGTCATCGGTGGCGATTTAATATTTTTTCATATTTATTTTGTTGACACGCAACGTGCAGTGTGCAAACCGTGTTGATTTGTTCGCACCTCGGCCATTCGTTACTGAGCCCAGGACACAGCGAGAGAGTCCTCCACAGTCAGGCAGAGGGATAAAGAGAGCCAAAGGACTGCGTGGGTGAGAGCACTTTGGAAAAGTGCTTCTCGCTGCTTTCCCTCTCACGGCTGTGGTGAGTATTTTTGGCCGAGAGCTTGCGCATCGTTTGGCGGTGAAAATTCAAAGGATAACTCAGGTTAGCTTATTAAAGAAGTTTATAAAATAAAACCAGTTCGTATTTAAACTCTGTTTCATAGACAGAATGGATAAAAATGCACCGCACCCCGCCACAATTCGAACTAATCCCCATCTGCATGAGGTCTCCTTAGGCCAAGAACAAATCCCTGCGCAAGCTCGCGCTCGTCCCAGGTCCCACCCCCGCAGGACCTTCATTTCGCTCAGCTGTGAGCTCGACGCTTTCTTTCAAATGGAAATCTGTTGCATGAGCACTGTTTCCTGTCCTCCTCAGCTCAGCTGAGTGTCGTCCAAGTGTCAGTAGGGTTCTCGCTACAAAAACTACTCCACTTCTTGGGCAATACGAAGTGGCCTCTATCCCCAGTGGCGGTGTCTCTGCAATCAAGCAATCAATCAAGCTTAAAAAAGGCGACACGCCGGACCTGAATGATGCGCTCCCAACCCCCTCCATACTAGTTGATTCCCCACACAGCCTACAGGACGAAAATACTCAAAGCAAGCCCACTATTTCCCAATTTACACTTAAAGACTTTTCCAACATCGAAACAATCTTTGTGATATAAACAATGAATGTCTTAGAGAGATACTTTTAAATAATAAATAAAATTAAATAAATTAAATAATAATTAAAATATTTGCATATTTTGTATTTTCAGTACTTACCAACTGGACCAGCGACTGACCCTGGATGAGATGAGCTTCGTTTGCCTGGCCATGACATTCTCCACGATGTCGCCTTCTAGTTGTTGCAGGACAAGAAATAGCTAAATTTTCCAGGATCGATGGGATCACGAAGAACACCGCATACTCTAGGCGTGATTTAGAAGAATTTAAAAAAGAAAAATGAAAAGGACTTTTAGTTGTTTATATTTTACTAATTTTTAGACCCATCCAAAAACGGGGAACCATTTCGGACTGGTTTTCAGTTTTCTTCGATATATTGAAATTCCGAAATAAATTAAGAAGGAACTTAATGAATAACCTGGGAAATGAAAAGCGCGAACACTTACAAGGAGCTTCGGAAAAAACAATTTTTGTCATACTTTTGATAGTAAATATCTCAGCCATTTGCCTGATTCCGGAATGGTATCCCGTTTCCAAATCGGTTTGAAATTGGCCAAGATATTCCCATAAAACTCCACATAGGAGCCATTTTCTGGTCTTTGTTACCCTTTAGTAGTCCCTTTAGTGGTTACTTAGTAGCTCAGCACGATAATTCTAAATTTTTTAATAATTTTTCCTTATAATGAATTTTTTGATCCTTTACAAATCAAAAGCTTGGAAAATGTAGTGACATTTTTGGGTACACAGAGCTGTTTAATGCTGTAGCAGCTCTGCCATACTCTGGTCTATTATTCCTAATTCGTTGTGTATATATGAAAACAGGAGAACTAAATCCATATTTTTAAAAAGGGAATAGAGAAAGCTTGAGTGGAGATGGAATCCCATTGAAACTTATCAATCGAAGCTCAAATTCCAGGTAAACAAATTCCTTTGAACCACCCACCATGGGCGGCCAAAATGAAAACAAAAATTCCAAATTTTCGCAACCCGAAACTGAGACTCAAAATACACAAAATGAACAAAATATTGCCAATTAGACGATAGTAAAGGAAATAAAAACAGCCATTGGTTGGCTCAATCGAAAAGTGAAGTGTTCCGTAGAAGGTAGGGGATGAAAGGGTAAAGGTTAAAGAGCAAAAAGGGGAAAAATAGAAATGGAAATGCAACAATCGAATTAATTGGCAGAGCCTGTATGAAACAATCGATAGGAAATGTAATTTCCAATCTCATTAAACCGAGCACAACCAATTTAAGGACATGGATGTGGGTTCATTTTTCTGCTGGTCCTTTGTCATACAAGTGGGCGGGTTTTTTTTTCATTCATTTATCCGATCCCTTACCCCGATCCCTGGGTGCCTACTCTAATACTGCAACTTTGTTCAAGTTTGTTCCCCGAGCAAAAGTAAACTCAATTAACTTTTTGCCGCTGCATTGCAACAATAAACAATTTTTTTCCCCCGGATCGGGCCAGAATCGCAATTAAGGCAGATAACAGTCAAGTGCAGAGCGGACCAGGGTTCCGCTTTCATTCATATATAAATTGCTTAGAAAATGTAAAGTGCAGGGCAAAATGGTCCCTGTATTTGTCATGGCAGTGGCTGTCCCGGCCTGAATCACGGCCAGAGCTCGCCGACATTAACCAAGATTTGTTGCCGCTTATGCGAGACGTTTTTCACGGCTTCTGGTTGCTCCCGGCTGCTTCTTTTAATTAAAAAAGTTCAAGTTAGATGCAGTTGGTGGGGCGCCTTGTCTTTCCTCAGGAGTTATGGCCAGTGACTAGTTTAAGCGAATTCCATAAACGACTCGAATGTGTTTATAGGATGGGATACTGTCTCCCATTTGAAAGTAGTTCCTCTTCAGGACTAGCCATCGGTCTCTTTTTCGACCTTGACGCGAAAGGGTACTCTCTATGCTACCCTTAAAATATGCAACACGCTGAAGACACATCGAGCTCAGCTAAGATATACCGGGTCTCGAGAGCCAACACCTATGCATAAATAATGAAAACCCACTCGGATCTCTCACACACATCCCACCCACACATCCTTCCCCACCTTCTCGGATGCGGATGCGGATGCAGATGCAGATGCAGTGTTTGCAGTTGACGGCTTACATGTTAAAAGCGTCAGTATAATAGCCAAAGTAATGGCAAAAGTGCAATTGTGAGTTCAAGTAAATAAAAACTATTCAAATATGCAAAACACAAAGCAAAATGAAGAGACGAGCACAGAGAGCGGCCATAGCCAGGGGGCGCTGTGCATGGGAGTGTGTCTCAAGTGCATAAATTTGCTTGTTAAATCCTGATTGATACTTCGTCCCACCCTCGAGGTGGCTCCTTTTCAGCATCAATGGATTGAGCCAGCGAGGAAAAGCCATTTTGCACTAGGGCAACAAAATATCCAGATATTGTCGTTGTGCTTTCCTCAGAGCGGAAGTAGAGTGGAGCCTTTTCTCCTCTGGGGCCCAACAGGCGATTTAAGATCGATTTAAGGACGATTTAAGGACAGATTATTGCAGTCGTTTCTGTGAGTTTACGTAGTTTTTATCTTATTATTATTCTGTTCTACACCCGTTGGCCACGAAATGAACTACACAACCTCTAACAACGCTTAACCCCGCCAATGATGGACAGGAGAGGTGAGCTCCCTAAAAAAAGGACACCGCACCTGATGACACGTGGAAAACAACGCAACAAAGACGGGTCCAGGTGGAAATTGATTAATGTCTTCGGGGTTTTGAAAGCTGCGACAAAGCGGCGAGAAAATTGAAACAGAACCTGATGCACCAGCTGACAGCGCATTGTTGAGGGGGAGTGGGTGGTGACAGTGGGTGTGGGTGTGGGTGTGGGTGGAACTCGATGCAGAGATGGTGCAATAATTCTGTTGCGTTCTTAGCAGCTTCGCGCTCAAAGCAGCTTAATGGCTCGAACTGCGACGCCTACGAGCCACAACGACAACGTTGTCATCGGGCGAAAAGGAATTATGACAAAAACTCATACCCGAGCTGGAATAAAAATGATAAAAGGTAGTTGGGGCTTGGAGAACCACTAACGATGCTGCTCTTGTTTCTGCCATTGTGGTTTCTCTTGTGGGGGTGGTGTGTGAGGTGGGGCTATGATTATAAAGCAACAACGATGGGCTAAAAAACCGAGCCCCATCATCCATGCACAAGCTCATGTTTTCGCTCAGAATGTGTGTATTTAGGGTTTTTTGTGCGCCTATATTGACAGTTATAGGCACTTTGCGGATGCTCGTGAATTGAGCGTTTATTGACACACAAAAGCGGGGAAAATTGAAAAATTCTGCACCACCAACGGTTTTGAACACGCTCAAGGATAGTAGCAGAAGCGTCGCTTTTTTAATAGCGTCTAACCCGCAAAGAAGCTACTCGTCCTTAAAACCGAGTCACACCTTTCAGAGGACATCACGGGTGTTCGGGGTACTCTGACAACTTCCCCCAAGGCGACGTCCTTGCCAGCATTGCCGTTCATCCGCCGCTCAAAGGAGCGCTTTGTGCGTGGTCGTGTAAGCGTGTATTAGGACTCGAATTCAATAGTTGTTAAGGATTTTTTTTTATGTGTTATTGCATATTTCTGCGTTATAATGCAGGCACCATCAGCGGCTTCGCTGGGACCACGACTGTCGCTTATTATTGTCCACTCACCCATAATGGGTTAATGGCAAAGTGGAACGCGCTTGAATAGCGCTCTGAAGATGTTCTGCACACTTTTCCCCCCACATCGTGTATGAAATTCGTAATTGAATTAAGTTTAATGGCATATTTCGAATGCCTTTTGAGGCGCTCGTGACATGTGTAAAACATTTTCCAGGCTTTCCTTTGTGTTTCCTGGTAATTTGCTTGAAGAGCAGCTCGATAAAAGTGCCACATACCTTCATTGATTGGCCCTTTTCGGGGATGCTTTCTAAGTGCAACGAGTGAAAAATAATTTCAATGAATTCGATTGAAAGGCTCCTGAATTTGGATTCGCGCTTTGTCCCTCGACCTCTCAGACCATGGGACATGACAGGGAATTTAAGAATCACCTCTCACTTTGGAAATCTTTTTGCTTTACTCTGCTACAAGGGGTCTGGTCTGCTTCATTATTTTCTCTGTGTATAATTAGAATAATATTTGATTAAAAACATTTTATTTCAATTACGCCATTTGCAGAGAAGAACAAAACTAAACTAAACACACAGAGTACACTCGCCGCGGGCTCATTGGCCATCTCGGCATCCGGAGTAGTAGCCGAGCCAAGACTTGGCGCAGCTGCTCCGGTTCGCTGGAGCTGAAGGTAAGGAAGGGTCCGTTTTCATCTTAAACATGGCAAGGCGTGAGCAGCCCAGCAGTCGTTTAAAAATTAAAAACCAGGATAAAAACCAAGACAATTGAAAGGGCATTAAAATCGGGCTAAGATTGAGTAAAAAAGTAGAGTTTTTCATAGAAATTTACTTAAATGCTAATGAATGTGATAAAGTTATAGATCTTTTAGAAGAATTTTTTGCTTTCAAGTCAAGACAGTTGAAAGTCGATTATAAAAAGCGAATTCGGTGAGGCACTCATTAGGCCAACCTGCTTTTGCTGCTTTGAAAACTTGGCCGAGTAAATTGCCTCAATCATTTACCACAATTTGAAAAGAAGCTGAACGGATCCGGATCCAGAGCCCGATAAAAGTTTCAAGCACACTCCAGCAGTCCGACACTCCAATGCCAATATAATTGTCTGTGTTAATTGAAAAAGTTGCTACTGCTGCTGCAGCTGTTGCTTTTGCTGCTTAATTTGCATTAGTTTTTGAAGTGGAACTGTGATTGTCCGTCCGGCTCGGCCAGCAGACTCCGAAGACAGCTGAATCACATTTTCCACAATCCACTTGGAGCACATCTAATCCCGCCCTCAGTCCCCCACAAAGCACTTCAAAAAGGACTTGACCGAAAGGACAAGGCATCGCCAGCCCATTGTATTTGACCATTGTTGTGTTAATTATTGGTTTTGCCGTATTAGTTGCTATTATGCATGTCCATTATATGCAATTAATTAATGTTCAATGCAAATTACAGTCTGCAATGGGCCAAGATTGCAACAACATCAATCAGATTGAATGCTCCTCATTCGACGACTTTCGGGTCGATAATCGAGAAAACAAATTCCAAGCAGAAAGTCGGAAGTCGGTTGTTGGTTGTCGGTTATTGGATATCGGATGGCTTAGGCAGCTGTTCCCCGAAATCGGCATAAATTATAATTGAATTAGCAAACGAAATTGAATCGAGTATGGTTGCTGGAAGAGATACGAAATCGCATTGACTTACAACTTATTCTTCGCTGGGATGGGCATCGACCGAAACAATTTACCATAATCTATGAATATGTAGTTTGAATTGCCAAAGGGTCTGAGCGGATTCACTCGCTCAACTCACCCTCAACTGGATGCTTCAATGACCACAATGGCCATTTTAAACTATTGCCAAAGGTCACATTATGGCATACTTAATTAATTAATAAATCGGTAAATACCGATACAAACTATCTGCTGTTCGAGCTCAAGCTCATCCAAAACCTCATAAGGTTTCAAGTAAAAATTTGATTCTAATCAAAGAAAGAGGCTCTTGAGAAGATGAGAACCTCTACTTTGATGGAATTAATAATAATTACAAGACAATATTCATTGGGAGGGTATGAAGGGAGCCATTACATCTCTGTTGCATTTTTGGCTTGATGGTTTTCAGAAACCATTCTATTTTCATGTTTATCCTGGCTGGGCTGCATGTTTTGGCCAAAACAACGAAATTATATACGCGACGTCGACTAGGATTGAACGCCTTCGGGTATTTGCGCGAAGTTTAATGGAATTTTCAACAGTTTTTACATCTATGAAGGAATTGCCAGCCACAGTCCTCCAATCGCAGAGTTCTCTCAGTTGAAACCGTTGTGTTTACCTCTCCTCATGTGAATAAGTTTTCCTTCCTGGCACACACAGAGATGAAGTTTTAAAAGTTTGTGGTTTCAGTTTTTTAATTGACATATGCAATTTGTTTGTAGTTTATGGGAAAACATCATCCCAGCCCAGTCGCCTTGACAGACAAGATGGGATCAGGACAGGTTAGTTTTCCCATGTTGGGATGATTTTCAAAATATTAATATTGGCTGGAGTCCAGCCTTGTGTTTTCTCCTACGAATGTTTCTCCTCCCGAGCAAGAGTACAAATTTTACTTAAAACTCATCCATGGTCGAGGCTTAGAAGCGCGCTGCCGCTTTCAAACACCCAACATTCAGCATCAAATGAATTAAAATGTCAAAAAGTATACAAATTCTGTCAGCGCACTCAAAGACTGAGCGCAAATGCATGTCCCATTTTTCTGTATTTTAATGAACTGAATTAGCATAAAATGCGAATGACAGGTACACTTCCCTGCCCTTTCATAATCCGCCCCCACTCCCAGTCCAACTCCCACTCCCAACCCCATTGCCCATTTAATTTGTCAAAAATAATGACAGGGTTTCAGCAAGCTCTTTGGGGATTTGCACCAGGAAAGAGCCAAAATAGCCAGGAAATAAAAGAAGGTTAGAGAAAAAGGTTAGCTTGAACTACTTATTTACTTTGAAGTTGGAGATATTAGTAGGCCAAACCCACACACACAATGTGTACTCTTTTTGTATATGGGGCATTTTTAATTTGCGGAGAATCGGTGATGGGGTAAGAGCACTGGAATACAACTTAAAAGTCATGATGGGTATTAAAGGGCCAACCCTTTCCTTACCTACACATGAGCCGCCAGCAAAATATGTAATATGTTTTCAGTCGGTTGGGTCGGCAAACCCTTATCAAAATATTTATACGACTTCGCATATGCTAAACGCAGAAACTGTTTGAAAAGAGCACCCAGGCACCCCCAGCCAAGGCCACCCGCTTTTGGGTGTATGAAAAAATGCTTAATGGCCTGTAATCTGCTTAAAACTTGGACACGAGTTCAATTTGCTAAATGGCATTCAGGAAGCGAACTGGGCAGAGGACAGGGGGAAAAGCTGGCCATCTTTCCACATGATTCTGTAACATTGTGTGGAATGCTGGTTTCTTTTCGGCATCAGAATCTCTTTTTTAATTTATGATCTTTGGGTGTAGGGCAAGTCAGGGCTTTTATATAATTTTATTTTTAATTAATTCCCACACACACATCCATCTGGGTGTTCGCTTTTTAAGAAATTCATTCTCCTAGTTGCGGGAGGAGGAGTCAAACAGGATGTTACCCTTAGACCCAAAATTCAATTTTAGCTTGGAGAGTGATTGTGATTGGGAGCCTTTCAACAGGACACCTATGGAATGGAAACTAAACCCTTCTAATGAAAACGATGAGAGTGCTCGCTGATTAATTTATACAAAAAATACAAAGTGCAATGCATTTAAAGCCGTGTGCCCTTTTATGAGAGTGATAAATTAAAGCATTACAGAACCATAACTAATTTAACAGCTCCACCATAATCGGCTTGAACACTTATGCTCGCTAAAAAATTAAACGCATTAATCCAAAGCGATAATCAAAACCAAAACAACAGCGGCGAATACAAAGTAGCGGATTAATTAGAGCTTAGCAAACCGGGATGTCAGGTTGCGTGGGTGGGTGGGGTCGTTGGGAGGTGATTACCACAATTCAAACATAATACCCTCAATGAGAGTTGAAGGCTGCTGCCAAGGGCTACCCAGAGCCCATTCACTGCCACTCCGTATTATGTTAATTGTCAATATCCAGGATGGTGCGTGGGTGGAGCCTGGCAGATCGTATTGAGTTTTAGTTTTGGAAAGCCCCGAAACTTTGGAAATGCCGATTCTATTGCAATTTAGAGAATTTGAGAAATAACTAATTGAAACCTAATATCTGTACCCATTTATGGCAAGGCTCTATATTAATTGGTACAAAGTTCAGCTTTTAAATTGAATTCAATTTCAATTTGAAAATGAAAAACTCAAGGGGAAAACTAAATTCAAATATAATTTCAAATCAGAAACAATCCCCCCTAATCCCTGGCCAGGTCATACGCCCACCCTCCTCTACGCTCCTGAGAGAAACAAATCGGAGAAATTTTTAAATAAACATAAAAACAATTTTTTCTTGTTTGCTGCCATGCTGCCATGCAAATCAGCCAACACACTCGGCCGACATGCGTTTTAATAAAGCAAAAAGCTGGAAGGTGGTGGTGGGTGGTGGGTGACCGAGGGGCACGGATTGCGAGCAACTGCAAACCAGAAGAAAAAACCAACCAAGAACAAGGAAAAGCAAACCAAAGCCAGCAGAATGCTGGTAGCTATATTTCTAATCTAATTTCACCAAAGTTGAGGGCGGGAAAATTAAAAGAAAATACTCGAAAACAGAGCAGGAAAGCCAAATGCAAAATAAAAAATAAAAAGTATAAAAAACGAGTGAAACTGAAAAACTGGAAGCAAAAAGGTGAATACACAAGTAAAGAATGACGAAAACACAACAATGCAGCAGCGGCACGAGCCAAAGGCGCACCGGGAAAATGTTGAGGAAACTTTGAAAGAGATGCGGGCCGGCCGAGTGAGGCCGAAGGAGCTGCTATCAGGGGTCAGGGGTCAGGGCGAGGGTAAAGAAAATGTCGAATGTCGCTAAATGAAATTAGAAACGCATAAAAGAATAACTCAAGCTGCCAAGGGGGCTCGGTTCAGCTTCAGGTTGAGGGTGGTCGATGCCAAAACAGTAAGAAAAACGCACGGATCAGTCCGACATCCCTGCCCCAATCTGAGGCACAAAAGCCACCTTGGAGTAAACCATTTCTTTCGGTGCACAGATGAGTTGGGGGAGGCGATGTTGACAGGAGACAGGAGGCATTTAAATGCCCTGCAGGCTTTGATTCAAATGAACAAACCTGAACTGGGGGTACTGGGAACAGGTGTACTAAGGGAAATCCAGCCCTCGCAAAACAAAAAATGCACAGAAACATAAAATAATAAACATAATTTACCTGCCTTTGTCATCGCATTTTATTATTAACAGGCAAATGCGTTGAATTTCATTAAAAGTTATGTTGTTCTCCGGCATGTTTGCCCTCTTGCACGCACAATCAAAGTTTTTAACGTCTTCTGAAATGTTTCAGGCATTCAAGCGAATGCTTTCGGGCGACAGCGACTGAAATTAGAAACGGAGACTCGCGGGGGAGATCCGGCATCAAATTCGTACGCCATTTAAATGCACTGACATTAGCCCCAGGACTGAGGGCTGAAGGACCTCGATGGTGAAAGCAAATCATGCCGAACTAAACCCAGCCAGGATCCGATGGCCAACAAAGCTAACTAAACTAAATGCTAATCTGGTTGTCCATTCCAATCCCCTTCTCCATGTCTGTGAAAGCCCTCAGCCCTCTCCCATCGTCCGCTTTCCCGCCGTGGTAGCCGCACCTGCTGCTGCGGCTCCACTGAAACGCCTTTGACGCTCCGCATGGCCACAAAGCGGAGCAACATGTTTGACAAGTGACAGGCGTGCAATGCGACATGAGGCTATGTGGGCGGAGCGGTGGGCGTGGACGGTGTGTGCCATGTTGCAGCATCAACAGGACTAACAGGATTCGATGGCCAACTAAAAGTTTAATTTAATAGACGAGAAAAAAGACCGGAACACGAAAATGATTAACGAATGCATTAAGTTAAGGATATAGGGATATAGGATTTTGGATGAGCTTTCCCTGGAAATGACCAATGGGGTACTGATGGGGAAGCTGTTGGTAAATTTAACCCTTTTTGTAGTATCCAAACGGCCAATAGTTTTAAAATCCAGTCCATTCTTACTCTCTGGACAATTGCAAATTAAAATGTAAAATTCAATAAATCCACGGGCAGACCTTCTACACAGCCCCTCGCATATAAACACGCACCTGGCATATTCAACGCCACCCCCGCATTAAAATGCAACAATTTGTTTTACTTGTTGGCAGCCGCATGGACCAGCAGCTCGATTCGAATCGAAACTGAAGCACATCCAGTATCCAGTTCCCAGTATCCAGTATTCAGTACCTAGAAAGGGCTCTGAGGGGGCAGTTGCAAGGAGCTACAACGGACCGATTCAACAACATTTTACGAGCACATTTCAACTGTAACAAATGTCCCTGGGCCATCGACAGAAAAAGAAACTAAAGGGAAAAATGCAATAGTCGCTGCGAGAAGGGCGGAGATGGGCGGATGTGGGCGGAGATGGGTGGAGCTGGGCGGAGCAGGAGCGAGGTCGACGGGGTCCGACTGGGGCTGTCCAAATACAAAAGCTGACCTCGTGCACAAAATCGAAAGCCAACGACAATCGAAGGCAAAGACCACGACGGGGAACGAATTCGGTGGACTGGCAGTGCACTGTTCAAAAACCATTCTCTATGATACCATTGGCTGATGTTCGATTCACAGGAGTATGCTAGGATGTCCTCCACAAGCGTAACACAAAACAAAATTAGAATTGCTTTGAGCATTTCAAGTCATGAATTGATACCAAATGGACGTAGAATGTGATTGGGAACGCGCTATGTGGGTGTGCTAAGTAAATATACCATATATTAAAGAGAATAATGCTTATTTTCTTTTCCAATCTATAATCTACTATATCAACCTTCATATGCAAATGGTAGACACTGATTTAGGTGCGATCGAGACCCTATTTTGAGGGAAAATCTTAATGCTTCCGAAGCGTTCCTCCCATTACTTATTAGAACTCAAATACCAGGTAATGTGGAGCTTCATCAAATATGAAAATTCAACCCCCCAGTCTATGAAAAAAACTTTACAGCGCGACATGTAGGAGGTTCGCCCGTGGGTGTCAGTGTAGTCAGTATGGCTCTGGGTGCAATTACCAATGAACGGACGTAACAGGTGATCAATTGTTATAAAACTCCCAGGGTGCTTTTGCTTTTGCTTTTCATTATTTTCATTTTCGAAAAGACCGACCCCTGGTGTATGTGAAGTGGCGTTCAAAGGCTGTGGGTGTGGGTGTGGTTACCTTCAAGCCTTTAGTCTCCATCAAGGTTCGAGCTGTGTGTCCTGGCTGCCCTGTTCTACCTAGGTCCTGCAATTTTCGTTTCGTCGCCAAAGCGGAATTATATTCGCCCTTCGCGTAACTCCCAGCATGGTGGCACTGGCTTCGTCCCTTCCAGTAGGCGATTAAGCGTGACCAATGGCTCTGCTACTTAGTTACCCTCGAAGTTTATGGTGCTGGTACCTTGCGGAAAATAGTCAGCGCCCCCCATTTAATCAAGCCAAAGGAGTAGCTCAACGTTTGTTTTCAAGTCCTGACAGTTAAATAAATTCCCAGCACAGGACTGTTTGTGTAAATCCTTTCCCGACGGGTGCAACAAGTATTCCAATCGCAGTAGTTATTTACGCAGAATAGATGCCGGCATGGAGAACTAGCTGTCGCTTGGTCAATTGTTCTAATTGATCTTTGTTTCACCTGGATTTGCTGGAAGTAACATATGGAAAGAAAAGAGATACTCGTTCAAGGAAGGAAGACGAACCCAACACCATATCTAACAAGTCTAACGAGTCATGATACTATGCCAAACAGATGTTGATGCTGATCAAGAATATATAAACGTGATGGGGTCGGAATCGTTCCTTCTGCCTGCTATCAATACTTGGAAGAATTTCATCTTCTGAAACTTCCGAATCCAGACAGGCCGAGAGCTGATTGTCGTCTTGTGGTCTACGAGTATCGTCATAACACTCTTACAGAAAAGCACTTTAAGAAATAACCAGAAGCTTGGCAATTAGGTAATTAAATTAAAACCAATTGAAAGACCTAAGCAGCAAAGGGAGCGACAAAACGAAGTTATTCCCAATGATGTTTCACTGTAACGCTGTAACACAATAAATTCGCTTTAAAATGCGAATTACAGTCGCCCGAGTGAGGGGGAATTAATTGAAACACGTTGGCACAGGTAAGATGCTCGTGGCACCCATGGCCGCAGCCTAATCCTCTTCGCTGTGCCAGGACCCCGACTCATTAGCAGAACGAGTTGGCTAAAAAACAACGCTCACGCAAAAATCTGGCAACGGCAGAGTCAAACCAGAAGCTAACTCACTAAAGTTGGCTAAAACCGAAAGTGGATCACAGGGGGTGGGCAGTGCCGAGGAAATTAAGAAGGAGGTGGGTCTGTTGGTCTGTTGGTTGGTAGGTGGGAGGTGTAGGTGGTAGGGTGTGTGTAGCTGCACTAATGTGTCATGTTAAATTAACACTTTAATTTATTCCGCGTTCGCCAAGCTGCAAAGTGCATATTTAATCAGTTTGTATTTGCGTTTCCTTCGCCGGGCGCTTTGGCTGCGCTGCGGCTGTGGCAAAGGGGGAGTCAGAGCCAGAGTGGGAGGAGCGTGGGAGGCGAGGTGTGCGGCAAGGGCAGAAAGGTCTGGGGGCTGACTGTCTGCCCAAAGCTTTATATTTGTATATACATATACATTAATATATATACGAGGACGTCAGAGACCTTAACACCCCGCTCTGCCGTTGCTACAATGGGCTTTTTTTGTAAGCCGGTTTAATTCATGCTTGCATTTTTAATTGCTGCGTTTAACACACAAACAGAATTTTAAATATCCAAAAATGAATTTACAAACAATAGAAAATAATAACCGAACAGCCAGACACATGAACGCACAAATTGTGTAAGTACATGATGGCGCAAAGCCTTTTGTAGCCTAATTTTGTGCAACTATTTTGTGTTTTTAATTACTTGTAAAATCTAACAATAAAGCGAAAGCAGCCATGTATAAAAATAAACAATAATAAATGTATATCCCAGTTATAATGTTGTAAGTACACCTAGAATCGCCACATTTAAAGGCTCGATGCCTGTTTATTATATTGAATCCCATTAAAAATTACATGTGTATCAAACTTTGGCGATTGTTGGCTAATTAAAATGAAACCATTGGAACTCTTTTCAGGAGCTCGATTGTTGTCACAAAACTCCAACCGGGTTGTCCAGTTTTTATTCCAACAGTCAATTTTTTCAGAGAAGTGCATGTGCAACATGTGGCTCTTTTCAAGGAGAGAATCCTGTCCACACAAAGGCTGTTTCAACTAAAAGGCAATTCACGTGCAGGGTCAGAAGTGGCCAAATGTCATCGTCATTATGATCAAGGGCTAAAGGGCGAATGGCTGTTGACCACACGGTGGGTCGGAGGGTAAAGGTGACCTCCCGACCCACCCAATGTCCCCTTTATGTCAGCCTTAAAGCCTGGCCAGTGTCTAACACATGTCGGCTGTCTTAACTTTTGTAAGCTTTCCCCTAATCCAGCTTTAGACGGTGCACGAAGAAAGTAAATGATAAAAGGCTTACCAGGACACTCGGGATACGCCCTGGACTGATCAAACAGTAAAAGGTAATTGGAAGTGTCAACGGCATGATTGGCAGTCTGAGAAGTTTCCTTGATTGGTCAATATTTTTCTTCAATATGCTTTTCTATGAATATGCTGCAACAATTAAATAAATCTATGCCTGTTGTGGAGCCAGGGAATTTCATGGCTTTTTAAATGGGAATACAGTCCGAGAACATATATCAGGAGTAAGATGCAGGGGTCTAGTCGAAATAAGGGTAGAACCTGCTGACAAACAAATGAGGGCAAGTTCACAGTTTCGTAGAAGTACATTTTCATTCTTTTCCCAGAAATAATTCCAGGACTAGCACTGTAGGCTATCAGGATGGAGAAGGGACGCCCCCAACCTGTGAAGGATGAAGTAGAGATGTTCAAGGGTCGTGCTGGTGTCGAGGTGGTGTCGAGCCTATGCTACCAACTTTCAATTAGGTCCCACACGCATTTAAGGGGATACAATGGCCATCACCTGAGGTGGCTGCAAACTAATTTACGCCCTCAAATTAATTTTCTCAACGAAAAAGAGTTGCGGTGTGCCGGTGTGGCGGCTCGAACCCGTCAGAGAAAGCTTGCCTTTTCCGCCACTTCATATCAATCACAGATATCACCGCGAATCCCTTCTACCAACTTCATTTAAAAGTAAATGATGGAAATTAATTAAAATCTAGAATGAAACTTTACCTTTGCTGCTTTTCGGCACTTTAGAGCTGTTAATCAAAGACAACTGCAGCTGGGATTTCATTTGATGAGAGGAAAGTATATTAAGATCCTTAAATAACAATTTGAAAACCCGATTAAATGATTTAAAGGTGCATACCCACCTACCAGCTGGAGAAGATCAGGAGGTACCTTCGCTCATAAACATCCGATTCTTGGGTTGAATAAAGCAAACGATTTGTCAATCTGCTTCCGGACTTTTTTTAATTTTATTTTCCACTCAAGTAGAACATTTGCACCATCTTATATAGTTTATGTATATAAAAAAAACCTATTTGGTTATCAGAATAAAATGGAGGACCTGTAAAGGAGCGACACGGGCAACAAGTTGATGGCATTTTCTATTTATTGATCAAATGACAGTACAATAATTGGAAAATTGTGGCCTTATGGGTGCAGGAATGTATGTAGATGGCGGCCTGAATTTCTTGGCGACATTACAATGTTTCTACCACCATGTGGGTGGTTGCTTACGTGCCACCGCAGATGCATGAAATTGCACAGCAAATTGAGTTATGAGTTGCCCTTAACTTGACGGGCAATGAAGCGTGCTTTGTGTGAAAATGACAAACTTTATAGACACCTTTAGAAACCCTTTTTGTATTATTTAAAGAGCAGATCGGAAATAGGTATTCGAAACTCCTAAATCCATTCGAAACGCAGCTTTGCCACTGAGTTCCATATGACAGGACTCCCTCATCCTTTTTTAACTCAGTCTTTTTTATACTCTAATTCAATTTCTGAATGTGTTTTTTTTTTACAGTTTATTTAGCACTCTAGTACATCAATTTTATATACTATATACCCCATATGTCATTCTTGTAGACCAGAGTGCAGACAGCTTGAATAACCTATGCCCTTTAACTTATGCTTTTCTCCATCTTATGTTCATTTCCGGGGCACAGGCTTGGAACTCAATCAATCACTATCAAATCAATTGAATGAATCCCATAAAACGGAAATTATTAATTCTAATGCACGATTTCACTCGATTCGATTTTTATATGCCCTCCCAGGCATACATTAATCGCAGTTTTTTGTTGTTTCCTGAACGGATATATCCGATTCGTACCTCGGGGAGGCTTGACCCAATCCTGCCTCTGTCGAGGTTTATAAATTCTGACGCTACAAAAGCATCAAAACGCCATAATGGAATATTTAATACGCTTCATTAAAAAGAATAACTGGGCACGAAAAATAAGAATGTTTTCAGGTCCTCTCCCTTTTGACTAAAAACTAATATTTATTCAGCAAAACAAACACTCGCTAAGCAGTAATAGGAGTAATTCATATTTAAACAACTTTTATGGTAATTTGAACATAATTAAGCGAGCCAAACTGTATTTAAACAAGAGCACCGAAAACTATTCCATATTGCAGTGTCACTATCCTAACCTTTGACCCTAACCCACTGCCAAAATACACGCATATTTCATTGTGCCAGGTCCGAATTATTATTAAATCATGTGATGTCTTCCGTGATACTCTGAGAGGACTCTGGAGAATAAAACTGAAACATTTTTATTTATTTAATATATTTAATTAATGAGGAAATACTGCCTGAGTAGCTGCCTTGGCTTGATCTCTTCCTGGGGGGAATTACCAGCGAAAATTATTGAAATGTTGAAATAAACCCGGCAGGAGAATCCGGAAAAAGCCACAGCACGTACGATAATTAACATAATTGAGGCAATCGAGGCTCGTTCGTAGATGTAGAACTACCGACAATTTATTGGCTCCCGGCCACTTACAAAATTGGTGTTAAAAATAATGCATTTATCGCGCGGGCGGACGAGAGTATGTTGCTAAAAAATGAGCATGCGAGAAATTACGATGCTTAACGGGATTGCCAGGACATGCCCGTTGGCCAATTGCAATGGCTAACGGCAATGACGACAATTGTGGGCACACAAATGGCGGGCAATTGCACATGGCCCTGGGCCAGGCCTCGGTCAGAGCTCGGTCAAATGGCCGGCATTAAAATTTAGACAATCCCCTGCCGTCCCTGCTAAACCCCCGTTATCGACACACACACATTCACTTTTAAACGGCACACACGTAGCATAGTGTAACAGGTCAAACACTGCGCCAAGTTAATCGCGTCGCTTAATTGCACTACAGATGCAAGTGGAGCCTGTATGTGTGGCTATTTTTATGCAATAACTATGTATGTATGAGACTGCATACCAAGGACAGTTACCGTTTACTCTTCCTCTACCATTTACTCTTCCCAGCTTCCCCTTTCACCTTTTTTCTTTCTCTTTTTTTTTTGGAAAATTACTCCATACAGTCGGGCCAAAAGGCCATTTGCAGTAGCTGCCGCAAACTGTGGCCTAATGAACAGCGCACAGCGAGGGCGCCCAGCGAAGGGCAATGAGATCGAACAGCTTTCCAGGCCTTTCCTGGGTTAGAACCCTAAGAGAAACACCCAACAAGAAAAGAAAATCGGTCCATGAAAACTTCAAAACTATCTTATCCCTACTAGTAAATAATAGTCCATTGTATAGATTTGAGGTTACAATTAAATATGCCAAGAAAGTAGCAACTAGGAACCAGACTAAAACCAATATACCCTTCTTGGCAGTGCTCCAGTCCGATGCAATAACAATAGCCACTCTAATTGCCATACATTTTCGGTTTTTCAATGGCTTAGGCTAGGGACAAAATCGTCCCCATGTGCCCGGTTCTAACGTTGTTCGCCCTGTTTGGGCTCCTCGTGGAGTTCAAAGCCCACTTTCTGCCATTGTTCTCATTTTTCAAGAGTTTACGGACGCAACACAATGGCGCTTTTTGGACCGAAAGGCCGACTAAAAATAATCGTATTTCATAAACAGTTTAATTTATTTAATTGACACTTTTAGCGAGCAGTTATTTTTACGCGAAATCAACTCATGTTTATGTGTTTAGTGAAACAAAATGGCTACAGTCAAAATGGCGACACGCAGTCGCCATGTTTAGTTTTTAAATCACAATTTTTGACATGCACGTGCATGCTTAAACTGCTATTTGGTTCTTGAACTTCTTTTCTTCCACATGGGTAAAAGGTTTTTATTATTTTCTCTCAAGTCTAGACTCTCAGAGGGAAAGCCTATCTATCCCATCTGAAATAATAAGCTTTAAAAACAACGTTTTCGTGGTTGAAAGCCCAATCGCATGTATTATGGATGTGATTTTAAATCAATATGCTGCCATTTTTTGTTTGCATTTTCAGGACGAACTTTTTAATAATGTTTCCCTTCGCGTCCAGCCGTCCAGCCGCTCAGTGTCGAAAATGTTCACCCAAGCGAGTTGAGGCACATATGAGCCAGAAATGAGGCGCCACCCCCGGCCAACGCCACCCTATTACTTGTGCTTCGCTGACCCACAGCCCGAATCAGAGGCCCTTGGGTCACTCGGTTTTGCAGGCAAAAGCTTAAAAATTAATAATTCAAAGGTTTACGGTTTAACAACGACCAACGACCAAGCCTGGCCCCGGCATCCTTCCTCCCCCAACTGTGCCGAGGAAATCAGCTTCATTGATTTCCTGGAATACGAGTTATACGAGAAATAAATTAAGGAAATTTGCGGCATTCAATTAAATCTACTTTTAAACCGACTACTCGGTTGGAAACTCTGACAAATCTCTCCCCAAAGGTCATCACTCATAAGGTTGAGTGGGAGTTCGCCCGCTAACTGCAATCATTACACGGTAATTAGAAGTTTTCGCCGCAAACTATCTGCCAAGTCTCCCAAGTCAAGGCCGAGCCACCAGCAGAGCGCAAATATTGTTTGCCCTGGAAATTCCGATTCCGTATTTGGTTTAAGCTTTAATTTATTTATGCAACGGACGGCGGCACATCAATCTTGGGAAAGCTTGCAAGAACTTTCATGTGTGCCCCCGCGAGGCATCTGTGGCTGTGTGGCAGTGTGTGCTATCCATGGGATTCTGTAAAATACGCAGCCATGGTTTGTTGAATCTGAGTTTAATGACGTGTAAAAATGTTTTCACGGCTTTTGATTATATTTTACCTTAAGCGCCGCTAAAGTCCGGACTCGGGAGTCTTTCGAACCATCCCCCAACTCTGCCACCCTGCCCTGCCACTCTGCCGCCACATATGCGGCATGCGGGAATCCTTTCCCTTCCGTTTTCAATAAATAATGTGAGGGGGGAGTGGCACGGAGCTGTCCGTCCGTCTCTCCGTCCGTGTTTTGCATATGAATACCTCTCGGCATCATCGCTGATTAGCACTGGCGACTGACAATGGGCGGTGCTGCTGCTTCTATTGCTGTTATGGTGGCAGCTTTTGGGTGGCGGCGGAAACATTTTAATGACTACCCTCCTCGCATCCATTACTGTCAGTTATCGTTTTCAAAATATTGTCAACCAGGATACATATGCGGTATTCGAGGTGGGTGTGCGGAAGGTTTGTCAGGCATTATAACCACATTTCGGCTTCGTTTAAGTTTGTATCTGTACATTAGCATTAACTTTGATTGGGCCACATTATGACAATGTTAAGGAAACCACTAACTTTCAAGGTAACCGCGAGCAGGAACATGTCAGGATTATGGTACCGATTTATAATTGCTTTTCCCTCCCGAAGAGGATGATTTCCACATTTCAACTCCTAATGGCTACTCCTTAGCAGTTACTTAAATAAACACAATGTTTTGATCCTTTAGAAAAGTAGCTCTTTCCCATTGCTCAGCTGGGTGAGAAAATTATTTTTAATGCTCACTCCTCGTTCCTCGCTGCTCGAGAAAGTCAAAGTTAAGCACAAAAGTTTCATTTTGTAAACAAAACAATGCGCATTGTTGACAATTGTTCCCAGGCAGCTGGGCAATCTAGCCATTCCTCTAACCTGGTCGCCGCCTCCTCCTTTGTTTCGACTTATTTAATGCTCGGGTAAGCCTTTAAAAAACAAACCAAGTAGTGGAAAAAACACGCCACAATGGCACAAAGCCATACAAAATACTTGGCACAAATGCTAAATACGTAAGTTTGGTACTTGTTGCGTACCGTCCCTCTTGCCACTTACCACTTGCCGCTTGCCTCTTGCCACTTGGATCCACTCCCTCTCGCTTTTCGACTCTTCTAGTTTTTTCGCTTTTGTTTTATTTTAAGCCAGCTAAATGCAGTTTTTGTTAGTTTGCTATTTTCTTGCCCAGAAGGCACAGGTGACAATGTTGGCCAAAGGTGTTGTCGTTGCCCCCCGCTTCCTTTGCTGCATCGTTTCGTACTCGTTATAGCTGTTAATCATCCGCAGTGCCTTAGCCTTTTAAGATTCGGATAAGATTTGGCCAAGATAGACACAAAGCCACAAAAGAAAAGTGATTCGTAAAGCTCTCCGATTGGGATACCCATGGTTACGATATACCTGTCCTCAGCCGCTATGAAACATTTGTCATCTCTGGAAGTGAGACATCATCATGTTAGACATAAACTCAGCCATTCCTCCAACTCTTTATCAGTTTGCTTAGCCATCAGATAAACGAGGTGATGAGTTGCAGTAAATTAGAGCGAATGGACTGCCAAGTCAAACTCCCTCCCGCCCACATGAATTATGCATAACAATGGGCCAGCAAGCCCATCATGCACTAAGCCATGCAATTAAATGCAAACAATTTGCAATTATTTATGGGCGAGGACGGCGTCACACGAAACCCATCCACGAAGCGGGTAATTCAAAACGGAAACGGAAATCTGTTTTAGCCTTCTGCTTGTTTGCATATGAGGTTGGAGCAGGGGGTGGCCAATATGTCCGTTGGCATGAAACTTCACTATTTTAAAAAGTACGCTGACACAAAATTTGCCTTGCTAATTTGAAAAGCCAAACGGAACAAAAAAAATGGAATCAAAACCAATATTATAAATGCGATAAACGGCGAAAAGCACTATTGAAGACCAGCTGTGTCTGCTCGCCGATAAATTTGCATATTCCCGAGCACATGAATTGTTGTGCTTCTTCAAAATCTGTCAAAGATTATTTTTGTTGGAAACTAAAGTGCGGGCCCATCATTAGAAAGGTCAGAAATGGATTAGTTCGGATTCAAACTAGTCATAAAGGAGGTGAGTTAGCTCTTTTTAACGATTGCTATTTCAAAGTTTTGGACAAGTTTTATTGAAAGAGACCCGAATCAAAGCTAATTTTATATGTCCCCAGGTATTAATGGAGTACCCACAATAATATTAACTACAGTCCGCTCAAACCAAATGCCAAAATTGCATTTCGAGGCACCGGGACGAGCACACCACCGCACCGTGACCACTCCCGCTTGGGCCTCACCAGAGGCATCACAGTTGGCCAGGCCTGCTCGGTTACCAGGATTCAATTCATTCTAATTCAAATTAATATTATGCTGCAGCAAATTGCAGCAGTGGCTGCCAGGCCCCCTTCGGCATCATCCTCTGGTCTTTTTTAGGCCCACTCAGGACACTCTGCTGGCCATTGGGCATTGTTCGTTGGCCTCGGCAAATTGAAATTGAAACTTCAACCGGATGTAATTGGGCATGCATATGTACTCTGCCCCTTCCCACCTTACCACGTTGTCCCCTTCGTCTGTTGATAATATCATTGATGGCTCTTGCCACAATGTGTTGCCACAATAAGTTTTAACTGGTCAGAGTTGGAGCAACCAAAAAGGACTATGCCTGCCGCAAATGGCAACTGGAAATTGAAAATTTTAAGCTGCTTTTATCTGTTGAATGGCTTGTTGATTATTGCCTATGGATGGCCCATGGATTTCTAGTTGTGGAATTGCTTCATCTGTGAAAATTGATGAACCAATGCACCTACTTAGGGTTTTTGTTGTATTTGATTACCTATACATTGTAATATAAGAGAAAAACTTTAGTTTGATTGTTGCATTACTATATATGATTCTCTATCGACCTGCATCAAAAGATTGGAGAGAATTCTCATTATTCCGCTTGAAAATATTTGGGATGTCATGTGAGGCTCAGGGCCACGTCTATATGTAATTTAATATAAGAATAATTTCTTATAAATCCATCCCGATATATAATCATACACCCGACATATAAAAGAAATACCATTAACAATTTTCAGATCGATTCTCTATCGATTTCCACAAAACTTACAGATTCTTTTTTTTAATACCAAATATGGCCTCCAAGGATGACCAAGGATATCTTGGGCAATATGCATTCGATTCCTAAGAGGAACACCTTAAACGCTTCGTTAATCGATCCCCTATCAATTTTCATTAAGATCCCGAGAATAGATTGAATTTGAATTTTTTTTTTAATTTTTCTGATGGACTTCCTTCAAAAAATGGGAAAGTTGTCATTGTACGCAAATATGCCAACTTGGGATGGCCATATCTTTGCCAATGTGCATGCGATTCTTGTGGGGAAGACCTTAAAAGATTCGTAGGTTGATTGTCCTGGTACGCAAATATGCAAACTTGAGATGGCCATATCAGATTCAAGCTTTCCAGTGGGGTTCAGACATTCTAAGCACCATCCTCGGACATTCATACTCGAGTATACCAAATGACTTAAATCATCTATGGTATGTGGATCATAGCCTACCAGCATAGCCGAAAAGTTTGGTTTAATTGATTGAATTGTTGTTAATAGGGTTTGATCTTATATGATTTCTTTTTCTTCAAAGGAAATTATACTCAATCAAATTCGTTGCAGTTCTCGGTTTCTTACCTGGAAATACATTATAAACATAAATAAATGGAATCTCCCTTTTCCTTTAGTTTCTAAACTGAACTTAAAAACAAATATTTGCGCATCCAATGGTCTCAAGTGTCCAGCAAAATTATATTAGGTTTCTTACCCAAAAACTAATCGTCGTGAAACAAACAAGGAACCCCAAACATGCGACAAAAACACCAAACAATCGCCTCTACGATCAGGTAGCAGGCCAGTTAACAATATTCAGCCAACGTGGTCTTGAAATCAGTTTTGTATCATTTCAAAACTGCTATTAAACCGAGGTGGTCTTGAATCAGTTTCAAAACATTGTAAAATTGCTATTAAACCGACTGCTGGAAATATCTTCGAATATAATTTCCAATAATGGGTTCCGAACAACCAAGCTGTGAATCCCAACAAGAAAGCGAGGCGGAACGGGTCTACGGATGGATAACCGATCTCTGTAACAAGGAGGATCGTCTAGTGGCTATGTTGGAGCTTTGCGAAAGACGCGGCACCGTCAAGAGCCTGGGACCACTACTTTGGCATTCGTTTGGAGCCGTTGCCGGGTTGCTGCAGGAAGTTGTCGCCACATATCCCGCAGTGCTGGCCAACGAGCTCAGCGGTCCGGAGTCGCAACGCATCTGCGCGGCCATCGGCTTGTTCCAGGCGATGGCCGCTCATCCACCGATCGCCCTGGAGCTGATGCGCTGCCAATTCATGAGCTATTTAATGCCGCTGCTTAAGCTAACACCACAGACACGGGAAGTGGAGCACGTTCGTCTCTCAGTTTTCGGTGTCGTTTGCGGCCTACTTAAAACGGATCACTCGGAGATCGTGTGCTATTTTCTAGGCACCGAGCTGATCCCCCTTATTTTGCACCAGTTGGAGCTGGGCTCGACCATGAGCAAGGTGCTAAGCGCCTACATCTTATGCCGCATCTTGGAGCACGAAGTGGGCCTTAAGTTCGCCAGCCGCAGGTTGTCCAGGAGATTGCATCTGGTGCACACATTGGCCAGAGTTGTCCATCAACTAACTCTAGAGCCCGAGCCAAGACTTCTCAAGCATGTGGTTAGGGTCTTCTCCCGTCTAGCTGATCATCCCCAGAGCTTGGAGTTGATTCTGAAGCATATTCCACCCCAGCTGCGAAACGGGTACTTCTGCCAGGAAAATGTTCCCGGGTACGAGACCACCACCGCAGAGCTAGAAGATCTCAACCGGAAGCTGTTGGGCAAGGAGAAAAAGAAGTGATCAAATGAAACACACAAGGGTAAGGCACTAGATAAATCGTACTGGGTTGTAGAATTGCTTTATTGATTTGCTAACTTCACGCCTCTTTCCAGCTGAAAAGGAATAAAGTTGGTTCACGTTCCTTCAATCAGTCATCAAGGGGCGACCCTTTGCGCCAACACCTTTATCGTTCCTGCAATTTGTCTTACCAATATTTGTATTTCTGTTGCCACCGACCTGGATATTTTATTTGGGATCAAAAAATCGGCATGTAAATTGCATTACCTTGCCCAAAATCACTTCTTTTTTGGGATGGTTGGGAGCTGGTTCGAATGGGTTGCCGATGGCATCAACTTTGCGTAATGCAATAAACAGCTCGTAAATATTTTGATACCAATTTTCCAGCGTAATTGACTCGACGGTACTTTGAATGTCAAACAATAAATTCAATTACGAATCTATAGCCGGGAGTAGCGCTTCCTAACCCCTCCACAAGAACACACGAGTGGCACCCTTAACCCTAATGTGCACGTGTTAAGGATCCGCATTGACATGGATACGCCGAAATCCAGGATGGGGCAAGGGTTTGAGTCGGTATTCTGATGGTGCCGTAAAACCAAAGCATGCGGAAACTGAAGGCCCAGATGGAATGGCAGGAGCAGACCAACTTCACCCTTCAGAAAACCAAGTTACTTGTGTAGTTTCAATAAAAAGGCGTGAGGTCAAAGGGAAGGGGTTGATGTTGATCGCTGGCAATGCGTAAACCGATTTTAAATGAGGCGGGAAAAAGGGGAACGGATTTCTGAGAAGTCGATAACCATTTGAAGTCCAAGCCAGTAAAGACTTGAGTGGAGGCGTGAGCTCTGCTTGGCAATCTCAATTTGGATCTATCCATATTCTGATACCTTTCCTTAATTGTGATTTCATAATTTTGTTTCTGAAAATCGCTTGGTTTTGTGTGTCACAAATTGACATGTGTAAGTGAAGGCTCTGCCATAGCCCCTAGGATTTTATTCAGGGATAATCGCCAGAGCGAAAACAGGAATAAAAAACCAACAAGTGATGAGGGCAACAACAATGACAGTCAAACAATGCAAAATCAATTTAAATTTTCATCTCGCACACGAGGCGAGGGTGGCAGCGAGAAGCTCATACAAAAAATGGGCTAAAAAAATCAGTAAAGCAACCGCAATCTCCAAATTGTTTCGAGGGTTGCCGACGACGCCTTGCCATCCTCCTTCGGGTATGCCACGCAACTCAATCATAAGTAAATATCTGCCCCACATACAGGCACGGGGATATAAATAAAAAAATAAATAGCAGGCGAGGAGGAGAGGCTTATTATGCCCTCGGGTGAAATAGAAGCGGGGATCAAGGAGACCGGCGCACGGAGCACGGAGCACGGAACAAGGAGCAGGCCGATGCAAAGATACAAGTGGCGGGATAAAAAGCGAGACACGTTCTAATAGATTTTTCCAGCCTTTTGCCCTTTGCCTTTTGACGCTTGGCGGGGGCGTACGAGTTACACATGTTGCTTTTGTTTGGCTTCCTCCAACATGCACAATCGCATCTCCACTCCTATGTAGTGGGTACATAAGCAACATACAAACCAACATATTTATATAGAAACATATATACATTTGATTCGAAGCGGTTAAACAGTGGCAGTTGACGTGGCTCAGGTTGTCCCTCAATTTATACCCGTAAATCCTTTATTCCTTTATTCAATTTTAAACTGCGATAAGCCCTCGAGTTACCCTTACTTTTGCTTAAAAAATATCCCAAAAGCGGGTTCAAGGCGTTGATTAGTTGGTCGGATAAGGCGGCTTCCGTACGTCCCATAAATACGCAAAGGCGTGCTGTACGCCACAGGTTCGATCTATGCAAATTGCTGGAAAATGCGAAAATTACGTCGCCGGAGCTCAATGGACACAATGAACCTTTGACATTGCCTCCAACCGGCAATCAAAACCGAAGCGACTGCACCTGACAGGAGCCGCCGAACCTGTCGAAGATAGCCAGCGGGTGGTGAGTCCTGGGCAGACCCGGAAAAGAGCCAAACCCGGAAACTGGCACACAACTAATTGCACATCCGTTTGCCTCAGCATTGGTAAAGGTAAAGGCCATTGGTAAAGAGCTAAAGTATTCTTTTCCGCAACTAAGACGCTGGCTTTCCGTCCCGCTGGCTCTTTTGCAAATGTGGCACTACGTTATTAACACCGAAGAATGAAGGGACAGGAAGCAGACGTAGCAGATCTGACTCAAGGTCCACCTGGATGCCAAGCACGTGTCCATTGGGAATACAAAAGGACACACCAATTGCCGGTGTCATTTGGCTTGATTTAATTGAAGCAGATTCCACGGCTTGGAGTGGAGATGGACCTGGTCCTGCCCCCAGCTGGGAAATCTTTGAATCGCCTTCAGCCAATCGTTTAACTTGAGTTTTTAGTTCAGCTTCAGACTATAAGTCTCATGTAATCATTATTCCCTAAGCAATTACATCGCCAAGTATTAAAAAAGCTTAAATCACATACATACATTAATCTCTTAAGTTCCTCGAGTCAGCTCCTAATCCGCTTACTTTTGAATTTGTCGGAGTCCACAGTCCACACAACAAAGCCTCTGCAGGATCAATGGGCTTGCCAGGCTCTGCGGCCTTTCAAGTCAAAAGTTTTACCTCGACAACCACTTCAAAAGCCGCCTTTTAAGTGGCGCTGGACTTTTTGTTTGTCACCTGACTGGGAATCATCAGCCCCAGATACTTTCGGGATTCATTAGCCACCCGCATCGGAGTTGCCGCAGTTCCCCCCTTTACGTTGAGCACGTTGAGTCTTTAGCACAAATAAGTTTAGAGAATTCCTAATAATCTATTCAGGGAAGTTTTCAAAAATGCCTGCTCACTTGGCTGTCACCTTGAGTGGTGAGAATGGAGTGGGATTAGGAGATGGCTCATGGCTTGGATATGGGCTTGAGAAGGTCATCGGGCTCGGATTTATTGTCCTCTTTCCATTCGACTGTAAATTGAATTTCGAAATTTTCGTAGATTTGAATTGTTAGATAGCTGGCGACTTATTAGAATGGAACACCAAAAGCCGCATACAAAAGTTTTGTCAAGCTGCGGCTGTGAACTGGAAAAAATAATTGGCAATGAATGCTCTTAGATGTCGAGGTCTTCTAAATTTACTTGCGATTGTATATTGCAAAGAAAGAATATTTAGAAATGTTCCCCTCCTTCAATACTTCCAAAGGATAGCCAAACAATGAGCTCGTCTCCCCAAATAAACTCTCAGTGTAATGGCTTTGAAAAACTTTGCTGCCAACAACTATTGTTTGAAAGTTTTCAATTGAGAATATTAATTTAGCCAATACATGCGGGCGGGGGAGCAGCGTGAAAACCAAAACAAACGGTGAAAGTTTTGTGGTTGCAGATCGGGGGAAGGCCTTGCCACGTCCAACCACGCCAGGATGGTGGCTAGATGGGGGTGCCAAGGGGAGTCCATGATGGAGAAGTCGCCCACTCCAGGTACATTTTGGTGAGTGTTCATCCTCGATTTTAAAGGAGAAAGACGGCGGCATAAAGTGGTTTTTGTGGCGCACTTTCTATTAGGAAAGCGGAAGTATAATCAAGCTTCTGCTTCTTATCTCGGCACACGCACTCCGGACCAATTAGCCTTAAATCCAACCGGATTGGCTGCGGTCGTACTTTGTTGTAGGACCCAAAGCCAGCGGTGGCCAAATTCTGCATAGAGTAAGTAAATATGGTCAGTTGTCACTTTGATCTGCTCAGGACAAGGAAATGCTTCGTCCCACTGGAGAGCAAAGAGCGTACACTTGACAAAATCCGCACAATATGTATTGTACATATGAAATGAGGCAGGAACTTTGCAGGAACTCTGAAAACTGAAAGGCAGCAGTTTAACTGGCGCAGCCATTTCGAAAGAAATGTATCTCAGTGTATGTGTACATGAAAACTGGGCGGTGTGGGTCTCGTTAGACCTCTAGGCACACGGCACACGGCACACGGCACGGTCTTTGGTCCATGTTCACCTGCGGGGAATTAGCATTCAATACCCAACCACCCGTCAGAGAGCACTCCCACCCCACTGCCCGGGTGTGGGGGAGGCGGGCCAGGTTATGAACATAGCGCTCATCATCAATAGCCGCAGGCCAAACCGGCGGATGGCGGATGGCAGATGGCAGACGGCAGCTGTTCCTGTGCTCAGACTCACTCACGCCTCTGTAGCCGTGTCCGAAAAATGTTTTTCCCCGGAATTTGCATGGCGAAACCTTAACGGTACGGTGATCATTGCCACACTGGCATCGGAATGTTCTATTACACTCGAAATCTGTTCACCCATATTCAAAAATAAGCAACTATAGCTGAAGACCCTATTTGCAAAATCAAGGAGTACTCTAAGCTACACATGTGATGGATAACCATGAGCCTTGTTGTTGCCAAAGGACTCGAACGTACATACATAATTTTTTTCCCAACTGCAAGGACCAGGGGGTAATTGGAAGCTTCGGCCGGCTCTGAGCCAGCACCAGGAACAAAAACTAAACCAGTCGTCGGACTTAGACTCGCCAGTGGACGTCTTTGCCCAGCGGTAACAACTGTCCAGTGCAGAAGCAGCTTGGTTCACATTGCTTTGTTCACCGCCATGTACACATGTTTGGTACATGCGTGGGAGCGATAGCCAGGGGAGTGGATCAAGGTTGTAGGCAGTAGGTAGTGGGTAGTGGGTAGTGGATGGGTGCAGTTTGTTTCCGGTCCATCCCCGGTCAGAGCACGCAACATGGGTAAAGAAACCGACTGGCGCCTGCAGTAAATTGAACTTTTGCATTTCAAGTGAAAACGTCAGAACAAAGCTTCAATGGCTGACATCATAGTTCTCTCCCTATGGATGGGAGCTGCATTGCTCCATCGATGGAAGCCCATCCAAATGAAACAGTTGAAACAATGGAATTTAAACAATAGATACAAAATTTGTAAATGTGCAATAGTACATTCAAAAACTGAACAGAGGAACTATGTCTATGGTGTTATGAAACCTTTAAGCCCAATGTCCAAACATCGGATTCTTGAATTACTTTATATTGTTATCCGATTGCTTTATATTGATATCTAATATGAATATTTATGAGCCTTTCCATTTTGTAAGGTGCTTTGCATTCACTTTAATTTAAAGTCGACTATCTGGATCTCAGTAAACATCCTTTAAAGAACAAACTTTATAAATCAAAACAGATACAGAACCGGACCCGGTATCCATCCCGAACTCTATCGTACAACTCCTGTGCGCAGACCTCTTTGTCGGCTTTGAAAACGCTCTTGTAATCCGCTTAAGTAACTCACCAGCAGCGGAAACCGGAAATGAAAACCATACAGTGTATACAAAGCAAGAGCCAGAGAAGGTAAGGATACCCTACTGTAAAAGACAGAAGGCCGGTTCTCCGTTTCGCAAATGGCGGATGGCGGGTGGCGACAGAAGGGGGTTGGGAAAGAATCAAGGCTCTTAAGCTTCACCGGAAATGAAGAACTGCTGCTCGGCTCTGAACGACAGATCCGATGTTCCCCTCAGGTTGACCAACCTGAGGATACACCCAAGATATGACCGCAGCGAGTTGCTCCAAATGGACGGGGAGCGGCACCGGGAAAAGGATGGGATCTAAACAAATGGCTTCCCCGTGCTGCGGTTTTCCGCTTGCCGTTCAACCCATCATTCAGGATAACATCCGTTTTATCCTTTTAAGCGCAGCCAAGATTCAAAGTACATTTCGTCGTATTTAAATATTTATGCTATCCAAAAATAATAATAGTTAACCCCATCCTTCTGATGGTGCTTACTTTGTGGCGTTTAAATTTCAATATCCTTGATTTGCACTAGTCCTTTATTTCATTCCAATGAATTGCTATAATTTCTTTTTATTCTTGAATATTTTTGAATACCCAGTAGTTTACATTAACACCAAACCGTTCGTTATCGATTAAATGTTCTGCAAATATTTAATATCCATCTTCACATTAAAACATTAAAAATACTCCGTTTCATTGATTAAATATTTCCTAAATTGTGCAACAATATTGGCAATGAAACAAAAAGGAATTGTATTAGTATTTATTATTTTATAGATTGTTTTTATACCATTTATCAGTTGTTACACTTGCCTAATGCACCCACGCAGAGCATCAATTGATGATGACTTGGTGGACACATTGGAGGAGCCAAAGCAATGCAGTTGCCTCCATAACATTCTTATAAATATTACCATTTTTTTTAACGAGGCTCTTGCTAGTCAAACATGAGTGTTCTGAATCTTTTAGGTACAGGTAATGTAACATTCGTTCTTGTTCTCGATCTCGTACATTCAACTTAGTGTGTCGGTAAGTGCTTTTGCATATTCACATTTAAAAACTTATATTTCCAAAGCCTACTCCTACTCCAATATAATTATAAGCATACATTAAACATTTATCAAATTGAATGCATTTTGGTACTAAAAAAACATACACATTTAACAAAATAAATTTCGTTTTCATTTTGCAAGCAGGCTACCAAAAGGGTTCTGGCTTTTTCTCCAGCCTCTTGATATATCTATATCTTGATATATTTTTTATATTGAATGTTTTTCTATTCATAAAAAGGTATAAAAACACTAAAAATATGTTAAAAATTAGCTTGGTATTCTTTAATTCATATGTTACATATCCATATCCACATTCTAGATTATGAATGTGCCTAAATGCCTTACACTCTCGTCTGGAGTGAAAAACTTGATTTAAATTCACGATTTTCTCGTTATAATGCATTATTTCTTTCATATTTACACGTTCACATTGAATTTTGACTGATGCGGAGGGAAGGCTTATCATGCAATGAATTTAAAACGGGAAGGATTGTAGACCCAAGGCGGCTTCCACAGTGGACAGCATGTCGAGTACTTAAGGGCATAAGAGGAAACTGGCCTTGTCGGCAAAGAATATAAGAGCACAATTTAAATCTGCAGGGGATTATCAAAATTGGTAAGAAAATGACTGTTGGAAAAATGTTATATGGCCTGATGAATCTAAATTCAAACGATACCATTCGGACGGAAAACCATATCGCTGGAAAAGATGTGGGAAGTCCTTAGACAAACGCGACGTCCAAGAAACAGTGGAGGAACATGGAGGAGGAAATGTCATGGGCTGAAGCTGTTTTACTTGGTAGAGCATTGGTCCAATAGAAAAAACGGATGGAATTATTAAAAAGGAAGACTATTAGATATTCTGCAGACCCATCATTGCGATTTTGTTGGAAAAGTGCATATGAGAGGGAACTCCAACTCCAACAATATAATGATCTTTAAAGAATGGGTCGCAGAGTGGAGTGGACAGCACAGAGTCCCGATCTCAATCCCATCAAAAATTTGTGGTTCAAAGTGAGAAGACGATTGGAGCTCTACGAATCGGATCCAGCAAACAAGCGGGAGTTGTTGCAGAGAGACTAGCAAGAACGGAAACTTATTCCAAAGGATATTGGGTATGTATGACGAAAGTATATCAAGATCGAAAGGTCTTTGGGCAAAATCATAAATAAAAAGCCTTTGCTAAATAAGTAAAAGCATAACTGAGAACATAACTGAGTTTACCAGAAGATTAAGATGATTTTTGAATTATTTTACTTGGCTGGTTGCTTTTTTGTGGGGGTGGGGTCGGATCGGGTCGTGTCGGGTCAAGAGTCAATAGACGCAACATGTACGCACACTTGCACGCCACTGTTAATATTCACACATACATTCAAAGATACATACATATACATGTGATAATTGCTCTAATTAATATATTTGAAAGCATATTGCCATTCCATATCAAATATTCTCAACGCACGCTTCCTCAATCGGGTAAATAATGTTTAAAAATCTACAAGTTCGGTGTTGAAGATAAAGTATTTTACGTTATACAAAAATGCATGTTTAAAAATGTTGAATTTTCTTGAATTCCTTTTGCTTTCTTATATCTTTGAGTGTTCGGGCGGGTTGGTCATAATACAACTAATTTGAGCTAAATATCTCAAAATGCCATATTCAAATACAATATTTTCCTTTCTCATATAGGCAACTTATTATTTACATCGTCATACACCAGTACTACTCGTATAATGAAAGAACCAATTTTGGTTTATATTTGCTCTTAGTTTTGGTTTTCGGTTATTAAAATCCGATTTGTGCTTTTAAAGTAACTTTACATAGACTCCCAAACAAGAGTTGATTTTCGTTGAGGAATTTCGATTAGGACAATAACAGATAATGTCATAAATGTGAGAAACATTTCATAATAAAATATTGTTATTTTTGCAGCTTAAAATAGGCCGTTACATCCAGACAGTTTCAAATTTTTACACAAATTACTAACAAAACTACAGAAATAAAAACAAAATAATGACAAAACAACAAGTTAGATAATGCCCTTTCAGTTTTTTATATGAATTGTAATCATTCTTACATAAGTTAGCGATTACACATTGCCTAAACGTAATCTTTTAATTGGAAACAAAACAAAATAAAAATCGTTTACACTTTTATTATTTTGCAGGACACAGTTCATGTCCCACAAACAAAAGGACTAACAAAAGCATCGACCGATCTTCGAATTAATATCATATAAGATTTGGAATTACAAATTATCGCAAACAAGATGTACTATATATATTTTACAAAATTTGATTTTTTGTGCATCATTTCAAGTGTTGCAGGCCAAACTATAACCATGATGTCCAAGCGTGTCCAGTTGGCGTATGTTTAGATTATTTTGCGTGTAGATTCTGTGTATTTGTTAAACAATTTCACATTTTGCAATTCGTACACTTTCAGCTTAAATAGTATTGATACTAGAACGTATAGCCTACATATTTTTCAAAACAGCTTACATAAAACTATTTAATGTGGCTATTTGCTAATGGTATAAAACTTTACATTTAGCGGCTCTGCAAGTTTACGATTTTCGTATGGTACAATTGCTGAATATTTGTCGTTTATTTTCTGTGCTTAGACAATGTTACCTGTGATCTTTAGGCCTCAGTTTCGGCGCCTTTTAGACGCAGACGTGCAAAGTCCTCGAAAATAATGTCGTCATCCTGCGCCTCGTCGTCATCAAGCTGGATGAGATTGGTTGTAGTAGGCACGTCCTGTGCTCTTCCCTGTCCCCCAACAGCTCCTCCTTTCTCGTTACCATCGGCCAGGCTCACCAACGGTTGACCACCGACCAGACTTGCCCGAGGCGACCTGTCTCCCAGCGAAGGGTGATCGTCCTCCTCCGGCTTCGGATGCATCAGTGTAAAAGGCAGCTCCGCCACGAGGTCGCCATTCAGTAGCGGCGAACTAATCAGTAGCTTCACCTTTACCTTATAGTGCACCATTATCCCGAGGCTTTCGCGTTGAGCAGGGTTTGTAATGAGCGTGCTGGAAGCCAGATTTGTATCCTCATGCTTCAGCTGGCCGTCCAAGGCCAGTCCCCACTTGTCCTTGTTATTAGCAAGAAGGGGACACAACTCAAACACCTTGGAGAGAGTGAATCCTGGAGCCACTTGACAGCCATCCTCCGACTCGATCTCTGCCACCACGGACTTGTACTGAGCCGTCGAGAACAGACAGATGTCTGCAAACTGCCTGACGCACACCTTTATCTTCTTTACGGTGCGATTCGAGTTATTGGCCACATGAACGTTGACTGAAATCTTCTCGCCGTGGTGGTACAGCTCCTTGTCCAAGCTGGCCTCTAAGTGGATCTTGTTCGGCTTCATCATAAACTCCTTACTGACCTCGATCGAAGGCTGTTCGCCGGCCTTGGATGGGGCGTACATCACCTTGCGGATGGTAAGCCGCACTGAATTGCGTTTGTGGGGCTTATCCTCCACGTGTTCGCCTTGAATAAAGTTGAACTGGTTAGTAAATGCTTTGGAATTTGTATTAATCACAGGTCGGGAGTGTGTCATTGTAAAGGGCTATCAAGGTACATTGATAAAGGAGCATCTGCCTCGATCACCGACAGCTTCTAGTTTCTAGTTTCTAATTTCATGATTCACTGCGCAGAGATATTTGGCTGCCAAATTTGGACAGCTCAATGCCAACCAAATATTCGCCAGTTGCCAATTAAACCAAATACATTCCATTGGGGAAGATCATAAATCTAGCTACGTCATAGGGGCGAAAAGCTAATTGTTTATGCCAAAATCATAGAACAAGGCACATTAAATAAACAAATCAGGAAACGCCAATGTACACAATTTCATACGCGAAAGGTCTGTCGAAGACGATCGAAAAGAGAGGATCCGTAGGGGAAGAGGTCCGGAATCGATTCTGGGAATAGCTGAATATATACACTTCTATTTGAAGAGTATATCTATAGACACATCTATAGACACATCTTTATGTACACACAGTTTGATTTAATGCATTCAAGTGTATTATTAAATATAATATATATTTTCCAATTTCAACGATCAGGTGTCAAAAAGTAGTACATAAAATGTCTTTGTTTACATAAATTAAGGCCTTGTTGGTTTAAATCCCTTAACAATAATAAACTTTGCAGCGACTGCAAAAAACTGCCGCACACTTCTTTCAATAATCTTTTTATGGCTGATAAGAAAGGAATTCCAGCAATTGAAATGAGAGATAAACCTCAGGGACTTTCCTTAATTACTAGAAACTATTTAGGAAATACCAAAACAACCTAAACAATGGAAGTTTTTAAATGTTTTCCTTGGAACATTTGCGATTGGAAACAAAACGCTAGCAGTCACCTTTTTTTGCCTCATTGCCTCGAACAAACAAATGCGAGCGAGTCGGGTTCCAATTAGAAGCTTCGACTTCTTATTCCGCTGGGCGCTGCGTCACCCGACATGGAATTTTTGCACAAGCCAACAAGCCAACGAGCCAACGAGCCAACGTAGTCATTAATTAACCCTCTCTCCGCCGCGTGACACATGGGCTGAATTATATATACAAACAAACCAAACAGCATGCATCCACATGTACTCGTAGTCCTAGACCTGCAAAAACACAATTCAAATGATGAAAATGTACAAGGTACTGTAGGTATTTTTATCTCTCCCATTCCGATCCCTGGATTATCAAGATTATCTAGATTTTCCTTAGCGAAGCTCGCCTGTAATTCCGGAATTTAATAACAAAAATTACATGCACATGTACGTTCGTCTAGAATATATGCAGCCGCTCATCAATGATTTTGACTTTCGGTGACCGCCCGACAACGTACACACCCCCAATGGCCCCGAGACCAATCATTGACTCACCCACAAAGGCCTTAAGCTCGTAATCCACACCGCACGACTTGCCCACATCGCCGGGGGCAGGTTGCAAGGACACTGAGGCGGGGCAGTAGGGCGGCACCTCGAAGTAGAAGGGATGGGCGTTGGGGCCTAGCTTTTTAATGAGCCGCTCCTGCAGACGGGTCATCGGACGCTCCAACTGCATGGGCGGGTAGATCTGCTCATGCGCCAGATACAGGTCTTTGCGGAATGTCAATCCCAGGACGTCCAGGTCCTCGCGTCCGTACCGGAATGCTGCCAGAACCTGGCCAAACACCTTGCGATCCTTCACGTACTCGGGATCGATGAAGACGACTCCGTCGATGGGGTCCACATGGGTGACATGATCGACAAAGTCCCGTTTGCCAAGGTACACTGTGATCTTGCCGTTGGAGGAGCTCTTCTTGAAGACGCGCGTCGCCTGTCGTCGGGAGCTGGCGTCCCCGCCAGCTTCGTCACCCGTCGCGGCTCCGGTGCTGGTGTTTCCATTGGGTCCGTTGCCCGGAGCAGACAAGCTGCTACCAGGTGCTCCTCCTCCGCTACCTGCTCCTCCTCCGCCTCCTCCACCACCGTTCGTGCTGGCATTCAGCGTATTCATTGGTGTTTTTCTGTCGAAACTGTCGGGCGTCTACCCTTTGGATGCCCCTTTCTCTGTGCTTTTCCCGTATGGTATGCTCAACTGTTACTTCTCGCGAATTTCTCTCTTTGTTTTTAGGCACTTGCAGACCTTTAAAAAATATGTGTGTGCTGCAATTTAATTTTTTATGTGTATACTTTGGCGATAAAATACTAGCTTATCGATAGATGGCAGCGCCCTTTCGACCAGTCTGGTAGCCTCGTCTGGTAAAGGTCTGGCATCTTCCAATTGGAAAAATTGGTATTTAAAAAAATACCATATAAATATTGTATTTCTTTACGAAACAAAATAATAAATATTTTCAATCCGTCTATGCGTTGACATTCCTGTCAACTATCCCATCTAGGAACTCATTTTTCCGGCGACAGACAGCGTTCCGTACGAGAATAGGATAGAACAAATTTATAGTGCTCATTGCTAAACCCGAAATTTCGATTTACAAGATTGCAGCCAAGGTAAGTGGACAAGCCTTTCCATTTGCACTGCAACCGAAGGCAGACCTCCCGTTGCAGCATGAATCAAGGGACAAATTTCAAGTTACTACGCATGGCCCGGCTGCACATACGTAACCTCCGCGACCTATCTTCGCTGATGCGGATCCCGTCCGCCCGGTCAATAATAGGACGGCAGAACTTCACTCTGGAGCCGTTGGCCGGTCGAGAGCTCATACGCGTCCACGGATCGGAAGTGGTGCCGTTCCTGCAGGGTCTGGTGACGAACGATGTATCGCGCTTGGAGACTTCCAACGGACCTTCCTCGATGTACGGCCTCTTCCTGAACAAAGGTGGCCGCGTTCTATACGACACAATCATCTATCGGACCAACAATCCACACACCTTTTTGCTTGAATGCGATCGCGAGGCTTCAGCAGAGTTCCGGCGCCATCTACGCACATACCGGGTTCGGAAGCGCATCGACATCGACAGTGTGGACGACGAGTACAGCACTTGGGTGATGTACAGCCCAAAGGCGGATCCTGTGCCCATCAGCGCTAATCCGGATCTGTTTATCTCCACTGATGCGAGACTTCCTGCTCTGGGCACCCGCATCCTGGCGCCAACGGACATGACCTGGAGCCAGCTCGTCAAAGGCTACTGGCGCAACAACGAATTCTCGGCTTCACCATCTTCTGAAGACTGCAACTACCAATTGTTGCGCTACAAACAAGGAGTGGGAGAGGGCAGTCTGGAGCTTCCTCCCGGTAAATGCTTCCCCCTAGAGGTCAATGCCGACTATCTGAACGGCGTGAGCTTTCAGAAGGGCTGCTATGTGGGCCAGGAGCTGACCGCCCGCATCCATCATTCGGGTGTCATTCGAAAGCGCTATATGCCGATCCGATTTACGGCTCCCATTGGCTCTAACAAGGATGTCACTTCGGTGGCAGGAGCAAAGCTAGGACGGGTCTGCGGTGCTGCTCATAACCGTGGAGTGGCCCTATTGCGTATCGAACAAGTGCTCAATGCTCGCCAGGAGCTAATGGTAGACGGGGAGCGCTGCTACGCTGATCGGCCAGAATGGTGGCCAGAAGAATTGCCAGGAAAGCGTCGCTTGGCTTTCGCCGAGTGACTCGAGAGCTGATGCTGATTGTAACCACCAATTGTTGAGTTTTATCGTTACGTGACTGTAGAATCTTTAGTATAGTAAACCATGCTTATTATCTTTCGTGTTGGCTGTTTTTTTTTATTGCTCTTGTTGATTTTCAGCCATTGTGGGAAATGGAAGACGACCAAAATAACAAATCGGACAACAAGACGGAGGAGGAACCTGGTTTGGAGGACAAGCAGTCACAGATTCCCAAGAGCGCGGAAGAACGCATTGCCCGTATCGACTTTCGCTGCTCTGGATGTGAAATGCATGAGCTTGTTCACTATTTTGGAAAAGATCCTCCTTTCGCGTTGGGCATTAAGTATCGAGAGGACAATTATGTCATGCGGGATCCCTTCCAGCCCCCTCCACAAGGTGGTCGACCCACTCCCGAATATTATATATCTCTGGGAGCCAAGTGTGCCACTTGCCAAAAGGTAGTTTGCAAAGGATCCGGGTGCAGCTTCTATTACACAGCAACGTTTTGTGTGCCTTGTGGCAAAACCAAGATGAACGATTGGCCTGTGGATGCCCAAACACGCTTTCGAAAACAACTTGAAAATGCAAGTCAAAGTGACAAAAAGGAATAAGGATATACGGTTTTATTATAGGTTAGAAATACATTTCAAATTGGATTCATTGCATAAGAACTGTTTGGAATCGAATTAAAATGTCTATAACTTCGATGACAATGATAGGTCTAATAAAAGAATTAAAATGTCGTTCTACTTGTTCCTATTTCTATGATTCTTTTTAAATAAACAGCAAAATACACACGTTTTGGGCCGATGTATAAATTATTATATATATTATATAGTTATTCAATATGTTTGCTTATAAATTAATAAAATATCATCATTTAGAACCCTTAAACCTGTGAAAATGTATATTGGCTTATAAATTAATTAAATATCATCATTTAGAACCCTTAAACCTGTGAAAATGTCTCAAATGTAAGGTTGCAAGAATAGAGTTAAGCCTAATTAACACAGAAATAGCCTCAAACGTTTACTTATTGGCGAGAATTTCAAATTTCATTCCATGTTCATGTTTCTCGAGCTCGCTGATTAGAGTTGTTCTTGAAAAAGCGGCCGCTGGGGACAGGACTCCGCCGTTGTTGGGCATTTTCTCAGACTCGCGCAAGATGGTCAAAGCGGTGGAGAGGAGAGCCACGCAGGTGGCTCCATAGCCAGGATTCATTCCCGAGACCCGGACCATAAGCGATTTAGTTGGGGGATCCGTGTACTGATCCGAGCTCTCCGCCAGACGATCTCCTTTGGGCCAGCCAATGGCTTTAAAAGTCATCTTAAAGTAGGTTCGCTCCATCGACTCCTCGCTGGGCCCTTCACGCGAAGCTAGTCCTGCCGAGAAAATTTTCGGATATTTCAAAAGCAAGGTACGACCAATCTTAAACTTTGAGAGCGTGCCAAAGATACTGGCCAGGAAGATGACAACGCCAGCCATGAACCAGGAGGAGAATCCCACATAGGCTTGCATCTGCACAGGGCGCTTCTTATCCTGGTCGTAGAAAAAACGCTGCGACCTCATCACGACGGAGCGATCAGAGCCAGGGAATGGCAAGCAGATTTTATCCACCTCCGAAGAACGAAACATCAGAGGTCGCGGTCGGAGAACAGGATAAAACTTGGGCAATCGCTGTGGAAACAGTTCCCTGCGAATGCTTCGCAATTCATCAGAATGAGCCAAACCGTAGACCGCACTCTCCCAGGTCCCGTAGTTCAAGCCGGCACTGGTATCGTTGCCGGTGCCTCCCTGCTTGATTCCGGTCTCCAGGAAGCTTTCCACAGAATTAACGACCCCATCAAAGTTCTTCTCCAGAAACACGACCCCCATATCGGCCGGGATGGAGTCGAATCCGCAGGCGCTGACCACGTACACACCCTTCTGCCTGGCCATCTGGTCGTACTTCAGCTGGCACGTCTCCATGTACTGAGGCTCTCCACTGACGTCCACGTGATGGGTGCCAGCTTCAATGCAGGCCTTCACAACATTCTCGCCAAAGAAGCGGTAAGGACCTGCCGTGTTGACCACAATCCTGCATTTCCTGGCCATTTCCACGAGAGCGGACTGATTGTTCACGTCTGCTATTATAATGGGCACTTGGGAGAGGTCCTTTTTGGCTTTGGCGCCAATCTCCCCCAGTACAGCCTTAAGCTTTTCGCGGTTTCGACCTGCTATTCCCCATCGCAAGCCCCTGAGCACAGACACTGCTTCGAACACAGTGTGCTTTCCAGTAAAGCCACTGGCTCCGTAAATGATGACGTCCAGACGTTCAGCCATACCTAAAACAGTAATAAAAAAAACATCATAAACTAAAAGCACAACCATTATCTCTTAGTGTCACCTCCTGATTTTGTGGAATGTCAATTGCGTTGAACTTTTGAACGGGCAAAGTCGAGGCTTGTCGGTGTGACAAGCAGAATTGAAAGCTCTGTTTGCCGAAAACAATCATTAATACTAAACGCCAAAAATACTAGATGAAGGTTTCTACGTGCACCACGCCTGGTCATACTGTGGATTTTTCTTTCAAAGCTGAACGTTCGTGTTGCACTGAGACCGCTTGGGTCGCGAAAAATTTAAAAACTCTGCAAACTGAAACTGAACAAGTCGGCGAAATCAACGGATAGCTGCCAGTGGCTTAAAAAATCGACTAAAAAGGTTCAAAACGCGTCGAGCAGTACGCTTGTGAACATTTTGTAATTTCGTCATTTCCTCACGAAAAGGACAAAGCTAAAGAAGCAGGACAAGCGAAAATTGCTGCTCTCTTGAGTCAACTTGAGCCTCTTTTTTTGGTTGCTCTCTGCTGCGTTCGTGTGGGTCCGTGTGGCTGCGGCGAATCTGCTTGTGTGTGTTTTTGCGAGAATCCGAAAAAGGCGACGCCGAAAAAGAAACGAAAACGAGAAACGAAAAACTGAAAAAAAAAACTAAGAAGTATAACGCAACGCAGTGGTGAATCACAAAAAAAACTGAATCACCCAAAGAGTACTTGCTTCTGTGCGTCGAGTCAAGTCAAGTCAAACCAAGCGACAAGATGGAGAACCAGGAGGACAACGCTCGCTTCGACAACTACTTGGAGAACCGTCTGGCAGAGGTTGCCAGCATCGGCGAGAATCAGCATCTGGCGAATCCTGTTGCTGGGGAGCTGCCGGCGTCGGGCGACATCGCCTCCTCCAAGTCAGAGCAGCGGGACGAGGACGGGGACGAGGAGTGGAAGTACATACACGAGGTGCAGCAAAGCGAGAAACTGCAGCAGCAGCAGCAGCAGCTCCAGGCTCTGGATGCTGGCAACGGATATAGCCACAGCGCCCACTCGAACGATTTGATTGTTGGCAATGGCAATGGCAATGGGAATGGGAATGGTGCGGCTGCCGGTTTCGTGTACGAGGAGGAGGACATCGAGGTGATTAAGAACGATGGCGACTTTTCGACGAATTCAAACACTACGACTTCCACGGGCGAAGTAGCCGGGAAGGGAGAACATCTCTTCGAGGAAACAGGCAACGCTCCAGAGCAGCTGGAGCAGCAGGTGAACCTACCAGCAGACTCCCCAGATCTTGGCCAGGAGGACGAGGATGAGCAGAGCTCGGTGGCCACAACCTACGGCACCAGCAGCCTCAGCGAGAACAATCCAACCCCCTTGGACGAGGTGCTGCCTGTGTCCCAAGTGCCGGTCCAGGATCTGGAGCAATTCGACGACAAGGAGAACTTTGAGCCTGTGGAGCAGGAGGACAACAACTCGCAGCTCAACCCCAATGCTGTCGTTTTTGTGCCCAACTTTGGTTCCCAGCCCACATCCCCCATGTCCGCTCCTGAGGAACCAGTCTTTGGCCTGAATCATAGACAGATCCTGATAGACGATCTCGTGGCAGAGAGTCCTCGCAAGGGTTCCGCTAAGGACAACATGGACTCGATTGCCGTGCCCGATGAGCGCGAATTTGATATCGAAGCAGACAAGCGGCCCCACGAACTGGCGCTGGACTCGGCCGTGTTTGCCGATGGACTCCTGGAGGAGCATCTCATCAATGGCGCCCAGACCTCTGACACCACAGATAACCAGAAGAATGTCCTGGATCACGGCCCCGAGACCAGCGTGGATCTAGACTTATCGCTGGACCAAGGAACCGGTGAGGGTGACATCATGAAGGAGTCCATCTACGTGGAACAAAACACTTCCATCGAGGACATTTTGAACTCGGTTCAGCCTCTTCCAATCCAACCGGGCGAGGACTTTGTCGAAAAGGAGTCTCTTAACGTTGAAGTTAAGGAACTTGTCTCAAAGTCTCCGTCCACGGAAGAGTTTCAGTTTGAGGAGGAGAATAGATGTGTTCTCCCTGTGGAGCAGCCCCCATATCAGACTCCATTTGGTGGATCTGTGGGCGAAGACCCCATGCAGGCTTCCTTTTACCTCGAAAACACATCCGATGAAGCACGGAAGCAGGAGCAGGAGCAGGAGCTGCAGCTGCCGGTGGAGATCTTGGAACCCTTTGCAGAGCAGCAGAGTCTGTTGATGGACACAAGTGCCCCGCAGTTCAGTCCCCAACTGGAGAAGCCACTACCCGAGTTGGAGCTCAACTCGCAACTCGCTGACATCGTGGACATCACGCCTTCTCCCCTTTCTCTCACCGAAGAGAAGCATCTGGTGGAGAACACCAAGGAAGCTTTGGAGGAGCAAAAGTCGGAACTAGAAATCCAGGAGCAAGAGCCTTTTGGAAACGAACTGAAGGAAGAATACGATCTGAAGTTGGATCTGGAGCAGCCAATCGAGGTTTTGGAGCAGCCTATCGAGGCTCTGGAGGAGCCAAACGAGGCTCTGGAGCAGCCTAAAGAGACTCTGGAGCAGCCACTTGGAATAGAAACCTACGAGGCTCTAGAGCAGGCATCCACCAAGGCTGACAATCCAGAGCCAAAGCTGGAGCTGGAGCTGGAATCAAATCTCGTCGAGCCTGTTTTAGCCGAAGCGCCTCCACAGGTAAGCTCGAAATCAAGTAGGCGAGGAGTGTGTGCCCTGGAGACATGACTCATATGACTCACTCAAAGCACCCAAAGTCATTGTACCTCGTACCATACCTGTTTAATTTCTTTCAGTGTGAATTTTCCCTCTCGTTTCGCTCCTTTATTCGTTATCGTTTCCGCCTCACCTGGACACGGACACGGACACGGGGCGTAATATGAGAAATCATTAAATTTGTTGGTATACTCCTTTGTGTTGTGGATCCTGGCATGTGCATGTGCAATGTGGTTCGGCCTCTGGCTCTGGCTCTGGCTCTCTCTGCTCTTACCCGATTTCCATCCCCTTTTCTCAGGGGTTCTCCTTTTCGTTTGCGGCGCTCCTGTGGGTGGACACCCTCCAACATTCCTTCTCCTTTTTAAGAAAAAGGAATGTCTAAAAAAGCTTAAAATTACAAAATTCAACGAAGCTTTTATTTAAAATTTAACAAAAACTCGAATTTCAACATTTTAGTGAGTCCTGGGGTGTGTCCTTGTCTCAGCTGCACTCTGTCTCGGCCTTGTTCTCATCCTCATTGAAGGTCTCTCTCTCCTCTTTGTTGCTTGCACTTGGGTGGGGATCGGGTGCTACTCATTTTTACACTCGAGTCGCCTTGGGAGTTGCCTTGCCCCTGCATGGCTCCTGGGCGTGGTGCAGAGATGACGGAATATTATTCAGCCCTTGACGGATTAGAGACAATAGGAATACCACCTGCAACCTGCAATTCCGATTTACTTTCCAATTGAGGTCTCCGGGCACAGCGGTCAATTTTTTTTTTTTTTTTGTTTTATGTACCCCCCTTTGGCGCTCTCATCTTTCTCTTTTCGTCTGCAATCTGCATGACCAGCAGCCGCAGCAGCAGCGGCAGCGCAGCGCAGCGCAGCGCAGCCATAACAGTAAATGGCGTTTTCGACTGCACCAAGAGTCGGAAACCTTTTCGCTTGGTTGCAAATTCCAGCTCCAATGGACACACAGACACGCTTTCATAATTACAAAAACAATAACAATACTACCCCAACGAGAGAGAAAGAGAGACGAAGGCATACACTCCACTCCACTTAATTGGGTCATATACGGTTTTTCTTGCACATCCATACATTCATACCATTTTTATTATTTGTTGTTTAGTGCTTTTCTCGGGCTCTCTTTGCTGTTTTTATTTCATTATTTTTCGCCTATCTTTCTCCCACTTCCTGTGGGAGTTTGGAGCTGCAAATGACTTACGCCTTGCAAAAAAATGGCTTTCCAGAAAGCGCTTACCCCTAGAAAAGATATTCCTTGTAAATAATATATCTATCTTAGTTTGCACTTGCTTTTATTTTAATACAATCAAAAGGATATAGTTATTTCTTAAACAATGATCTGCTAAATATATATACAATATAACTATTCTAAGAGGAACTCCAGCAGAGGTGGGAGTTTTGCGCTGCTTTGGATTTTAAGAAAGCGCTCTTAGAAGTAAAGGGTTCTTAGGGGTTACTGGTAAACAACATATCTATCTTAGACCTAGTTATTCTATTAGGGATTGAAAAAGCTATATAAAGGGTACATCAACTTTTAATAAGATTAAATACAGTCTATAAAAAATGTATCTAGATATCTAGTTTTAACAATATTTAAGACTCAAATTAGTCATCTACAGTTTCAATGAGTTAATTGTTACTAAAATTGTTTCGCAATATTTAATTTTTATACAACCCCAAGTCGCAATAGGCATGTAAACAGCATTCGCTGCACTTTGACCTCTGCCACATCTATCACGAAATTCCATGCATGTTTCAAATCAATCCTTATCGCAGAAATCGTATCAAATCGAACTAAAAATATAAACACATTTATTGGAATCAGATTGGATTGTACATATGGTATAGACAAATTGTATGCAAATCCATTTTTATTCAAATATTTGTGTCTGGGAAAGTGGAGGCTGATTCATCTTTTGTATTCGTTATGGCTTTGCACTCTTTTTGTGGGAAAACTGAATGATATTTCAAAATTTTTGTTAAAGGTTTCACGTTTTCACAGTTCGCGTAATAATTCTTCATACTTCCAAATGGAATGAAAACTATTCAAGTCTCACTGTATCCATTTTCGTATCTATTCAGTTTGGGTTTCAGTCGCCGAGGGTAATTGAGCAAATTTTTTATTTAAATTACTTTCCATCCCACACATATATATTTTGGTGACTCAGAAATAAATATGCGTACACTTTGAATAGCTAAACTTGAACTTTTTCAATTTAAGCTTTAATAAATTACTCGAATTTATTGTTTTTAAAACCCAGACAGTTCAGCAAACAAGCATTTATATTTATTTATTTTGTTTTAAAGTTTAAAACATCAAACTTCCCGTTTTTTAATGGCAGAAAAGTTACTGCTTTTGTAGTATCTTTTTTTGTTTTTTGAAGTATCTGTTCAGGCAATTTTTGTGTCTGTGAAAAACTTGTTTGGATTTGTGGTTTCTCAACTGCTGCCCCAATCCCAGTGTGGCTCCAAAAAGCAGAACAACGAACTATTCTGCAACTTCTCATAGATGTACTTGTACATAAATGAATAAAAAACCGAAATTAGCGTTGGATTTTCGGTCCCTACTGTAGTTTGGTGTTTATTCATAAAAATACAGTCAAAAAGGTTGTTCTTTATCTATTGGATTTGAAAGAATTGTTAAAATTTCATCCAAGGTTTTGCTTCTGCTTTTGCAACTGCATAATGGTGCCCCCTGGAGCGTCATGGTTGCTGGAGAATAGAAGCTGATGGATGATGGCTGATGTCTCCTCTCGCGGTTTAAAAATAAACTGCAGAAAACCAACTCCAAAGATCCTTCTCAAAATAAAAGACTCATAAGTGTCGCCTCATATAGGACCAAGTACTCTTTCTCATTAAAAAAAAAGACGAATTTTAAGAGTTTGAAAAAGTTTGGAAAAGAAGGAAACTCTACATGACCCTTGGCATGGGTCTTGGTTCCGAGTCTAAGAGGCCAATGTTAACGAACACATTAAAATTTAATGATCAAATTGTTAAAGTAATGAGAATTGCTGGACGAGCCGGCGTTCGTGCGTTGGCCAGTGGCCAGTTGCCAGTTGCCAGTACTTGGCCATCTTGGCCAGGTGTTTCATTCACCATTTTGCGCCATTAAAAATTTCTTTTGGTCTTGGCCAAGCGTGATTGCTACTCGCTCTTTTCTAGCTCATATTTTTTTTCCATTATGAATTGTGGCTTGTTGCTTTTCCCAACTTTTGCATTCGCTGCTCGTTTTCGTTAACTTGGCTTACAGTCAGTAGACTCCAAGACCGAGCTAGAACATTCTTTTTGTGTATCTATAGTTTGTATATAATATACATAACTGTCTAGTTTGAGTATTTATATTCTTTTTTCACTTCAAGAAGTTTGTACGAATAGCAAAGTTAGCTTTATTCATGCTTTATTTTCTATCCAGATTATTAAATTATGATTTCTTCAGACAACTTTTTCTCATGGGAAGTAAGAGAAAAACATTTTCTAATCTATTTTCGAGAAACCTTTCACAAAACTAGCTATGTGGTGTGATTTGTGGGCAAAGCCTAGAGGCAAGCACCGGAAACCGGACATTGACCTCATTTTCAAGTTGAAAACTTTTTGTTTTAGCCATAATTGAACTTTAACTATAAATAAATGATAAATATATATTGTTCTTAATCTGTATCAATGAAGTATGTTATATATTATATACTATAAAGAACTTCTTAGGGCACAGATTGTGGGGTTGCATGTTTGTGGCAATGTATATGTGGCAGCTACTGCTGCGAGTGGCCTTTCTTTATTCTTTCCACACGATTGTATATTTCATTTGTCATCAATGCCGCGCTATGAGCCAGAACTACTAACAACACAGCTTAAAATAGCATTTTCTCTTATTCCAAATAATTAAAGGCTTTTGCCAAAGTCTGTGGAAGCCCTTAAGAGCCCCAAGACCAAGACTCTCACTCGCAATTCGCGAAAATGTTCGCAAACTTATAAATAGACATTACACAGCCCACAGCCCCAACCCGAAAAGTACACAGATGCAGGAAAAGAGACTTTTGCATACAATAATACACAGAGAGGGAGGGGTCTTTATTCGCTTTATTTGGTATAGCTTTTTAAAGTTTTCGGGTCTCTTTCGGGTGTATATTATATCGTGTATATGGTGAATGCGGCACAGTGTGCGAAATACAAAATGAGTAGCTTTTGGTCATAATGTCAAACAAAAAAAAAGATCATTCAATACCATGATTCATTCTTGTTTAAAAAAGAAGAGTTAAAAGAAGATAGCTTAGTTTTTAAGTAACGAACTTCTTTATTCCATTACCAATAATGTTTTGATGTTTATATTGTATAATCTTCTATAATCTGTATAAAGAACTACAAATATTTGATCCAAACAGATGGAATGCTGTCATTTTTATTGTCGCCTGAACTCAGATGTGTCTGCTATTTTATGCTTGACTACTATATACTTTATATATAGATACAATTTTTTCATTTCGTATACGCACATTTTCCATTTTCGTACAGAGCTTCCTGTACAACCTTCCTTTTAGAATTTTAACGAGCCGCAGACATACTTGTATACCTGTTGTACCTATATCTAAAAGTGTAAATTGTTGGAAAGACTGTCATACCTACAAGAGATACCTATGAGTTATTAGAGTGTATGGCTGAGCCGCTTAAAAATGTTACTCGAAGGTAAACTTTCACCTACAAATCTACCTTGGCTACCTACCTACCAACATGTTCTCTCCAAAACTGTCGTAATTTCTCTATTTTTGCAATTACTAAAAGAAAAATTCGCATGACTGCGTTGCCTAACTATTATAGATGGTTGATGTCACCATTCCATTCCTGCTTCTTTTTTTTCGACAACCTCAAGCTATGTGTGTGGCTATGTATTTATATTCCTCACCCGATCGAAAGCACAAATGATAGGAAAGGCAAGCGACAGCGACTTTGACGCCCTGTTAGGTAAATCAATTAGTGGATCACTGAGTTATTTATTCGAATGTTTTATGGTAAGGAAAGTAGCTTGATTGGAGAGCAACTACGATTAGAGACTACGATTATTAAAAGTTAATTGTTTTGAAGAGAGGAAGCTGTTGAATGTGCATCAAATAAAGACATTCTGACACACCCTAATCTATGCTAGAGTTATGACCCAGAAAGTAACCCCCAAGAGGCTTGATGATTCATCGTCACAAGGTTGGGTTGGACTTCTGGAATAGAGATGTCTGAATAAACCAATTCTCGCCTTATGTACAACTTTTTTTGTACTTTTGTACTTACTTCTGCTCTGGCTCTTTTTTAAGTCTAAACCCTATTACGCTTGAGCAACAGTCCAAGCCGAGCGTCCGTTGTATTCGGTAAAAGCAAGCTGCACTGGGAAAAACTGAATATGGAATATGCTTTCTCTAGTATAATCTAGAAAATAAGTAAAATATTTCATTGTTTTTATATATTTTTTTGCATTTCTATTTGTTGTAGATAAAAATTGTTATCTATGAAAGAATTTCTATTTGTTTTGCCTTTTTTATTGAATTAATTTTTCGCACGTAGTGGAGCAAATGGAGATTGTGCTGGCAAAAGAGAATAAGAGTTTGGAAAAGGGGAGTCGGCTGGCTAGGTGGATCCGAGAGAAAAACCTAGGAACAGACACCACACCGAACGATGCCAAACGGTCCGTCCCAGCCCGGCCCGGCCCGGCCCGGCCCGGACCGGCAAGTAGCATTTACTGGTCACTGACATTTTATAGGTTTAGAGAACTTTGTTCGTGTTTCTAGGCACTGATTTTCTTGGTAGAGAAAAAGTGAAGGGAAATTTGTACATCCACATTTTCCTTTCTTTATTTTTCAATCGCAAATCGTAAATCGTAAATCGAAAATCTCAATTCAAACTCATTCCAATGTCTTATAGGAGCAGATTGCACTATAATTACCTGTCGTTTTCCCGACTTTTTATTGTTTTTGTTTATTATCAAACAAAAGCCTGATGATGTGGTTAAGTTTTAGTATACAATATATAGGCGAAAATTTGCACAATTAACTATAAATATGTATACAATTTCGTTGAGGACCACAGATTTATAATGTATTAATAACGTTTCATTTTCTTAGCAGGAGGAGTACGCTGACATCAATGCAGCCTCGGACTTTATCGCTCACCAAGAAGTATTATCCCCAGCATCGCAAGGAATCAATCCTTTCGCCCAGCCCTTCACGCCTGCATACTTATCCAACAAGGAACTGGATGACATCGTGGCGCCTTTTGTTGCATCGAACGCTGAGATTTCTGTTCCCGTAGAAACAGATCTCGCTGCTCCAGTAGAAGCAGAAATCGCTGTTCCCTCAGAACCAGAGCTCCCTGCTTCTGCGCTCCAATTGCCTATTGATCTTGAGATCAGCACGTTGCCGAGCAGCGAACCTGAACCAGAGATCAGCAAGAAACAGGAGGAGGAACCTGCAGCTCCCCCAACCGCCCCGACTGAAGCTACCATCAAGGAAGAAATCCCTGTGGAAGCGAAAAAACTATCAACGAAGACAGGAGCCTCAGCGCCCATAGCCAAGCCAAAGACATCGGCTAGTCCTTCTACAAACAAGAGTGCTCCAACTTCCTCTGTAGGAGCAACGAAAACAGCTACTGCCCGTCCGCGTACCGCACCTGCCGGGCCCAAACCTACTGCTGGCGCTACTAAAGCTTCCACAGCAGGATCAACCACATCCGCCAGGAAGCCACTCACCAGCAATGCAGCCCCCACTGCGAAAGCAACGCCCAGGACAGCTTTGACCAGCACACGACCATCCACTGCTCCAATAAGCAAACCAAGCGTGGCAGCTAAGACACTAGCCAGCAAGGCAGGTGCTAAAGGATCGACAACAGGGGAATCCGCTGCAGCCAGGGCACCTGCTCGCCCTCGCCCTGCTACCACTACTTTAAAGCCAACTACCAATGCGCCCTTAACAGATGATAAAACCAACAGTTCGACCCGAAAAATAGGATCTGCCACCTCAGCTGGAATTAAATCGCGAGTGACGGCCGCCCCCGCAGCTGCAGCCAAGCCAAAACCGTCACCGCCCAAGCCAGCTACCAGCTCAGTACGAAAGGTTCCGAGCTCAAATGGACCTTCTCTGGCAGCTCGCAGCCCAACCAAGTCGACAACCAATGGAGTGCCTAAAAGCAGCACCACGACTATTACCAGCACCACCACAACAACGAAAACTTTCACAGCACGACCGGCTCCAAAGTCTACACATTCAATCAATTCCACCACCATGACCCATGGCAGCTCAGCTCGACGACCTCTGACCGCTACCGCCACGACAGCCGCAGCCCCGAGAAGGATGTCGCCTTTGAAGCCGCCGAGTACCGCAAATCAGAAAGCATCGCCACTTAAAGCCTCTACTACTCCCCTTAAGTCTAAAGCCAAAGAAAGCGTCCCGACTAAACCATCACCGGCTGACCATAGGATTCGCAAGAGTACCCCGGCAAAGGGTGCTCCATCCAAGAAAACCGAAGATCCGCCACTACCCGGAGCGACTCTTCCTCCCAGCAATGGCGACGCCAAGGAGGAGTCCATCGTCAATCAAAACGGAAGTATTCCCCACGCAGCAGATGGATCGCAGCAAATCGAGCAACAGGATCAGCAAGTTCTTCCACCGGAGGCCGTTGAAGTTTCTCTTCTTGAATTTTGAAGCACCCGGCCCCGATGAACCAACATGATTTTGTCTTTATTTCTATTTTGTCTATATTATGGGAAGTGTTTGAATGGAATGGAATGGAATACACACCAAGCGAACATAAACGAAATATTAACGTCAGAAATGCGGTTCCCAAATTGGGTCTTTGTGCTATTTTTTAAAAGAAACTAAAACAGAAACAGAAACTAAATATGTAACCGTGTGCTGTTTTTTAATTTCTCCTTCACTTATGTACGTGTTAATTTATTTATTGATGGTTCCTTAGCTCCGTTGATCTTGCTTATTGCAAACGGAATTACACTTTTAATTTTGTACGTCAAGTGCGTCCTTACTTTTCATTTCAAATTTAATCAAAACCTACCATACCAGTAACTTGTATTCACAAAATAATGCGGAAACTTTACATTAAAAAAAAAGTCATGTAATGAGAAAACTCAATCCAATTTATCGGTAGTATTAGACGTTTTTAAACGTAACTAAAACCAAACAAAAAAATTAAACCGAATTCCACATAAGAGCAAAAAAAAAATGTGCTGAAACGCAGCTGAAGCGAAAGTCGTTCTTTTCTTTTTAAACATGTTTTAGAAACAGTTTTATTGAAAGTTTTTGAACAATTTTACGAATCTATCTTATTATTTATTTTGTTAAATATTTTACACGAATGAAATTAAAACCAGCCTAATTGAATCAGTCAAAAAACTGTTTAAAGCAACTCGAACACCTTAATTTTCTACAGTCTTATAAATATTTATATTTAAAACATTAAATTTACATTAAAAACAACCATGTATGCAATTATTGCTTTTGTTTTCATTTTTTATACATCACTTCTTTTTATTTTCTAGGGATATGATATATTTTTCTGAAGGGAGTAATACGAACAAAATCTTCAACAACTCGAATTTATCGAATTTATTGTACTGAAAAACCAATTAAGCCTGCTTTTATACGAAAAATGTGTGGATAATTTAAGTGATTAAGTTTGCTACAGTTAAAGTTTATCTATATCTATATCTATATAATATATTTACGATCAGATTAACAGATTAACCCGCGCGATATAGTTGTCCTTCTTGAAACGGTAGCTAACGGTTTTTCCTTTATCCCGCTCTAGTGCCCTATAATTTTATTTTGCCTTATAATAATTATTAGTTACCTAATAACTAGAATATTACGAAAATGATATTATTATAAAAGGATAAATCCAAAACAACACTGAGATGTATACAAAAACTCGGTCTAGATGTATAAAAAATTAACCTAGGCGGAGACTTTTTTGGCTTGAAAGGACATAGTACCCTTAATTATGGTGGATTCGTTAAAAGAGATGGACTTCATAATGGTTAAATACGCGTATATGCCTTTCTTCAGTTGCTTTATTGAGTAAATGAATACTTCATTTTTAGGGAAAATAATAAGTTTTACTAACCATTCTCATTCTTCATTTCATTATGCATCTCCATTGTGTTTAAGTGCTCGAATAATATAAATATATAGGAACATAATCTTACAAGTATGAATACATGCGGAATAAACGCAGGGGATAACGACAAATGGAAAATCAAAAGACCCAAAAATTAACACATACAGCATTTACTAAAAATTTATTACCAATAAATATATAAACCAAAACGATAAGCAATTTTTTTGATAATTTTTTGTATTGTTTTTAATGATATACAGAAGGATTTTCTCCCGTGAAAAAACAGTGAGGCGGAACTGCCATGTACCGATTTTTGTACTCCTGATTCACAGTGAAGATGTATGGTATACTAGTGTTCCTGAAGAAAAAAGCCAAATTGCAATTTCAGTATTATTGACGCTGGCCATTTATTTTGTCGAGCTTTTGTAAAAGCACGTCGTTTTTGAAATCCTTAGAGACTAAATTGAAAGTGGATAAGCTACTTTATCCATTATTACAACGCAAATATTAAAAATAAACTTTTCCAGTAGAAAAGTTCCTAAAACGTCTTCACCCTCTTTGCAAACGGCTTATCATTATTTTGCGGCCGCTTGTTAAACGGCTTCTTTCCAAATTTGTTTGGCTTGGAGAACTTTGCGGGTCCCGTGGCCAGAGGTTTGCGCCTCTTCAGGGTTAGGTACTTGAGCTGCGAGTTGGGCTCGATGAAAATTGGCTGATTCTTAATACGATGCTCATTGAGGAGAAAAGATTTGCAGAAGCCGTCTTCGGTGGCGTACTTGATCACGGCCTTTAAATTGAACAACTGCACAGTTTCGATCTCCCCGCTCTTGCTGAACACATCCCGAAGATCGCTTTCAGATACATCTATGTAAGGGTAAGAGATTTTATTGGTTACACCTAGTAAGTTATCGAAAAGTGTAAAAAACTTACCCGCTGCAAGGTTTGTAACCAAAATGGTCCTGGTCGAGTTGCTGTAGCGCTCGTACCGCTTCAGTTTCAACTCCAGATTGTCAACAGTCTCTCCGTTTAGCTTGTTCAAAGCCTTCGTCGCATTTTCTGGCTGCTTGTAGGTCACAAACGCCAGGACACTCGTGGTGCAGACTACCTCGACGTAATCGAGCTCCCCGAACTTCTTAAATATCTTCTCAATAGCACTGGAATTGTACGACTCGTGCTTGCCTCCATTTGCGAGGATCAGGGTGAGTTCTGATGACTTTTTGGCCGTTTCCCAGAAAGACTGGGGCCGCACCGTGATGAAGCGCGAGAAGAACTCGGCGTTGTTGAGTTTAAGCGCCTTGGGCACGTCGTCAGTGGAGGCAAACCGTATAAAGGCTCTGCAATTGCTGCTGTTTTTCGTTAGGGTTACAGCCTCCACTGGACCGACCTTTTCAAAGAAGGCTTTTAAGTCATCCTTGGATACCTTGGGACCAAACAATCCAACCACCACTGTCCGATCGTTCAACACTTTATTGTCCCGAGCCAATGACACGTTGAGGACATTTTCATTCAAAGTCAGAGCCTTGGGATTGGCTGCCAGCGCCGCAGCAGCGCCTGCCGCGGTCTCAAAGGCAATAATAACCGAATTTCCACCAGCCTTGGTCTTAATGCGGTTCACGGTTAAAAGCGGACCGAATTTGGTGAACAAGGCAACAACGTCATTGTGCTTGAAATCTGTAAGAAGATACATATATTTTTAATTATATTTAAATCTAAAAAATATAAATTTTAAATATTTAAATTGAACAACTTAAATGCTTACCATTTGGAAAGTTAGAAACGTAAATAATCTGGTTTTTGGGCGTGTTTGGTGGTGGTGGTCCTGCGGATATTTTTGGAATGCCTTCTTTCTTTCCAGATTGCTTGGTGTTGTCCTTGGCCTTCTTGAGTATAACCTCCTCGGCAGGTGGGGCATCGTCGTCCTCACTGGATTCGTCGTCCGCTGCAACAAGACCGGTTCCAGAAGCAGACACCTGCCCAGGCTCAATTTCATCGTCTTCGTCTTCATCCTCATCATCATCATCATCGTCCTCGCTATCCACAGCATCACTTTCCTCTGCTTCTTCGTCAATTAAACCAGAAAGACCTTCAGGCTGAAAAGGACACAAGAACGATATTATTTGAAGTCCCAATTTTAGAAAAAGTTTACTCTTCCAGATAATATTTACCTCGGAGCCGCTATCCTCATCAGTTACGGGAACATTTACGTCTTCGGCATCGGATTCTTCCTCGCTAGAATTGGGAACCGCCTCAACAGGCTTTTTTGATTTCTTGTTCGGTGTTTGAGCGGCATGGTTTTCTTCCTGCACCTTAGCTCCTCGCTTTGGCAATACCTTCTTAACTCCGTTTGCGGCTTTCTTGTCTTTAGCTGCTGCGGTTACAGCTGGGGTCTTTTTCAGTGCCATTGTATTACTTTTGTTAGAGCCAAAAACCAATTAATAGTTGAACGTTATAAGAGCGCGTGGGGTTTCAAAGAAACGCACGTGGAGAGTGGACTGTAATCAGAGGCTGATATGGCAACTCCACAGTGTTTATATACATATGAATGTTAAATTAGCGTCGCCTTTTAATAGCTGCACTGGAACGGTGAAATTCGGAACAGTTATCGGAATTTACTAAAGCTGTATTGTTAAACACAATTACTTAAATAAAGCAGTTTTAATTTTGGAAAAAATAAGATCTTAGCTAATCCTATTTTAGAAAATCCTAAAAATTCATAAGCCATTCCTTTGAGCCACATCCCATACAAAAACTAGTATTTGTGTCAACGTACAATACACTGCATTGCGAAAATCATCTCCTAACATATGAAAAGATACACGGGAGCACTGGTTCCAAGTTACACGATTAAAGTACAGCCCCACGTCCCCCGAGAGACATGAATAAGATTTACGTGTAACTATAAGTTACTACGCTACCCCAACTTGCTAAAATTAACGAAAGTGATAAATTTTATTCAAACCTTTATTTTGATTTTTTAAAGTCAACGACTATTTGAAGTCTTTATTTTTGGAGCAATCTTTTTTGCCAGACTAATTTGTTGTTCATTTCTCTTTTTCTTGGGATTCTTAGCTTTCGTAACTGCACCTACCTTAACACCGCGATACTGTGACTTCTTTTGATTTGCTTCAATACCATTTTGGCCTGGTTTCCTGGGCTTGTTATTTGTTGTCCCCTTTTTCTTATCTAACCTTTTTTTGGCCCCCGCTGAATTCTTTATTTTGCTTTTGTCCTTTGAATTGTCCGACGTTGCAGCTGCAGCATCCCGTTTTTGCTTAGCGCCAAGTTTCTTGTCCGAATAACGTTCAACATTAATGGGTCTATCATCTAGAAGTGTTTGATTTAGCTCCAAGGCTAGACCCACAGCGTCCGCCTGTTTAAAGCAGACGTAGGCTACGCCCTTGCATCCCTTGTCACCTTCGCGAAGGCAACGAATATAGTCAATGGCCCCGCAGCTCGAAAAGATTTCCTGCAGCATTTTTTCGTTGGTTGCTAAATTAAAGGCCAATTAATAACAGAATATAATGTTTAGAATTGATGGCACTTACAGTACTTTAGGTTGCCAATGAAAACTGTGCGCTTTGCATCTGTGCTGTCCACTTCTCCGACACCATCTGCTCCTTTAGCCTTCTTTGCGGGAGTTACTCTCAAGTGGTTACTTTTGAATTCAGACCCATTCAAGGCTAATGCCGTTTGGGCAATTTCTGGGGTTTTAAGCACTACATAGGCGTTCAAGGAGCCCGCTTCCTTGCGCTGCTTGTGCTTGAAAAGCTTCTTTCCGCCGGCAGTTGTCAGCCTTATGTATTGCACATCGCCGTAAGGTTGGAAAAGTTTAGCCAGCTGCACTCTTTTGGTGTTAAAGGGTAAATTGCCCACAAAAACTGTGGCTTCATCGGCGGCTGGGTCCCGGGTATATTCCTTCTTCCCAGCTTCTGTTAAATGAATTCGGGATTAATAGAAATTGGAGCTGCAATGAAAATAAACTCACCTGCCTTTCCTTCGGCTTTAGCTTCACTGGCTTCTACAGTAATGCCATTTTTTAATTTATTTTTCATTTTTTTCAACTTTTGCGCTTGTTTCTTTGCCTTCTTTTTCATAATTTTGGCATTGTCCTTTTCCGACACCTTTTTGGGGCTCTCTGTGACCACAGGCTTTAAATTGTCTTTTTTGGGACTCTCCGTGACTACAGACTTATCTTTTGTCATTTTTTTTGTTTGTTTGCTGGCCTTTTGCTTTGGCTTTTTGTTCTCTATTTTTGATACCATTTTCGGCGCAACAAATGACTTTATATTATTATTACTTGCAACACACGTGTGCCGCACAGCCAGATGGAGAACTAATGTTGTAAATCGCGTTATTTGTTTTTGTTTTGTTTTATTCTATCGATTCTTAGTATTTAAAGTATTTTAGTGTTGAAAAGGAAAAAGTATCGTCTGGAACGCATTGTTATTGTCATCTCTATTGCGTTTGTAGTGAATTTTCCATTATTTTTTCTATTTTTTCCGTACTTGAGGAAGCAACATGAAAGTTTATAAACAAAAGCTTAGAGACGTTTGGTTGCAAATGCCTGAATTTAAACCATGGTTACGCCGTGACCCAGATGACTCCTACAGAGCTCATTGCAAATTTTGCAAGTGCGGCGTAAACACAAAGATCTGCGATTTGCGAGCCCATGCCCTGACGAAAAAGCACATCAAACGCAGCTTGGAGCTGGGCGTAGATATTAAACCAAATTTGGTAAGAGCCCCATTTTCTTAGCGCTAGCTTAGCTAAATGTTCGTTTTTTCAGAACGATCCGGATGAGACGCAGGAAGGCCTACCCTACAGCTCACACTCCCACCATTATAAGTTAAAATCTAAGACTCCGGCAATTAGGCGTGAAAAGCCCAGAGCCTCAGATACTGTCAGCAAGTCACAGCAAGCCTTAGATTACGAGCAAATTATTGAAAATTTGGCGCTCTACGAGCCGGAGCAGGTGATGTTCTCCAATTGCTCCTTAACCGGAACGGAGCAAATAATCGAAGAAGAGAGCGAAATAGCATCTGGTGCCATCATTGACGAGGAGGTAATCAACAAGGCAGTGGCAAATGCCCTCAGGAACCAAAAGGATTCGCCGCAGATCTTCGGAGATTTTGTAGCAGACCGACTGCGCCATATGAACAACGATGCCTCCGAGTTCGCCAAAGACAAAATTATGAAGATTCTTCTTGAGGCAGCATCTATCGATAGGGCTCCTACTTACAATTAACTCAGATTTTATATTAAGTTAAAAAACAAAACACACTTCATTTTTCCAAGCTTGACAATTGTATTGATAATGTTTATTTTATTTACAATTTTATTTTCTTTATAAACTTTATTTTACATACCCTTCCAACGCAGTAATGCGGACATCTTAAACACTGTAAAGTAAATTGTATATTAATGATCCTTCACTTCAGTTCATAAGTAAATTAAGCCGGCACCTTTATAGCTACCGAATTAAAATTCACTGTTCATAATTTCTTATATATTTTAATTAATTCATTTGTTTTTTTCTTAAAGAAAAAAAAACTACAATGTATACAAAAAACTACTTTTCAGACATAATTTCAGATATTGCTTTTAAAGATCGGATAGATATTGACCGAGATTCGCTTTGAGCCATAATGCCTTCGAATTGATTTCAATCTTTTTTAAGGAACCACCCTAGAAAATTTATCCATAAATCGTTAAAGTTATTCGTTTTTAGGATCGAACCTATATTGGCAGTGATACAGCGCAGTTTGGGGGCCATATTTATTTAATACACAAAGATCGCCCTTAAAAACAAACCGCAATTGTCGTGGGATCCATTTGGATCCATTTGGACATCCCACAAATCGGAATCAATCATAAAAGCATGAGATGATGTGATTGGTTTGATACGGGAGGTTTGATCCAACCCGCGTCAGCCATTGGTACCCAACAATTTAATCAATGGCGTCTTCGGCAGGGAGGCATCCACGATGGAGTTCGTAAGAATATAACAGCGCTTCAGCGGATTCGAAAGAGCTTTAATTGTGTATGATAGACGAAAAGCATATAAGATCAGATCAAATCACCAGCCGCAATTCAAATTGTCCGACTTCGATTTAACCATGTAAATGGTATGAAACTGGTTGTTGTTTGTGAGTAAGCTACCGCAAATTGTATGAAAAGAGAGTAATGTAATTATTGGTAATTTTAATCAGGAGGCGGGATATTCCGTATTTTAAAATTCAAAAACAATTCAATTTATCTATCAAGAGGGCTATAACTTTTTTTTTAAGCTCCAATCGGCAAAAGGTATACCTTCCCGAATTCGTATCTTCAAATACTATCTAAATATTGTATATCTATCAATCGTGTTCCTGAAAAATCTAAGTTAGGGGGCGACAAAACGACATTCGGGTGCATAGGCGATTTTTGAAACGATTTTAGGAAGTTTACACTTCGATTAAATAAAAATCTTTGATTATGGTGGACAGCAAATGAAGTCCCAATTCTTAAATAGTATCTTGGTAAAAAATCGGATACAAAATGGCAAAAATATCAGTAAAAACTTGAGCAAAAGGATGAGAAAATTTGTTTTTGACAAATGTGCACTTCCCGTATTTTGAAAATCTAAAATTTCCATTTTTCAAACAGTTTTATTCGAATATCTAAGCCGATTCACAACCGACTTTGAAACGAAATTTTTAATCAGGGCTTCAATCTCCTTTAACCTGCATACAAAGATCAAAAAAATTAAACAAAAAAAATTTTGTCGATTTTTGAAAAAAATCATGATGCAAAACCGTAAAAACTTGAGCAAAAGGATGAGAAAATTAGTTTTTGACAAATGTGCACTTCCCGTATATTGAAAATCTAAAATTTCCATATTTTAAACAGTTTTTGAAACGATTTTAGGAAGTTTATACTTCGATTAAATAAAAATCTTTGATTATGGTGGACAGCAAATGAAGTCCCAATTCTTAAATGGTATCTTGGTAAAAAATCGGATACAAAATGGCAAAAATATCAGTAAAAACTTGAGCAAAAGGATGAGAAATTTAGTTTTTGACAAATGTGCACTTCCCGTAAATTGAAAATCTAAAATTTCCATTTTTCAAACTGTTTTATTCGAATATCTAAGCCGATTCACAACCGATTTTGAAACGAAATGCCGTTTTGTAATCAGGACTTCAATCTCCTTTAACCTGCATACAAAGATCAAAAAAATTAAACAAAAAAAATTTTGTCGATTTTTGAAAAAAATCATGATGGTACCCCTTTCAAAATTTTGAAAAATGGGCTTAATTTTTATTGTTTAGTTTCTCAGATTCTTTGATGCAGATCGAAGCAGACTAAAGCGCTGTTTCATGAATGGTATTTCATTTTGAAATCGGTTTGAAATCAAATAAAATATACGCCCGCAAATGTTTAAAAAAGTGAGTTTTTGACAAATATCAACTTTCCGTATTTTACAATTCAAAAACAATTCAATTTATCTATCAAGAGGGCTTTAACTTTTTTTTTAAGCTCCAATCGGCAAAAGGTATACCTTCCCGAATTCGTATCTTCGAATACTATCTAAATATTGTAAATCTATCAATCGTGTTCCTGAAAAACCTAAGTTAGGGGGCGACAAAAGGACATTCGGGTGCATAGGCGATTTTTGAAACGATTTTAGGAAGTTTACATTTCGATTAAATAAAAATCTTTGATTATGGTGGACAGCAAATGAAGTCCCAATTCTTAAATGGTATCTTGGTAAAAAATCGGATACAAAATGGCAAAAATATCCGTAAAAACTTGAGCAAAAGGATGAGAAAATTAGTTTTTGACAAATGTGCACTTCCCGTATATTGAAAATCTAAAGTTTCCATTTTTCAAACAGTTTTATTCGAATATCTAAGCCGATTCACAACCGATTTTGAAACGAAATGCCGTTTTGTAATCAGGACTTCAATCTCCTTTAACCTGCAAACAAAGATAAAAAAAAATAAACAAAAAAAATTTTGTCGATTTTTGAAAAAAATCATGATGGTACCCCTTTCAAAATTTTGAAAAATGGGCTTAATTTTTATTGTTTAGTTTCTCAGATTCTTTGATGCAGATCGAAGCAGACTAAAGCGCTGATTCATAAATGGTATTTCATTTTGAAATCGGTTTGAAATCAAATAAAATATACGCCATCAAATGTTTAAAAAAGTGAGTTTTTGACAATTATCAACTTTCCGTATTTTACAATTTAAAAACAATTCAATTTATCTATCAAGAGGGCTTTAACTTTTTTTTTAAGCTCCAATCGGCAAAAGGTATACCTTCCCGAATTCGTATCTTCGAATACTATCTAAATATTGTATATCTATCAATCGTGTTCCTGAAAAACCTAAGTTAGGGGGCGACAAAAGGACATTCGGGTGCATAGGCGATTTTTGAAACGATTTTAGGAAGTTTACACTTCGATTAAATAAAAATCTTTGATAATGGTGGACAGCAAATGAAGTCCCAATTCTTAAATGGTATCTTGGTAAAAAATCTTGACAAATCAAAATATATTCAATTTATTCATTAATAGGACCATTAGGTTTAGGAACAAACCAACAGGTTTGTTCACCAGCAATCGGTTAAAGTTATACCTTCCCGTATTCGTATCTTTGAGTACTATCTAGTTATCGTATATGTATTAAGCATATTTCTTAAAAAACCTAAGTTAGGTGGTGGAAAAGGACATATGATTCTAATGGCGATGTTTGAAACGACTTTATAAAGCTTACAGATCGATTAATAAGAAATCTTTGATAAAGATTAACAGCAAATGAAGTTCCAATTATTAAATGGTATCTTGGTGCAAAATCGGATACAAAATGGCAAAAATATCCTTAAAAACTTAAGAGAAAGGCTGAGAAAAGGACATTCGGGCTTTTACGTGATTTTGCGTTTTGATAGATTTTACCGAATTAGCCATAACTTTGCTTGTTTACCTCCAATCAGCGAAAGTTATACCTTCCCGCATTCGTATCTTCGAGTACTATCTAGTTATCGTATATGCAGCAACCGTTTGCCCTAAAAAACCTAAGTTAGGTGGCGAGAAAAGGCCCATATAGCCTATAGGCGATGTTTGAAACTACTTTATAAAGCTTACAGATCGATTAATAAGAAATCTTTGATAAAGATTAACAGCAAATGAAGTTCCAATTATTAAATGGTATCTTGGTGCAAAATCGGATACAAAATGGCAAAAATATCCTTAAAAACTTAAGCGAAAGGCTGAGAAAAGGACATTCGGGCTTTTACGTGATTTTGCGTTTTGATAGATTTTACCGAATTAGCCATAACTTTGCTTGTTTACCTCCAATCGGCGAAAGTTATACCTTCCCGCATTCGTATCTTCGAGTACTATCTAGTTATCGTATATGCAGCAACCGTTTGCCCTAAAAAAACTAAGTTAGGTGGCGAGAAAAGGCCCATATAGCCTATAGGCGATGTTTGAAACTACTTTATAAAGCTTACAGATCGATTAATAAGAAATCTTTGATAAAGATTAACAGTAAATGAAGTTCCAATTATTAAATGGTATCTTGGTGCAAAATCGGATACAAAATGGCAAAAATATCCTTAAAAACTTAAGCGAAAGGCTGAGAAAAGGACATTCGGGCTTTTACGTGATTTTGCGTTTTGATAGATTTTACCGAATTAGCCATAACTTTGCTTGTTTACCTCCAATCGGCGGAAGTTATATCTTCCCGCATTCGTATCTTCGTATCTTCGAGTACTATCTAGTTATCGTATATGCAGCAACCGTTTGCCCTAAAAAAACTAAGTTAGGTGACGAGAAAAGGCCCTTATAGCCTATAGGCGATGTTTGAAACTACTTTATAAAGCTTACAGATCGATTAATAAGAAATCTTTGATAAAGATTAACAGCAAATGAAGTTCCAATTATTAAATGGTATCTTGGTGCAAAATCGGATACAAAATGGCAAAAATATCCTTAAAAACTTAAGCGAAAGGGTGAGAAAAAGACATTCGGGCTTTTACGTGATTTTGCGTTTTGATAGATTTTACCGAATTAGCCATAACTTTGCTTGTTTACCTCCAATCGGCGAAAGTTATACCTTACCGCATTCGTATCTTCGAGTACTGTCTAGTTATTGTATATGCAGCAACCGTTTTCCTTAAAAAAACTAAGTTAGGTGGCGAGAAAAGGCCCATATAGCCTATAGGCGATGTTTGAAACGACGTTATAAAGCTTACAGTTCGATTAATAAGAAATCTTAGATAAAGATTAACAGCAAATGAAGTTCCAATTATTGAATGGTATCTTGGTGCAAAATCGGATACACAATGGCAAAAAAAATCCTTAAAAACTTAAGCAAAAGGATGATAAAATGAGTTTTCACATATGTCCACTTTCTATACTGTGAAAATGTAAAATTTCCACTTTTTGGAACAGTTTTATTGCAATATCTGAACTAAATCGCAACCGATTTTGAAACGAAAGCCCATTTTCGAATCAGAGCTTCAATCTTTCTTTACCTGCATCCAAAGATATAAAATATCGATCAAAAAAAATTTTGTCGATTTTTGAAAAAAATGATGATGGTACCCCTTTCAAAATTTTGAAAAATCGGATAAATTTTTTTTGTTTAATTTTTTGGATTCTTTGATGCAGATCGAAGCAGACTGAAAGCCTGATTCATGAATGGTATTTCGTTTTCAAATCGGTTTGAAATCGAATAAAATATACGCTATTTAATGGTAAAAAAAGTCAAATTTTGATTAAAATGACCAATCCGTATTTGACAAATCAAAATATATTCAATTTATTCATTAATAGGACCATTATTGGTTTGTTCACCAGCAATCGGTCAAAGTTATACCTTCCCGCATTCGTATCTTTGAGTACTATCTAGTTATCGTATATGTATCAAGCATATTTCTTAAAAAACCTAAGTTAGGTGGTGGAAAAGGACATATGATTCTAATGGCGATGTTTGAAACGACTTTATAAAGCTTACAGATCGATTAATAAGAAATCTTTGATAAAGATTAACTGCAAATGAAGTTCCAATTATTAAATGGTATCTTGGTGCAAAATCGGATACAAAATGGCAAAAATATCCTTAAAAACTTAAGCGAAAGGCTGAGAAAAGGACATTCGGGCTTTTACGTGATTTTGCGTTTTGATAGATTTTACCGAATTAGCCATAACTTTGCTTGTTTACCTCCAATCGGCGAAAGTTATACCTTCCCGCATTCGTATCTTCGAGTACTATCTAGTTATCGTATATGCAGCAACCGTTTGCCCTAAAAAACCTAAGTTAGGTGGCGAGAAAAGGCCCATATAGCCTATAGGCGATGTTTGAAACTACTTTATAAAGCTTACAGATCGATTAATAAGAAATCTTTGATAAAGATTAACAGCAAATGAAGTTCCAATTATTAAATGGTATCTTGGTGCAAAATCGGATACAAAATGGCAAAAATATCCTTAAAAACTTAAGCGAAAGGGTGAGAAAAAGACATTCGGGCTTTTACGTGATTTTGCGTTTTGATAGATTTTACCGAATTAGCCATAACTTTGCTTGTTTACCTCCAATCGGCGAAAGTTATACCTTCCCGCATTCGTATCTTCGAGTACTATCTAGTTATCGTTTATGCAGCAACCGTTTGCCCTAAAAAACCTAAGTAAGGTGGCGAGAAAAGGCCCATATAGCCTATAGGCGATGTTTGAAACTACTTTATAAAGCTTACAGATCGATTCATAAGAAATCTTTGATAAAGATTAACAGCAAATAAAGTTCCAATTATTAAATGGTATCTTGGTGCAAAATCGGATACAAAATGGCAAAAATATCCTTAAAAACTTAAGCGAAAGGCCGAGAAAAGGACATTCGGGCTTTTACGTGATTTTGCGTTTTGATAGATTTTACCGAATTAGCCATAACTTTGCTTGTTTACCTCCAATCGGCGAAAGTTATATCTTGCCGCATTCGTATCTTCGAGTACTATCTAGTTATCGTATATGCAGCAACCGTTTGCCCTAAAAAAACCAAGTTAGGTGGCGAGAAAAGGCCCATATAGCCTATAGGCGATGTTTGAAACGACGTTATAAAGCTTACAGATCGATTAATAAGAAATCTTTGATAAAGATTAACAGCAAATGAAGTTCCAATTATTAAATGGTATCTTGGTGCAAAATCGGATACAAAATGGCAAAAATATCCTTAAAAACTTAAGCGAAAGGGTGAGAAAAAGACATTCGTGCTTTTACGTGATTTTGCGTTTTGATAGATTTTACCGAATTAGCCATAACTTTGCTTGTTTACCTCCAATCGGCGAAAGTTATACCTTCCCGCATTCGTATCTTCGAGTACTATCTAGTTATCGTTTATGCAGCAACCGTTTGCCCTAAAAAACCTAAGTAAGGTGGCGAGAAAAGGCCCATATAGCCTATAGGCGATGTTTGAAACTACTTTATAAAGCTTACAGATCGATTAATAAGAAATCTTTGATAAAGATTAACAGCAAATGAAGTTCCAATTATTAAATGGTATCTTGGTGCAAAATCGGATACAAAATGGCAAAAATATCCTTAAAAACTTAAGCGACAGGGTGAGGAAAAGACATTCGGGCTTTTACGTGATTTTGCGTTTTGATAGATTTTACCGAATTAGCCATAACTTTGCTTGTTTACCTCCAATCGGCGAAAGTTATACCTTACCGCATTCGTATCTTCGAGTACTGTCTAGTTATTGTATATGCAGCAACCGTTTTCCTTAAAAAACCTAAGTTAGGTGGCGAGAAAAGGCCCATATAGCCTATAGGCGATGTTTGAAACGACGTTATAAAGCTTACAGATCGATTAATAAGAAATCTTTGATAAAGATTAACAGCAAATGAAGTTCCAATTATTAAATGGTATCTTGGTGCAAAATCGGATACAAAATGACAAAAATATCCTTAAAAACTTAAGCGAAAGGGTGAGAAAAAGACATTCGGGCTTTTACGTGATTTTGCGTTTTGATAGATTTTACCGAATTAGCCATAACTTTGCTTGTTTACCTCCAATCGGCGAAAGTTATACCTTACCGCATTCGTATCTTCGAGTACTGTCTAGTTATTGTATATGCAGCAACCGTTTGCCCTAAAAAAACTAAGTTAGGTGGCGAGAAAAGGCCCATATAGCCTATAGGCGATGTTTGAAACGACGTTATAAAGCTTACAGATCGATTAATAAGAAATCTTTGATAAAGATTAACAGCAAATGAAGTTCCAATTATTAAATGGTATCTTGGTGCAAAATCGGATACAAAATGGCAAAAATATCCTTAAAAACTTAAGCGAAAGGGTGAGAAAAAGACATTCGGGCTTTTACGTGATTTTGCGTTTTGATAGATTTTACCGAATTAGCCATAACTTTGCTTGTTTACCTCCAATCGGCGAAAGTTATACCTTACCGCATTCGTATCTTCGAGTACTATCTAGTTATCGTATATGCAGCAACCGTTTGCCCTAAAAAAACTAAGTTAGGTGGCGAGAAAAGGCCCATATAGCCTATAGGCGATGTTTGAAACGACGTTATAAAGCTTACAGTTCGATTAATAAGAAATCTTAGATAAAGATTAACAGCAAATGAAGTTCCAATTATTGAATGGTATCTTGGTGCAAAATCGGATACAAAATGGCAAAAATATCCTTAAAAACCTAAGCGAAAGTGTGAGAAAAGGACATTCGGGCTTTTACGTGATTTTGCGTTTTGATAGATTTTACCGAATTAGCCATAACTTTGCTTGTTTACCTCCAATCGGCGAAAGTTATACCTTACCGCATTCGTATCTTCAAGTACTGTCTAGTTATTGTATATGCAGCAACCGTTTTCCTTAAAAAACCTAAGTTAGGTGGCGAGAAAAGGCCCATATAGCCTATAGGCGATGTTTGAAACGACGTTATAAAGCTTACAGATCGATTAATAAGAAATCTTTGATAAAGATTAACAGCAAATGAAGTTCCATTTATTGAATGGTATCTTGGTGCAAAATCGGATACAAAATGGCAAAAATATCCTTAAAAACTTAAGCGAAAGGGTGAGAAAAAGACATTCGGGCTTTTACGTGATTTTGCGTTTTGATAGATTTTACCGAATTAGCCATAACTTTGCTTGTTTACCTCCAATCGGCGAAAGTTATACCTTACCGCATTCGTATCTTCGAGTACTATCTAGTTATCGTATATGCAGCAACCGTTTGCCCTAAAAAAACTAAGTTAGGTGGCGAGAAAAGGCCCATATAGCCTATAGGCGATGTTTGAAACGACGTTATAAAGCTTACAGATCGATTAATAAGAAATCTTTGATAAAGATTAACAGCAAATGAAGTTCCAATTATTAAATGGTATCTTGGTGCAAAATCGGATACAAAATGGCAAAAATATCCTTAAAAACTTAAGCGAAAGGGTGAGAAAAAGACATTCGGGCTTTTACGTGATTTTGCGTTTTGATAGATTTTACCGAATTAGCCATAACTTTGCTTGTTTACCTCCAATCGGCGAAAGTTATACCTTACCGCATTCGTATCTTCGAGTACTATCTAGTTATCGTATATGCAGCAACCGTTTGCCCTAAAAAAACTAAGTTAGGTGGCGAGAAAAGGCCCATATAGCCTATAGGCGATGTTTGAAACGACGTTATAAAGCTTACAGTTCGATTAATAAGAAATCTTAGATAAAGATTAACAGCAAATGAAGTTCCAATTATTGAATGGTATCTTGGTGCAAAATCGGATACAAAATGGCAAAAATATCCTTAAAAACCTAAGCGAAAGTGTGAGAAAAGGACATTCGGGCTTTTACGTGATTTTGCGTTTTGATAGATTTTACCGAATTAGCCATAACTTTGCTTGTTTACCTCCAATCGGCGGAAGTTATATCTTCCCGCATTCGTATCTTCGAGTACTATCTAGTTATCGTATATGCAGCAACCGTTTGCCCTAAAAAAACTAAGTTAGGTGGCGAGAAAAGGCCCTTATAGCCTATAGGCGATGTTTGAAACTACTTTATAAAGCTTACAGATCGATTAATAAGAAATCTTTGATAAAGATTAACAGCAAATGAAGTTCCAATTATTAAATGGTATCTTGGTGCAAAATCGGATACAAAATGGCAAAAATATCCTTAAAAACTTAAGCGAAAGGGTGAGAAAAAGACATTCGGGCTTTTACGTGATTTTGCGTTTTGATAGATTTTACCGAATTAGCCATAACTTTGCTTGTTTACCTCCAATCGGCGAAAGTTATACCTTACCGCATTCGTATCTTCGAGTACTGTCTAGTTATTGTATATGCAGCAACCGTTTTCCTTAAAAAACCTAAGTTAGGTGGCGAGAAAAGGCCCATATAGCCTATAGGCGATGTTTGAAACGACGTTATAAAGCTTACAGATCGATTAATAAGAAATCTTTGATAAAGATTAACAGCAAATGAAGTTCCAATTATTAAATGGTATCTTGGTGCAAAATCGGATACAAAATGGCAAAAATATCCTTAAAAACTTAAGCGAAAGGGTGAGAAAAAGACATTCGGGCTTTTACGTGATTTTGCGTTTTGATAGATTTTACCGAATTAGCCATAACTTTGCTTGTTTACCTCCAATCGGCGAAAGTTATACCTTACCGCATTCATATCTTCAAGTACTGTCTAGTTATTGTATATGCAGCAACCGTTTTCCTTAAAAAACCTAAGTTAGGTGGCGAGAAAAGGCCCATATAGCCTATAGGCGATGTTTGAAACGACGTTATAAAGCTTACAGATCGATTAATAAGAAATCTTTGATAAAGATTAACAGCAAATGAAGTTCCATTTATTGAATGGTATCTTGGTGCAAAATCGGATACAAAATGGCAAAAATATCCTTAAAAACTTAAGCGAAAGGGTGAGAAAAAGACATTCGGGCTTTTACGTGATTTTGCGTTTTGATAGATTTTACCGAATTAGCCATAACTTTGCTTGTTTACCTCCAATCGGCGAAAGTTATACCTTACCGCATTCGTATCTTCGAGTACTATCTAGTTATCGTATATGCAGCAACCGTTTGCCCTAAAAAAACTAAGTTAGGTGGCGAGAAAAGGCCCATATAGCCTATAGGCGATGTTTGAAACGACGTTATAAAGCTTACAGATCGATTAATAAGAAATCTTTGATAAAGATTAACAGCAAATGAAGTTCCATTTATTAAATGGTATCTTGGTGCAAAATCGGATACAAAATGGCAAAAATATCCTTAAAAACTTAAGCGAAAGGGTGAGAAAAAGACATTCGGGCTTTTACGTGATTTTGCGTTTTGATAGATTTTACCGAATTAGCCATAACTTTGCTTGTTTACCTCCAATCGGCGAAAGTTATACCTTACCGCATTCGTATCTTCGAGTACTATCTAGTTATCGTATATGCAGCAACCGTTTGCCCTAAAAAAACTAAGTTAGGTGGCGAGAAAAGGCCCATATAGCCTATAGGCGATGTTTGAAACGACGTTATAAAGCTTACAGTTCGATTAATAAGAAATCTTAGATAAAGATTAACAGCAAATGAAGTTCCAATTATTGAATGGTATCTTGGTGCAAAATCGGATACAAAATGGCAAAAATATCCTTAAAAACCTAAGCGAAAGTGTGAGAAAAGGACATTCGGGCTTTTACGTGATTTTGCGTTTTGATAGATTTTACCGAATTAGCCATAACTTTGCTTGTTTACCTCCAATCGGCGGAAGTTATATCTTCCCGCATTCGTATCTTCGAGTACTATCTAGTTATCGTATATGCAGCAACCGTTTGCCCTAAAAAAACTAAGTTAGGTGGCGAGAAAAGGCCCTTATAGCCTATAGGCGATGTTTGAAACTACTTTATAAAGCTTACAGATCGATTAATAAGAAATCTTTGATAAAGATTAACAGCAAATGAAGTTCCAATTATTAAATGGTATCTTGGTGCAAAATCGGATACAAAATGGCAAAAATATCCTTAAAAACTTAAGCGAAAGGGTGAGAAAAAGACATTCGGGCTTTTACGTGATTTTGCGTTTTGATAGATTTTACCGAATTAGCCATAACTTTGCTTGTTTACCTCCAATCGGCGAAAGTTATACCTTACCGCATTCGTATCTTCGAGTACTGTCTAGTTATTGTATATGCAGCAACCGTTTTCCTTAAAAAACCTAAGTTAGGTGGCGAGAAAAGGCCCATATAGCCTATAGGCGATGTTTGAAACGACGTTATAAAGCTTACAGATCGATTAATAAGAAATCTTTGATAAAGATTAACAGCAAATGAAGTTCCAATTATTAAATGGTATCTTGGTGCAAAATCGGATACAAAATGGCAAAAATATCCTTAAAAACTTAAGCGAAAGGGTGAGAAAAAGACATTCGGGCTTTTACGTGATTTTGCGTTTTGATAGATTTTACCGAATTAGCCATAACTTTGCTTGTTTACCTCCAATCGGCGAAAGTTATACCTTACCGCATTCGTATCTTCGAGTACTGTCTAGTTATTGTATATGCAGCAACCGTTTGCCCTAAAAAACCTAAGTTAGGTGGCGAGAAAAGGCCCATATAGCCTATAGGCGATGTTTGAAACGACGTTATAAAGCTTACAGATCGATTAATAAGAAATCTTTGATAAAGATTAACAGCAAATGAAGTTCCAATTATTAAATGGTATCTTGGTGCAAAATCGGATACAAAATGGCAAAAATATCCTTAAAAACTTAAGCGAAAGGGTGAGAAAAAGACATTCGGGCTTTTACGTGATTTTGCGTTTTGATAGATTTTACCGAATTAGCCATAACTTTGCTTGTTTACCTCCAATCGGCGAAAGTTATACCTTACCGCATTCGTATCTTCGAGTACTGTCTAGTTATTGTATATGCAGCAACCGTTTTCCTTAAAAAACCTAAGTTAGGTGGCGAGAAAAGGCCCATATAGCCTATAGGCGATGTTTGAAACGACGTTATAAAGCTTACAGATCGATTAATAAGAAATCTTTGATAAAGATTAACAGCAAATGAAGTTCCAATTATTAAATGGTATCTTGCAGCAACCGTTTTCCTTAAAAAACCTAAGTTAGGTGGCGAGAAAAGGCCCATATAGCCTATAGGCGATGTTTGAAACGACGTTATAAAGCTTACAGTTCGATTAATAAGAAATCTTAGATAAAGATTAACAGCAAATGAAGTTCCAATTATTGAATGGTATCTTGGTGCAAAATCGGATACACAATGGCAAAAAAAATCCTTAAAAACTTAAGCAAAAGGATGATAAAATGAGTTTTCACATATGTCCACTTTCACACTTTGAAAATGTAAAATTTCCACTTTTTGGAACAGTTTTATTGCAATATCTGAACTAAATCGCAACCGATTTTGAAACGAAAGCCCATTTTCGAATCAGAGCTTCAATCTTTCTTTACCTGCATCCAAAGATATAAAATATCGATCAAAAAAATTTTGTCGATTTTTGAAAAAAATGATGATGGTACCCCTTTCAAAATTTTGAAAAATCGGATAAATTTTTTTTGTTTAATTTTTTTGGATTCTTTGATGCAGATCGAAGCAGACTGAAAGCCTGATTCATGAATGGTATTTCGTTTTCAAATCGGTTTGAAATCGAATAAAATATACGCTATTTAATGGTAAAAAAAGTCAATTTTTGATTAAAATGACCATTC